>CM060928.1:452548663-453173663 GCA_030765085.1 Allium cepa
CTTTTAGAAAGAAAAATTAGCAACCAATAAGAGTTTGACAAACAAGGCAGGTTAGTTAAAAAGTTTACTTAAAAATGTTTAAAAATCAGAAATTCATGTTAAAAGCATGTTTCGCAACTTTTGGTTCCGCCCAGGTAACTTTCGACTAAGACCCTCTACCTCCTTCCTCAAACCAATGCACGTAGTTTAGTTTCGGTACACAGTAAATTGGACGAAGGCGGAAGGTAAGAGCCGAAACCAAGGGGTTCCAAAAAGGTTGAAGCGCCTTTTTGTTTTAAATAGGTGAACGCCTGCTTACTTTCGACTAAGATGCTTAAGACGTAGTTGCCTTCCGATCAGGTCAATTGATTTAAAGAAAGGTTTTAAAGTTGCGCCTTTGTTCTAAGTAATAGCTTTTGACTTAGTGCTTTTGACTTAGTCATTGGTTTAAAGGCTGGTTATGAAATAGTTGTCCCTTTGTTTTTAAATGATAGCTTCCGACTACGTTGAAGTCTTTACTACCCTTTCTACCATTTGAAATAGAGCCTTTGAAGAGGACTGTTTTTTCTTATAAAAACCCTGCCACTTCTCCAATGCTTTTGGAAGGGGTGTTTCGATGCCATTACGTCCTAACTTAGTTATAGCTTTCGAAAGGGCAAGCTTTCGACCCTCTTGCTGGTGACCCTTAGAGATTTTTAAAGAATAACCCAAATGTTTCGACTAGATAGTGTTGAATGATTTCGAAAGGTGTTTTTCCACATATTTTAAATTGAACTCAAGTGCTCTCAAAAGATTTGAGTTTCTAAAAGTTTGATGCTTTCGAAAGGTATTTAAAATGGTTTCGAAGGGGTGGTTCCCCAAAGGATTTCGAAGGAGTCGAAAGGTAGTGTTTTCCAATGGTTACAAAAGGTCTAAAGGAAAGGTTTTTCTTATGGTTTTGAATAAGTTTAAAGGAAAGGTTTTTGCTATGATTTTGAAAGGAAATGCTCATTAGTTTTAAAGAGAGGTGTCTAAGGTTTTTTAGCTTTCGAAGGAAAAGAAATTTCAATGGTTTCGAAAGGTTACAGGAATGGTTTCAAAAGGAAAATTTGGCCTTTCGACCTAGGTAAAGAAAAGGTTTTACATGGTTTTGAAGGGTACTACCAATAGGATCGAAAGTTGTACTTTCAAATGTTCAAAGGTTTTCATCAACGAAGATTTGAGTAAAGATATATTACATGACATGGTGATTTTGAGTAAAGCATAGAGTATAAATGTTTTCCTTGTTTAAGTTTAGTTTAAATGGTTTTAAATCGATTTCAAATGAAAAGGTTTTCAAGGAAAATTATGGAAATGTACCTCTAAGTAAAATACTCAGATATTAGAATAATAGATGAGACAGGTACAGGGTTATGCCCTATACATTAGCTATTGGCTGCAGCTAATTTAGTCCAAAATTTCAGTGTGTAGGGCTTTGTCACTGGTAAGACTAAAATTACAATTACACACAGAAGGGAATATATTTGTATATAGATAGGTTATTGGTGAACCCGCGAAACCATTAGGATCAGGTGACCCTAGAAGATCTTAAGTTAAGGACAGACTGTTCAGAAGGGAAGTATTTAATAGATAGTTAAGGATAGACCGTCCAGAAGAGGTGTGTCTAACTGATGTTAGATTATTTTTTTATATTGTTTGGTAGGCCCGAGTCAGCCAAAGGTTAATGGTAAGCCAAATAAAACTATAGTGTTCGACATATAGTCCATTTGTTACCTGATATATATATATATATATATGATTATATAATGATGCTTTACAGTTTTAACCAGTTTTGGTTACAGGATAAAGGTTTGCGAAAGATATGTTTTAAAAGGAAATTAGTGAGGGGAAACCCATTCCACTAAGCGGCATAATCTCACTTAATATCAAATAACCAAGATGTACACTATTATTCGCACCAGGCTTTATGTCTGACTCGAAGTTTATGTTTTTCCCTTAAACTCTCGAGTGCTCAAAATTGATTTGAGTAGGCTGAGGGTT
This sequence comes from Allium cepa, assembly GCA_030765085.1. Classification (NCBI taxonomy): domain Eukaryota; kingdom Viridiplantae; phylum Streptophyta; class Magnoliopsida; order Asparagales; family Amaryllidaceae; genus Allium; species Allium cepa. Next base: position 452,550,662 of record CM060928.1, read on the forward strand.
GAGGCTTTACAGGTTTAGTAGGATGACGAATAAAGCTACCGGAGGCAAGCAGGAGGCTAACGGTTAGCTATTAGGAATTGGAGTTCTTTGTTTTGAATTTATTTCCATTGTGCATGTATTAAATCGATTATGACTATATGACTTTAAACATCCAAGGGGCATCTTCATATGTCGCTCTTGGCGTATTTTGTAATAAGTATATTTTATCATTGCCTAGGAAACGTTTGGGATTATCTAATATGAATATGGAATATCTGTTTGAAATGAAATGGAAAATGTTATTTTGAAATCTGTGATTTGTTTCATATTCAAGTGCTTTTGATATTATGGATACCATTAACGTAGCCATATTTGGTCGCTGAAAGTTAATACTATAGATGACTGCAGCATCTGTAGCACTTAGTTTTGGGCCTCTAGGTAGGGGATGTTACAACTTAGTACTAGAGCATAGGTTTTTGAAATACTTTAACTAAAAATGATTTTTGAAAACATAATGCCTAGGAATTAGAGTTAAGATCGAGGTATGGGATAATGCTAAGTAACGTACTTGTATTTGCTATATATATATATATATATATATATATATAGGTATACGCTTTAGCTCTTGTCTCCTATCTTTATTAGGATATTCTTCTGTATCTCACGAGGCTTGAATACAGATTTGGATGGAAGTAGAGGCAAAGTTAACTTATGAGGTGACAGCACCATCACAAATGAAAATGCATGACCAAATGCTAGAAGAAGTCAAGGTTAGGCTTAGGCTGAGAATGTTGGTGCTGGGGTCCCACAAGTGGATATGGGAGCCATGTATCTGTTTTTCGTAAACATGATGCAAGATGGAATCGCGGCCGAAATTGTCGAAGGAAATACTGTGGGAGGAGTTAAAGAAGCTCCAGTAGTCAACCACTATGCTAACTTGAGTATAGACTATGCCAGGCTTGGAGGGAAGCTGTTTATCAGAACCGAAGATGCTATAGAAGTGGAGAACTGTTTGTTACATTGTGAAATGATATTTGCTGATTTAGGGCTCAATGACGAGCAGAAGAGGAGGCTTGCTTCGATACAGGTTTAAGGGGCAGCTTTGTTTTGGTGGAATAGTTTGACAGCTGGGGTAAATGAAGAGGAGATGATGTGGGCTGAATTTAGGAGAAGGTTTTAGGAAAGGTTCATGTCAGTAATGGCGCAGTCTGTCTTGATCAGGAAGTTCGCTGAGTTGGAACAAGGATGTGGCGCCCCACCTCTATACTCACACTAGCCAAGGACACTATGGGATAATGTCGTTGACTAGCATAAAGAATAAGGCTGTTGAGGAGCGACCATCTGTGTAATTTCTTTGTGCGAGTACCGATATGTCAGATAGTATGGCATGCATTTCATTTCAAATGGAAATTTAATAGATCAAATACAAACTCAAAGCTACTACACAGTGGCTATATGGTCTTCGAAAACAAACATAAAATAAGCATAACAAAAAACCAGTCACAGATATTCATATCACTAAGGAGGAAACAGATATGAATATATCACATAGAAGTGTACATCAAAGTAGTGGTCATATAAGATCCACTACATCACAAAAGAATATATACAAGTGCTAGACAAAAGAATATGTATACATCAACGAGTCTCTATCTCGAATGTATATAAGAAAAAATTAATAAGCTAAAGTAGTTAGTCAAAAGTAAAAAACTAATCCCAGCTAATAAGTCAAGTGGAAGCATCTGTAACACCTCGGTCTGACCCGAGTATTGTTTAAGAAGAAAAAGAATAAACGGATCAGACTAGCTATAAATATCATTTAAAATGAGATAGGATAAGAGATAGAACAGTAATATATGATAACAATAAAATCATACAATATCTCAAATCTACTCAAAACACCAAAAAGAATGACATATTCTTTAGATTATTCACCAAACCTCAAATATTGATAAAGCTTATCAATACAGACCACAAAATATGTGAAACACAAAATTCCATAAATCAATAATTAGAAATCCAGAAGGCATAAAAAGGAGGGGAAGGCCTATCGCCAATGGGAGCATGAAAACTCACCAACACGTGTATCACAAATGAAAACTCACCAACACATGTAGATTTCCACTCGAAAATTGTCACAAGATTTCAATCGAACAAGTCCAAGAATTAACCGACAAACAAAACGCAAGCGTTTCATACCACTTGTTTTGCTAAGTCGTTTAATTAGATTTCTCATGTGAATGAGGTAAAGATTTGCTTATACTAATAGATTGAAAAACGGTTTTAAAAACGAGCATTGTATTAAAAATAACGTTGAAATCATTTTTGTAAAAAAATTCGAGTATTTACTACTAGTATAGAAACCTTTGTATTTTAAAGTGACAAATCACAGAAATGATTATAGAAATAATCAATCACCAAAAATTCACATATGACGACGTTAATCAAAACCGTAGAAATTGATATCAAATCCATCTAATGGATATTTCCAAAAATCTAGAAAGAAGTCATCAAAGTCGATAATAAATGACGATGACCAATCGGATCAACCAAAAAATCGATATAAATGGAAAGCCACATAGAAATAGGTAATTTCCCTGAATTTAACAGTGTCAAACGCCTGGTGCTTTCCCCAGACGTCTGAGCTGAAGGACTGGAATTTTCTTCCAGATCGCCTAGACGTCTAAGAAGTAAGATCAGACATCTAATTTGAAAGACAGGAATTTTTATTCCATAGCTTCAGACGTATGAGCATACTATCAGACATCTGAGTTGAAGCTCGGGGCAATATTTTGCCTAGGGCCATCGAAAGCGATCGAATGAGCGACGATGGCTAGGGATTTATGCCAAGCGACGACCCAGCCCTATAGACTCATCAATACACTCTGAAAAACATGTCCAAACATCCAGATAAGGATTTTCATAGATTTTGACTTCCAAATGCCAAAAATTGGAAAATTCACAAAACCAATTCAATTCAAAAGAAAATGGACATGAAATAGATGTTAGGAATTCATACCAAACAACTATCAAAGGTATAGACGTAGATGTGAGTTCAAGAACTCACCTTTAAACCCAAAAAAAACGAATGAGAAGCTCGAAACAAAGGAAAACCGATTCCTCTTCAACAAGACTTCAAGAATCTTTAATCTAAGCTTCTCTTTGATTTTGGAACTTGAATTTGAATTTCCTAGTAAACTAGAGCTTAGGAATTATAGTTTCCTATTTCTTCCACCATTTTTCTTTTTAGCTTGAGAGTGTTAGGAAATGAAAAGGAATGAAGAGGATAGGAGTGAGTGGGATGTATATGGTAAGGGGTTTGGGTTCTCTTATTGGGTTAGTGGGATAAACACAACCAAAGCCCAAACAAAACACCAAATTCCTAATCAATTCCAAACATATAGATGTTTATACTCAAAAAAGTTGTAAATGCCATTTTGAACTCGATGAAAGTAATCTCGTGTCCTAATTTGACTGTTTACAAAAAGTAGCATTTCGGACTTTAATCCAACCAACGATGCTATATTTAAATAAAACATTAAAATATACAATCATAAATATGCGTGTTGTTACAGACTCCCGTCCTTAAAGAAATTGCGTCCTCGCAATACTTAAGAATAAAATAAAAAGTAACAACTATACTAAAGCATAATAACATAAAAGAAAATTTTGAAAGAGAAGTTCACCTTAAGGAGCACGCCAGAGTAAGTTCAGATATGTTCGCTTGATGAATTCTCTAGATTCCCCAGAGCAATCCTTAGGATTTGAGGACCATTGAACTTTCATAAGCGGAACATCTTTATTTCAAAAGCATTTAACCTCTATAGCAATGATACGAATAGGAAGTTGCTCATAAGTCAAATTAGGCGAAACTTCAATTTCTTCAATAACACCAGGCTCAAGAATAGAATTGGAATCTCTAAGGCATTTCCATAGTTGAGAGACGTGGAAAACATCATGAATAGCAGAAAATTAAGCCGGTAATAAAAGGCGATAAGCCACAGAACCAATGCATTCGGTGATGGGAGATGGGCCAATATATCGAGGTGCTAATTTTCCTGATCGACTGAAATGCACAACACCCTTCATAGGTGAAAATGAATGAACACCAAATCTCCAACAGAAAATTATAATTTCCTTCTTCGGTTATCGGCATAGGAATTTTGTCTACTTTGAGCTTCTCTCATCCTATGATGAATAAGGTCAATTTTTTCTATGGCATCATGAATAAAATATGGACCTAAAACTAGCTTATCACCGGCCTCAAGCCAACAAGAAGGAATCGACATGGCCTTCCATAGAGTGCCTCAAATGGTGTCATACCAACACTAGATTGGAAGCTATTATTATAAGAAAACTTAACAAGAGAAATATGATCTTCCCGACTTTCAAAAAAATCAAGAACACATGCACGAAGAAGATCTTCATAAGTTTGATTCACATCTCTGTTTGTCCATCGGACTGAGGATTATAGGCGGTGCTAAAATTAAGCTTCGTTCCCAAAGCTTTTTGAAGACTCTTCCAAAATCCACTAGTAAATAATAGATTACGATCGCTAACAATAGAAGTAGAAACTCCATGCAATTTAACAGTTTCTCTAACATAGAGTTTGGCTAAAAGATGTACGGTCTGGTTAGACCGAATGGGGATAAAATGGGCGGATTTTGTAAGCCTATCTACAATCATCCATAAACTATCATGACTTGAACGAGAATGGGGAAGATCACCAATAAAGTCCATGGAAATTTGATCCCACTTCCAAACGGGAATGTCTAAAGGTTGTATAACCCATCGGGCCTTTGATGCTCGACCTTTATGAGTTGGCAACTGGTGCAACGCTTAATGAAATTAGCAATATCAGATTTCATCCCATCCCAATAATAAAGCCGCTTCATATCCGCGTACATTTTACAACTACCAGGATAAATGGTAAATTTATAATGATGAGAATCTTCTAAAATGTTTTTACAAAGATTACTAATATTTGGTACAATAAGTCTACCAAATTTTCGAATACCGCCACGAGCATCGATTTCAACATCTTTCAAACCATCAACATTTCTATCCCTACAACTTTGGCTAAGACAAGCCAATTCAGGATCATGGTTTTGAGCTTCAAGAATGTGGTCTAAAAGAGAAGGATGAGCCTCAAGGCTACATAAAACAAGAGATGAACATGAATTGGGTCCACGATCTCGAATCTCATAAGTGGAAAAAGTCTCGAGATCATTTCATTCGGATATTATGATGGAAACAATTGCTTGTTGCTTACGCCTAAGAGCATCGACAACACGATTTCTCTTTTCGGAAGTATAAAGAGTATCAAGATCATAAGATGCAAGGAACTCGAGCCAATGGTTTTGACGCAAATTAAGTTACTATTGAGAAAATAAATACTTTAAAGATTTATGATGGGTCTAGAGAACAAATTTCTCTCCTAAAAGATAATGAAGCCAAATTCTAAGGCCGAAAACAATAGCCTCGAGCTCTAAATCATGAGTGGCATATCTAGTCTAGGCATGCTTTAATTGCCTAGAAGCATAAGCAATAACACATTTCCTTTGCATGAGGACGGCTCCCAATCCAACTAGCATCGGTATAAACAATAAAGTCTTAGTTCCCTTCAGGAATCACAAGAATAGGAGCATCGAAAAGGAGTTCTTTTAATTTCTAAAAAGAAGTTTCACATTTTTCTGACCAAATGTACTTGACTCCCTTCTTTGTCAAACTAGTAAGAGGTACGGAAATTTTAGAAAAGTCTTTTATGAACCGACGGTTATAGCCTGCCAATCCAAGAAAGCTACGAATTTCCGTCACACTCTCTGGTCTCTTCCAATTTTGAATCGCTTCAATCTTTGAAGGAACCATGGAAATTTCGAATTTAGAAATAATATGTCCTAAAATTTCACATGAGATTGCCAAAAGTGGCACTTAGAAAATTTCGCTTTTATTTGATTGCTCCTAAGAGTTTCTAATACAATCTGAAAATGTTTTTCATGCTCTTCCTCAGTTTTAGAATAAACAAGAATATAATCTATAAAGATGAGAACAAATCGACCAAGGAAGTCTTTGAAAACTCGATTTATGAGTTCCACGAAATAAGCTGGAGCATTCATTAAACCAAATGGCATAACAAGCCATTCATAAGATCCATAACGAGTACGGAATGATGTCAAAGGCATGTTATCCTCTGCAATACGAAGCTGATGAAAATTGATTGCTAAATCTAATTGTGAAAATACTCTAGCACCGCAAAGTTAATCGAATAGATCATCAATCTGAGGTAAAGGATATTTATTCCTGATGGTGAGAGCTTGCGGTAGTCAATGCAAAGCCTAAGTGTACCATCGGATTTCTTTACAAAAATAGCTGAAGCTCCCCAAGGAGAGGACTTGAATGAATAAATTGCTTCGCTTTCAATTCGGATAATTGTTTATGCATCTCCTCATTTTCCTTATTGGACATACGATAAGGAGGACGAGTTATAGGTAGAGCTTCAGGGATTAGATTAATTTCGAACTCAGTTGCCCGCTTAGGGGGTAATCCTAAAACGGGCTCAAATATGTTCGAAAATTCACGAACAACGTGAATGAGGGAAATGACATCTTCCTCATCATCATTATCGTCATCATGTGGATTTAGAGAATATAAGGATGCTACCGAATTTGAATCTGAATCATTAAGAACAATAAATCTACTTAACAGATTGAGGATGTCGAAGATGTATAGTCCTCTCATGACATAGGATGTGGGATTCATAATGATTAAGCCAATCCATTCTCAAAATCATTCTAAAGCTTAAGTAACGCACAACATGCAAATCCGCTTGGAAAGTATAATTACATAAAATAATCTCGACATCTTTACAAAGCAACTTGAGTTGAGGACCCACTAACCGGATTCACAATTCTCAGTGAAGTCATCAATCATATAACATTTAAAGAAAAGGTATCAACAAGTTCTTTTGATATAAAAGAGTAGGATACAACCGTGTCAAAAGAACTCTAATAGGATGATCACAAAACATAATAATGCCATCAAGGATAGAATGAGAAATATCTTGACCAAGAGAAGTGCTACTAGGAGCTTACACAACATTTAGCTTTCCCTCTTTCTTGCCTTGAAGTTTGGGACATGAAAATATATAATGATCCGAACTTTTTCAATAGCGGCAAGAAATAGGCCTTGGACACCTATTTATATAGTGGTCCTTAGAGCCACAATTGTAGCATTCTCCATGATTAAGGATTGGAGTCTTTGCTATTGAAGTTGCTTGCTTTACTTTCTTGTTGGGATTAGGACTATTGAACTTAATAAAGGGATGCCTCTTCTTATTGATGTTGAAGTTCTTCTTGGCACCCACTACTTTAGCGTTACTTTCGTTATCGGCCTTTCCAAGTCGATGAGCGATATCAACAAGCTGATCGAAAAACTTCTAGTTTCAGAAGTAAAGGCTTTTTGAGGTTCTTATTCAACCCATTGACAAACCTTTGATTTTTCTTCAATGGAGTATTAATATACCCGACCCCATATTTAGAGAGAGATTCAAAAGATGAGACGTAATCCATTATAGAAGATTCACCTTGAACAAGTTCGATAAAGCGTCGAGCTAAAGTTACCTTTTCAGCTTTCGGCGCAACATCAACTCAAACCTTTCTCGGAATTGCTCCCAAGTAAGATCTGCCTCAACAATTTTTGAAATCAAAAGCTCATAGCAATCTACTCTCTCTTGGAGCATACTAGAAGCCACTTGTACTCGATGTAGATCTACAAGATTCATGCGAGAAAAGATGCGATCACATGTTCTAAGCCATGATTGGACTTCTATAACGCTTTCGCAACCCTTGAATGGCCTTCCACCCAAATTGGTATAATCACCGCACAAGCGTGCAAAATCGGATTTAGGGTGAGTAGGCTAAGGAATAGGTCCATCAACTTGAGCATTCTTTGCAAGATCCAAAAGCTGTTGGGTAGACATGAATATACCATCCTGAGGAGTAGCACTAGATTGACTGATGCTAAGACGGCCAGGTCTAACCATTTCTCTTCTTTAAGAAAGAAAGAAAGAAGAGGACAAAAAGTTATTCTCAGAATGAATATTAAACAAACTCGATTGATAAAACAAGGCATCATAAAAGGAAATAGGATAGAACGGGTCCTAAGACTTGGATAAATTCTAAGGCACGATTCCTAAGAAAGACAGGACGATGATCCTTGCTATATATTCTATATTGTTAAGAAGTTTGGCTCTGATACCACGCTATGACGTCCCACCTCTATACTCACACTAGCTAAGGACACTACGGGGTAATGCCATCGACTAGCACAAAGAATAAGGCTGCTGAGGAGTGACCATCTGTGTAATTGCTTTATGTGAGTACCGATATGTCACATAGTATGGCACACATTTCATTTCAAGAGAAAATCTAACAGATCAAATACAAACTCAAAGCTACTACATAGTGGCTATATGGTCTTCGGAAACAAATATAAAATAAGCATAACACAAAATCAGTCAAAGATATTCATATCACTAAGGCGGAAACAGATATGAATATATCACATAAAAGTGTACGTCAAAGTAGTGGTCATAAAAGATCCACTACATCACAAAAGAATATATACAAGTGCTAGACAAAAGAATATGTATACATCAACGAGTCTATATCTCGAATGTATATGAGCAAAAAAATACTAAGCTAAAGTAGTTAGCCGAAAGTCAGAAACTTGTCCCAGCTAATAAGTCAAGTGGAAGCACCTATAACACCATGGTCTGACTCGAGTATTATTTAAGAAGAAAAATAATAAACAGACCAGTCTAGCTATAAATAACATTTAAAATGAGATAGGATAAGAGATAGAAAAAATATACGATAACAATAAAAATCATACAATATCTCAAATCTACTCAAAACACCAAAAAGAATGTCATATTCTTTAGCTTATTCACCAAACCTCAAATATTGATAAAGCTTATCAATACAGACCACAAAATAGGTGAAACGCAAAAATTCCAGAAATCAATAATTAGAAATCCAGAAAGCATAAAAAGGAGGGGAAGGCCTATCACAAATAGGAGAATGAAAACTAACCAACACATGTATCACAAATGGGTCGCTATCTTCATAAAACGAGACGGAGCTCCTCGAAACAGGTTATAGTCCCCCTTTGCGGACTATGAGATGAAGCTCCTCCAAACAGGGTATAGTGCACCTTTGCGGACTATGAGTCAAAGCTCCTCCAAACAGGGTATAGTCCCCCTTTGCGGACTATGAGCTGAAGCTCCTCCAAACAGGGTATAGTCCCCCTTTTGTGGACAAAAAGACATCGCATATCGCTAGTCTAAATCACCAAAGGATCATCAATGATTGATAAGTGTAAATTACACTAAGCAAGTAAATAATTGAGTTTAGCTTCATGTCGCATAACCACTGGCTTAACTTAAATATTTATGAACAAATTGTAGATTTTCACTCGAAAATTATTACAAGATTTCAATCGAACAAGTCCAAGAATTAACCGATAAAGAAAACGCGGGCGTTTCATACCACTTGTTTTACTAAATCATTTAATTAGATTTCTCACACGAATGAGGTAATGGTTTGTATAACTAATAGGTTGAAAACGGTTTTGAAAACGAGTGTTGTATTAAAAAGAACGTTGAAATCATTTTTGTGAAAGAATTCGAGTATTTACTACTAGTATAGAAACCTTTGTATTTTAAGGTGACAATCACAAAAATGATTGTAGAAACAATCAATCGTCAAAAATTCACATACGATGATGTGAATCAAAACCATAGAAATCGATATCAAATCCATCAAATGGATATTTCCAAAAATCCAGAAAAAAGTCATCAAAGTCGATAATAAATGATGATGACCAATCGGATCAACCAAAAAATCGATATAAATGGAAAGCCACATAGAAATAGGTAATTTCCCTGAATTTAACAGTGTCAGACGTCTGGTGCTTTCCCCAGACGTCTGACCTGAAAGTCTGGAATTTTCTTCCAGATCGCCCATATGTCTGGGAAGTAAGATCAGACGTCTGAGCTAAAAGACTAGAATTTTTATTCCATAGCATCGGATGTCTGAGCATACTACCAGATGTCTAAGCTGAAGCTCAGGGCAATATTTTGCCTAGGTCATTGATGGCCAAATCATATCGGACGCGATCGAATGAGCGACGATGGTTAGGGATTTATGCCAAGCAACAACCCAGCCCTATGGACTCATCAATATACTCCGAACAACATGTCCAAACATCCATATAAGGATTTTCATAGATTTTGACTTCCAAATGCCCAAAATTGGAAAATTCACAAAACAAATTCAAGTCAAAAGCAAATGGACATGAAATAGATGTTAGGAAATCATACCTAACAACTATCAAAGGTATAGACGTAGATGTGAGTTCAAGAACTCACCTTTAAACCCAAAAACAACGAACGAGAAGCTCAAAACAAAGGAAGACCGATTTTTCTTCAACAAGACTTCAAGAATCTTCAATCTAAGCTTCTTTTTTATTTTGGAACTTGAATTTGAATTTCCTAGTAAACTAGGGCTTAGGATTTATAATTTCCTATCTCTTCCACCATTATTCTTTTCAGCTTGAGAGTGTTAGGAAATGAAAATGAATGAAGAGGAGAGGAGTGGAGTGGATGACAGTCGCTACGCTCTGATACCAAATAAAAGTGACTGCTATGCTATAGGATAGAAATGGCCAACAATTGTAAGCAATGTAAATGTAGTGGCAATGCGATATAAACTAAGTTATCTACTTATGCCAAATATGAGTATAAAAGTAACTAGTGCGGGAAATAATAGTAGCAGTAAAGTAAAATGACACCAGGAATTTTTATACTGGTTCGAACTCCCGTTCTATGTCCAGTCCTAAATTCCCTCTGGAATTAAAACTAGCAACCCTCACTTAACCGGAGGAATAGGTTTACACCGCCTGAGCAACCGAACATGACTTATACCGCCTAAGAAACCAAATAGCACTTGAACGCCTGAGCAACAGAACAACACTTTGACCACCTGAGCAACCGAACAGGACTTTCTTACAATCTGGATTTTAACATGACTTTTTGTGTTCTGAATAACACGGATTTGTCACTTGTAATACACCCTTCTAATAATCTTATCCTCAAGTATGATGTGTGTAGTTGTGTGTGTATGAAGATTAAGAAGTTTCAAATTGCTTTTAGAAATATAGAATTGTGATTGTAAGCAATGAATGTATGAATTCAAAAAGTAGTTAATTTAGAAAATATGATTCAAGTATAAGCAAGTAAGTGAAGTTTTTTGATCTTGAAATTCATGCATATATATAGTAGTTAAGAAGTTGCAACTGCTGGTGAAGAGATCTCTTCGAATAGCAATGGCTGCAACTCTTCACGCGGGAGAAGGCTGTTCACCAAAGGAAGTGTCTATTCAGAAAATATCTGTTGGAAAAATTCAGCCCGCTTTTTGATGATGACAACTCCATTTTCTAAGGACGAATCTTCGACAAGCTTTGTTGACTTATTTCTCCCCCTGAATTTATTCCCGTAATTGGGCTGTAGATTTCTCCCCCTGAATCTATGCTATATATTCCTGTAAATGATTAATCTTTTCTCCCCTTTAAACTGCATATGCATCATTTATTCCTGCAAATAGTGTTAGAGCAATATCTTTCTCCTCTTTTATCATCGACAAAAAGAGAGTTTATAAGATGACATAAATTATATTACACATAATTGTGTCCATAGAACAATATAGAACAAAATAACTACTACTTATAACGTGAGTGTTAATACCCTAGGTATTGATTTTGATGACAACAACCATATAAATATTACTACTAACGTATCTTCGAGTTATTCAATCATATCAGATATATTATGGAGACATTTACAGAGATAAACAAGAATACAGTGGAAGCAAATGAATTGTAGAAGAAGGTTGATCGGAGCAATTGAAGAATAAAACCCAATTAGAGAAGAATGCTGAAGCATAAAGGTGTTTGAAGTGATGATGAGTTGGTTGAACCTTAGAAATATTGTTAAAGATCTCATGGCAATTATACTTGAAGATCATCAACCATTGACCTCAACCGAATCACAAAAACCCACAAATATAAGGTAATTTGAAAGCCTGAAAATTTGCAACACTTATTAGTGTTGCTGTTCATTTTGCAACACACCCATGTCGACATGGGGTACTTGGGCATGTCGACATACTAGCAGTTTTTTAGAATTTCAAATTTTAAATGAAGAGACATTTCCCTCCACCTCTTCACCAAAAGACACGTCTCTTCAACCACTATATAAAGGCCTCTGAAAACGAATTTTAAGATCAAGAATTCTCATTTTCTCTTACTCCTTCTCCAAATATTTGCAAAATAAATCCATTGAATACTCTTCAAATCTCCTTGCAAATCGATACTATTTCACTTTAATTCTTCACCGATTTGCAAACCATACAATATCAGAGCGTTGTATTTTAATTCACATCATTCTCTCTCTGATTTCATCCTATTCCTCAAAGAATTCAAAGATATATTGCCTTTGGAGGTCTATAGGATCATTGTACCGAATCTGCAAGAATCTGTATTGTAGATACGAGTACTTGCCATAGTTTGTTGTTGCTCATAAGGAGAAGGTGTTCTTGTAGCCTGTAAAATCAAGAGGGTGTGTCTTGTAGCCGGTGAAACCAAGATTGTAAAGGTGTTCTTGCCACCAGTGGAAAGCAAGCAATTATAGTGGAATTCTACACGATAGAGTGCAGAACTGGATGTAGGATTGGTTAATCCGAACCAATATAAAAATTCGGGTATTATTTACATTACTGCATTTTACTTTATTACTTACTTATTCTCTGATTACTTCTTTCTGTTTGCAATTTGAGTAAATACAGTTTTATATTCATAAGTAAGTAGTTAATACACAATTCACCACTTCTAGTGTCTGAATAGCCTTAAGATCCAACATTGTGTCACCCCAGTTTTGGTATCGGAGCTTTGGTTTTCAAAAATTCATAACGTGGTTTTTGAGAAGTATAAATAGCTAATGACACTAGTAACACATTTTTTTAACAATTTTGTAGAAGGGCAATCTACCACTAGACCCCCTCTATTTGATGGTAGTAGTTATGCTTATTGGGCTTGTAGGATGAAATGTTATTTGCAGTCTAATGGTTTGGATATTTGGAACAGTACCCAAATAGAGTACATAGAGCCTCAAACTGAATATTCAAAATGGACACTAGACCAAAAGACACAAGCACTTAATAACTCTAAGGCCATGAACATTTTATTTTGCTCCTTGGATAGAAATGAATTTAATCGGGTGTCTATTTGTAATTCTGCATATGAAATTTGGAGAACACTGCAAGTCACACATGAAAGCACCAATAAAGTAAAACAAACAAAGATATCTATGCTAACTAACCAATTTCAACTCTTTCAAATGAAACCAAATGAGTCTATTTCTAATATATATTCTAGATTTCAAGATATAGTACGTGCCTTAATATCATTAGGAAAGAAAATTACCGAAGAAGACCAAGTCAGAAAGATCCTGAATTCACTTCCTACTGAATGGGATCAGAAGACTCTGGCAATTGAAGAATCCAATGATATTAGTATTATGAAAATACAAGATTTAATTGGTAACTTAATGTCTTATGAAGTAAAGTTGCAGATTAGAAAAGAGAATCAAGCAAATGAGAAGAAATTTCTAGCACTCAATTCTATGATCGATAAAGATGAACCAGATGATGATGCTATTGATGATGATATCGAGTTTATGACCAAGAAGTTCAAGAAATTCTTGAAGTATTGGATAACAAACAAACTTCGAAAATGTGATAAACCGGGTCATTTGAAAAAAGACTGTCCCAAACTGAAGAAATCGAAGTCAAACACTTTCAATAAAGAGAGGAAACAGGCACTCAATGCAAAATGGGATGATTTAGATACGTCATCAAGTGATAGTGATTCAGAAACAGAAAACGCCAACATGTGCTTCATGGCAAAGGATGACCATTAGGTATGGAATTTTAATAAATAAATTACTAATGTTTTGAATGATATGAATCAAGGATATAAAATACTTAGGAAAGAGTACAATAATAGTTTGGCAGAGATAGATAGATTAAAAATATTTAATGAAATGTTAACTGAAGAAAAACAATGTCTAAAAGATGAAATTGAAAGACTTAATAGGTATAATGATGAAAAGGATTTGACACTTGGAAGTTTTGAAAAACTAAAAAGTGAAAATGAATCCTTAAAATCAGAAAATCTTTTAATGAAGTCACAGATCACTGATCTGAATGAAAAAACAACATCTCTAGACAATGTTATTCTATAAGGATTTTGACAAAATGAAAAATGATATTGGTAAATTTAACAAAGGGAAGGATAATCTAGAAAAATTATTATCTGCATCTAAACACACTAGGAATAAACATGGACTTGGATACACCCCTAAGGCTAAATCGAAAAATAGTATTCAAAATACTAAGTTTTTTAAGGCTACCAAGTTCAAACCAAGATCTAGGAAATTAAAGTTAAAACCTCCAAATAGATTCATTAATTTATGAGTTCCAAAAAGGGTGGGTGATATTGAAAAAGAAAAATGTATTGATAATTTTATTAATAAGGTTCATTCATCTAATGATTATGAAAGGACATTCAAACTCTTCATGGGTTTGGCGTCCCAAAACTTAACCCCATGGACCCAGAATAAAAAGGGTACCAGTGTGCATATTTTATATTTTTTCAGGTACCAAACAATGTATAGCAGATAGCAAATGCTCAAAGCATATGACAAGAAATCTATTGTACATTAGATAAATACAAAAAGGATTTGTTATTGGCATCAGCAAATTCAGTAACTCTAAAACTCATCTTATTATTATTTGATAAGTTTATTTCATGTTTTGAATTGATTTGGTTTCCCCTCAAGTATTTTATTTATAAGAATTTATCTATATATACAAACTCTACATATTGTCTAGCAGTGATTTAAGTGACTCTTTTTTGCCCTTTTTGTTGATGACAAAGGGGGAGAAAAGATATAAATATACTAGAAAAAACGATAAGGGGAGTGCATAGAGTTAGGGGGAGTCAAATATAAAAGGTATTATATTTTATCTCTCAAATATTTATATGGTTGTCATCATCAAAAAGGGGAGACTGTTAATACCCTAGGTATTGATTTTGATGACAACAACCATATAAATATTACTTGTAACGACCCGATATTTTCAACCATTCGCATCCGCACATGTCGGACTTGAATTGTTCAAAATACCGTGTTGTAAATAAAATTTGGCAAATCTCAAAATATATAGTAAATAATTAATCACAGAATCACAAACACAGAATCAGAATACTCGCAGCGGAATTTAATAATACTTAGTGGTTCACGAAGCCACTATAAATAGTCTCAATCAAATAAAATTTACATAGTCTTTAATCCAAATATAGTTTTAAATCGTCAGTAAACAATCCAAATGTCCACTAGTCTCGATTTCAAAATTTTAGATAAAAAACTGGAAAGGAAGTTTGCCAGCAGCTTGAAAGTGATCTACAGAAATCCTAGCTCCGGGATGAAAACTGAACTGCAACTCAGGCTGACCCGAGCGTAACATAAAACATAAACACTCGAGTCAGGACATACATACTTATATAGTGTAAGCTAATTCAAGTATACTGTAATATAGAGCAAGTAACTTAAAGGATGCTTGGGACCACCCATCCTCTAAGGATCCGTTAAAATATTTACTATGTAGTAATACTTCGCTATTATAATAGTGTCTATTAGTAAAATAAACTTACTTTTAAATAGCGTTAAGGCTTTACATTTTCCACCTTTACACATAATATATTCCCATAGTCTATACAGTACCGTAATCTCCCCCGGAATGGGCGTCGTCAGAGGGCACTCCATAGGTATGGTACAAAACCAAAATCGTATAAGGCTCGCTATGGTAGGTGACACGGCACAACTAGGCAATGCCAGGGTAGATATACCAAGTACGCTTCCGGACCGATGGAAACGCGCAGCGCACAGCTGCCGCCCACCTCGAACAACACTCCCAAATCAAAGGTGCGCACCAAAACAATCACAAAAGCAATAGAATGGCATACGAAGAAGTGCGTCCGATCAGAGGTGCCACCTCATTAATCCGTCGATCGCTCCTGTTTTAGCCACCTTATGCCAACTCACGGGAGTCGGGTCCACGTATTTACCTCAAAGGAAACGTCACCACCATCCTACTTCATTCTGGAATCTCCACCGCCTACACGGTTGTTAAAGTGGTTTTCGGTATCGACAGAGAGTATGCCAAATATCCGATCCCGGTCTCTTTAACAACCAAACGTTATTATAACCCGTGGTTACAACTTTTAGAAATGGGATTTATGCTTTAAAAATCAAAATAAGTTTCAGATACATTTCAATACCATAATATCATTTCAACCATCATTTATTTAAACATCAGTCATTTTCTTTAATATAAAATACCATTTAAATCTATTCAATTTATTTAGGAATTAATTTGCCTTTCAACTCACATTTAAAAGTTAAGTTCTTCCATTTAAAACCATTTAAAGTCAATTCCTTATTTTTATTAATTACATATTAAATTCCAAAATTTAAGCCTTTTTCCCCAAAGATTATTTCCATTTATTTTAAACAATCCGAAAATTCAGTTTCCGTAGCATTTATGAAATGCCACCTAAAATCTGTAAGTCAAAACAGTTCATTTATAAAAGACAGCATTTAAGTGCTGTAATAAATTATTAACTTAACAATCAAATTTTAAATTCCCAAATATACTTATTATCAATTATTTTCTTAACTAAAACTCACCTTTTACAAAATTTCAAAATTTCCCAAAATAAGTTATATTCCAAAAATTTTACTTAAACATTTATTTATTTAACATTTTGGCTTATTCAAAAATCATTATAAATTTTATAAAAATCCTTTAAATACATTTGAAACAGAATATTATAGATTCCCATTTAAAATATTTTTAACCATTTCAGAAAAATATTATATAAACCACGGGTCTGTATATAGTTTTCTAGCCTAGGTCAAGTGATACGGATTTATATCATTTCAATTCGCAATTTACAAAATCCGGGTTCTATCATTTCAAACCCGCAATCCCAAGTTAACAAATAAATAATTAAGCAATTAAATAAATGAACAAATGATTATCGTTCAGGCCTATCATTTCAGCCTATAACGATCTCAAATTTACAGGGAACTTACAGTGATGATTTAATCAGTAAATAAGCATTAAATAATATAACTGCAATAATATCACAATAGATAAACAACTGATGAAGTGTCAATTTTACAATGGGGTTTAACATCATACGTTATATTTCAGACAGATAAAATTTAATAAATACTTTACAAATACACTTGCGATAATTGACAGATATATAGGTATGTTTGTCTGGTGAGAAATACTCACCTGAATGCTGCAGAAAATTTTGATTCAAAATGAAAATCCCCCGAAAAAGAATCGCACAGCGGGTAACGATCAAATTTTCCCCGGATGTCACGCCTAGATTCAAGATCCAAATACCGAATACGTGACTTTAAAAATTATGGTCAAAGCAAAAATTTTGAGACAATTGGAACGAATAGAGTAAAAGAAATTTTGGTTCAGCTTTTGCTCGACTGCCTCACCCCACATCCCGACCCCAACTTCATAGGCTTGGCAATAATATTTATTATTATTATACATTTTATTATTATTATTTTATTTTATTTTATTTTTTTCCAACGGCATGTCCTAACTTATCTAGTTTGAAAATATGTATTTGTGCAAAACTTGCGTCTCTGCCTAAACTATTCTTCAATGCAAACTCTCTCTGTTTCTTAATTACAACACGTCTCTGCCACTTCAACTTCAAAACATGCACACATGCACTAACGCCCAGGCTTATTTCATATCCTATTTTCTTTCTCTACCATATATATCAATTCCTTTTCAACTACCTCTACGCAACACGTGAACTAGATTTGCAAAATAATAAAACACTTTGGGGAAAAATATGCAGGCAAGCACTTATGCATGGCACGGCCCTGGGTTGTTTCACACGCACTACTATATCACAAAGTATTCCAGATGGCTCCAAATATATCCCCATTTGCTAACACACATCAATATGACTCACATTAAAGGTCACGTGGCCCAAACTATAGGTACGCATGCAACATTTCTCAACAGAATGCAAAAGGAAAGAACAAATCTTGGTTTCCTTTATCACTATGGTATGCACGGCAAAACATGGCAACACTATCAGGGGTTGTTCGGGATATAAGCTCGGTTATGAAAACTTAGAGGGACGTGACGTGGTGGAGGGGAAAATAGGGTGTAGGCCGAGCATTTTTTTAGAAGCAGTGGTGCAAACGATATAAACTGATCATAAGGAAATGTAAAGAAGAAGAAAGAGTAAAACCATTACCTGAAGCTTGTACGCAACAGCTCGAGAAGATCAGAGGAGAGGAGGCATATGAAAGTTTAGGTGAACGAGTAGGGTATTTATAGATGATAAAACTTGCGAAATTTAGGAAATCAAATAGGCAAGCTTGAATTTATTTTTGTTGACCAGAAAAACGTAAGAGATAAATGATAAAGGGAAACGAATATAAGGAGGCAAGCGAAATAATGTTTACATAATTATGCGTGATTTATTGCCAGATATACGAAAAATTTGATTGCAACGTTATATCTCTTTTTTCCAATTAATAGTTGCATGCTATTTTTATAGTCTGAGAGATTTATATACAAAGAATCGGCAATTATTAATTTGCTTTGGATGCTACTTCAAGGCCAGATTTGAATGCATGCGTTGATTTATGTCACGGAGAGAAAATGGTAAGAAATTTAATTTTCTGATTGATTGAATTTTAGAAGGAAAGCAATTATATTTGATTGAAAGGAATGAATGGCAAGTGGAATAAAATTTATTTGTGAAAGTTTTTAAATCAAATCTCTATAAAGAGGCAAATGACAAAGATGTTAAAGGAAATAAATTTCACTGATATGTCACGCGTAAGGAAAGCAAGTTTGATTTCTTTCCATATGATATTTGCGTGAAAGGGAAGCACGATTTTGAAAACAATATTGGTAGTGGGAATCTCCTTAATCAGTCATGATTTTAGAGAAACAGATAGGCACGAAATCAATACCTTTTGGTTGGAAATCTCCTAACTGATTTTATTAATCCATATAGATATTGCAATATAATTTTTTAAAATACGCCAAACTGACGCATTACAATACACCCAAAAATTTATACAAAAGTAACGTTTTTAATTTATACGTTTTTACGTTACTTATATCATTACCATGCGTACCCTTTTTAAATGCGAAATTTAACAGTTTGTAAAACACTGGATTTTACAAAGTTATTACTTAACTAAAATTTTAACTTGTTTACATTCTTCGTATTTAAAATATACATAGTTCATTTTTATTAAAATTCCAATTGGAGTTGTCTTTTAATAAAGTAAAAATTTCAAAACTTCCAATTTTATATTTAGACTTTTAGGAAATGATTAAATCAAGTTAAAATTTATATTAAATTTCAAGGTTTTATAAATAAAAAGAAATAAAGAGTAGGCAATTAAAATGGCAAGCAACTAAGACAATATAACGCATACCCTTTTAGTTTCTTCCAAGCCATAAATAAAAGATATAAACAAGCAATAATCCAATAAATAAACATGACTGTCTTGACAAAAATAAAAATAGAAAGATAAAATAGAGGTGGATATATGAAATAATAATAATAAGAACAAATATATATAATATGTAATAAAAGTAGAAAAATTTATTGCGTGTAAAACGCTGTATTTTATCAAAAAAAGTATAAGTTTTAAATTCCCAATAAATCCATATATTTGATTTTTCAATCATATTATTGAATCGACTATTAACTTATCCTCTTATGGGTAATATTAAAATTGGTTTTTATACTAATACATAAAAAAGAATTCCCAATTCATCCAAATTTCAATTAATTACTTTCCAACAACTACCATGCTTTAATCCTACTCTTTTATTAAATCTGTTATCACTTTATAAACCTAGTTATTATTTTTTTATCTTTCCTTACAAAAATATATATTCCAATTTTCATCTTTCTTTTGTAATAACTTGTTATTTTCAATTATATTGAATTTCCCAAATATATACATTTATCATAAATAAAACCTAAATCTATTTATTCACTTGGTTTCATTCCTTTATTTCATCTTATGAATAAAATATAAATTTCCATTTATGTCATTTCATTTACATTCACGCATTACAGTTACAGTCCTATCTCACATTAATGAACATTTACCTACATTTAAATGTAATTGACTTCCTACTCTGAATTTAGCAGCCCTAAATAAAAAGGTGACTTGCATAAATGTTGTCACTAACTTTATATTACACTCAAGGTTATTATTTCCACTAATTATCAGAATTGCTTATATAATGTTGAATTCACTCCATTACCATACGTTTATTTGCATATATTCAATTTAATACCCAAATGTAACAGTTAAAACTTCATTAATAGACCAATTAAATAGTAACTTATAACCGTTACTATATCCCTATTATTTTCATTTCATTTTAAACACTCACTTCATTATAAATTATAAAGGTTTTTTTTCTTAAATTTAATTACAAAAATCTTATTAAATTAACCAGTTTAATTATCGAAATTTACAGGTCATTACACTCTCCCCCACTTAAAACTTTTCGTCCCGAAAAGGAAGGAGGTAGGAGAATAGAACACCCTGAAAGAAAACTAAATTGAAACTCAAAATGGAATCATTTATTTAAACCACATAAATTCAATTTAAATTAATTTATATTCAATAATTGATTTAATTCATTTAATTTTTACTGAAGTTAAATCAATCTTAACTATTTCCAAATTAATTATCTTATTATCCAATTATTTTGAAATTTAAAATTTCTAAAATCAGAAATTTGTATAGTCATTTATAATAATCATCTTTTATTCAACAAATTTAATTCTTCTTTATTCCAGATTATTATTAAATATATTCTACTTAATATATCTTATCGCACATATTAAGTAGATTATATTTATTATAACTATTCCAATTTATTTCTAAATTTCCTTTAACACCATTTGATATTGTATATTATTCAATTATTATTTTATTTCTATTTACCTCTATTTGTCTTGTTGTAACTGAAACTTTAAGTGTATAACATTTATTATAACCACTCAAATTTTATTTATAAAATCCTTTTATATTATACATTATCCAATTACATAGTTAATTTCTGAATGATTTAGGCAAGTTATATTGGCATGCAATTATACAAGTAAAAATTTTCCAATTATATTATTCAAGTTTAAATATTCATTCCAAATTTGACTTTATTTTATCATTAGAATCACCTTTTAACATAAATTTATGAATTTAATTTCCAATTAACTTCAAACCCTTTAGAGATAAATAAATACATACATATAGCATATGTCAAATCAAATTTAAATCATATATCTATATATATTATAAATTAAGTCATATTTAGAAATTCAAATCAATTAAATTTTTTGAAGCAAAACTACAGTGTGGTCTCTTTACTTCGATACTCGAAAATGAATGTCGATGATGTTAAAGTCATCACCGAAATTATTTTCCAGGCCAAAGAGAAGAGCACTAATTTTTAAAACTTTTAAAATTCTTTGGGAACAAATTTCTATTCGAAAATTATTTAAATAATAATATATCCTTTTAAGACTTTAAACACAAGGTTTGAAACTATCAGAAATTAAATTCTTAAATTCTGGTTTTAAATTCATTCTGTTTCCAAATAAATTTATAACCATGTTTTATAGTTCAATTATTTATATATGACAAAACCAATGGTTTACAAAACCATAAATAAAATCAAACACTATTATTTCTAAACAACTAGTTAAATTCTGAAAATTATACTTATATATATAATATTAGATTTTCCCAAATATAGGAATAAATTTTTCAAAACAAGTATAGAGATTCAAATTTGAAGGACTCAAATCAAAGAGAATTTTGATTTAAAGATAAATTGGAATCAGAAGATCCGATGATTAGATAACAGAATAAGGAACCAGGTAAGTTTATATAAATCGCGGGCAACCTTAACTGGGTCAACCGTGACTTAAAGAATAAGATCGATGAGGATTTTCTGGGGTAAATCCACATTCGATCTGAAGAGATAGAGTTCGGAATAACCAAAGATACTAGCATATAAACCGAGGACAAATATAAATCTCTGGTGAATCAATGCTAGTTGTAAAGGAGTTTCACCCCTTTGTTAGAAAATTGGCGAGACCGCCAATTCACTATAAAGATCATCCGAAGTGGAGTTATGGGATACTCCTGAATCGAAAGAAATGAATAGTGAGGGACACGAATGAACTTCGGAACCGTAGGGAACGTTCCAAAATTCGAAGAGGAAGAGATTCAAGCTCAAATGAAAGTGATTCTGTAAATCAAATTTTACCATACATTCTAAGTTTTGCCTAGAGCCAAAGCTCTGACACCAAATGTAACGACCCGATATTTTCAACCATTCGCATCCGCATATGTCGGACTTGAATTGTTCAAAATACCGCGTTGTAAATAAAATTTGGCAAATCGCAAAATATACAGTAAATAATTAATCACAGAATCACAAACACAGAATCAGAATACTCGCAGCGGAATTTAATAATACTTAGTGGTTCATGAAGCCACTATAAATAGTCTCAATCAAATAAAATTTACATAGTCTTTAATCCAAATATAGTTTTAAATCATCAGTAAACAATCCAAATGTCCACTAGTCTCGATTTCAAAATTTTAGATAAAAAACTGGAAAGGAAGTTTGCCAGCAGCTTGAAAGTGATCTACAGAAATCCTAGCTCCGGGATGAAAACTGAACTGCAACTCAGGCTGACCCGAGCGTAACATAAAACATAAACACTCGAGTCAGGACATACATACCTATATAGTGTAAGCTAATTCAAGTGTACTGTAATATAGAGCAAGTAACTTAAAGGATGCTTGGGACCACCCATCCTCTAAGGATCCGTTAAAATATTTACTATGTAGTAATACTTCGCTATTATAATAGTGTCTATTAGTAAAATAAACTTACTTTTAAATAGCGTTAAGGCTTTACATTTTCCACCTTAACACATAATATATTCCCATAGTCTATACAGTACCGTAATCTCCCCCGGAATGGGCGTCGTCAGAGGGCACTCCATAGGTATGGTACAAAACCAAAATCGTATAAGGCTCGCTATGGTAGGTGACACGGCACAACTAGGCAATGCCAGGGTAGATATACCAATTACGCTTCCGGACCGATGGAAACGCGCAGCGCGCAGCTGCCGCCCACCTCGAACAACACTCCCAAATCAAAGGTGCGCACCAAAACAATCACAAAAGCAATAGAATGGCATACGAAGAAGTGCGTCCGATCAGAGGTGCTACCTCATTAATCCGTCGATCGCTCCTGTTTTAGCCACCTTATGCCAACTCACGGGAGTCGGGTCCACGTATTTACCTCAAAGGAAACGTCACCACCATCCTACTTCATTCTGGAATCTCCACCGCGTACACGGTTGTTAAAGTGGTTTTCGGTATCGACAGAGAGTATGCCAGATATCCGATCCCGGTCTCTTTAACAACCAAACGTTATTATAACTCGTGGTTACAACTTTTAGAAATGGGATTTATACTTTAAAAATCAAAATAAGTTTCAAATACATTTCAATACCATAATATCATTTCAACCATCATTTATTTAAACATCAGTCATTTTATTTAATATAAAATACCATTTAAATCTATTCAATTTATTTAGGAATTAATTTGCCTTTCAACTCACATTTAAAAGTTAAATTCTTCCATTTAAAACCATTTAAAGTCAATTCCTTATTTTTATTAATTACATATTAAATTCCAAAATTTAAGCCTTTTTCCCCAAAGATTATTTCCATTTATTTTAAACAATCCGAAAATTCAGTTTCCGTAGCATTTATGAAATGCCACCTAAAACAGTTCATTTATAAAAGACAGCATTTAAGTGCTATAATAAATTATTAACTTAACAATCAAATTTTAAATTCCCAAATATACTTATTATCAATTATTTTCTTAACTAAAACTCACCTTTTACAAAATTTCAGAATTTCCCAAAATAAGTTATATTCCAAAAATTTTACTTAAACATTTATTTATTTAACATTTTGGCTTATTCAAAAATCATTATAAATTTTATAAAAATCCTTTAAATACATTTGAACCAGAATATTTTAAATTCCCATTTAAAATATTTTTAACCATTTCAGAAAAATATTATATAAACCACGGGTCTGTATATAGTTTTCTAGCCTAGGTCAAGTGATACGGATTTATATCATTTCAATCCGCAATTTACAAAATCCGGGTTCTATCATTTCAAACCCGCAATCCCAAGTTAAAAAATAAATAATTAAACAATTAAATAAATGAACAAATGATTATCGTTCAGGCCTATCATTTCAGCCTATAACGATCTCAAATTTACAGGGAATTTACAGTGATGATTTAATCAGTAAATAAGCATTAAATAATATAACTGCAATAATATCACAATAGATAAACAACTGATGAAGTGTCAATTTTACAATGGGGTTTAACATCATACGTTATATTTCAGACAGATAAAATTTAATAAATACTTTACAAATACACTTGCGATAATTCACAGATATATAGGTATGTTTGTCTGAAATACTCACCTGAATGCTGCAGAAAATTTTGATTCAAAATGAAAATCCCCCGAAAAAGAATCGCACAGCGGGTAACGATCAAATTTTCCCCGGATGTCACGCCTAGATTCAAGATCCAAATACCGAATACGTGACTTTAAAAATTACGGTCAAAGCAAAAATTTTGAGACAATTGGAACGAATAGAGAAAAGAAATTTTGGTTCAGCTTTTGCTCGACTGCCTCACCCCACATCCCGACCCCAACTTCATAGGCTTGGCAATACTATTTATTATTATTATACATTTTATTATTATTATTATTATTATTTTATTTTATTTTTTTCCAACGGCATGTCCTAACTTATCTAGTTTGAAAATATGTATTTGTGCAAAACTTGCGTCTCTGCCTAAACTATTCTTCAATGCAAACTCTCTCTGTTTCTTAATTACAACACGTCTCTGCCACTTCAATTTCAAAACATGCACACATGCACTAACGCCCAGGCTTATTTCATATCCTATTTTCTTTCTCTACCATATATATCAATTTCCTTTTCAACTACCTCTACGCAACACGTGAACTAGATTTGCAAAATAATAAAACACTTTGGGGAAAAATATGCAGGCAAGCACTTATGCATGGCACAGCCCTGGGTTGTTTCACACGCACTACTATATCACAAAGTATTCCAGATGGCTCCAAATATATCCCCATTTGCTAACACACATCAATATGGCTCACATTAAAGGTCACGTGGCCCAAACTATAGGTACGCATGCAACATTTCTCAACAGAATGCAAAATGAATAGAACAAATCTTGGTTTCCTTTATCACTATGGTATGCACGGCAAAACATGGCAACACTATCAGGGGTTGCTCGGGATATAAGCTCGGTTATGAAAACTTAGAGGGACGTGACGTGGTGGAGGGGAAAATAGGGTGTAGGCCGAGCATTTTTTTAGAAGCAGTGGAGCAAACGATATAAACTGATCATAAGGAAATGTAAAGAAGAAGAAAGAGTAAAACCATTACCTGAAGCTTGTACGCAACAGCTCGAGAAGATCAGAGGAGAGGAGGCATATGAAAGTTTAGGTGAACGAGTAGGGTATTTATAGATGATAAAACTTGCGAAATCTAGGAAATCAAATAGGCAAGCTTGAATTTATTTTTGTTGACCAGAAAAACGTAAGAGATAAATGATAAAGGGAAACAAATATAAGGAGGCAAGCGAAATAATGTTTACCTACTTATGCGTGATTTATTGCCAGATATACGAAAAATTTGATTGCAACATTATATCTCTTTTTTCCAATTAATAGTTGCATGCTATTTTTATAGTCTGAGAGATTTATATACAAAAAATCAGTAAGTATTAATTTGCTTTGGATGCTACTTCATGGCCAGATTTAAATGCATGCGTTGATTTATGTCACGGAGAGAAAATGGTAAGAAATTTAATTTTCTGATTGATTGAATTTTAGAAGGCAAGCAATTATATTTGATTGAGAGGAATGAATGACAAGTGGAATAAAATTTATTTGTGAAAGCTTTTAAATCAAATCTCTATAAAGAGGCAAATGACAAAGATGTTAAAGGAAATAAATTTCACTGATATGTCACGCGCAAGGAAAGCAAGTTTGATTTCTTTCCAGATGATATTTGCGTGAAAGGGAAGCACGATTTTGAAAACAATATTGGTAGTGGGAATCTCCTTAATCAGTGCATGATTTTAGAGAAACAGATAGGCACGAAATCAATACGTTTTGGTTGGAAATCTCCTAACTGATTTTATTAATCCATATAGATATTGAAATATAATTTTTTAAAATACGCCAAACTGACGCATTACAATACACCCAAAAATTTATACAAAAGTAACGTTTTTAATTTATACGTTTTTACGTTACTTATATCATTACCATGCGTACCCTTTTTAAATGCGAAATTTAACAGTCTGTAAAACACTGGATTTTACAAAGTTATTACTTAACTAAAATTTTAACTTGTTTACATTCTTCGTATTTAAAATATACATAGTTCATTTTTATTAAAATTCCAATTGGAGCTGTCTTTTAATAAAGTAAAAATTTCAAAACATCCAATTTTATATTTAGACTTTTAGGAAATGATTAAATCAAGTTAAAATTTATTTTAAATTTCAAAGTTTCATAAATAAAAAGAAATAAAGAGTAGGCAATTAAAATGGCAAGCAATTAAGACAATATAACGCATACCCTTTTAGTTTCTTCCAAGCCATAAATAAAAGATATAAACAAGCAATAATCCAATAAATAAACATGATTGTCTTGACAAAAATAAAAATAGAAAGATAAGATAGAGGTGGATATATGAAATAATAATAATAAGAACAAATATATATAATATGTAATAAAAGTAGAAAAATTTATTGCGTGTAAAACGCTGTATTTTATCAAAAAAAAGTATAAGTTTTAAATTCCCAATAAATCCATATATTTGATTTCTCAATCATGTTATTGAATCGACTATTAACTTATCCTCTTATGGGTAATATTAAAATTGGTTTTTATACTAATACATAAAAAAATTCCCAATTCATCCAAATTTCAATTAATTACTTTCCAACAACTACCATGCTTTAATCCTACTCTTTTATTAAATCTGTTATCACTTTATAAACCTAGTTATTATTTGTTTATCTTTCCTTACAAAAATATATATTCCAATTTTCATCTTTCTTTTGTAATAACTTGTTATTTTCAATTATATTGAATTTCCCAAATATATACATTTATCATAAATAAAACCTAAATCAATTTATTCACTTGGTTTCATTCCTTTGTTTCATCTTATGAATAAAATATAAATTTCCATTTATGTCATTTCATTTACATTCACACATTACAGTTATAGTCCTATCTCACATTAATGAACATTTACCTACATTTAAATGTAATTGACTTCCTACTCTGAATTTAGCAGCTCTAAATAAAAAGGTGACTTGCATAAATGTTGTCACTAACTTTATATTACACTCAAGTTTATTATTTCCACTAATTATCAGAATTGCTTATATAATGTTGAATTCACTCCATTACCATACGTTTATTTGCATATATTCAATTTAATACCCGATTGTAACAGTTAAAACTTCATTAATAGGCCAATTAAATAGTAACTTACAACCGTTACTATATCCCTATTATTTTCATTTCATTTTAAACACTCATTTCATTATAAATTATAAAGGTTTTTTTTTTCTTAAATTTAATTATAAAAATCTTATTAAATTAACCAGTTTAATTATCGAAATTTACAGGTCATTACATTACTACTAACGTATCTTCGAGTTATGCAGTCATATCAGATATATTATGGAGACATTTACAGAGATAAACAAGAATACAGTAGAAGCGAATGAATTGTAGAAGAAGGTTGATCAAAGCAATTGAAGAACAAAACCCAATTAGAGAAGAATGCTGAAGCATAAAGGTGTTTGAAGTGATGAGGAGTTGGTTGAACCTTAGAATATCTTGTTAAAGATCTCATGGCAATTATACTTGAAGATCATCAACCATTGACCTCAACCGAATCACAAAAATCCACAAATATAAGCTAATTTGAAAGGCTGAAAATTTGCAACACTTATTAGTGTTGTTGTTCATTTTGCAACACACCCATGTCGACATGGGGTACTTGGGCATGTCGACATACTAGCAGTTTTTCAGAATTTCAAATTTTAAATGAAGAGACGTTTCCCTCCACCTCTTCACCATAAGACACGTATCTTCATCTACTATATAAAGGCCTCTGAAAATTAATTTTAAGATCAAGAATTCTCATTTTCTCTTACTCCTTTTTCTCCAAATATTTGCAAAATAAATCCATCGAATACTCTTCAATCTCCTTGCAAATCGATACTATTTCACTCTAATTCTTCACTGATTTGCAAACCACACAATATCAGAGAGTTGTATTTTAATCACATCATTTGCTCTCTGATTTCATCATATTCCTCAAAGAATTCAAAGATATATTGCCATTGGAGTTCTATAGGATCATTGTACCGAATCTGCAAGAATCTGTATTGAAGATACAAGTACTTGCCATAATTTATTGTTGCTGATAAGGAGAAGGTGTTCTTGTGGCCTGTAAAATCAAGAGGGTGTGTCTTGTAGCCCGTGAAACCAAGATTGTATAGGTGTTCTTGCCACCCGTGGAAAGCAAGCGATTATAGTGGAATTCTGCACGATAGAGTGTAGGACTGGATGTAGGATTGGTTAACCCAAACCAGTATAAAAATCCGGGTGTTATTTACATTACTGCATTTTACTTTATTACTTACTTATTCTCTGATTACTTCTTTCTGTTTGCAATTTGAGTAAATATAGTTTTATATTCATAAGTAAGTAGTTAATACACAATTCACCAATTCTAGTGTCTGAATAGCCTTAAGGTCCAACATTGTGTCACCCTAGTTTTCTACCGTAAGGTATCTGAAAAAATTAACATTTAAAGCATGCGATACCCAAGGTTCTTATAATTTCCTAATTTTTAGGAAACCATACCCATTTGGGTATGGTTGAATCTTTATAGATATAGTTTTCATTACAAATCACATTCTTATAATAGTTGCTAATATAAAGTTTTTTTTTATCATGATCAATCATTTTAGCTGGAATCCATATCTTAATACTATTAGTCATTAGCTTAGTACTTGAAGAATAATTTCTATCGTTTCTAAACAAAGTACTATTATGACTATAGCTGGTTTTAAAACTATCTTGCTTACTAGTACTAGCACTAAAATTAGTATACAAGAATGCATATCTAGTACTATTTTTACTTTTAGCTTATTTATGGCCTAAACCGCTTTTATCATTCTAAGCTTTTGAATTTGTAACTAAGGAAGATAAATATCTTTACCTTTGTTAAAATTTATGATTTTTGTATTTAATCTTTTAAAATTTGCTTTAGAATCACAAACTTCTTTTTGAAAAATATTATTATTATCTTTTAAAATCCCACATTATTTAGATAATTCTAAATTCTTTTTAATTAAAGCTTCATTCTCTTTTTCAAGAGACAAAATTAAAGAACTAGAATTATTTAAAGAATTTTCCAAAAAGGTATTTTAATTTTGCAAAACATTGATTTCCTTCAAAAATCATTGTTTTTATCTTCTAATTGCTCATTTTCTTTTTGTAGGAAATATTTTTGTAAAACAAGTTCTTCTACGGTATTTTCAAAACATTTAATTTATTTTACCAAAAATTTATTTTCCTCTTTTAAATTGAAAATTTCTTGCTCGCAATCTTTTAACTTAGCTAAAGCAATTGTATTAACTTTATTAAAAGTTTTACAATCTTTTGATAATTCATCATGTGCTAACAGAAGATTTTCATATAAAGAATCTAAACATACCGATTGTGATCTGAGTTTAGCTATGAAGCATTTGTTTGTTTGCTCCTTTGATTTTTCTTTATTGCTCTTCTTCTTCTTATTGTCTCAACTAGATCTCTTTGTAGCCATTTATTCTAGGATGTTGTTATGATCTCTTGAATCCTAGGCTCTGATACCAATTAACATCGCTATGCTCTGATACCAAATAAAAATGACTGCTATGCTATAGGATTGAAATGGCCAATAGTTGTAAATAATGTAAATGTAGTGGTAATGCGATATAAACTAAGTTATCTAGTTATGCCGAATATGAGTATAAAAATAACTAGTACGGAAAATAATAATAGTAGTAAAGTAAAATGATACTAGAAATTTTTATACTGGTTCGAACTCTCGTTCTACGTCTAGTCCCAGATTCCCTCTGGAATTAAAACTAGCAATCCTCACTTAACCCGGAGGAATAGGTTTATATCGCCTGATCAACTGAACATGACTTCTACCGCTTAAGCAACTGAATAGGACTTGACCGTCTGAGCAACATAATAGGACTTTGACCGCCTGAGCAACCGAACATGACTTTCTTACAAACTGGATTTTAACCTGACTTTGTGTGTTCTGAATAACACAAATTTGTCACTTGTAGTACACCCTTCCTATAATCTTATCCTCAAGTATGATGTGTGTAGTTGTGTGTATATGAAGATTAGGAAGTGTCAAATTGCTTTTAGAAATATAGAATTGTGATGTAAGCAATGAATGTATGAATTCAGAAAGTAGTTAATTCGGAAAATATGATTCAAGTATAAGCAAGTAAGTGAAGTTCTTGAAATTCATGCATATATATAGTAGTTAAGAAGTTGCAACTGCTGGTGAAGAGATCTCTCTGAACAACAATGGCTGCAACTCTTCACGTAGGAGAAGGCTGTTCACGAATGGAAGTGTCTATCCAGAAAATATCAGTCGGCTGAATTTTTTAGTTTAGACATCTGAACTGAATTAAATCGAAGACAGCAAGAAAATAGGCTAATTTTAGCCAGATTCAGCTGGGTGAATTTTTTCATTCAACCGGCTAAATATTGTGAAACAATAATTTTGTTCCAGCAGTCAGCCATCTGAATGAAGGCATTTAGCCGGATGAATTCGGCTTGTAATAAAAATATCATGGCTCATTTGGTTAGAGCACTTGCCTTCTGAACTAGTGACCCGGGTTCGAGCCCCACTCCATGCATTTTTTTGAAAACTTAATTTTTATTAAAATATGCATGCAAGTTTATTTGAATGTGAATGATGATTCTTGAGGAAAGATTTTAACAAAGCACTAAACTAGACTCTATATATATGTTTGATGACTCTTGATAAAATATATAACTATACGAACCATACTTTGAGTCGTTGAGTCTGGATGTTGTCGTAGTCGTAGATTCGTGAATTGTTGTTTCAAGTCTGCAATCAAAACCTATGATCCAACAGTGGGATGTATATGCTAAGGGGTTTGGGTTCTCTTATTGGGTTAGTGGGCTAGAACACAACCCAAGCCCAAACAAAAACATTAAATTCCTAATCAACTCTAAACATATCAGTGTTTATACTCAAAAAGGTTGTAAACGCCATTATGAACTCAATGAAAGTAGTCTCGAGTCCTAATTCGACTGTTTACAAAAAAATAGCATTTCGGACTTTAATCCGACCAACCATGTTATATTTAAATAAAACATTTAAATATACAATCGTAAAATATGCTGCGTTGTTACAAAGGGGAAATTTCAGTTCCGGATTATGCTAGCTAATTTGATGAATTGGCTATGTATGGGTATGCCACTATTGACATGGTGATGAAAAGGAATGAAATTTTTATCAAAGGTTTGAAGCAAGAATTGGCAAGGGCT
Source organism: Allium cepa (assembly GCA_030765085.1). Lineage (NCBI taxonomy): Eukaryota > Viridiplantae > Streptophyta > Magnoliopsida > Asparagales > Amaryllidaceae > Allium > Allium cepa. Next base: position 452,582,698 of record CM060928.1, read on the forward strand.
ACTTTGCCGTACATTAGAGATCCATGTGATGTAGTTGTAAAAAATGGCATTGAGATAAGAGGAAATGTTAGCATGTTTGGATAAGCAGATGGAGAAGGAGGTCCGGGTTGGGCAGGGCCACAAGACAAAGTTTTTCCATAAGAAGAATTCTCAAAAGGGAGGAGAAACAAAAAAGGGAAAGTCTAAGGTGGTCTGTTACGAGCATGATAAGAAAGGCCATTATGCTCATGAGTGCCAAGAAGGTAAAGGAAAGAAGGTTGTTGAGAAGAAAGGAGATAGATGCTTCAATTGTGATTAAGTTGGGCACTATGAGAACCAGTGCAAAGAGCCAGCTAAAGGAGAAAAAGCCAAGTATTTGCATTGGAGCCTGCTATTTTGAAGCCGACCATGCAGGAGAAAGGAAAGGTAGTATTGGGAGGTATGCTTCAGACACATGATATGTCTGTTAGCGTTTTGTTTGATATTAGTGCATCGCATTCTTTAATATCTCGATGTTTGGCAGATAAGCTTAACCTAGAACTCACATGTTTAGTTACTTCCTTAAGAATTGCAAATCTGATGGGAGAGTATGCAGCACTTGGGATGAAGTGTGACCATTTAGAGTTTGACTTATTAGGTTACCCCTTTGTTTGCAGTTTGCATGTATTTGACTTTGGAGGGTTCGAGTATTATATTGGGTATGGATTGGTTAAGTGAGTACAATGCTAGGATATTTTGCCAGGATAGGAAAATATCACTTAGACACTTAGACTGTACTGATCGGATAGTTTATACCATAGAAAATCCTAGTTGTGAGGTGAATGCTATGTTTGTGTTATGGAGTTGGAAGATGGATTGAATCACGTCTTCGTGGTTAGAGATTTCAGAGAAATCTTCGAACCGGTAATTGGATTGCCACCGAAACGAGCCATTAAGTTTCAAATTGATTTGTGCCTAGAGCAGATCCGGTATGTAGGCCATCAAGCGGGATTACATAAATGAAGGAGTTAAAGGTGGAGTTGGTGGATTTGGAAGGCAAGAATTTTATTAAGTCGAGTATCTCACCTTAGGGAGCAGCCACAGTGTTTGCAAAGAAGGCAGACGGATCGTTAAGGTTATTTATCGATTATCGTAAGCTGAATGAGAAGACGATAAATCGATATCCATTGCTGAGAATTGATGATTTGTTCGATCAGTTGAGTGGAACCAAGGTATTTTCTCAATTGGATTTGGCTACGGGTTTCCATTAGCTTAGGGTAGCAAAAGATAGTATTTCGAACTAGATATGGATCGTACTAATGATTAGTTATGCCATTTGGACTAACTAATGCGTCGACATTCTTTGTAGACTTGATTGACCGAATTTTTGTAGAGCACTTAGATAGATTCATGTTGGTGTTCATAGATGATATTTTGATACTAACAATAAGGAAAAGCATGAAGTTCATCTTAGAGTGGTTCTTGAGACTTGGAGAGAACATCAACTGAAGGCGAAGTTTTGAAAGTGTCATTTCTGGAAGAATGAAGTGAAGTTTTTTGGTTATGTAGTTTTAGAAGGAGGATTAGCAGTAAATCCAACTAAGATTGAAGCAGTGAATAGTTGGAAGGGGCTAGAAATAGTGACTGAGATAAGAAGTTTTCTTGGATTGTTTAGGAGGTTCATAAAGGATTTTCCATAGATAGTAGCATCAATGAGTAAGCTAACGCGAAAGGATGTGAAATTTGTGTGGATCGATAAGTGTGAGGTAGCATTCCGGAGCTTGAAACACTTATTGACCCATGCATCTGTATTAGTTGTTTCGGAGGGGAATCAAGATTTAGTTGTTTATACAGATGCATGTGGAACTGTACTAGGAGCTGTGTTGATGCAGAGAGGTAAAGTGATTGCCCATGCTTCTAGATAGCTTAGACCGCATGAAGTTAGATATCCAATACATGACATGGAGTTAGCTGCAGTTATTTTTTCTTTGAAAGTTTGCAGACATTACCTTTTAGGAGAAAGATTTGAGCTTTATACGTATCATAAATCGTTGAAGTACTCGTTCTCTCAAAAGGAGCTGAACATGAGACAACAGAGGTGGTTAGAGTTTATCGCTGCTTATGATTTTGGGATTGAATACACACCGTGGAAAGCCAATAAGGTTGCAGATGCGCTTAGCTGGAAACATCAGAATGCGGTGTTGGCAATGATTGGTGAATGGAAAGATTTGGAAGCATTATCGACTTGCAAATTATAGTGGAGATTTGAGGCTGGGTCTAGCAGAGAATTTTCTATGTTATCTAGTTTAGAAGTCCGACCAACTGATCGAGAAGATTGCTTCTAAATAGGAAAAGGATCCAGTGTTAGCTGAAAGGACCAGGAAATTAAGGGATAGAACGTAGAGCAATAACTTAAAGGATTTCAGTCTTGACCATAACAGATGGTTGAGAAAAAAAGGTAAATTATGTGTTCCAAATGTGGGAGACAGATGGAAAGAAGTTTTGGAGGAATGCCATCATTTGAAGTTCACCATTCATCCAGGAGGAACGAAGATGTATCAGGATATGAAGAGAATTTCCTTCTGGGAAGGCATGAAGAGAGCTGTTGGATTATGGATGAAACAGTTTTTAAACTGTCAGCAGGTGAAAGTCGAACATCAAAAGTCGAGTGGATTGCTTCAGCCATTAGATATTCTTGTATGGATGTGGGATTCCATTTCTATGGATTTCATAGACGGGTTGCCGAGATCTAATAGAGGGAATGAAAGTATATGGGTCATAGTGGATAGATTGACCAAGAGCACCCATTTCATTCCAGTTAAGTCAACTAGGACGACTCCTATTTTGGCGAAGTTGTTTAAGAACAATGTAGTTAGACTTCAGGGAATTCCTAGTAGTATTGTTAGTGATAGAGATTCATTATTCACTAGTGAATTTTGGAAGATTCTAAGGGATGTTTTAGGATCCATGCTTAAGATGAGTACAGATCACCATCTACAGACTTATGGGCAAACAGAAAGAGTTAATAAGATCTTGAAGGACTTGTTAAGAGCTTGTGTATTGGATTTCAGAGGATCATGTGAAGACCATCTTCATCAAGTCGAGTTTGTGTATAACAATAGTTATCAGGCTAGTATTGGGATGACACCGTTTGAGGATTTATACGGAAGACCATGAAACCTCCAGTTTGTTGGTTAGAAACTGGAGATCGATTAATACTTGGTCCAGATTTGGTTAGAAGTGATGCAGAGAAGATTGAGTTGAATAGGGAGAGAATGAAGGAAGCTCAGTCCAGGCAGAAGAGCTATGCACATAAAAGATGAAAAGATTTAGAGTTCTTTATTGGAGATCATGTTTTCGTCAAAGTATCGCCGATGAAAGGTGTTATCAGGTTCGGGAAGACAGGATAGTTAGCATCAAGGTTTGTATGACCATTTCTTATTTTAGAAAGTATCGGGAAACTCGCATATAGATTTGTGTTACCAAGCAGTTTGGTAGGTGTCCACGATGTTTTCCTTATATCTCATCTATGGAAGTATGTTAGGGATCCAGACACTACAATTGCATCGACTTTGTTAGAGGATTTAGTAGTGTAACCAGACATGCCTATGGTTAGGAAGCCTATCCAGATAGTCGCGAGAGATGAGAACAAGTTGTGGAATAAGATAGCCAGATTAGTAAAGGTCCAATGGAGTGACATTGCTAGAGGCTGTACCTGGGAGAATGAGAGCAGGATTAGAGACGCTTATCCTTTGTTTGATGGTATGTTTTACCTTTGATTGTTTGTTGTGTTCCTTATTGTAATTTCAGGGATGAAATTCTTTAAGGAGGGCAATTATAGTACCCCATATTTCTAGTGACATTATTTAGGATATTTAATTAGTTAAATTAAATAAATAATGTGTTGATTAATGGATTGAGATTAGTGATTAAAATTAAGGGGTGGTCGTGCCATGTTAATGAATAAATAATGAACTAATATGGAATTAAGGCGTTAGGAAATAACGGTAGGCAAAAGAGAAAATGATTAAACTTATACCCTAAACCTAAGAAAAATGAATACACGTTCATTTCATTTTTCTCAAGAAAAAACATTCTAAGGCCAGCTACCATTTTCAATTTCAAGAGAAGTTAAAATTAGGATTTTCAAGAGGAAGAAGTAAACCAATAAATCAAGATCAATTCTCACATCCTAATCACAAGGCTAAGGTGAATAATTTCTACATCCCAAGTTTTCTAAATAATTTCGGTTGTAAGATGAAACCCGAATTTATCTTGTACGATTTAGGCATGATTTTGAAGAGAAAAATATTTATATTTACATATTTATGATTTATGCTTGTTCATATAGATTTTATGATATGTTATGATGTGAAAACCTATTTAATGACATCCAAATTCCTTGCGATTTTAGATACAGAGCAGAAATGTTATTTTAGAGATGGGTTTCAATTTTCAAAATTTTCTGAATTAACATGGAGTTTATATTAATTTTCTAGTGAAGAAAATGATTCATTGGGTTATAAATTATTTACGACAAAATAAATAATTATTTGGGTCTGAAGTTTATATATGTTAGAAAACATATTGGAAAGGATTTTCTGGATTTTCCGTAGAATTTTCCAAAGAGTTTTGATGAATATATAAACTTATTTAATGCATGAGACTTAAATGTTTTATATATTTAATTAAGAAAAAAGGGTATTTTGCAAATGATTTAAATTAATTAGTTTTGAAATCGTGGCAATAATTTTAGAAAATAAAAATTAGCAACCAATAATAGTTTGATAAATTAGGCAGATCAGTTAAAAAGTTTACTTAAAAAGTTTAAAATCAGAAATTCATGTTAAAAGCATGTTTCGCCACTTTTGGTTCCACCCAAGTAGCTTTCGACTAAGATCGTCCGCTTCCTTCCTCAAACCAATGCACATAGTATCAATTTTGGTACACAGCGGATTGGACAAAGGTGGAAGTTAAGAGTCGAAACCAAGGGGTTCCGAAAGAGTTGAAGCACCTTTTTGTTTTAAATGAGAAAAGCGCCTGCTTGCTTTCGACTAAGATGCTTTCGACTTAGTTGGCTTCCGACTAGGTCAACTGATTTAAAGAAAGGTTTTAAGGTTGCACATATGTTCTAAGTAATTGCTTTCTACTTAATGCTTTCTAATAAGTCAATGGTTTTAAAGGTTATTTGCGAAATAGTTGTACCTTTGTTTTTAAATGATAGCTTGACTTTGTCGAAGCCTTTACTGCCGCTTTCTACCTTTTGAAACAGAGCTTTCGAAGGGAATTGTTTTGTTTTATAAAAAACCTACCGCTTCTCCAATGCTTTCGTAAGGGGTGTTTCGACACCATCACTTCCCAACTTAATTATAGCTTTCGAAAGGGTAAGCTTTCGAGCCTACAACTTGTGACCCTTAGAGATTTTTAAAGAATAACCCAAAGTTTCGATATGATAGTGTTGAATGATTTCAAAAGGTGTTTTTCCACATGTTTTAAATTGAACCCAACTGTTTTGAAAGGTTTGATGCTTGCAGAAGGTATTTAAAATGGTTTCGAAGGGGTGGTTCCCCAAAGGGTTTCGAAGGAGTCGAAAGGTAGTGTTTTCCAATGGTTTCGAAAGGTCTAAAGGAAAGGTTTTTCTTACGGTTTTGAATAAATATAAAGGAAATCTTTTTTCTATGGTTTCGAAAGGCAATGCTCATTAGTTTTAAAGAGAGGTGTCTATGGTTTTTTAGCTTTCGAAGGAAAAGTGATTTCAAGGGTTTCGAAAGGTTATAGAATGGTTTTGAAAGGAATATTTGGCCTTTCTGCCTAGATAAAAGTATGGGTTCTACCTGGTTTGGAAGGGGTACTTTCAATAGGATCGAAAGGGGTACTTTAAAATGATCAAAGGTTTTCATTAACAAAGATTTGAGTAAAGTATGTATAGTATGACCAAGTGATTTTGAGTAAAGCATAGAGTATAAATGTTTTCCTTGTTTAAGTTTGGTTTAAAAGGTTTTAAATCAATTTCAGATGAAAAGTGTAGCAACCCGCATATTTTACGTTTAAATACTTAAATGTTTTATTTAAATGTAGCATCATTAGTTGGATTAAATTCCAAAATGTGACTTTTTGTAAACGGTTGAATCCGGACTCGGGACCACTTTCATTGAGTTTAAAACGATGTTTACAACTTGTTTGAATATAAACATATGTTTGGAGTTGATTAGGATTTTGGTATTTGCATTTGGGCTTTGGGTTTTGTTCTAGCCCACCAATCCAACAAGATAACCCAAACTCTTCTACTAAATACCCTAACTCCAATCCTCTTCATTCATTCCTTTCATAATTTCCTAATACCCTCCAGCAAAAGAAAAAATGAGGGAAAAGAAAGGAAATTAAAATTCCTAAGCCCTAGTTCTCTTAGGAAATCCAAATTCAAGTTCTAAAATCAATGAGAAGCTTAGATAAGCATCCTCTTCATCTTCTCCATCTCAATCCCTCTTCAATTCTTTATTTTTACTATAACCAAACTTAGGAAAAACATTGCATTTGATAATAGATTGAAGATTCTAGAGGTGTAGTGAAGAGGAATTGGTCTTGCTTTGTTTTAGAGCATCTCACTTGTTGTTTTTAAGTTTAAAGGTGAGTTCTTGAACTCACATCTATGTCTATAGCTTTCATTATTGTTGGGTATAAGTTTTAACATCTATTCCATGTTCATTTGCTTTTGATTTGAATTGATTTGGGGAATTTTCCAATTTTGTTGTTTTGAAATCAAAATCTTTAAAGATCCAATCTTGGATGTTTGGACATGTTATTTAGGGTGTATCAAAGAGCCTATAGGATTGGGTTATCACTTGGCATAAATCCCTAGCCTTCATCGCTAACACCTGAATCTAGTTGAAAGCACCAAGTACCAGTCACAGCTCACATATAGATTGAATGTAGAGAATAAAAATATGAAGAACAGTAAAAATTAAAATGAAATCAGTAAAGACATAGAATATATGGTGGTTCAGCTAACTCCGGTCTACGTCCACTCCAGATATTTCCTTTTATTGCTATAATAATCAATTATAATTACAAAATGGCAAAGTGGTCTTAGCCTTAGACAATAGAAAGTCAGAGAGCCGAAGGAAGATCCCTTTTCTTGAACCCCTTCATGTTGTATTTATAGGCAAATCTTGAGTTGTTAGGCTTTCGAAGTGGTACAGGCCCATCAAGACCCATGCCGAACCCCCATGCCGAACGACCAATGCCGAGCCACCGTGCCAACCAACCCATGTCGAGCCACCGTGCCAACCGACCCATGCCGAGCCACCATGCCGAACGACCTTCCACCGAGCCACATTCGTCCCATGCCGAAGGACCCATGCCGAGCCACCATGCCAACCGACCCATGCCGAACCACCATGCCAAACGTCCCATGCCGATCCACCTTGACAACCAACCCATGCTGAGCCACCATGCCAAACGACCCATGCCGAGCCACCATGTCGAACGACCTTCCACCGAGCCACATTCGTCCTATGCCGAATGACCTTGACCTCACCAATGCCAGCGGCATAGCCTCAGTTCAATGCCGAGCGGCATAACCTCATCTCAATGCTGAGCGGCATAACCTCACCTCAATGTCGAGCGGCATAACCTCAACTCAATGTCGAGCAGCATAACCTCACCTCAATGCCGAGCGACATAACCTCAACTCAATGCCGAGCCTCATAACCTCAACTCAATGCCGAGCGGCATATCCAGGTGAATTCCATCCTTGTAAACTGAATCCATCATATTTCAACATCGATAATCGTGAAGTCGACTTAGTTAAATCCGCCTGCCCATGGCCTTGCCGAAAGGCGGGTTAACATTTGCTCCTCAAAACATGCCCTGCTGTTGGAAGGTGTGTTTTGAATAGCCTCAAGTCCAATGTCCGAAGTATGTATGTTAGTTACATCCATACTTTCCGATTCATAATCCAATCCGTTTTATCCAAATGCCATCGCTGTATCCTTATCCAAGTCTACGACTACTCTGAGTCGACATCAGATTCTGAATCCAGTAACCAAATCCTTAGCCAAATCCATATCCATTTGAACTCGACAACAGAGTTCTAATCCACCCATATCCAACAACCAATAACCACGTCCATGACCTCTCCGGGTCAATGTCCAAATCCTGGACCATTCCGGGTCTACCAGAATCCTTAGTTGTTCATAGCCAGCTTCCAAATCCGTAACCTCTTCGGGTTCTTGCCAAGCACAATCCACACTTAAAGACCTATTTTAAGTAATTCCATGGTGTTTCTAGTTCAGCATCCCTGAATGCCAAATAATTCCATGGCTTAAGTCCTAAGCCAAATCCTGGTCGCTTCGGACCCTTGCCGTGCATAGTCCATACTCGACGACCTATAATAATAACCGATAACATATGGCCTAAATCCTAGGCCGAATCCTGGTCTCTCCGGACCCTTGCCGACATAGTCCATGCTCGACGACCTTTAATAATAACCGATAACATAGGGCCTAAATCCTAGGCCGAATCCTAGTCTCTCCAGACCCTTACCGAGCATAGTCCATGCTCGACAACCTTTAATAATAGCCGATAACATAGTGCCTATATCCTAGGCCGAATCCTGGTCTCTCCGGACCCTTACCGAGCATAGTCCATGCTCGACGACCTTTAATAATAACCGATAACATAGGGTCTAAATCCTAAGCCGAATCCTGGTCTCTCCAGACCCTTGCCGAGCTTATTCCATGCTCGACGACCTTTTAGCCAAAATCCAAAGGAAAATCTAATCAAAATCCAATCTGAAATCCAAATCCAACCAGAAATCCATATCAAAAGTCCAAACCCAAAAACAAGTAAAACAGGGAATTTAAACCAAACTCCAAAAACAAACCTGAAAAAGCAAATGTCCAGGTCAAAAGGAAAAAAATAGATTTCACAAATCGAGTCGTCTCGGTAAACCATCATCTCAGAGCATGCCTAAGGGTTATCTTTGACCCCGCACATGAGTAAGTGATTTAGCCGATTTCCTAGAGTTTGCTACTTATTTCAAACCATCAAGATTAGTTGATGACCAACCAGCCACCATTCTTGGGGCTCATGCCCTTGCCGTTCAAGGTAGATGGATGTCGCTCCTGTTCCACCGTTGCATTTCAAGTTCTGACATATTGTCACAACTGACCATTCCTAACATGCTCCTCGATTATGTCCTTCAAAAGCCAACAGCTGTTAGTATCATGCCCGTCCAAGTCATGAAAAAGACAGTGTCTTCCCGATGCCCTTTCCTATTCTGAGGGCTCCCTCCTCGCCGGCCTTCGATACGGAAGGCGATCTCGAGTATCCAAGAATATCTGTTCCAATGTTGCATTCAGTCCGGTGTAAGTGGAGAACTTTGGTTTTCCCCAGCGCTTCCTCTTCCCTTTATCCTTGTCCTTCGTCGGGTAGTCCTCCATCCTTAACAAGGTTTACTTCCTTTGACCACATGTCCAAACATGCATCTTCTTGTCGGAGAAATCTCTCAGCTTCATGGAAGAATTCTCCAAGATTCAACGGTGGGTCCCGTATCAATGATACTTTGAAATCCGAGTTATCTTTGATTCCTGATATTACAGCCATCAGAACCATTGATGGATCTGACCGATCCATCGAAGTAACTGCTGCACTAAATCGAGTTAAGAATGTCCTGAGTGATTTATTCGCCCCCTGTTTAACTAACGTCAATGTCATCACGCTCTTTGGCATTTTTATGTGAACTCGAAATTGACTTAAGAACCTGTCCACCAGTTCTGTCCATATTCCAATGGATCCATCCTCCACCTGCCTGAACCACATGGAAGCTATATATCAGTCAAGTACCAAGGGAAACATCGGGTCATAACCTCCTCTGTTGCCCCTAGCACTTCCATATGCCTAGTGTACCTCATCAAGTGGTTAGTTGGATCCGTCTTCCCGTTGTACACTTCCAGAGTGGACAGTTTGAAATCTGGCGGATTCGTAGCTATCCTGATGTTCTGGGTAATAGACTTTTGTTGACTTCCTTTGAATCTCTGTTTGTCAGGCCTCCGCGAATAGTCCACCTGATAATGTCAGCCAATCTAGCGTATCCAACTAAGGGTTTCCCCTATCCATGTTTCCATACTGCCCTCCAAGTCCCCGAGGAAATTCTGGCACATATTCCTCATCACGTACTCCTGTATTCCTGTTGGCGTCGGGTCGCGCAGCGTCATCCAGTATCCCTCCATGAACTTGTCCAGTATTACCTGGTGGTGTCCCCTCGAGTCTTGGTCCATCCAAATTGTTAGTTGTTTGTTGATTGGGAGCTGCCCTCTGCTGAATCACTCCATCTACCTGCTGGTTGAGTTCCTCTAGTCCAGTTTCTAGAACTTAAGCACCTATAGTTCCACATTGTCCGAATTGCCTTAGAAGAGCCTACATCATCTCCTCTTGTCGTTTCATCATCTGCTCCTGCATAGAAGTCATCATAACCTGCATCTCGTCCCGAGTTATGTAGATGGATGCATGATCCTCTTTAGCTCCAGAAGAGGCCGCTTGACTTCCTTCCTGATTGGTCATTTTCGCTGCTTTCTTCCTTGTAGGTGGTTAGCCATTGCTTTCCAAAATCTGAGTTCTTAAGCTTTTCAATCCAAAATCAGAGCTTTAAAATTCCCGAATGCTATCTTTCTCAGTGAAAGCACCAAAATGTTAGCGCCAAAATTGGTCACTAACACGCAAATCCAGATAAAGGCACCAAGTACCAGTCACAGCTCACACATAGATTGAATGTAGAGAACATAAATATGAAGAACAATAAAATTAAAATGAAAGTAGTAAGGACACAAAATTTATAATGGTTCGGCAAACTCCGGCCCACGTCCACTCCGGAAATTTTCTTTTTATTGCTGTAATAATCAATTACAGTTACAAAATGGCAGAGTAGTCTTAGCCTTAGATAATAGAAAGTCAGAGAGCCGAAAGAAGATCCCTTTTCTGAACCCCCTTATGCTGTATTTATAGGCAAATCCTGAGTTGTTGGGCTTTCGAAGTGGTACAGGGCCATCAAGACCCATGCCGAACCACCATGCCAAACGACCCACGTCGAGCCACCATGCCAACCGACCCATGCGTGCCACCATGCCAACCGACCCATGCCGAACGACCTTCCACCGAGCCATATTCGTCCCATGCCGAACGACCCATGCCAAGCCACCATGCCCACCGACCCATGCCGAACCACCATGCCGAATGACCCATGCCGAGCTACCATGCCAACCGACCCATGCCGAGCCACCATCCCAGTGACCTTCCACCGTGCCACATTCGTCCTATGCCAAATGACCATGACCTCACCAATGCCGGCGGCATAGCCTCAGCTCAATGCTGAGCGGCATAACCTCATGCCGAGCGACATAACCTCAACTCAATGCCAAGCGGCATAACTTCACCTCAATGTCGAGCGGCATAACCTCACCTCAATGCCAAGTGGCATAACCTCACCTCAACGCCGAGCGGCATAACCTCAACTCAATGCTGAGCGGCATAACCTCAACTCAATGCCAAGCGACATATCCAGGTGAATTCCATCCCTCTAAACTGAATCCATCATATTTCAACCTCGATAATCGTGAAGTCGACTTAGTTAAATCTGCATATTCGTGGCCTTACCGAAAGGCGGGTTAACAGATCCAATCTTGGATGTTTGGACATGTTATTTGGGGTGTATCAAAGAGCCTATAGGACTAGGTCATCGCTTGGCATAAATCCCTAGCCTTCATCACTCGTCCGATCACCTTCATATTGATTTAGCCATCACTGGCCTAGGCAAATTCTGCCCAGGCCCAGGCAACCAGACGTCTGGTTAAAAAATCTAGACGTCTGATAGGGGCTTTTAGAAGAGTGATAAAAACGGTAGAAAAAAAAAGGCAGAGCCAAGAACAAGACGTCTGGTCAAACCAAACCAGAAATCTGGGAGGCTTCAGAAAATAAAATGAAAAAGAAAGAATAAAATATGAACATCTAGAACCCCGGTTCAGACATCTGGCTAAACCAACCAGACGTCTGGTCCCATGAAATTTTTCCTATTTGCCTATTTTTGAGTGGATTAACAATTTTTTTTTATCCAGTTAGTTGTTGTCATTTATTATTGACTTTAATAACTTCTATTCTGGATTTTTGGGAATATCCATTTAATGGATTTGATATCGACTTTCATGGTTTTAATTCATGTTGTCGAATATGGATTTTAGTGATAGATTGTTTTATAATATTTTCTGTGATTTGTCACTTTTAAGATACAAAGGTTTCTATACTAGTAGTAAATGCTCAAACTCTTTCACAAAAATGATTTCAACATTACTTTTAATACAAAGCTCGTTTTTAAAACAGTTTTCCAATCTATTAGTATATACAAACGTTTATCTCATTCGTACGAGAAATCTAATTAAATGACTTAGCAAAATAAGTAGTATGAAACACTTGTGTTTACTTCGTGGTTAATTCTTATACTTGTTCGATTGAAATCTCGTAATAATTTTCAAGTGGAAATCTATAATCTATTCATAAATATTTAAGCCAGTGTTTATGGGGATATGAAGCCTAAGTCATTTATTTATTAGCTTAGTGTAATTTACACTTATCGATCAATGATGATCATTTTGTGATTTAGACTAGCGATGTGCGATGTCTCTTTGTCTGTGTGGGGGACTAAACCCCATTTCTAGAGCTTCAGTCTCAAACTGATGAGGTAGCGACCCATCGTCTTTTGCCGTTTGGGGAGCTTTGGCTCAAATTTGATGGGTTAGCGACCATGGGATATCATCCCGTTTGTGATACATGTGTTGGTGAGTTTTCGTGCTTCCGTTTGTGATAGGCCTCCTCCTTTGTATTTTCTGGATTTCTAATTATTGATTTCTATAATTTGTATTTCACCAATTTTTGTGATCTGCATTGATATCTCTTCAATATTTGAGGTTTGGTGAATAAGCTAAGAATATGATATTCTTTTTGGATATTTTAGGAGATTTGAGATACTGTATGATATCCATTGTTATCAAATATAAAATTGTCAAAGCATGACATTATTGTTATCATATATTTTTGTCATATCTCTTATCCTATCTCATCTTGTATGACATTTATAGCTATACTGATCCCTTTATTATTTTTCTTCTTGAATAATACTCGGGTCAGACCGAGGTGTTTCAGGTGCTTCCACTTAACTTCTTAGCTGGGACCAATTTTTGACTTTTGGCTAACTACTTTAGCTCAGTAGTTTTTGTTTTTATACATTCGAGACAGAGACTCCATGATACATATTTATTCTTTTGTGATGTAGTGGATCTTGTATGATTACTTCTTTGATGTTCACTTCTATGTGTTATATTCATATCTATTTCCACCTTAGTGATACGAATATATGTGATTGATTTTGTGTTATGCTTATTTTATATTTGTTTCTGAAGGCTACTTAGCCACTGCGTAGTAGCTTTGAGTTTGTATTTGATATGTCGGATTTCCTTTTGAAATGATATACACGACCTTCTATTTGGCATATCGATACTCGCGCAAAGAAATTACATAGATGGTCGCTCCTCAACAGCCTTATTCTTCATACTAGTCGATGGCATTACTCAGTAGTGTCCTTGGCTAGTGTGAGTATAGATGTGGGCCGCCACAGCTTGGTACCAGAGCCAAACTTCAAAAAAACATTGAATATTATGACAAGGATCATTGTCCTAAGTCTCTCTTAGGAATCATGCCTTAGGATTTAGTTCGAGTCTTCGTACCGTTCTATCCTATTTTCTTTTATGATGCCTTGTTTTATCAATCAAGTTTGCTTGATATTCATTCTTAGAATAACCTTTTTCGTTTTCTTTCTTTCTTTCTTAAAGAAGAGAAATGGATAGAGCTGGTCGTTCCAACACCGGTCAATCTAGTGCTACTCCTCAAAAGGGCGTATTCATGTCTGCCCAACAACTTTTGGATCTTGTAAAGAAAGCCCAAGCTACGGGACCCATTCCAGAGCCTACTCATCCTAACTCCAGGTTTGCATGTTTGTGCAGTGACTATACCAATTTGGGTTAAAGGACATTCAAGGGTTCTGAAAGCGTTATAGAAGTCCAAGCCTAGCTTAGAACATGCGATCACATCTTTTCTTACATGAATCTTGTGGATCTACATCGAGTCTAAGTGGCTTCAAGCATGCTCCAGAAGATTGCATTAGATTGGTATGAGCTTTTGATTTCTGAAACTGTTGAAGCGGATCTTACTTGGGAGAAATTCCAGGAAAGGTTCGAGTTGAAGTTTGTGCCGGAAGTTGAAAAAGTAACTTTACCCGATGCTTTATTGACCTTGTTCAAGATGAATCTTATATGATAGATTATATCGCCTCTTTTGAATCCCTCTCTAAATACTATGTCGAGTATATTAATACCCCATTGAAGGAAAAGGCAAAGGTTTATCTATAGGTTGAATAAGAATGTCAAAAATGCTTTACTTTAAAACTAGAAGTTTCTTTCGATCAGCTTGTAGATATCGCTCTTCGACTTGAAGAGGCCGATAAAGAAAGCGAAGTTGAAGCTGTGGGTGCTAAGAAGAACTTCAACAACAATAAGAAGAGGCAACCCGGCAGTAAGTTCAAAGGCCCCAATCCCAACAAAAAAGGGAAGCAAGCAACTTCGGTAGAAAAGACTCCTACCTCTAGTCGTGGAGAATGCTACAATTGTGGTTCTAAGGACCACTATGAAAATAAGCGACTAAAGCCCCTTACTTGTCGCTATTGCAAAAGTTTAGGTTATTATATATCTTCATATGCCAAACTTCAAAGCAAGAAAGATGGAAAGTTAAATGTTGTGCAAGCCCCTGGTAACACTCCTCTTTGTCAAGTTATTTCTCATTATATCCTTAATGGCTTTGTTATGTTTCGTGATCATCCTATTTGAGTTCTTTTTGATACGGGTGCATTTCACTCTTTTATATCAAAAGAACTTGTTGATACTTTTTCCTTGAATGTTATTGGCTTGATGACTTCACTGATAATTGTGAATCTAGTTGGTGGATCCGCAACACTCAGTTTACTTTATAAAGATGTCGAGATTATTTTATGTGATTATGCTTTCCGAGCCGATTTGCATGTTATGCGCTACTTAGGTTTCAGAATGATTTTGGGAATGGATTGTCTTAACTGTGATGAAGCCCACATCATATGTCCTGAGAGGACTATCCATCTTCAACATCCCTAATCTGTTAAGTAGATTTCTATTGTTCTTAAAGATTCAGATTCCAATTCGGTGGCATCCTTATATTGTTTAAATCCATATGATGATGGTAATGATGATGAGGAAGATGTCATTTCCCTCATTCATGCTGTTCGTGAATTTCTCGATATATTTGAGCCTGTTTTAGGATTACCACCTAAGCGAGCAATTGAGTTTAGAATTAATCTACTCCATGGAGCTCTACCTATCACTCGTCCACCTTATCGTATATCCACTAAGGAAAATGAGGAGATGCATAAATAATTAACCTAATTGGCAGCGAAACAGTTTATTCGATCTAGTTCCTCTCCTTGGGGGGATTCGGCTATCTTTGTGAAGAAATCCGATGGTACACTTAGGCTTTGCGTTAATTACCGAAAGCTTAATGATCTCACCATCAATAATAAATATCGTTTACCACGGATTGATGATTTACTCGATCAACTTAGTGGTGATAGAGTCTTTTCACAGTTAGACTTAGCAACCGGTTTTCATCAGCTTCGTATTGTAGAGGATAACATTCCTTTGACATCATTCCGTACTCGTTATGGATCTTATAAATGGTTTGTTATGCCATTTGGTTTAACGAATGCTCTAGCTTATTTTGTTGACCTTATGAATCAAATTTTCAAAAACTTCCTCGATCAATTTGTTCTCATCTTTATCGATGATATTCTTATTTATTCTAAAACCGAGGAAGAGCATGAGAAACATCTTCGGATTGTGTTCGAAACTCTTTGAAGCAATAAATTGAAAGTACAATTTTGTAAGAGCCACTTTCGGCAATCCCGTGTGAAATTTTTAGGACATGTTATTTCTGAATCCGACATTTTTGTTGATTCTTAGAAGATCGAGGCGATTCAAAATTGAAAGAGACCGGAGAATGTGACAGAAATTCATAGCTTTCTTGGATCGGTGGGCTATTACCGTCGTTTCGTAAAGACTTTTCTAAAATTTCCATACATATTTCTAGTTTGACAAAGAAGAGAGCTAAGTATATTTGGTCAAATAAATGTGAAGGTGCTTTTCAGAAATTAAAAGAACTCCTTTCGATGCTCCTATTCTTGTGATTCCCGAAGGGAACCAAGGCTTGCTTCTTTATATCGATGCTAGTCGTGTTGGTTTGGGAGCCGTTCTTATGCAAATGGAACGTGTTATCGCTTATGCTTCTAGGCACTTAAAGCCTACCAAGACTAGTTATATCACTCATAATTTAAAGCTCGTGGCCATTATTTTCGCCTTTAGAATTTGGCGTCATTATTTTTTGGGTGAAAAATTTGTTCTCTACACCAATTATAAATCTTTGAAGTATTTGTTCTTCCAAAAGGAACTTAATTTACGTCAACAACGTTGGCTCGAATTCCTTGCATCTTATGATCTTGATATTCTTTATACTCCCGGAAAGGGAAATCGTGTTGCCGATGCCCTTAGTCATAAGCAACAAGCGGTTGTTTCCATGGCGATATCCGAATGGAATGATCTCGAGACTTTGTCCACTTGTGAGATCCGAGATCATGAATCCAATTCGTTTTCATCTCTTATTTTATGTAGCCTTAAGGCTCATCCTTCTCTTTTAGACCGTATCCTTGAAGCTCAAAAGCAATATCCCAAATTGGCTCTTCTTAGCCAAAGTTGTAGGGATAAAAATAAGATTGATGGTTTGAACGTCTTTGATACTGATGCTCGCGGAGGCATTCGAAAATTTGGTTGACTTATTGTAACAAATATAGTGATTTTCGTAAAGACATTTTAGAGGATTCTCGTCATTCTAAATTCATCATTCATCATTCATCATTCATCATTCATCTCGGTACTAGTAAAATGTGTGCGGACATGAACTGACTTTATTATTGGGATGAAATGAAATGTGGTATTGCTAACTTTATTAAGCATTGCATGACTTCCCAACCCGTAAAGGGCGAGCATCAAAGGCCGGGTGGGTTATTTCAACCTTTAGACATTCCAATTTCGAAGTGGAATTAAATTTCCATGAACTTTATTGACGGTCTTCCCCGTTCTCATTTAGGTCATGATAGTTTATAGGTGATTGTAGGTAGACTTACCAAATCCACCCATTTTCTTCCCGTTCAGTCCAACTGGACCGTACCTCTTTTGGTCAAACTCTATGTTAAAGAAATTGTTAAATTGCATGGAGTTCCTACTTCTATTGTTAGCAATCGTGATCCATTGTTTACTAGTGGATTTTGGAAAGGTCTTTAAAAGGCTTTAGGAATAAAGCTTAATTTTAGCACCTCTTATCATCCTCAGTCTGATAGACAAACAAAGCGTGTGAATTAAACTCTTGAAGATTTTCTTCGTGCATGTGTTCTTGATTTTGGTGGAAGTTGGGAAGATCATATTTCTCTTGTTGAATTTTCCTACAATAACAGCATCCAATCTAGTATTGATATAGCACCTTTCGAGGCACTCTACGAAGGCCATGTCGGTCTCCTTCGTGTTGGCTTTAAGCAAGTGAGAAGCTGGTTTTAGGTCCAAATTTTACTCATGATTCCATAGAAAAGATTGACCTTATTCATCATAGGTCGAAAGAAGCTCAAAGTAGATAAAAATCCTATGCCGATAACCAAAGGAGGAATTTAGAATTTCATATGGGAGATTTGGTGTTCATTTGTGTTTCACCTACGAAGGGTGTTGTGCGTTTCAGTCGATCAAAGAAACTAGCACCTCGATATATTGGACCACTTTCCATCACCGAACGTATTGGTTCCGTGGCTTATCGCCTTTTATTATCAGCTCAATTTTCTGCTATTCATGGCTTATTCCACGTTTCTCAACTACGGAAATGCCTTAAAGATTCCGATTCTATTCCTGAGCCCGGTGTTATTAAAGAAATTGAAGTTCCACCTAATTTGACTTATGAGCAACATCCTATCTGTATTATTGCTACGAAGGTTAGACGCCTTCGAATAAAGATGTTCCGCTTGTGAAAGTTCAATGGCCCTCAAATCCTAAGAATTATTCTTGGGAATCCAGAGAATTCATCAAGCGAACACATCCAGATTTACTCTCTCATGCTCCATAAGGTGAACTTCTCACTTCAAAATTTTCTTTTGTATCGTTATGCCTTAGAGGGGTTGTTACTCTTTATTTTCTTCTTAAATGTCGCGAAGACATAATTTCTTTAAGAGGAGAGTCTGTAACAAACCGCATATTTTACGATTAAATATTCAAATGTTTTTATTTAAATATAGCATCATTAGTTGGATTAAATTTTGAAATGTGACTTTTTGTAAACGGCCGAATCCGGACTCGAGACCACTTTCATTGAGTTCACAACGACGTTTATAACTTGTTTGAGTATAAATATCGATATGTTTGGAGTTGATTAGGATTTTGGTATTTTCATTTTGGCTTTGGGTTTGGTTCTAGCCCACCAACCCAACAAGATAACCTAAACTCCTCTATCAAATACCCTAACTTCACTATTATTCATTCGTTACTTTCATAATTTCCTAACACTATCAAACAAAAGAAAAATGGGGTAAAGGAAAGGAAATTAAAATTCCTAAGCCCTAGTTCTCTTAGGAAATATAAATAAAAGTTCCAGAATCAAGGAGAAGCTTAGTCAAGTGTCCTCTTCATCTACTCCATCTCAATCCCTCTTCAATTCTTGACATTTCTTATAACCCAACTTAGGAAAAACTTTGCGTTTGAAAATAGATTGAAGATTCTAGAGGTGTAATGAAGCGGAATTAGTCTTGCTTTGTTTTAGGGCTTATCACTTGTTGTTTTTGAGTTTAAAGGTGAGTTTTTGAACTTACATCCATGTCTATAGCCTTCATTGTTGTTACATATGAATTCCTAAACATCTATTCCATGTTCGTTTGCTTTTTGTTCGAATTGATTTGGTGAATTTTCCAATTTTGGTGTTTTGAAGTCAAAATCTTTAAACATCCTATCTTAGATGTTTGGACATGTTATTTAGGGTGTATCAAAGATCCTATAGGGCTGGGTTATCGCTTGGCATAAACCCCTATCCTCCGTCGCTAGTCCGATCGCCTTTGAATTGATTTGGCCATCATTGGCCTAGGTAAATTCTGCTCAGGCCCAAGCAACCAGACGTCTGGTTGAAAAATCCAAAAGTCTGGTAGGGGCTTCTAGAAGAATGATAAAAACGGCAGAAAAAAGAAAAAATGGCAGAGCCAAGAACAAGACGTTTGGTTAAACCCAACCAGACGTCTAGGAGGCTTTAGAAAAAAATAATAATAATATGAACTTCTAGAACCCTGGTTCAGATGTCTGGCCAAACCAACCAGACGTCTGGTATTGTGAAATTTTGCCAATTGGCATATTTTTGAGTGGATTTCCAATTTTTATCAATTTTTGTTGATCTGGTTAGTTGTTATTTATTATCGACTTTAATGACTTCTCTTCTAGGTTTTTGAGAATATCCATTTGATGGATTTGATATCGACTTTCATGGTTTTAATTCACATCGTCGAATGTGGATTTTAGTGATAGATTGTTTTATAATCGTTTCTGTGATTTGTCACTTTTAAAATACGAAGGCTTCTATACTAGTAGTAAATACTCAAACTCTTTCACAAAAATGATTTCAACGTTACTTTTAATACAAAGCTCATTGTTAAAACTGTTTTCTAATCTATTAGTATATACAAACTATACCTCATTCATAAGAGAAATCTAATTAAACGACTTAGCAAAACAAGTGATACGAAATGCTTGTATTTACTTCATCTGTTAATTCTTTGACTTATTCGATTGAAATCTTGTGACATTCGAGTGAAAATCTACAATTTGTGCGTAAATATTTAAGTTAAGCCAGTGGTTATGGGACATGAAGCCTAACTCATTTATTTACTAGCTTAATGTAATTTACACTTATCGATCAATGAGGATCATTTTTTGACTTAGACTAGCAATTTGCGATGTCTCTTTATCTTCGTGGGGAACTAAACCCCATTTGTGGAGCTTCGGCTCAAATTGGTGGGGTAGCGACCCATGGTCTTTGGGCCGTTTGTGGAGCTTCGGCTCAAATTTGATGGATTAGCGACCATGGGATATCGTCTCGTTTATGATACACTTGTTGGTGAGTTTTCATGCTCTCGTTTGTGATCGGCCTCCT
The DNA here is from genome assembly GCA_030765085.1 of Allium cepa. Taxonomy (NCBI): domain Eukaryota; kingdom Viridiplantae; phylum Streptophyta; class Magnoliopsida; order Asparagales; family Amaryllidaceae; genus Allium; species Allium cepa. The sequence continues at coordinate 452,603,005 of CM060928.1, forward strand.
CCTTTGTGTTTTCTGGATTTCTAATTGTTGATTTCTAGAATTTATGTTTCACTAATTTTTGTGATCTGCATTTATATGTTTTGTCAATATTTGAGGTTTGGTGAATAAGCTATGAATATGATATTCTTTTTGAATATTTGAGGAGATTTGAGATATTGTATGATTTTCATTGTTATCAAATATATACTTGTCAAAGCATGACATTATTGTTATCATATATTTTTGTCATATATCTTATCCTATCTCATCTTGTATGATATTTATAGCTAGATTGTCCGTTTGTTATTTTTCTTCTTAAATAATACTCGGGTCAGACCGAGGTGTTTTAGGTGCTTCCACTTAACTTCTTAGCAGGGACTAGCTTTTGAATTTTGGCTAACTACTTTAGCTCAGTAGTTTTTGTTTTTATACATTCAAGATAGAGACTCCTTGATGCATACTTATTCTTTTGTGATGTTGTGGATCTTGTATAACCACTTCTTTGGTGTTCACTTCTGTGTGTTATATTCATATCTGTTCCCGCCTTAGTGATACGAATATCTATGACTGATTTTGTGTTATGCTTATTTTATATTTGTTTCTGAAGGCTACTTAGCCACTACGTAGTAGGTTTGAGTATCTATTTGATACGTCGGATTTCCTCTAGAAATGAGATACACGACCTTCTATCTGGCATATCAATAGTCGCACGAAGCAATTACACAGATGGTCACTCCTCAACAGCCTTATTCTTCATACTAGCCGACGGCATTACACCATAGTGTCCTTGGCTAGTGTGAGTATACAGGTATGGTTTCACAAAAAGGTTTTCAAGGAAAATTATGGGAAGGTATCCCTAAGTAAAATGACTCAAATATTAGAATACCAGATAGGACTGTTATAGGGTCGCGCCCTATATATTAGCTATTGGCCCTAGCTAACTTAGTCCAAAATTCCAGTGTGTAGGGCTTTGTCACAGGTAAGACTAAAATTATGATTACACACAGAAGGGAATATTTTTATATAGAGATAGGTTATTGGTGAGCCCATAGAACCATTAGGATTAGATGATCCTGGGAGATGTTAAGGACAGACTGTCCAGAAGAGAAGTATTTAACAGATAGTTAAGGACATACTATCCAAAAGAGGTGTGTCTAATGGATGTTAGATTATTTTGTTATATTGTCTGGTAGGCCCGAGTCAACGAAAGGTTAACAGTAAGCCAGATTAAACTATAGTGTTCGGACATATAGTCCATTTGTTACCGGATATATGTGTGTGTATATATATATGATTATATAATAATGCTTTACATTTTTAACCAGTTTTGGTTGCAGGATAAAGGTTTGCAAAAGATATGTTTTAAGATGATATTGGTTAGGCGAAACCTGTTTCATTAAGCAATGTGGTCTTACTTAATGTCCAATAACTAAGATGTATAGTATTATTCACACCAAGCTTTATTTCTGACTCGAAGTTTATGTTTTCCCCTTAAACTTTTTGGTGCTCAAAATTGATTTGAGTAGGATAAGGGTTGACGCTTTACTTGTTTTAGCAGAATGACGAATAAAGCTACTGGAGGCGAGCAGGAGGCTAATAGATAGCTAATAGTTGTTGCAATTCTTTGTTTTATGTTTATTTTCGTTGTATATGTATTAAGTCAAATATGACTATATGATTCTGAACATCTAGGGGAATCTTCATATGTCGCTTGGTGTATTTTGTAATAAGTGTATTTTATCATTGCTTGGGAAACGTTTGGGATTATGTAATCTGAATATGGAACATCTAATTTGAAATGTATTGGAAAAATGTTGTTTTGAAATCTTTGATTTGTTTCATATTCAAGTGCTTCTGATATTATGGATATCATTAACATAGTCGTATTTAGTCACTGGAAGTTAATACTATAGATGACTACAACATCTGTAGCACTTAGCTTTGGGCTTCTAAATAAAGGATATTACACAAATCCTTAGCCTCCATTCTCATTTGATCATTATCCTTCTTAAAAATAATTTTTGCTGAACTTCCATAATCAATCAAAATTCTTCTCACCAGCATAGGGTGAAACATGGTAGAAAAGACCATCGGGTCAATTGTAGGAGCCTCTGCTCTATGCATCCCTACTTCTAAACACTACATCATCGGTCATCGTATGTTATTGCATGGCCGGAGTTCTATCCTCCATATTTGAATAATACTCAAAATCCACATGCCTCGTCTCACTAGAATATCACTCCATTTCCTGCCAACTCACATGCTCAGGATGAGGTCCTCCAACTATCATGTTTATCATTAATCTTCCTCCGGTCCACGCGGGTTCCTCAGCCCTATGCGGAGCTTGTCCTCAATTAGGGTCAGATGTCCCATGTCCTCCATCCTGCATGGTTTTCACAAACTTCTACAACTTCTTTTCTCGAATCAACTTCTCGATAGCATCCTAGAGATGCTTGCACTCGTTCATATTGTGCCCATAAAACTCAAGAAATCGACAATACTTTCTTGTTCGTTTCTATGTGTCTGTTGACTCCTTTGGACGTGGCTTCTTGTATTGAAAAGTATTACAGGTGGATAGGTAAATATTCTCCAGGGATGCGTTTAGAGGCTTGTAGTTATCATACATAGGAATCCTAAGCCTTGGTCTTCCAGGCTCCTTCTTACGGTCTCGATTTCCTTCACCATTTCTCTTTTGTTGATTCAGCTTGTTTTGAAAAATAACCCGAACCTTCCCAGAATTCTCATCAGACTGCTTTATTGCATTGTTGCTTTGTACCGGTTGTATTCTCGATCCCACAACATTGCTTTTTCTAAAGTACCAGGCCTCATCCTTCCTCATAAACCGAGCTGCCTTTGATAGAAGCATTCCAACGTGGCCGACGGTTTTTTGGGTAGTCAATCACCAAACTCGGGTTACGGATCAATCCCTCTCATCATAGCCATTAGTATAGCATGATCATTTGTAGCAGCGATATGAAATATTTCCAAGTAGTCCTTCAATGATTCCCACGGAGCCTAGATTACGCTGGATAGTGACATCATGTCTTTAGGACGAGCAACGTGAATCATGAACTACTCCACAAACTTTGTAGCCAGTTCATCAAACCTTGAAAACGATCATGGGGGTAATCTTCCAAACCACATCATCGCGATCCCTGAGAGGGTTATAGGAAAGCATCTAATTTGGTTGCATTATTGGCTCTCGCCGAGTCCATCAACCATTCGTACCTCATAATGTGCTGCCTGGGGTCAGTTTTTCCCCCATAGGCAGGCATCGTAGGCATGGTGAGCCTTTTCGGGTACTCCACATGTAAAAAATTGTCAGTAAATGGTGTATGGCTCCTCGAAATTCCCCAATCATCATTCGTTAAACCCTGGTTCTCCCTTACTAGCTGTTTGACTATCGTCGATAAGTTTGGTGTCTAGATGGGTGGTACAAAGTGGTGATTACGCTCCAGCTCACGTGAATGGTCCGGTCGATGTCTACAGGCCATTTCATGCCTCCTTGGTCTATCATCCTCTTGATGTGCACCATGAACATTCATATCATCGTCATTCCGGAGGGGTAGTTGGTCAGCATTCAAACGAACCTCTGCATTCAAGCTTTCAAAAATAGCTCTAGCTTGATTTCCCAAGTGCAGCTGGGGAAACCCTCTTTCGGAGAAGGGACTGGTACCGATCCCTCGGAAGGGATAGGTACCGATCCATCTTGGCAGACTATGTTGGTCTACCAAGAAATGCTCCGACAAACCTGCTTATTCTCCTTCGACCTTGTGACATTTACATCTGTGATATTCATCTAATGTTGTTGAACTCTTCGACACCGAGTAAGAAGCAAGATCCCTTCTAGTGCTCTGATGCTGCTGTTGAGCAATCTAGTTTATTAGGTTAGCATTAGTTTGTATTTGCTCGTTCAGCTACCTACGGCTCTCCATTAACTCCCTCATCAAGTTGTTGAATTCAGCTCTAGTTATAGAATCAGTGGTGTTATGGACTTTAGCAGGCTCCACATTCAAATTTGAAGGCTGGTTGCTTGGAGTTCCTTGTTGAATGTTGGCAGTTTCATTTGCATCAACATTCTGGGAAGTTGGTCTAGTATGCCTCACCATTTTGGATTTCTTTGCTTAGATTCTAGTAAATCTTACTAGTATCTGCAAGCTTTGAAGATGAATCTAGATCCCCTTCGGGGGATTTTCTGAATCCAGTAGCAGCAAAAGGGATCCTAACAGGATGAGAATTAGATTCTCGATGAAAGCACCAAAATGTTTGCAAGCAAATTGGCCACAAACACCTAGAATAAATTTATGCAGTGAAATAAATGAAGAAACTAGATTAAAATGAAGGAATATATCAAATTAACAAGAAATCACAACAGAAAATAAGAAGAACAAAATTTATAGTGGTTCGACATTGATTTCCTACGTCCACTTTGAATATTCTCTTTATGGATTCACAATAATCTTGATTATAGTAAGAAACAATAAGAAACAAGAGAATAATGAAGGAAGTTGATAACAATAATAGGCTATCTAACCGGTAGCGTAAAGCTTTCCAAAACGACCCCCTAGGCCTGTATTTATAGGTGAAGGCGGCCGCCAATTTTATTGGAATTTCAGCCGTAGGACCTTCTCATCCATATGGGCCCATCATAGGGAGTGCTAGGCCCAGATCTCAACAGAAAGGGATCGGTACCGATCCCTTCGTTTGTTGAATTTAGGGCAACAACCTCTATTGTAACTTCCTCATGCTTAGATATGATGGTGTCCCAAATATCACGATGATTGGATGTGTGAAGCTCGATTTTTCGCTTGATTTTTGGTTCAAATCCTCATTTATGTCATTGCTGCCAATCCCTCCAATAAGCTGTGCCGATCCCTTTGGTTCAATTATGCTCTGCTAATCCATAATATTTAGAACATTATGTCGATCCCTCTGGCTTGATAGATATATACTGATCCATCTTACTTTATAAATATATGTCGATCCCTTGCACCACCATCCATGCGAATCCCTCTTTTATATTACTCATGATGTCTATCCTTCCAAATGGGCATACCGATCCCTAATGTTTCACTTTGTTATGCCGATCTCTAGTATTTTATCTATGATGACAAATGACTCTACCGATCTATATTCCATCCAAGCACATTTCCATGTTTATTACATCCTGCATTGTCTTTCTATCAACTCTGTTCAATCTATGCTTCGTACAACTGTCTGAACTCTATTTATGGATTTTATAGCCATTGCTTCACGATCATCCTTCTTGACAACAGTCGAGTCTGTCTTGCAAGACCAGTCGAATATAACCGGGTCAGCGTACTGGGTAACAAACGGTATATCCACTTCTTCCCTTATTACTAATGTTTTGCTAGTAGAAAATTCAAAACATAACTTATTAAGTATAAGTCAATTATGTGACAAAGGATTTATAATCAATTTCTGTTAACCCGCCTTTTGACAAAGCAACATACAGGCGGATCTAACCCACCTGATTGCACGGTTATTGAAGCTGGATCATCATAGATTTAGTTGTGATTTAAATGAATGAACTGATGATCAATCGTGGATGGTAAACATGGTCATGAGATCAGGATAGATCACAGTTGATGGAAAAATAGCACAACATGCTTGGAGTATCGATTTTGGAGTAAATGGGTTGCTTGGGGTCTGCTTCAAGTCACTTTCATGTTTAATTCGGGTTTTTCGACAGGGAACTTCAGGTTAAGAAGGGCTTGCTTCGGGTCTTTGAGGGATTGGCATATTTACAAGGGCTCAGCAACTACTTTAGGTCATCTCAGCACTTGCTTCGAGTCATTGGAGGGTTTACTTGGGGCCAAGGAGGCAGCTGCTTTGGGTCAGAGTCATGGATCATTCAAAAACCATCAGCTTCGTGTCCATCAACTCATGTCCATCTAGTTCGTATCCATCTACTTCTGATCCATTCCCTTCATGTTCTTCATATCGATCGTTTCCATACTCACCCACTTCATATTGATCCTAGTCCCACATATTTCGTATCGATCAGTCAATTGGTCGATATGAAGCAATGAACCATGGATCGATCCAAAGCCACAAACCAAGTATCGATGCGAAGTACGTAAGGATCGATCCGAGTTCATTTACTCCACCACTGCCTGCTTCGTACTGATCCTATTTTTGTATTCATATCGATCAATCAAACGATTGATATGAACCAATGACCATTTGATCGATACGAAGGCGAGGACATTGCATCGATACGAAGGGAAGAATGCCAGATGGATATGAAGGAATGAGTCGAACTAAAGGAAATGGTCCATTAGCATGAAAAGTGGATCTCTCCAGAATTGCCGCTCAACGTCATTGATATGCTTGGATCGATACGGACTTATCGATATGAATCAATCGATCCGCACACTTTAGCCCACTTGCGAACCAACCTTGGATCGATCATAGCTCATAATCTACAAGTCCAAATGCTACCAAATTTTCACTGGAGCTTCCTTACCACCTCAAGAATGCTCATGATCGATCTCAGTCCAAATGGAAACTATTTTGATTGATACGAAGGAAATGGGGATCGAGCCCAATCGATCCTAAATGACCCCGATTGATCTGGTGGGCCCACACACGTGTGAGATGGAGTATTCCAAGTTCATGGTGGATATTTCAGACCTGCCCCTACAAATTGAACCCCTACACCTATAGAAAAAGGATCTTTTTGGCTTTGCTATGCTGTTACTCTGTTGAAATCCATTGTAGCTCGAGTGCTATTAATTGTACAGTTGTAAATCAGTTGAGAATCATTAATAAATACCAAAACTCTTCAAAGTGGACATAGGCTACAACGTTGAACCTCTATAAATTTCGTCTTTTAACTACTTTATTTTTAATTTTTGAGGTTTTTTCTTCATATTTATTTCTTCTTCATATATTCTATCTGTAATTTGTGACCGTGAGTTGGTACTTTCATCTGCAATTAGGTGTTTGTGACCAATTTTGACACAAACATTTTTATGCTTTCACTGAGAACGCTAACGCTCAGGGATTCTAAAGCTTGGATTTTGGATTTGAAGGCTTAGAAACTTGGATCTGGGAAGCCATGGCTAAGCAATCGACAAGGAGACAGAGAACGAAAAAGAGTCAGCATGAAGGAAGTCATGAGGCTTCCTCAGGAGCTAATCGGACCTTAGTTTTTATCACCAGAGATGAGATGGAGATGATGATGGATGCTATGCAGGAAGGGATGCTGAAAGGATATGAGGAAATGATGCAGAACCTACCCCAACAGGTTGGACAAGCTAGAGTGCAGAATCGAGAGAATGAAGCGGTAGGAGCAGAAGGAGTCCAGAATCCAAATTAGGGACCAGAGCAACCATGATTCAGGATAGAGCGGGACCATCAGGAATAGCCCTTGAATTAGGAGGCACACCCCCAGATCATGTTAGTTCAATTCCAAGCAGTACACTAGGCGGTGCTGTGCAATTTGGCATCGATAGAGGAATGAATGCTCATCTAAGAAAGCAGGTTTCAGTATTCCCATGAGAACTCAAGGGGTAGGTCAAAGGAAACGAACTAAGACAACCGCTTAGTGATGGTGACAGTTTGATGGAAGGACGGATCCTGCTAGGAAACCACCTGAATTCAAGCTACTAAAATTAGGTAGGCTAGGAACCCACCTGAATTCAAGATACTAACGCTAGAGACGTATGATGGAAGAACAGATCCTGTTGTTCACCTGACAAGGTATATGAGGCACATGGAAGTACTGGAGGCATCAGAGGAGGTCATGGCCTGGTGTTTCCTTTTGTATTTGATGGATATAGCAGCATTATGGTTCGGGCAACTGAAAAGAGGCTCTGTTGGAACATGGACTGAATTGATTGAAAGATTTATGCGGTAGTTCAGAGTTCACATCTCTAGACCCAAAAATGTGATGAGTTTGACAGCATTGAAGTAGAGGACCAAAGAGTCTCTGAGGAATTTCTTAATACGATTTAATACAATAGTGGAATCAGTGAATCATCCAGATTCGTCCATGGTTTTGATGGCAACTCTATCTGGCATAGCTGATGGCATGGAGTTCAAGAATTCATTGACAAGGGATTTACCAATGGATCTAGGAGTGTTTTATCATGAGGCAGAAAGGTTTCTGAGGTAGGAAGAGGCAAAGGCCGAAGGAGAGAAAGGCAAGGAAGTTGATGTTTATACGGTTAAAGGTGGGGATCCCCCTAGAAAAGATTCAAACAAGGATAAATGGAAGCGAAAAGCAGAGGATGGTTCTGATGAACAAAAGCGGCCGTGAAAGGAACCGAGATTCGCCTCTTATACGGAATTGAGTGAGACTTTAGAACAGATTTACCAAGATACTAGGGGCGGGGTCCTTACCGAAGACTAATCAGGAGGGAGCCAACCAATAATGAAAGGAAATCAGACAAATACTGCCTATTTCACGAGCTTGGTGACCATAGTACAGACGACTGTAGGCACCTGAGGAATGAGATCGAAGGGTATATCTGTAATGGCATGTTGTTACAATACTTGAAAAGGTGAACAATGATGGTAGAACAGAAGCGACCACCATCCGCATCAAATGAAGACGGCCTTGGACCAAGGCGTCAATTTATTATTAACCGATCAAAATGATGAGGAGTAAGTAATAAACTCCGTAAGAAAATGGTTAAGTCTCTTATCTATGTATGGGATCACAAATGTTCCTTAGGCATGCTCTAAGATGACTATAGACCGCAATAGTGAGGATGCTTGCCCTTTGATGTTTTTGTTTGCCTTTTATTTTCTCTTTTTTGCATCTAGACTTGGTTTAGTTGGAGAGTTTTATTGTAAGACTCATTTGAATGTAAAATCTGATGTTTATGATTTCAAAACCCGACCACTAACGGTCATAATTCGCCTCAAACGGCACCCGACCATGAATGGTCACAATTCGCCTCGAACGACACCCAATCCCGAATGGTCACAATTTACCTCGAATGGCACCCGACCTCGAACGGTCACATTTCGCCTCAAATGGGACCCAACCTCGAACGATCACAATTTTCCTTAAGCGGCACCCGACCTCAAACAGTCACAATTCGCATCGAATGACACCTGACCACGAACAGTCACAACTCACTTTGAATGGCATCCGACCTCGAATGGTCACGTATCACCTCGAACGGCATATGATCTCGAACGATCACTGTTCACAATAAGGTAAGATTATCGATCTCTTTACAGGTCGTCAATAGGGAACGAACATCAAGCTTATGGCATTACAAAACACACCTTCCTATCATAAGGCATGTTTAGGGGGGGCAAAGTGTTAAACCGCCTTTTGACAAGGCGACATACAAGCGGATTTAACCCACTCGATTGCACAATTATCGAAGCTGGATCGTCACGCACTTGGTTTTGACTTGAATGAATGAACGGACGATCAATCATGGCTGGTAAGTATGGTCATAAGGCTAGGATAGAGCATAGTTGATGGACAAATAGCGCGACATGCTTAGAGTATTAAATTTGGAGAAAATGGGTTGCTAGGGGTTCGCTCCAAGTCACTTTCAGGTTTACTTCGGGTATTTGAGCAGGTTACCTCGGGTTAGAGAAGGGCTTACTTCGAGTCTTTGAGGGATTGACATATTTACAAGGGCTCCGCAACTACTTCGGGTCATCTCAGCACTTCCTTCGAGACACTGGAGGGTTTACTTCAGGCCAAGGAGGCAGCTGCTTCGGGTCAGAGTCGTGGATCATTCAAAAACCATCAACTTCTTATCTATCAGCTTTGTGTCCATCTAGTTTGTATCCATCTGCTTCATATCCATTCTCTTCATGTGCATTGTATCGATCGTTTCCATACTCGCCCACTTCATATCAATCCCACTCCCACATGTTTCGTATCGAACGACCAATTGACGATACAAAGCAATGAACCATGGATCGATATGAAGCCACAAAACAAGCATCGATGCGAAGTACATTGGGATCGATCCTAGATCATTTACTCCACAACTACCTACTGCATATCGATCCCATTTCTGTATATTTCATATCGATCAGTCAAACGATCGATATGAACCAATGACCATTTGATCGATACAATGGCAAGGACGTTGCATCGATACGAAGGGAAGAGTGCCAGATGGATATGAAGGATTCAGTCGAACCAAAGGAAATGGTCCATTAGCATAAAAAGTGGACCCCCCTAGAATTGCCGCTCCACATCGTCGATACGCTTGGAATGATACGCACTGATCGTTATGAAGCAATCAATACACGAACTTCAGCCCACTTGCAAACCAACTTTGGATCAATTATAACTCGTAATCTACAAGTCCAAATGCTACCAAATTTGCGTAGGAGGTTGCTTACCACCTCAAGAATGCTCATGATCAATCTCAACCTAAATGGACACCATTTTGATCAATACAAAGGAAATGGAGTCAGTCCTAGTCGATCTCGAATGGCCCCTAATCGATCTGGTGGGCCCACACACGTGTGAGGAGTATTCCGAATTCATGAGCATATATTTTAGACTTACACCTATAAATAACATCCATATGCCTAAAGAAAAAGGATCCTTTTGGCTTTGCTATGTTGTTACTCTGCTGAAATCCACTGTAGCTTGAGTGCTATTAATTGTACTGTTGCAAATCAGTTGAGAATCATCAATAAACAGCAAAACTCTTCAGAGTGGACGTAGACTATAATGTGGATCCGCTATAAATTTCATCTTTTCATTGCTTTCTTTTTAATTTTTGAGTTGTTCTTCATATTTATTTCTTCTTCATATATTCTATATATAATCTGTGGCTATGAGTTGGTGCTTTCATCTGCAATTGGGTGTTTGTGACCAATTTTGGCGCAAATAATTTCGAAAGAGATAAACGTAGTATATTTGATCAAAATAAAAATTTAAGTTTTGGAGGATTAAGAAAATGAAATATTTATGTTTTAAATATGAATAATAAAAACAGTAGTGATTTATGTCTAACCGCAAATCATAATGACCCATGACTATGGCACAAACACTTTTTTCATGTAAATTTTAAATAAATAAATAAATTAGCAAAGAATGATTCAGTATGAGAATTACCCAAAATTAATTATAAAGTTAAAAATCTATGCGATGCTTGTCACTTAGAAAATTAAAGAAAAGTTCCTTTAAATCTAAGAAAGAAATTACTACCAAACTACCATTTGAATTACTTCATTTAGATTTGTTTGGCGCAACTCAAGTACGATTAATAAATCATTTCAAATATATATTTGTTGTTGTTAATGTTTTTTCATGATACACTTGGACATTATTTTTAAAACATAAAAGCGATACGTTTGAAATGTTTAAAATCTTTGCTAAGAGAATAAAAAAAATTAATGAACTTAAAATTAAAAGTATAAGAAGTGATCATGGTGGAGAATTTGAAAATGATAATTTTGAAAATTTTGCAATAAAAAGGAAATTAGTCATAAATTTTCATTTCTACGAACACCATAACAAAATGATGTAGTAGAAAGGATAAATCGAACACTATAAGAATATGCATGAATATTACTTAGCAGCATTATTTTAGCAAAGATTTCTTGGGCCGATGCTATTGCTACAATGTGTTATGTATTAAATCGTGTAACGCTTCAATCTATGACTAAGAATACATGCCACGGAATGTTTTTGGGAACCAAAAGTACCGTATTTTCGTAATTTTTGTTCTAAGTGCTTTATTTTGAACACTAAAGATAATGTTGGAAAATTTGATCCAAAAGCTAATGAAGGAATTTTGTTGGATATTCGGATCGTAGCAAAGCATATAGAATTTTTAATAAACGATGACACTATTGAAGAAAGTCTTCGTGTTTCTTTTAACGAAGATTTTAAGAATACCAGAAATGACGACGGTGGCAAAGTTTTAAATAATAATAGTATTAGCAATACTTCTGTAACTGAAAACAATAATAACATAAACAATAATGATAATCTTTTGAGATCACCACCTCGAATCTTAAAAGATCATCCAAGTAATAATTTAATTGGTGATTTAAACACAAGATTTTCAACTAGAAATTGGTTAAATCAAATATGTCATGTTGCATTTATATCTAATTTCGAACCTAAAATTATAAAGAAGCATCAAAAGATGATTTTTGGATTATCGTCATGTAAGAAGAACTTAATTATTTTGAAAGAAATGATTATGAGAACTTGTATATGGACCAAATGATTGATCAACAATAAGAACTAAATGGGTTTTTAAAAATAAGGCAGATGAAAATTTAAAAATTATTCATAATAAAGAAAGATTATTTTCTCAAAATACAATCTAGAAGAAGGAATAGATTATAAAGTAACATTCGCTCCTGCAGCACATCTGGAAGCTATACGAACATTACTTGCTTTTGCATGTCATCATAATTTTAAATTATTTCAAATGGATTTTAAAAGCGCATTTTAAACGGTTTCATAAAAGAAAAAGTAGATGTTGGATAATCACCTTTATTTGTTTATGAAAAATATCCAAACCATGTTTTCAAACTTAAAAAGGCATTATACGGACTAAAACAAGCACATCGTGCTTAGTTTGGGAGACTAAAAACACATTTACTAAATTTAGATTTTCAAATTGGGAAAATCGATTTTACATTATTTATAAAAGGGAAGATAATAGTATACTGATACTATAAATATATGTTGATGATATCATATTTGGATCAACTAACGAGAAACTATATAACGATTTCTCAAACATAATGAAAAATGAATTCAAAATGTCGCATATGGAAGATTTAAATTTCTTTTTAGGTTTACAAATAAAACAACTAGAGAATGGAATTTTTATAAATCATGAAAAATATTCTAGAGAATTATTAAAATTATTTGAAATGGATAGTACTTCAAGTAAACCAACTCCAATGAGCACGAGTTTACATTTAGATAAAAATGAAAATAGATGATAAAAATTATATCGAAGTATGATAGGATCCTTGTTATACTTAATAGCTAGTAGACGAGATATTATGATGAGCATTTGTCTATGTGTAAGATTTCATGCATAACTTAAGGAGTTACATCATCGAGCGGTTAAAATAATTTTTCGATACTTAACTAACACCAAAGATTACAGACTTTTCTACCCAAAAGGCAGCTTTTTCGAACTTGTGTCACGTAGTAATGTAGATTTTAATGGATTCAAGACAGATAGAATAAGTACTAGTGGCACATGTCATTTTATTGGTCAATCTTTGGTTTTGTGGTTCAGTAACAAGCAAAATTGTGTTTCTGTAACAACCCGTAATTTCGCAACTTCAAAAATGAGAGATTTTGTTTGTTTTAAAATTAAAAACGTTTAAAACTTAAATAAGTTATATATAATAGATAATAATAGATAAATTATTTATTCTTATAGTTGATAATTTATAAAGTATAAATTTGGATTTTAGAACAAATCAACAAAAATTAAGTTTTGCTAAAAATAAATAAATGCTTAAATAAATAGGTTTAAATATTTATTTAAAAAGGTAAATATTATTGAAAATGTTTAGTAATGATAATAAAAGTATATTAAAATATTTAAAAGTATGTTAACAATCATTTTACAAAAATAATCAAATTTTGTCGCATTTTGTCGGTTTTACATACACCGTGAAATTAGAGATTTTGATATTATTTAAATATGATTTTAAAATATAAAGAGATATGTTTTAATTTACTTAAAGAAGTAAAAAGTTTACTTTTAAATTTGGTTTATATAAATAAATAGTTTAACAAAAAGTCAAAATATGACCGTAAAACATTTTGTCGAAAATCAACGTTTTGTCGATTAAAAGTTGTCGCAATGTCGTCGCACCTTTATTTTCTTATATATGAACATGTGTTCTAATAGTATAAGTATTAATTAGTTCATTAATCAAGTTTACTTTTGCCAAACATACTTAGAAAATTCTAGAATATAATTAACAAAAAGTAAACACAAAAAGACAAAAGAAGTACAAAAATAAAAAAGTAAAACATCAAATCAAAGAAACATAATTATTACTTTTTTTACTTAATACTTAAGTGAAAATGACATAAAGTAATGATCTGAATTGTGATGTTAAGTATTGGAAAAAAATAAGGTTACTTAAGAAGTAAGTAAGGTTATTTTGGTAATTTGGTAAAGAAATATTTTGCTAACTTACCACTTTATTTTTTTCTATAAATACCAACCACTTTTTCACTTTTTTCACACTATTTCTACCTTCTTCTTCCTCCACCTTGAAGCTCTCTTTGATGGCTTCTTCTTCTCTTCCATTTCCTTACTTTTTCAAAATCATATCAAATCAACTCCAAACACCACCAAACTATATCAAAGACCATAGGATACCATTAAAACATGGTTTAGCATCTAAGAAGTGAAGAAATGATGGAGAAAGATGTAGAATACAGCAAGGTAAACCTATGGAGGAGAAAGAAGCAAGTTGGAAAGCTTCATAGCAAGAAAAAGAGAAGGAAGTGCCGCCAATTTCATTCCAAGGAGCTAGGAGCAAATTCAAGGTGCTGCGGAAGCTCCATCGATTTTTTCGAAGTTATTTGAAGTTGAAAACAATAATGAAGTGTTGGAAAAAATGAATGTTGGATGGAAGTGAAAATTTTGGTAAAACGTGAGTACTCATATTTACTAATTAATCCATAACTTATTTCAAGTATAATGATTGAAAAGTTTAAATATGTTGAATGAATGTTTGATAACTTGGTTGCAAATTGGTTGATTATGTGACTGTTTATGTGGTTGATCACTTGTCTAATAAATGATAACAGAAATGATTAGTAATTCACCGTAGTTAATTAAATGAGAATTAAATCCATACAAATATGTGTATGGAAGTTATTTAGCCTCTTAATGATTTTAAATAAATTAAAATAGTTTAAATATGGTTTAAAAAAAATTTGAAGTGTTTCGGACAAGTTCCGAAGCAATTCACAAAATTGGTCAAAATCGAGTCGTCGCGTAGCGGCAGTTCGTAAATTTCGACCCGTAACTTCAAACTAATGTAGACAATGATTTATAAATCGGATTTCTTCGAAATAAAAATTCTTTGGTCCATGATGATAATAGTTTTCCAATGAAGAAAGAAAATCAAGATTTTAATAAGTAGATTTTGAAATATGTCCAAATTAATTTTCTAAAAACATCGCGGTTTTGCAGTTCAGAGTCCAAAAAGGGAATTTCTTTATAAATGATATTTTTAAATGATTAAAAATATGAAATAAATTTGATAAATCTATTAAAATGGTTTAAAAGAGGTTTGAAATGAAAAATATGAATTTTTTAAATATTAAAAAGTTGTTTAAATCAAATAAGTTTATAAAGCACTTTCTACAACACTTTTCTGCTACCGTTGCTACGACTTTTAAAAGAAGGTTTAAACTTAACGGTTTTTTCTAGAATCAATTATGAATGTTTTTAAAAGAATAACTAAGTGTTTTAAATGATGATTTAGAAGTTCAATAACTCATTTCCAAAATGAAGATAAATAACTGAGTATGTGAAAACGATTAGTACATTTGTCCCGCCTGTGATATCTGGAAAGATAAAACAAGGTGTTTAACTAAGATTAGGGATGGAGCAATTAGTGCCCTGAACTTACCTGGCCTATGTTTTCTCTTCGTAGGCGAGGGGTGGAATAGATCGAAAGGAAAGCCCGGTTGCTCTAAAAGATCATATTTAAGTCTTTCCAATATATGAGAAAAGAAATAAACTATTTGAATGTTAACTAACCACTTAACATTTTTTATCGATGATTAGTACGAAGGAACCGAGATCGGATTTGGGTGATTCCTATCCAATGAACCGGGATCAGATTTGGGTGATTTCTATCCGAAAATCACTTCAAACTAATTTTCGAAACCCCATATGAAATTAACATCTTTTATCAATGATTAGCACGAAGGAACCGGGATCGGATTTGGGTGGTTGCTATTTGAAAAACCGGGATCGAATTTGGGTGATTCCTATTCGAAAACACCTTCAAACTGATTCTCGAAATAAAACATATTGAATAAAAAGATCGTTGAAGCCAAAGATCTTCATGATGCAGGTTTACTTGCCATTAGTCCCTAGAGGTGAAATTTACCATAGTGGTAGTAGTGTTCTATTATGAAAATCTTCGATTTGCAAGAATACGATTTGAAGTTAATAAGAAATATTTGATTAAGATTTAATAAATGATTTGGGAATATGTTCTCTAAGTTAAAAGTTATTACTTACATATAAGAAATCTTTAATTAAGAATTAATGAATGATTTGAAAAGGTTTTCCTAAGTAAAAGAGAAAATTATTTGGAATTATTCCAGAATTTAAGAAAGGTTTAAATAAACCAAATGATTTGATAAAATGAGGTTTAATGATTTCATATAAATTCGAAAAGAAAATGGAATAAATTGAAAAGAATATATCTAAGAAAGATATTTTAAATAAAAGATGAAGTAATTGATTGATGATTGATATCCACATATGAACTTAACATCTTTTAATGCGATGATTGGCTTCGAAGGAACCAGGGTCGAATTCGGGTGATTCGTATCCGAAAACCACTTCATACCAATGTATACATTCGAATGTAAAGATATGTTGATGATTATTGAAGACCGTGGATCTTTATAGCGTAAGGACTGCTTGTTGAACATGCTCTGGGTTACTCCCATTATAGAGTTATATATAGCAATGGTCACCTTGTTGTGGAGATTTTTTAGATTGCACGGACTACTCGCTAGTAATGGCGGTAGGAGAGTGCATTTGGTTTCGTTCAGTCCCAGAACAAACCTGTATGAAAGAATGTCTGACATTGCATTTCTGAGACACAACGTTTGACTTTTACAAATGTACATCTGCTTGGTGGCGGAGAAGGAAACTTCTCTTAGCTTAACACCCTTCTCTGAGGCATACGAGCTCAGAGGTTGTTTACTTGTGGGAGTCAAATAGTGATTAAAGGAATAGTAATGTGGCATCAAAGTGGAACTTGTTATGATCAAAAGCATGGTTTTGTATGAAAAGCGTGGCTTTCAAGAAATTGAGTGTAGCCTCACGAGCCTCACACCCCGGTTATGATGGGATACTATGTGGTCTGACAAATGCAAATTCAAAATAAGAGTGTGTGTGTGTGTGTGTGTATGGTGGTGTCCAATATGTTGGGCCCTTTGGGGGATACGTCCCTCAAGGCATTTATTGCCCCATTTGGATAAAGTGGTTAGCTTGAGAAAAGTAGGCAACTACGGGTTATCAGTAGTAGTGTACCAAGTATAGTTCCAAGTGACTAGTTTGAGAAAAGCGATTAAGGCACTGTGGGAACTATGTTTGTTATGCATGGATTGGAGACAATGCCACTAGTTCCCTATCATGTTGGAAATCCAAACCCAATACGAGATTTACGGTTTTGATTGTAGTCCCAAAATAGCTATAATGACTTGCAAACATTTCAGCTACCCCTTTTGGTACATATATTCCATTCGGTATATTCCATTGACCTAGTCCGGACATATTACCTAAGTCTTAGTCCAGATATTGATACCCTATTTGAATAAGTTTATTTGAAAAGTGTTTTCAAAAGAATGTCATTAAAAATAATATCAAGTGTATTTTTGTATAAAGTGTTATGGTTATCAAAAGGTAAAAACCCATGTTGGTGTGAACTTATGAGATACCCTTCTTTTCAAAGTTTTTGATAACATCATCATGATCTATGCATTTAAAATTTCGAGTATCTCACACTGGTTTATTAAGCCTGATCCGGGTATTTTTAATACTCGGGTCAGATCTGAGTAGTTTTAGGTTTAGCTGAAAATGGTTGGAATTTCCAAAGGAGAGCTGGAGATCTTCATCATCTTATGGACGTATTCTATTATTCGCTGCATTTATTTCATTTTTTTGTTGTTTTCGGCATTTGTAAGGGCGGGTGTTACAACTGTCCAGGCTGAATATAGGTTCGACTCTGATATTGTATTTTAAAATTTTCTGCTGCAAAGATTATTACTGAAATAATATATGTTATTCCATTCATGTGAGATTCTATTCTGTCTTTATTTTCTTTCTACCCTTCATGATCCGTATTCGTGCAATTTGAGTTAGACATGTGTGGTTTATTGTCAATTCAAAGGGTACAAAAAACGGTCCATTACAGTTTCTCTCTTGACATGTGAAGCGAGTATATCTCGACAGCCTTAGCTTGTGCACAAGTAATTTATATGCAACAAACAATTCAAAAAATTTGTAAAATTATAACTCATTCTCCTGTGTACTATGATTATACCAATGCTATAAATTTGTCTAAGAATCCAAGTAATCATTCTCATACAAAATAATCGATATTCATCACTATTTTTTAAAAGATAATTTAGAAAAGGGAATCATTTCTTTTGAATTTGTTAACATTGAAAATCAAATTACTGATATTTTCACTAAACTGTTGTGTGAGTCAGCTTTTATAAAGCTACGACAAGACCTTGGTACATGCTCATTTAATGAATTAATTAATTAGTATATGTCACATATATTTATCGTTATGAAATTTTGAACACTATTTTTCTAAATAAGATTTTAACTTGAATTATTTTTAGTCAATCTTTTAACAACCATAACAAAAATCATTAACAAATTTATGGTTAAAACAGTTCTATCCATACAAAGCTTTTTCTATAAATAGACTATACATTTTATTTAGACATAAATACTTGGTTAAAGAAAAATAAAATAGAAATATTATATATAAACGTAGAAATACTAGACATCTCTTTTGATCACGACTTCACTGACTCAACCATCTACTTCAGCTCACCTTCGTCAAATAGCACCTACATATCACCAACAAAAACAACACCTCCATCAAATCGATCGGCCTCACTAAATATTATGGCATCACCTACATATCATACTGGCTACTCTTCGAAGGAAAAGAAAGCCAAACGAGAAATTGATCTTGAATCAACGTCTCTCAATACTAAAGTGGATGCAATATATCACTATCCACAAGAAATGATGGAATTTCAATGAGAAATGTATTACAAGCAACGAAATCAATATCTCATCTTAACTCTCTCGAAAAATGCATTCTAGTAATTTGCGGTCATTCATCAATAAAAAATTGTTTACATAAAAAATATCCTGGTTTAATCGATACTCCTATAAAAACTTGAACATTATTCCAAGAAACCTATGAAAGGCAGGGCATCAAACCAAGGCTGGAATGATACTTTGGTTTGCTCAAGTTGGTCTCCACTTAAGCTTCAAGACAAGAAAACTAATACAAACTCTTGGAATCAAACTGAATGCAAAAATTCACAATCTTCGAAAGAAAAATAATTATATATATAAATATAATCACGTATGTAGATATAAGTATCTAAACAATATAATATATATTTTTGTGTGTTGCTTGATTATAACGATCATTTATTATGTTGTTTCTACAAAAATATGAAGTTAAAAATCAAAAATATATATAAAAATGGAAATATGCTTTTCTCAGACGTATGTGGAAACATGACAGATGTTTGGTAAATTTTCTCGAAAATTTTTTCTACGTAATCTCAAACATTTGTTGCCTTTCCTCAGATGTCTGAGACGACTTTCGGCTATTACATACAACACTTCATATAAATTTTCCTTACCTAACCCTTCATTTTTTACCCAAACCATTTCAATTCTTAACTACAAATAAAAAACCCTAGGTTTCTTAAGATCCTATTTCATCAAAAATGGCACTTGAAGCAAAGAATACAATCAACAAGAGATCAAAGAGAGGCCAATCTTCTTCTTCTCAAACCAATATTATCATCGATGCACACATTCAAAAATGGCTTCGCAATAACAAAATTGCTTATAAAAGATTTGAAGATTTGAAGAAAAAGCAACTTCATTTTGGTCCCTTCTACCGACTATACAAATTTGGAGAATATGGTCTCTAAGAACTCAACATCGCCTCTTGATGTCATGAGCTAATGAAATTTGATGAAAATGAAGAACAAATTGATCAAATGGCTAGCTTTCTTTTTTATGCAAACTTATATAGTAATGATATTTGGACACCTGAAAATAAAGATGGATGATTATGACTAGTGTGAACGGACGTGTTTTGAAAATGTGTGTAAACACAATTAGTCATTTACTCGATTGTTCCTCTACTGGAATTGATTTAGAAGAAATCTCGATCTCAGAAATTTGCCTCATGACGAGGTTACGCACCAAATACAAGAAGACAGAAGGCCACAATGGAAATTGATTTATCTACAACCAAAGGCTAGATTGTTAAATTGTATGATAATTAACATGATAATACCCCAATTAGGAAGTTATGAGAAAATATATGAAAATGACCGTAAAGCTCCATATGCTATATTTTGTGGCACTCAAGTTAATTAGGTTAAATTTATTCACGATGAAATTGAAGTTTTTGGTCCCACCACCGGTACACAATTATATATGCCCCATATATCATGCGTCTTTTATAAGCTCTCAGTGTACCTTCTTTTTTATCTCATTTCGAAGAAATTCTGGTAAAAGACAGTGGTACAATTTTTTTTATCCCTAATGCATCTTCCCAAAAGACCACCTCCATTCATGTCTCTTCCTCAAAGGACTGATCAGCAACAACAAAAAATACATTCACTTCCTCCATAATAGGCTCAAGCACCTCCTCCACCTCCACAACCATTTGGTTCTACTCACCATATTACAGTCAATCAAAATTTTGGAGAAAAATAAAAAATCTTTACAAAACAAAATGGTTGGTTTGGAAAGATTCTTTTCTTCACAAATGACTAAAATTAAGAAAACTTCAGAGGAAGTTGTTTCCACTTTGGGCGAAGTTATGAGAAAAGTTTACGGTAGATCATCATCTAGATTATCCTCCTCTCCTTCTCCAACACCACCTCCTTCAGCACAAATTCATGTTTATCGTCCACTTTGATCATCTTTTTATGGAGGAAGTTCCCACCAAGATAGAGGAAAGACTATTGTACAGGAATTACCGAAATAAGAACAAGAAGATAGCGATGATATGTCTTGGCCTGATACTTTGGCGACACATCAAATTAATCATTCAACATTTCAAGGATTGTCTATTCGTGAAGATGAATAATATACTCAATGGCCAGGAAACTATCATTCTAATTCATTCGCTGACTATTCTGATAATTATGGTGATTTCTCCACTTACAATATCACGACCATCAGTGATTGTTCTTTGCGTTTTAAAGATTGCTTATTTGTGTTTTTGTTGTTTATTTTCATATTATTACAAGTACTATATTTGTTATTTCTTTTATAACTATTTCATCATCATTCTTATGGCTATATTTTAGTTTAGTTACATTGTTATTATTTTTGATAATGCCAAAGGGGGAGATAAATGTGTATATACATAAAGGGAGATAACATTTAAGGGGAGCTATTTTTTAACTACTTATTACTAACTATTATACAGTTGTCATTCAAAAAAAGAGGAGAATGTTAGAATCTCCGTTCTACGGTTTCAATGATAATAACTATACAACACATATACAAGTAATATCTTATCATGTTACAGGTATATATTAGAAGAAGATCACGGTGCACAACAAAACAATGGATAAAAAACAATTGAAGAAAGATAGATCATACCATTTAAAAGTAAGGTCATATTACTATATTATATTCATAGATATATGTTGTACAATCTTCTTTAGTGATCATAACACACACGATTTCATATCGACAAACCTTGATAATAAACTGCTTAGATTTTACAATTTAAATAGCGATACATATCTGTCCTTCCATAGAAGTTTGTGACATATTTCGGTTTTGTTTTCAGAAATCCCACAGACGTCTGTGACATAAGGACAAACGTCCGTGACATGTTTTGGTCTGTAAGTACAAAATCGCATCTTTCATATTTTAAGCAGATGCTTCTCTCTGCCTTAGACAAACCTCTTCCTCCTTCAACATTTGCAACCAATAATCAAAGAGCGATCTTTCAAGAAGTCATAACATTTGAAAACAACTCTTTGATTTTACGAGTACTTCAATCAATTGAGATTTTAATTGAACTTGATTTACGACTCTCTAACTTCTATATTCATATTCTCTTATGCTATCATTGATTTGATATTCTCGATCACTTACAACCAAAATCTATATTTTGGTTAAATTATTTCTTACAAATACAAGCAACTCACACTCACTATCACTCAAAGGAGATTATAGAAAGAATTGTTTTAGTAGTCAATATCTGTGTTGTATTGAATACAAAATTATCAAAAAAATACTTTATATTAGCCCGTTCCTCTAGGCAAAGCGAGAGTTATTGTTTAGTGAAATACTGAAGGGGAACTTTGGGACTGGACGTAGGATGGAAGGTCCAAACTAGTATAAAAAGTCTGATGTGCTCATTTTTATACTTTTATTTTTGTACTCTGTTATATTGCTATAATTAGTTCATATATTAATGTACACTTACATACTAATACACAAGTCATATTAGATACGACCCACTACACTTTAAAATATGGATTTTTGTTTTGAAATTTTTGTATGGTTTAGAGAAGGATATTCTTAAAATTTTGTGAATTTTTGGAAATTTTCCCAAGTGATTTCAATTTATTGTGAATTTACGATGCTAGATAAGCATTTAAATGGATAATTAATTAAAGGTATTATTTAAATATTTTAAATATGTTTTGGAACATGAAAATTTAGTGCGATGGTAATTCTAAAAGGATTTGTAAATAAATTACTTTATTCAAAAGAAACTGGACAAGAGACAAGATTTAGAGAAAAGTTTTTTCTTAAAGTAGTAATAAAAAAGTTTCTTAAGAATTACGATAATGTCATGCCACCATACGTCATCGAGCCTAACGAGGAGGCGGATCATTGAATGCAGACATCGACGAACGAGGAAGAACATGATAGCTACTTAAGTATCTATGGAATGATTTCTTCGACATCGAAGTGGAAAACGATGGCAATAGATAATCAACGGTATGGTGTCTTCATGATTTATCTAAGCATTTAAAAATCATAACTTCGATGTCGACGACACCATTAGTCTTCTTACTGTTTTAAATGATGGCGTATATAAATATTTTAAATGCTTTCGAAGTCGTTTATATAAAAGTGCGATGATGTCGCATGTCTTATCTTTAGTTTTGTATATATGAAGTGGCATAATAGCTGAAATTAGACTTGTAATTTTTTTTATAAAAATGTCGAAGTCCTTGTTGGTACTCTTTCTTTTGATTTCTGAGAGGCTTTGTTTTGTGGAAACTAGAATTGTTTTAAAAAGGCGAAGAGGCCTAAGTTTAAGAGGGTCGATGACCCTATATCTTCCGTACTTAGATATGTAACTTATAAAGGTTTTAAGTTCCATTTAATAAGTGGATAGCCTATGGTTTATGAAGGTCAACAACATTATTTTCGACAAAAAGTTTTATACTTGAAGAAAATTTATGTTTTGTTTTCCTAATCTTAGGTATAGGTTCGACAAGATATAGTGCGGCAAGGTTGTTGCCGATCTTTTTATTAAGGGCAGAGAGCCTTTAGGATTTTCCTTCGATATGTAACTTGAAAGTGCGGTGTGTATACAATTATATGTGCTAATATAGTATACACGGATCGTGTAATATGGATTACAATACAAATGCGGAAATAGATGATAATAGCATTGTAAATAGAAAATAGAAAAATCACACTAGAGATTTTTATACTGGTTCGGAGCACTGTCCTACGTCCAGTCCCAGACTTCTATCTGGATTTTCACTATTAACTACCTCGCTTCACCCGGAGGAACAGGTTTACAACACCCGAACAACCGAACGGGATTTCACGCCTCTAATATACTGAGGACTTCAACACTTGCCTCTTACAACACAGAGGACTTCAACAAAAGAACAAATACAATTGTTGTTGACAACTTGTGTTCTTGAAAACACGGATTTGTCACTAGCAGTACACCCTTCCTATAATCTTATCCTCAAAGTATGCGATATGATGTTTTGAAAAGATTAAGGAAAGTATATTATTGAATCAAAGGATATGAAATAGTTTCAAAGATTCAATAAATAATTTAGAGCTTTTATAATACAGAATTGAGATCAGAGATTAGATTAAAAGAATATATGAAATCGTTATACTTAATCAACGAATTGGATTAGTTTATATAGACAAGAATGGTTGTAACTCTTTGCCATTAAGAGATATGATCTTTGGCGAAAGATTAAGAGATGCAACCTTTGGAGAAGAGAAGTGTCTTTTGAAAAAATTGCTTTCTGTTCAAAAACGGTCGACAGGCTAAAAAGTGACCGGTAGACAGGAATTCAAAATATATATACGTTATGTGCATGTGTGCACGTTTACTGTGCAATTTACACAGGAACGGTCGACCGCACCTATATTGACCGGTCGACCGGTGCCTGTTAAATTGCACATTGAATTGTGCAACTGCATGCAACTTATAAATTATTCGTATATATATTGATTCCCTTGATATGCATGATTATTTGAGGATAGATTTTAACAAATTTATTACTATTACAACAACAAATAATCAACCTATAATCTAGAGTACCATATATAGCTCTAATGACCTTGTTTTTGTCGATCGCCTTGTTTGTCAGAAATCAATCGCCTTATTTGTCAGAAATCAAAAACTTTCATAAAGCTTGTGACTCAACATTCTCCCCCTTTTTGATTGATGACAATATATATATCTGCAAATCTGAATCTCCCCCTGAGTATGTGATTTCTTTTCTGCAAGCAATTGTTAGCCCTTTCTCCCCCTTTGTCATCGACAAAAAGGAGTAACAGATTACTAGAATATGATATGCGTAGAATGAATATGATAAGCATAGAAAAATAAATCATTAACACATCAAAGACATAACAGAGTTTACTACAGAACATAATGTTAATTGAAAAGCATAAATAACGACACTATTTAGTACAAGTGTCGAAGAATGTTTTTAAAGAGCTAGAACATAATAGAATCTAGGATGAAGCAGATCGAATCTCCTCTTCATCATCGTCGTCATCATCATCATCATCTTCTTCTTCCTCCTCATCATTGTTCCCTCTAGACGATTCGCCCTCGTCAGATGATGTCCATGTGAAAACTGGAGCAGCAGGACGTTTTCCTGGATCTTGTGCTTGAACAGAGGTGGATGAGGAACATGATATAGCGTCCCATAGCATACCGAAGAACGACTTGACCTTATTGAAGCGCTTATCAATTTTAGAGTCCATACGCTTGAGACGAGATTCAAGCAGAAATTGATTACGCGCAATGGTTTCAAGAGATTCTTTTGTTGATGACTTTGATCTTAAAAGTTTCACCTCATCGGGACGAGGTCGAGAGGAAGTTGCTCTTTGTTTTCTCGGTCCTCGTTGTTGCCATTCTTCAAAAGGCATAATCTCAAGATAAGGTGGAGGAAGCTTCATTCTTTTGATGGTTATGGAATCAATGCATTTTGGTGTTGAAGTTGCAGAATCAGGAGGATTGACCCCACAAGCTAACAAAAGTCTCATGATATATTCATTATAGAAGAAATGAGGCCGGGTTGAATTATTTACCTTGAGAATTTCATCAAAAAGCATGTGAACCCAATTGATTTGGATTTCACCATAGATAGCATAGAGTGCCTTGAAGTTTTCTTTGTACACTGCATCATAATTTCCAAGTCTAGGAAAAAGAGAATGCATCAAGACCCGATGAAGTAACCTTGCTGTCGGTCGAAGTCCAATAGACTTAGTGCCATCACTATTGTCTTCTATAAACTGATGACTTGTACTATTTCGAGTGAAAACTTCGCAGAAGGTAGATGAAAATTCTTCGCCTCGATTTGGTATACCAAGTATAGAGGCAATTCTAGCATGAGTAAGAAAAATTTGTTTTCCACAGACCATAGACCAGATGACGCCGTTTGGATTATCAGGTTGATATTCATCAAGATTCATGTTGGCGTAAAATAATTTAATCATTAAATGATTTATCTCCACACTATTTGCCGAAAAATCTATTAATGGAGTAATGTTGGCATTATCGGCTAACCTCCGAACTCCGTAAGCCGTGAAATCATCAAATTTGATGAAAGATCCTGGATGAAACTTGTAATTTGTCATTTGGTTCCATCGTGTTACAGCAATTCGAGTTTGAAGCCATTTTTTGACGGAGATGGTAAGAGATGAAGTTTCAGAGGTTGCTCCTTTCTTTGATTTCTTTTGAGGAGGAGCCATTGTTTGAGGATTTGTGATTTGGGAATTGAAGAATGGGAACTAGGGTTTGTGATTTGGGGTAAGAGAATAGTTTGAGTAGAGAGTGAATGAGGGTAGAGGGTAAAGTAACGTATAGGGTTATATATAAAAACTGAAAAATGCGTAACCGGTCGACCTACAACTTTTGGCCGGTCGACCGTTTTCAACCAGAGAGCAAACGGTCGACCGGCAATAATATGGGCGGTCGACCGGTCCTGGTCTGTTGTGCATATAGGATTCTTTTTCAAGTTTTTTATTATATATCAACCTATATATATATATATATTATATTTTATACATAATACAAAATATAACCATCATTACACAAGAGATAGATAAATATATAACAACTATATATAAATCTAATGAGAAAGTTCGTCATTAGAATTATCGTTGTTTCCTTTAATACGATTCGACCATGGACTCCATTGTTTCTGAGCTCCTTCATTCTTTTCATAGTTCCGATCCCATGAGTTAGGACTTTTAGATGTTGATGGCCTAGACGGCATTGGTTCATGCACGTCATGTTTGTTGGAACCGCAGAAAAATGTTGCCAACTTTTCTAAAACAGACAATCGTGCCGATGTCCGTTGTTGCTCGTGATAAAGTTGACTTTGCCCGTAATGGAGTTGTCTCTGAAGGTCTATCTGATGTTTTTGGTAGTGGTGTATCTCATCAATTTGAGCTTTGGTTCGAGGAGAATAGAATAGTGTCCTTTTAACTCGTTTTGAATTTGGAGTTTTATCAGACATATAAGAGCATTGATGATGACAGCTTGATTTTTGTTTTGGAGTAGTAGGAGAATAATATTCGTCCGACTCAGAGCTTGTAATAGAAATGTGAGATTCTTGCGCACATTTGTCACAAATATGAGCCATAGTGTAAGTTGAATATAGTATTATGGTTAGATAAGAAGTAAAGATGAACAAAATAAAAAAAATTTTGCAAGCTTATATATATAAGTTTCTTATATATAATCTTATGGATGTGAGTTAATGATAACTTTTAACCACGAAAATATAAGCAGAAATTTTATTGTAAATCTAAAAATAGCTTTGTTTTTAAAACTGAATTTATAAAATGAGTAAATAGAATTTAACCATTAAATAAAGCAATGGCTAATATTTAATATAAAAAATAGGTTAAGTAAAAGATACGGTTACTAGGAGAAAAGACATTAGTTTAGTTTAAACAAAAAATTATAATTAAAAAGAATAACCAAAAGAGAAGGTGTACATTAGTAATTGCTTAGTCAAGATTTTTTCTTGAAATTAAACCAACCTCTCTTCGTAATCTAATAAAATTAGATTTGAGCAGCGGCTTAGTAAAAATGTCCGCTAATTGATTGTCAGTATGGACATATTCAAGACATATATTTCTTTTTTCAATATTATCTCGAAGAAAATGATGACGGATATCAATGTGTTTAGTTCGAGAGTGATTCACTGGATTTTTAGAAAGATTTATAGCACTTGTGTTATCACAGTATATAATAGAATTTGATAAATGAATATCAAAATCTTGAAGTGTTTGTTGCATATATAGTACTTGAGTACAAGCGAGAGCCGCTGATATATATTCAGCTTCACATGTTGATAGTGAAACACAATTCTGTTTCTTACTAAACCAAGAGACAAGTGATTTTCCAATAAAATGGCATGTACCACTTGTACTTTTTCTATCTGTTCGTGAGCCACCGAAATCAGCATCACTATATGATACTAATTCAAATGGACATTCTTTTGGATAGAAAAGACCAAAATCTTTGGTATTATTAAGATAACGAATTATACGTTTCACTGCTCGTAAATGTGATTCCTTTGGATCGGCTTGAAAACGAGCACATAAACAAACACTCATTAATATATCTGGACGACTAGCTGTAAGATAAAGAAGAGAACCAATCATGCTTCGATATAATTTCTGGTCAACATTCTTACCACTTTCATCTTTTTCAAGATGTGTAGTTGTACTCATAGGAGTTGGTTTACCAGATGTATTTTGTAATTCGAAGCGTTTGATAAGATTTTCACAGTATTTTTCTTGATTGATAAAAATACCGTTTGAAAGTTGTTTGATTTGAAGTCCAAGAAAATAAGATAGTTCTCCCATATGAGACATTTCGAATTCTTTGGTCATAATACTTGCAAATTCCTTGCAGAGTTTATCGTTTGTTGAACCAAAGATGATATCGTCTACATATATTTGGATAACCAGTATATCTTTTCGAGAATGTTTAATAAACAAAGTTTGATCGACTTTGCCTATTTCAAATCCTGAATTAATAAGATAGCTACGTAATCGTTCATACCAAGCACGAGGTGCTTGTTTTAAACCATACAGAGCTTTCTTAAGTTTGAACACATGGTCAGGATATTTTTCATGTACGAACAAAGGAGGTTGTTCGACATAGACATTCTCTTTGATAAATCCATTGAGAAAAGCACTTTTGACATCCATCTGATAAAGTTTGAAATTATGATGACAAGCAAAAGATAATAGAATTCTAATAGCTTCTAGTCGAGCGACTGGTGCAAAAGTTTCTTCATAATCGATACCTTCTTCCTGATTGTATCCTTGTGCTACTAATCTTGCTTTATTTTTGATGATATTTCCTTGTTCGTCAGCCTTATTTTTATAGACCCATTTAGTACCAATTACTGACTGATCAGTTGGTCTCGGAACAAGTTCCCAAACGTCATTGCGCTCAAACTGATTTAGTTCTTCTTGCATGGCAATGATCCAGTAATCATCTGTAGCAGCTTCTTTTGGATTCTTGGGTTCGATATTTGAGAGAAAAGCGACATGACCCATTTGATTGAGTTGACTCCTTGTTCTGACATGTGATGTTATTTCACCTATTATATTTTGGGCCGGATGGTCTCTTAATATTCTTGGTGGTGATTGTAATTCACATATTTGAGGAGTATTCTCAATAATTACTTCTGAGTCAGAATCAGTATTTGAGATGATTGGATTATCAATGACTATTGATTCGTCATCATCTGATATTGTGTGAGGATGCTGATAGATTTCATCAAAAGAGACATGAAGTGATTCTTCAATAGTTTTGGTTCGTTTATTAAATATCCGATAGCCTTACTTCGTTCCGAATAACCGACAAATATTCCTTCATCGGCTTTTGGATCGAATTTTCCAAGCTGGTCTTTCGTATTTAAAATAAAGCACTTGGAACCAAAAACTTTGAGGTATGAGATTTTGGGCTTTCTTTTGTTAAACAATTCATAAGGAGTATTCTTGGTAAGAGGTCTTATGGACACACGATTTAAAACATAACAGGCAGTTGCGACAGCTTCTGCCCAGAAATGTTTTGGTAAGGTGGTTCCATTCAATAATGTTCTTGCACATTCTTGTAAAGTTCGGTTCTTTCGTTCTACTACTCCGTTCTGTTGTGGAGTTCTGGGAAACGAAAAATTATGATATATACCTTTCTTTGTACAAAAATGTTCAAATTCATTATTTTCAAACTCTCCGCCATGATCACTTCTTATATTTTTAACTTTAATCCCTTTTGATTTTTGAATTCTTTTGACGAAAGATTTGAAATGATCGAAAGTATCACTTTTATTTTTTAAGAAAATTGTCCATGTATAACGAGAGAAATCATCAACAATTACAAGCACATATTGACTGTGATTTATTGATTGAACTTTAGTAGGTCCAAATAAATCCATGTGCAGTAACTCAAGTGGTTGTAATGTTGATATGACTTTCTTGGATTTAAACGATGATTTGGTCAATTTTCCTAATTGACATGCATCACAAATGTTGTTAACTTTAAAACTCATTTTGGGTAGTCCTCTAACTAGATTGTTTTTGGCTAGCTTGTCAATAGTTCTGAAGTTTATATGACAGAAACGTTTGTGCCATAGCCATGGATCATTGTCATTAGCCACAAGACACATATCTGAATTATGATTAATATTCATATTTAGAATATATATATTTCTGTCTCTATAACCTTCAAAAACCAAATTATGGTCTTTATCTAAAATACTACACTTATTATTTGAAAAGGAAATTATAAAACCTTTGTCACATAACTGACTAATACTAAGTAAATTGTGTTTTAAATTTCTAACTAGCATGACATTAGTAATAAGAGGTAAGTTAGATGTACCGCAATTGCTCACATCGCCTTTGCCGATGATATAACCTTTTGAATTGTCTCCAAAAGTGACTGAGCCACCATCTAAGTATTTAATATTTGTTAATAAGCTCTTGTCTCCCGTCATATGCTTTGAGCAACCACTGTCCAATATCCACTTCCCTCTTTTCTTCAGTGGGACCTGCAAAAAATAGAATTAAGTTCATGGTACCCACTTTTTATAGGGTCCTAAGAGTTAGGTCTTAGGAGTCCAAACCCATTTGGGTCCGGTATCCCCTTTATATATATAATTGTTATTAAAATGTACATTATTCATGAATTGCTGAATGTATTTGTTCCTAATCAAATTATTATTTGTTTTAGGAACCCATATTTTGATAGTCTTGACATTTCTCTTTTGAAATTTCACAACTGGTTTTGGTTTGAAATATAATAAACTAAGATTTTTCTTAGCTTCAGTTTTTTGTACTTTCTTCTTCCTTTTATTTCTAAGATGTTTCTTAGTTTCATGTTTGTTATATCCCAAACCTTGTTTATCTGAAATAGATTGTGAACTTTCAATGATTTTAGTCAAATTTTCTCGACCTTTGTTAAAGTTAGAAACATTTTGAGTATTGTCATCAAACTTTGTTTGTAAACTAGCTTTTTCTAGGTCTAGAATTTTGACTTTTGCTTTAAGTTCATGATTTTCAGTAGTGAGAGCATTATTTTTCTCTTTTTGAGCTTCTATTTCTTGACTCAAAAGAGATATTTGAGAGTCAACATTAGATGATGATTCTTGAATATTTTCAAGTTCTTCTTCTAATATTTTCTTCTCATCTTTTAACATATCTCGTTCAAACTCTGCTCTACTTAAATCTGCTTTGACTACTTTTAATTGACGTTTTATGTCTTTATATTTGACTATCAATTCAGCATTAATATCAAGTAATTCATCAAATGTAGGAATTTGTACCTCATCTTCTGTTGCCATAAAACAAACATTAGCTTGTTCATTCTCCGAATCACTTTCACTTTCTGATGAAGATGACTCTGAATCATCCCATGTTACTGAGAAGGCTCGTTTCTTTGATTTGTCCTTCTTATATTTGAATTTGTCATTTTCTGACTTTTTCTTTTGTTCTGGACAATCCTTCTGCATGTGTCCCTTTTTATGGCAGTTGAAACATTCTATAGCAGATGAAGATGGTTTATTTGATCCAGGTTTCCTTTTATTGTAGCGACTGGCTTTTCGATATTTTAGGAATTTTTTGAAACCTTTAGCAATGAACGCCAAATCTTCATCTTCAGAATCTGATTCATTTTCATCTTTCTCAACATGAAATGCTACATTTTTCTTTTCTTCTTTCTGTTCTTTTCTAGCCTGCAAATTTGCTTCATAGGACATTAAATTTCCTCAATTCATCTGGCTTCATGACGGAAAGGTCATTAGCTTCTTCAATTGCTAATACTTTTCCTTCCCATTCATTAGTCAGAGAATGTAGGACTGTTGAAACAACATCAAAATCAGAATACTTTTGTCCTAACCCAATAAGTGCATGGTGAATAGTTTGAAACCGTGAATACATGTCATTGATTGTTTCATTTGGTTTCATTTTGAAATTTTGAAATTGACTTTTCAGCATGGCTATTTTGGCTTGTTTAACCTTGTTAGTACCTTCATGAGTGATTTTTAGCGTTTGCCAAATTTGATATGCAGTAGTGCAGATACTAACACGGTTATATTCATTTTGGTCTAATGCACAGAACAACATATTTATTGCTCTTGCATTTACGGCTGCTGCCGTTTTCTCAGCCACAGTCCATTCTGAATAATCAGTTATTGGATTCACTATTTCTCTTTGAGTAGCATTCCAAGCATCATAGCTACTTGATTGCATAAAGAATGACATACGTGTTGCCCAATAACTATAGTTAAGACCATTGAAAAATGGAGGTCTTTGTGTCGATTGCCCTTCTGTGTAAGTGGTGTTTTGAGTGCTAGTACTTGCGTTATTTGCCATATTACAAGAATATATCAAATAACTGTGGTTCATGCACGTCATGTTTGTTGGAACCGCAGAAAAATGTTGCCAACTTTTCTAAAACAGACAATCGTGCCGATGTCCGTTGTTGCTCGTGATAAAGTTGACTTTGCCCGTAATGGAGTTGTCTCTGAAGGTCTATCTGATGTTTTTGGTAGTGGTGTATCTCATCAATTTGAGCTTTGATACCAAATGAAAGTGCGGTGTGTATACAATTATATGTGCTAATATAGTATACACGGATCGTGTAATATGGATTACAATACAAATGCGGAAATAGATGATAATAGCATTGTAAATAGAAAATAGAAAAATCACACCAGAGATTTTTATACTGGTTCGGAGAACTGTCCTACGTCCAGTCCCAGACTTCTATCTGGATTTTCACTATTAACTACCTCGCTTCACCCGGAGGAACAGGTTTACAACACCCGAACAACCGAACGGGATTTCACGCCTCTAATATACTGAGGACTTCAACACTTGCCTCTTACAACACAGAGGACTTCAACAAAAGAACAAATACAATTGTTGTTGACAACTTGTGTTCTTGAAAACACGGATTTGTCACTAGCAGTACACCCTTCCTATAATCTTATCCTCAAAGTATGCGATATGATGTTTTGAAAAGATTAAGGAAAGTATATTATTGAATCAAAGGATATGAAATAGTTTCAAAGATTCAATAAATAATTTAGAGCTTTTATAATACAGAATTGAGATCAGAGATTAGATTAAAAGAATATATGAAATCGTTATACTTAATCAACGAATTGGATTAGTTTATATAGACAAGAATGGTTGTAACTCTTTGCCATTAAGAGATATGATCTTTGGTGAAAGATTAAGAGATGCAACCTTTGGAGAAGAGAAGTGTCTTTTGAAAAAATTGCTTTCTGTTCAAAAACGGTCGACAGGCTAAAAAGTGACCGGTAGACAGGAATTCAAAATATATATACGTTATGTGCATGTGTGCACGTTTACTGTGCAATTTACACAGGAACGGTCGACCGCACCTATATTGACCGGTCGACCGGTGCCTGTTAAATTGCACATTGAATTGTGCAACTGCATGCAACTTATAAATTATTCGTATATATATTGATTCCCTTGATATGCATGATTATTTGAGGATAGATTTTAACAAATTTATTACTATTACAACAACAAATAATCAACCTATAATCTAGAGTACCATATATAGCTCTAATGACCTTGTTTTTGTCGATCGCCTTGTTTGTCAGAAATCAATCGCCTTATTTGTCAGAAATCAAAAACTTTCATAAAGCTTGTGACTCAACATAACTGAAGCTGCTAATACATTGTAAAGTATAAATTTCAACACTATCATTGGGTACACCAATGTAGATAAGCTTTGAAATGCTAAATATTTTCACTTCAACATCGATCTATATTAACCTAGTAAGAGCAGCGAGCTTATTGTTTTATGACTACGATTCTAAACATTGGGGATACGAATGCTATTTTTATTATAGATGTCGACACTATCATTAAGGACACCACAGTAGATAGTTTTGACAAGTTAAATGTTTTATAAATGAAACTTAATCTTTGGGATACCAACATTTTTTTTAAACGAGTTCGACATTGATCATTTATGGATACAAATATATGTCACCTTGAAATGTTATAACCTTAAGGGGAGATAAATGAATTGAGGACACCAATAGACATAGGATAAACATGTTAGTAACGTGAATTAAATAGTTAAATGATAGGTTCATAGTCATCCTAGAAAAGCTATGAGATGTAAAATGGATAGTCCACATCATACCAAAGATTGATAATCTCTATAAGGATAATGAAGAGTTCATAGTCATCCTAAGAAAACTATAGGATGTATGATTGATAGTCCATATCATTTTAAGCTAAATGAAATATGTATGATGGATGGTCCGCATAACTTTAAATAATAAAATACATGTGATGGGTAGTCAATGTAGTAAAGGATGTGTAATCCAAGTAATAATTAAATGTGAGATGGATAGTCCACATAATTTTGAATATGCTAATATATGAGATGGGTAGTCCATATAATTATAAGACCGGTAGTCAGATTAAAATAAGACAAGTAGTCAGTTTAAATTATGACGGGTAGTTATTTGAAATTAAGATGGATAATCTAATGGATTGGGATGGGTAATCTAATATATGTTGCATGATTACAAATATTTTTTTCTATACTCTAACCATTGCAGTTGCAGGAGCACTATTTATGGTTGTTATGTTCTAATTAAGATACAAGTGAGGGAAAACCATTCTACTCAATAGCATGGTCTCACTACATATATATTTTGATTCGAGATGATAGGTTATTATTCACACCTGACTTGTCTGACTCGAATTTTTTGTTTTTACCTTTAAACTCCTGGGTACTAATTTAAGTAGGTCGAGAGTAAGCGATTTCAAGTTTCCAAATAGCCGAATAAGCTTTTGGAGACATGCAGGAGGCAATCTAGCTTTTAATAACTTTATATATTTTCGCTGCATAGTTTGGTTTTATTTATTTAGATGTAATGGAAAAGTTGTATGATTGTCAAATATTTGACTCTGATCAACCAAGGAGGATCTTCATATATTGTTCTTAAAGTATTTTTCATTGTAATATTTTCTCTGAATGTGGGATTAAGAATGAGATTATGTTACGAATATAAAATATCATTTGTGAAACGGATGTAAAAATTTGTGAACTGTGTTGAATTTTTTTCATATTCATGTGCTTCTGATTATTAATACGATTAACGTAGCCACTTTTTTCATCGAGAATTAATAACTATGGATGACTGTGACATCCATAGCAGTTATTTTTGGACCTCAGAATGAGGGATGTTACAAATTGATATCAGAGAATAGGTTTATGATTAAAAGAATTTTAAACCTAAAGAGTTTTTGGAAACAAAATCCTAGTGAATCAAAGAATAAGATTAGGGAATAGGATAATGCTATAATAATTTACTTGTATTTGCTATGTATAAGTACATATTCCATCTATGTTCTTCCCTATCTTAGACCATTCTTCTATTTCTTAATAAGACTCATATGTTGATTTACGAGAAAGAAAGATATAGAGGCAGGAAATGAAAGAGTGTATCTTCATGGTGGAATCACCACAACCAATGGAAATGCTCGACCTAATATTAGAAGGAACCAAGGCTGACAGGAAAACGATAATCAAAATGCAAATGCCAATGTGGGATAGCGACCCCGCCTATAAATATAGAGGCTATCTATCAATTCTTCGTCAACTTGATGCAAGTTGGAGCAACACCAGGAGTAGTTGGGGGAAGTGTTGCTAGTGCAGGAGGAGTTAATCCCATGATGCCGGTTAGTAATAACTATGCCAAACTAAGTCGAGATTACACTAGTCTAGGGTAAAGCCTTTTCTAGGGACCAAGGATGCAATAGAAGTGGAGAACTGATTGTTACATTGCAAAAGGTCTTTTTCTGATATGTGTTTGAATGATGAGCAAAAAAGGAGATTGGCTTTGAGACCATTGCAAGAAGCTGTATTGTTCTAATGTAACAGGGTGATTCGTAGGGGTACCAGTAGAAGAATTAACTAAGATAAAATTTCGAAGAAGATTTGAGGAAAGGTTTTTGTCTGACGTAGCCAAGTTAGCCTTGCTCAGGAAGTTTTTGGATCTGGAGTAGGTGGAAATGTCAATGTTGGAGTACTCTACTAAATTTGATGAGCTGTCCAAATATGGATATGCCACTATTGACACTGTTAATAAGAGGAACAAGAAGTTTATCTGGGGGTTAAGGTCGAAGATTGCTAAGGCAACCATGCCATATCTAAGAGATCCATCGAATGCAGTGGTGGAGATGGTTATTAAGAATGAAAAAATAATTTTGACCTTTGGGAAAGAGAAGTCGTTGGAGAACCAACATTCACAGAATAAGAAGAGGAAATTCTTTAAGAAGTAGGGAGCTCAGAAGGGTGAAGCTGCAAAGAATGCGAAAGCTGATATCATTTGTCACAAATGCGATAAGGGGCACTATGTTTTTGATTGTCAATCAGGTGATGGTAAGATGGTTATAGGGAAGTAGAACGTGAAGTGCTTCAACTATGACCAAGTGGGGCATTATAAGAATAAATGTCCATAAGTGGCCAAAGCTAAAAAGGAAAGGTCATTGCTTTGGAACCAACGTCATCTAAGCCAATAATGAAAGAGAAGAGAAAAGCTGTGATGGAAGCTACGCTTTTGATTCATGGCATACTTGTTAGCATACTTTTTAATACCGGTGCATCACATTATTTTATATTTTAGTTTTTGGTAGATAAGTTATATTTAGAACCATCATGCCTTGTTACTTCTTTAAGGGTAGCTAATCAAATAGGAGGTTATGCAACTCTAGGAATGAGATGTGATTATCTAAAATTTGAGTTGCTAGGTTGTACCATTTCCTAAAGTTTGTATGTATTTGATTTCATGGGTTTTGGGATTATTTTAGGTGCGGATTGGTTGAGCAAATATGATGCTAGGATATTTTACCAGGATAGGAAAACATCAGTTAAACATTCTAATAGCCATGATCAAATTATATACTCAGTAGATAACGTGAGTGTGGATATTTGTACATTGTTGGGAGCAATGGAAGTAGAAGATAAAGTGAATTGGGTTTTAGTTGCAAGGGAATTGTAGATGCTTTTGAGCCGGTTATAGGACTACCACCGAATCGAGCTATTGAGTTTCAAATAGATCTTGTACCCAGAGCTGAACCTGTAAGTAGACCACCTAGTAGGATGACGCCTACTAAGATGAAGGAGTTAAAGGTGCAGCTAGTGGATTTACAAGGAAAGAATTCTAATAGACCAAGAAGTTCGCCTTGAGAAGCGGCTACAGTATTCATGAAGAAACCGAATGGGTCGTTAGGATTGTGCATTGATGAACGTAAGTTGAATGAAAAGACGATAAAGAATCGTTATCTTTTGTCGGGAATTGATGATTTATTTGATCATTGAGCGGAGCCAAAATATTTACCCGGTTGTATTTGGCGGTAGGTTTCCATCAATTGAGAGTAGCAGATGATAGTATTCCTTTGACGGCTTTTCAAACGAGATATGGTTTGTACAAGTGGTTAGTAATGCCATTCGGATTGACTAATGCGCTTGCATTCTTTGTAGATTTGATGAACTAGATGTTCCATGAGTACTTGGATTGGTTTGTGCTGGTACCCATCAATGATATTTTGATATATTCTGAGGATGAAAGAGACCATGAGGTTCATCTTAGAATTGTCCTAGAGATGTTAAGGCAACATCGGCTGAAAGCGAAGTTTTCTAGGTGTCATTTCTGGAAAAGAGAGGGGAAGTTTCTTGACCATGTAGTCTATGAAGAAGGGTTATCTATGGATCTAGCCA
Organism: Allium cepa; assembly: GCA_030765085.1. Taxonomy (NCBI): domain Eukaryota; kingdom Viridiplantae; phylum Streptophyta; class Magnoliopsida; order Asparagales; family Amaryllidaceae; genus Allium; species Allium cepa. The sequence goes on from CM060928.1 coordinate 452,640,757, forward strand.
AGATAGAGGCAGTAAATAGTTGGAAGAGACTCGAGACAGTGACCGAGATAAAAAGTTTTCTTGGACTAGTTGGCTATTACCGAAGATTTATCAAGGATTTCTCATGGGTAGCAGTGCCTTTGACGAACCTAACCAGAAAGAACATAAAGTTTATTTGGTCTGATAAATGTGAGGAAGCATTACTTAAGTTAGATATCCGACTCATGATTTGAATTTGGCGGTGTTGATTTTCGCATTGAAAGTGTGGAGACACTACCTCTTAGGAGAACGATTCGAGTTGTATACGGATCATAAGTCTTTGAAGTATTTATTCTCTTAGAAAAGTTGAGTATAAGATATTAGAGGTGGCTGGATTTTTTAGTAGCTTATGATTTTGCTATTGAGTATAAACCAGGGAAAGGAAATAAAGTTGCATGTATATTTAGCAGGAAACATCAAAATGTGATGTTAGCTATGTTGGCAGAATGGAAGGATCTGGAGGCCTTGACTACTTTTAGTGCACAGTTAAGATCGATTGCTAGTTCTAATCAAAGTACAACCATGTTATCTTACTTAGAAGCTTGACCAATTTTGACCGAAAGGATTTCTTCTAAGAAGAGAAATGAACCATTATTAGCCGAAAAGATTGGAAGATAGAACCGTGATCGATGATCTAAAAGATTTTAGTCTTGACCAGAGCGGATTGTTAAGAAAGAAGGGACAGTTATGTGTTTTAGATGTTGAAAACCAAAAAAGGAAGTTCTTAGGGAGTGTTATCAATCAAATTTTATTCATCCTGGAGGAACCAAGATGTATCAAGATACGGAGAGAAGATTCTTCTGGAAATGTATGAAAAGGGATGTAGGCTTATGTGTGAATCAATGTGTAAATTGCCACTAAGTGAAAGCCAAACATTAGAAACCAAATGGATTGCTATAGCCTTTAGATATACTAATTCTGAAATGGGATTTGATATCCATGGATTTTATTGATGGATTGCCAAGGTCGAATCGAGGAAACGAAAGTATATGGGTCATAATGGACAGACTGGCCAAAAGTGTCCATTTCATTCTTGTTAAGTTAACTAGGACACGCTTGTATTGGCTAAGTTATTCAAGAAGAATATTGTTAGACCGCATAGGATTCTTCGTAGTATAGTCACTGACAGAGATACTTTATTGACTAGAAATTTCTTGAAGAATCTAAAGGAGGTTTTAAGTACCAAGCTTAAGATGAGTACCGCTGATCACCCACAGACAAATGGGCAGACAGAGAGAGTCAATAAGGTACTTGAAGATTTGTTGAGAGCTTGGGTACTAGATTTTGGTAGGTCATGTGAAGATCTTTTGCACTTGGTTGAGTTTTCCTATAATAATAGTTATAAGATTAGTATAGAAATGGTGCATGTCGAATCTTTGTATAAAAGGCCATGCAAATCACAAGCTTGTTGGTTAGGGATCAGAGATAGATTGGTCCTTAGTCCAGATATGGTAAGAGAGACCACAGAGAAAATTGAGTCAATACGAGGAAGAATGAGAGAAGCTTAGTCTAGACAAAAAAGTTACGTGAATAAAAGACGTAAAGATTTAGAGTTCTCTTGGAGATCATGTTTTCATTAAGGTATCACCGATGAAGGGTGTGGTATGATCGGGAAAGTTGGGGAAAGTAGCACCAAGATATATTGGACTATTCCTTATTAGAGAGAAGATCAGAAAACTCACGTACCGAGTAAAGTTACCGAGTAATTTGGCTGTTGTCCATAATATGTTCCATGTTTCTCATTTTAGGAAGTATGTGCATAATCTAGAAACTTCTATTGCTTCGATTGCATTAGAAGATTTAGTGGTAGAACCGGATCTGACTTTTGTGAGGCAACCAGTTCAGGTAGCGAAAAATGAGAAGAGATTAAGAAACAAGACAGTCAAGTTAATGAAGGTCCAATGGAATTCGAGAACGAAATTATTTAAGGAGGGGAGCCTATAACACCCCTGTTTTTAGTTAAATATTATTCAGGACATTTAATTCAATAGATTAAATAGAATACTGCAAAGGGTTAAGGAGAATGAGATTGGAAACATAATAAGGTTGTATCATACTTAATTAATAAAGTAAGATTGTTTAAATTTAACATATAAGAGAATATATGAGAGGAGAAATTTAGCAAATAGACATATCCTTTGCCTTAAACCCTCTTCTCCTCATATCACCTCACTTTATTCATTCATAAAAGAACTAAGAAAAACCTAAAGAGGCTGACCATTCTAAGGGGAAGAGGATCACGAAATGAAGAGAGATTTACAAATTAAAGCTTAAGGAACCACAACACTAATCAAATATTAACTCCAATATCAATTTTAAAGGTAAATAATGATGAAACCTTCTGTTTTATCTCTTGATTGATTTTGTTATGGATAGTACCCGCATTCATCTTTTTTTGCCAGGTCATGGTTGAATAATCATTGTTTGGATAGAATAATGATTTATGGAACAATTATGAAATTATTTAAGTAGGTTTTTAGGGGAAACCTAAAGTTTTAAGCTTCAAATGATTCAAATTTTTGATATAACGTGTAAAATGGTATTTTGGAGGTGGGTCTTAATTTCACTTTCTAAATTAAGTATTTTATGAATTTCCTAAGTTGGAAATTGGGTTAAGTTTAGATTTTAGTAATTAAAAACAATTAAATATGGATTTTGGTTCCAAAATTTTTATTTGGTTAAGAAAAGGATATTCCTGAATTGTTATGAATTTTTGGGATTTTCCCTATGTGATCTCAATTTATTGTGAATTTACTATGTCATATAAGCATATAAAAGGGTAATTAATTGATTATTTTAAATATGTTTTGGAACTTGAAAATTTAGTGCAGCAGTAATTCTTAAAAGGATTTGTTAACAAATTGCTTTTTATAAAAGATATTGGATAATAAATAAGATTTGGTGAAAAGTTTTTGCTTAAAGTAGTAATAAAGCAGTTTTCTTAAGAATTATGATAATGCCACTCCATTATACATCGTTGAGCCTAACAACGAGGCTGCATCATTAAATGTCAACATCGACGAGGAGGAAGCACATGATTGCTACCTAAGTATCTATGGAGTGATTCCTTCAGCACCGAAGTAGACAATTACGACAATAGACGATTGGTGGTATGGTGTCTTCATGATTCATCTAAGCTTTTAAAAGCTTAATATCATCGATGAGGACGTCGCATGTTTTCATCAGTGTTTTAAATGATGCTGCATATAAATGTTTTAAATACTTGTAAAGTCGTCTATATGAAAGTGCGATGATGCCGTATGTCTTCTCTTCGACTCTACATATACGAAGTGGCATAATAACCAAAGTGAGGCTTTAAAATATTTTTTAAAAACACCGAAGTACTTGTCGGTACTCTTTTTTTTAATGTCGGGGAGGCTTTGTTTTGTGAAAACTAGAATTGTTTTAAAGAGGTGAAGATGCCTATGTTTTAAGAGGATGGATGACCCTATAACTTCGGCTGTTAGCTAGATAGCTTATAAAGATTTTAAGTTTTGTTCAATAGGTGGATAGCCTATAGTTTACGAAGGTTGACAACATCATTTTTGACAAAGAGTTTTAACTTGAAGGAAATTTAAGTTTTGTTTTCCTAACCTTGGATAGAGGTTCGATGAGATCATATAGCGACCCCCAAATCCATACCCTTTGAATCGATAATAAAACACACATGTCCGACTCAAAACGTACAGAATGATGGAAGGTCATGGAAAAGAAGAGGGAGAGTGGGAAGAAAGAAAGAGAAGAAACAGAAGAAAATAGAAACAACCCATAGAATCTCACAATCTCAGCAGAACAGTATATAATATAAATACAGATCTTTATATAAAAGAAACTATAACTATTAATATACATACAGTCATCAGAGTACAATAATCAACAAATCACTATGAACAGTTATTATTACTTGCCCTCACCAGTACTGACTATACAGCCTAACACATAAAGCGGAATATGATCGAGTATGTGGAATACTCCTGAGAATTTTCCAGCATGTCTCCTATGCTCCATAGCATCCTAACCTGAATCTGTAATACTCAGTCTGGCCCAAGCATTATAACAAAATAACATCCGAGTTAGTCTGGAAAATCAGCTTGAGAAAACACACTCAATTTGAATTATTACTATTATCAAAATCCTTTGAAAGAAAAGGTATCTCGTAAGACCGCATCGCACATAAACACGACGGGATTTTTCCTTACGATAACCAAAACAGTGTTATAGTAAATTCAGTGATATTATAATAGTGTCTAAGTACAAACACTTACTAAAATAGCCGAAATTCACATTAATTAAATTCCAGCATACTAGGCTCTACAATCAGAACCGTAAAGGCTCGTAGTAGATATTGGATCACATACAATGACTGGGCTATTGAGGTATCTCCGGCCATAGTATACTTCTAGAAAAGTGTACCGAGATCGTACCTAACGATCCTTACCAACACAGGACCGACGTACCCGTCACCTGGATAGTACCGAATATTTTATCACCCTGGTGTTCCCACCCTAATTCAAGCTCTCTCTTTTCCATGCATAATCATATCCATAATTATATTACAATATATACGAGGGTACCTAGAAGAGTGATAACATACCTTACTTAGGTGCGATCCACTTAGCCCTGATGCATCTCCTCTATTTAGTCATTACCGGTTGATGAGGCTTTAGGCTACGTTTTACCTTTTAAAAAGCATTCATACTTGGAATGCTAACACCGCCTTCCAGGCAGCGAAGCAAATGATAGCATTCATCCATACAAGTTGTTCTAGGTCTGAACAAACCGAATCTCCGAAATCACCATCTTCACTATTTTCACTATATCACAATTCATAACGCTCAAATGGGATCGAGGTGGTTTTCAGATAATTTAAATTCGATCTCGGTCTCTTCGAAATGATCAACGAATATGGACAGATTTAATAGTCGGTTATTTAACTATCAAATTACACACATAAGCAGTCACTAGGCCTATATTTTAAACTTTCAAATATTTACTAATAATATCTTTACAAAGATATGTATTCAATTCTCTTCCAGCACTCCAACATTTTAAAAAAAATTCCAATACTTATCCATAATCAGATATTTTTAAACCATTTAAGCACTTAGAAATATTTTCGAATTCAATTTTATAACTCATTGCTCAGAGAATATTTCTATATAAATCATTTCGTAGTTTAAATATTCCTAATCCTTCCAGTCCAATACTTAGGAAATATTTATAAGTATACTTTCCCAAAATCATTTTATTTCCAATACTTAGGAAATATTCCATTATTTCGTACTTCACAAAATCCTTTTCAAATTATTTATAAATTCCTTAACTCAACGGGTTCCATAAGTTTTCGGAATTCATAAATTTATTTCTTTTAAAATTTCCATATCGATTATACTCGTTTATAATTCCAACTACCCATTTTTAACTTCTTTTGTGAATTCTAATTCATTTTTCGAATTTCTCCTATTTCAACGATTTGTAAATTTCCTTAAGTTTCCAAAATCCAGTTCAAGATTTCTCTTATAAAAATCATATCCGTTAAATAATCCCTGTTTACAAATCTCAAGAGAATCTATAAATAAATTAAAATCATTTCAAAGCCTTATATACATAATAAGTATTTTTAAAGTATAATAAATTATTTTTAAAACATGTTTAAGTAATTTTTTAAAATATTTAAAACACTTTAAACAAACATCAGTAACTCATTTTCAATTCATTTTAAAATAAAACTAATCGATTTGCAAAGGTTATTATAAAAATGTGGATTCATTTCAATATATAGTAGAAATTTGAATAATCCACTTTCCAAAATATTTCAATACTAAAACAGCTTTAAATTACGTAGTTTAATAAATAAAAATTTCCTTTTAAAACGAATTTAAACTTCTCGATAAAAATATATTTTTAAAATTCCAATAACCAATTTCAATTTATAAATCCCTCTAGATTCACTACGCATCGATTTCATTTCGATTCCCTAACCACTCCCACATTTCAAAAATAGAATCCACTATTTTTCCCAAAATCGATTCCCGCATCTCGATATAAATTCACATTATGAATTTATATTCCCAATTTATCAGCTTGTATCATTTTTCTTTATTTATAAACATTGTTTAAAAATTTATAAACTCCCTTGAATTTCACTTGTTTATAAGACTAATCTCATTAATAAAATTTCATTTTTATGAATCCATTTCTTATAAATCCCATTTATTTTACAAATCTACATTAAATATCGATTTCAACTTCTTTTCCATATTTTCGGAAATATCATTTAAAGTCCATTGTTAAAATCCTTTATATAAATTATTTTAAAATCTCTATTCAAATTTTTTTACGAATAGATAAACACAAATCCCAAAATTAAATCATTTATTTTACTCAACCCAATTTCCTTTAAGTAATCCAAATTCGATATAAATATTTTTATATCCAAAATCTCCTTTGATTACCTTCAAATTCAAAAATAATATATTAGATATTTAAAATACCAAAATCATGGCCAGTACTACTATAGCATCCAATAAATCAAGTCACACAATAATCCAAAACCAATTATTCAATCACATCATATATCACTATATATGAAAAACAAATCAATATATTTGAGGAATCCTATTGGATCGCTTCAACCTGTTTCCCTGCAACCACGGATGTTATATAATGTGAAATACCAATCCTGCTTCGAGGCAGGATATTGTGGTAATATAGGGTCATCCGCTATTATGCAGGGCGCATAATATCTCATCCGCTCCAATCGACGGAAAATATATCCAACTACTAATATATATGCTAATATATATATATGTTAATATATATATATGTGTGTGTATATATAATACAACATTCAATTGATAATAATATATCAATTCAACCAATCATCCAATAATTAATTTTAATTACTATAAATTAATCCAGTCATCCAAATTGAGTGAGATTTACTCATCTTGATTTTTAATTTGCTAAACCTTCCAATTTAATTCTTTTTCATAGATTCCGCAGCTCCGAACCCCACACGACTAATTCTGTTCGATTTAAACCTCGTATAAAGAAGTTATAAAACTTATTAACATTCAAATTTATATTAACTAATTTTAATTACCATTAATTTTTAATTTACTTAGCTAAAAGAAAACTATCGTTACCTCCATCTCAAAATCATGTTCGTTTTTAGTAATCGATATCGACCTGATAACTTGAATGTTCGCCTCCTCCTCAGACCATCTGCCGCCGCAAACCCCACTATCATATGCCCCTGCCTCGACTTCGATTAGCAGCCAACTCCAATCGCTAACCACCACTAGCTTCGGCCACGAGCCACTGCCCCTTGGAGTCGTCGCTTCCATCTACCTTCGCCGTGACTTCCGCCTCCAACCTCCATCTCGTGCGCACGCTGCTCGCAACACCATCATACACTCATGATCGATCCAGCACCAAAGTAATAGCTTGCTTGAACTCAAATTCTAGGGACACTACCTCCGATCATCGTTCGACGCCCTGTCGCTCCACTCCCCAGTCGAGCCGTTACGCCTATCCTTCACGCCATCGCGATTTAATCGCATGAGCTTTTTTTATTTCATTTGATTTCGATTTTGTTCGAGAAAAGGAAGTGAAGAACACGATTATATAACTATGAGAATATAGGTTGGCTTTGAACAGAGAATAGGCTGGCTAAAAATAATATAGGGTGGCTGCTGATTTTAAATTTATATTTTTATATTCAAAAATATCTCGTTTATGTACCTCGAAATCTTGATCCCCTATCGAGGCATGCCACCTAGCGTTTCTAATGTTATACTGCTATTTCGAACCCAATGGAACAAGTCTCGAGCCCCAATTCGATCATATGGATAAGATAGCTTTTTGAAACCAATTATTATATTAAATTTTCGATATTAATTTCAACGCGATTCTATTTCGTATGACCAAATGGTAAATCCAAACGCTACAGAAATTGAATCCCAATAATAATACACTATTACATTTCCAATGGAACTGGTTTCGTCAAATTTCAAGATTGTGCCTCAAATCGCTATTTTAATGTGTCGATTAAATCGAACGATTTTCAAAACCGATGAAATTACTTGAAATTCAAATTTTGAAAACTTACTAACTCAATTCTAATTCAAATAGAACTTATATTCACATTAGAAATCATTTCGATTCATATTAAGTCAAAATTTCAATTATTTACCATTTTCGTATTACAATAAATCTCTATATTTGAAATTTAAATTCATTCTATAATTTCAAACAAAATCTTCATATTCAGAAATCAGTTTCTATTCCAAACCCAATATTTAAAATCATTTAAATATTCAAAATCAAAACATAGAAATATGTGTCGTTACAGATATAGTGCAGTAAGGTTGTCGCCTATCTTTTTTATTAAGGGTAGAGAGCCTTTAGCTTTCTTCTTTGACGTTGTAATTGGGGATACCAATACATTATAAAGTATAAATTTTGACACTCTCACTGGGGACACCAATGTAGATAAGCTTTGACATGCTAAATGTTTTCACTTCGGTGTTGATCTATACTAACCTAATAAGGGCGGCGAGCCTATTGTTTTATGACTTCGATTATAAACATTGGGGATACCAATGATATTTTGATTATAAATATTGACACTATCATTGGGGACATCAAATGATATTATTTTCAACAAAATAAATGTTTTATTTGCGAGACTTTTTCATTGGGGACACCAATATATTTTCTTAAATGAGTTCGAGATTGATCATTTAAGGATACTAACGTATGTCAGTTTGAAATGTTATAAGTTTACGGGGGAGATAACCAAATTGGGGAAACCAATAGACATAATTAAACATGCAGGTAACATGAATTAAATTGTTAAATGATGGGTCCATAGTCATCCTAGAAAAACTACGGAATGTGAGATGAATAGTCCACCTTATATTGGAGATGGATACTCTCTATGATGATAATGAAGGGTTCATAGTCATCGTAGGAAAACTATGGGAAGTGTAATGGATAGTCCACATCATTTTAAGTTAAATGGAATATGTGTGATGGATAGTCCACATAATTTTAAATAATTAAACCACATGTGATAGGTAGACAATGTGGTAGTGGATGGGTATACCAAGTAATAATTACATATGAGATGGATAGTCCACGTAATTCTAAATATGCTTTTATGTGAGATGGGCAATCCACATAATTATAAGATGGGTAGTCAGATTAAAATAAGATCGGTAGTCGGTTTAAATTGTGGTGTATGGTCATTTGAAGTTAAGTGGATAATCTATTGAATTGGGATAGGTAATCCAATACATGCTGCATGATTATAAATGCTATTTTCTATACTCTAATCATCGTGGTTGTAGGAGCACAATATATGGTTATTATGTTTTAGTTAAGATATTAGTGAGGGAAAACTCATTCTCCTTAGTGGCGTGGTCTCACTAGATATCTATTTTGGTTCGAGATGTAGGTTATTATTCACACCAGACTTTGTCTAAGTCGAAGTTTTTGTTTTTCCCCTTAAACTCTCAAGTATTCATTTGAGTAGGTCGGGAGTAAGGGATTTTTGGTTTCCAGTTAGACGAATAAGATCCTGAAGATGTGCAATCTAGCTATCAAGAACTTTATCTATTTCTTCTATGTAGTTTTGTCTATTAGGATGTATTGGCAAAGTTGTATAATTGCCAAATATTTGACTCTGATCAACCAATGGGGCATCTTCATATGTCACCCTTGGAGTATTTTATATAGTTATATTTTCTCTGAACGTTGTTTTACGCATGAGATTATGTAATGAATATGAAATATTATTTATGAAACAAGATGTGAAAAATTATTATTAAATAGTGTTGAAATTTAATCATATTCATGTGCTTCTGATTATTGATACGATTAACACAACCGAATTTCATCACTAAGAATTAATAACTATGGATGACGACAGCATCCATAGCAGTTAGTTTTGGGCCACTGAATGGGGGGTATTATAGTAATCTTACCATGTTCTACTTGGTTACTAGCCTGGCCTAAAAGGTGAAGTGAGCCTAAAAGTTGCCCCTAATAGAAGAGGTCCAATTTGAATTGGGTCATAGGTTAATTTTCAAAATTGTTTGAAAATTTAAAAATATAAGATTTAAAATTTAAATAAGATGTACATATGTTATAAAAGTTACAATACAATAAGGATTTTCAAAATGTTTGAAAGATAATGCAAATTAATATCGAAATTTAAAATTTATTAATCAGATTAATAAAATAAACAAATTAAATAAGTTCATTAATAAATAAATACATGTATTATTTATAATATGGTACATGTTATGTTATTTTAAAATGTTTGAAATGACATAAGTATACTTATATGTATATTAAATAAATTTTAAAATTAATATAATATAATTAGAATAGTTTAATTAAATAAATTAACTAGAAGGTTAACTAATTGAGTAATATACACATGTATATGATATATGTGTTATATTATAAAGGTTATAGTATATAATAAATTGTTAAATATAAATGTTATATTAATATAAAATTGACAAAAAATGTTAATTAATTAAATAAGATTTAATTAATATAACATTATACATAAGACTATTATATAAGTGATATGAAATATAAAAGTATACATTAATAAAACTTATATAATATGAATGTACAAACTAAAGTTGGAACATTAAGAAATCCAAAATAGCTAAGGAATAAATACATGCGTACATGTACACATTCCATGATTTTTTTTTTGTCCAGCACTTGAATCATAAGGGTATTTGAAAAGAAATTTGTTATTCCATAAGTCGATATCACTCAAATAATATATTGAAGATTATAAATCTTTAATATAATGTTGTGCTCTATAACATATATTAATAAATTACTTTAATACTCCTTTGTTGTTGAGAAAACTCAAGCTAGGATGTTATGCATAATATCATTAATATATTGAATATACGAGGTAAGATAACTATATGTATTTGTTGAGCGAACTCAAGGTACATATACTACTTAGGCCATCATCGTATGGTAAGTATAAGTGAATAATTTTATTTCGATTTGTTGAGAAAACTCAATGACGAAGTGAAATTAGGACAAGGTAACAAGGGTTAGGAGTTGTATATGATAAAACAAATAAGGAGTTATCCAACGTCCGTTGTGCTATAACTTGTTGAGCAAACTAAAGGTTCGAATTCTAAGATGGATGAGTCATAACACTTACTAGAAAAGTTGAAAGACATCTATGTTTAAACCTAGGGTTTGGTGAAACATAAAATACAATGGGAACCTTATTAAAAAATGAAATGTTAACATTTAACATTTCTAATATTGTAAGTATATATGCTATATAGTTATAATAATCTACATTGATAAATTTGTGCATTTGATAGGACTGATAAAACGTTTATCAATTAAGATATACAAATGAACTGAATTGAAGATTGGCAAATAGAAATATAACATACACTTGCTAATAAATGCTTCTTGCATGATAATAATTCAATACCCATGCAAGTGCCTAATTTTACAGCTACTAAATACATTCATAATTTGTCGCTTACACGTTATTTTTAGTCGAGACCATATATATCATTCTATGAGTTTTTATCTATAGCAATACAAGACTATGGGTATATGATCCATATACTATCACATATAAGTGTTATATGGGGAATGATCATAGTTCATAATGTATACTTCGATGAAATTAGTTCATTCGAAATAAGCCAATAAACAGTACTATGAGATCAAGTATTCAGTTTGATTGATTATAAAAGGATTGCATTGTGTTAAATGTAAAATAAGACCAAACTATAATATAGATCTATGAACTTGATCCCTACAGTGTCAGTTTGATCAGTTTATGCAAATGCAACATATTTGATGTCCTTAAATGTTAATGATAGTCAAGTACGCTTTTGTAAAGAGTTCATTAGATATTATAGTAAGGGATTTCTTTTGAATGCTTCGACCAATTAGAAAGAAAAATGAGAGTACAATTGTAGATGTGATTTAAGGTACAACTGGGATGAGGAGTGTAAATAGTCACTTCTACTTCATAAAAAAATGTCGAAAATGAGAATTTTAATAATAATAATTGATACTTAACATTGGAATGAGAAATAGGGATTCTGTTTCAAAATGTATTTTCATATAGAAAATTATTTTTTATGTATTTCTTTGGGTTCAAGATAATTGATCAAAGAACTCTCTTTTTGTAAACCAGTTGTAGTATATGAAATAATTAATTTACATTAAGTGAATGGTGGTGGGCCTTCTAATTTAGTATTCTATTAGAGTAGTGGCAAAAATATTGGGAGCATGCCATTTAACACTTATTGAGAGCATCAAATGAAGAAAATTATGTTCATAAAATGTACTAACATTATTTATGAAATAATGATTATTTTTTAGTGTTGACCAAAAAATAGACATAATTTTATTTCAATGAGAATATTACGAATATTCATTATGAAATAAAATGTAACACCCATATTTTTAGTGACATTATTTAGGATATTTAATTAGTTAAATTAAATAAAATAATGTGTTGATTAATGGATTGAAATTTGTGATTACAGATTAAGGGATAGCCGAGCCATGTTAATGAATAGATAAATGAACTAATATGGAATTAAGGTTTTAGGAAATAAGGAAGGGCAAAATAGAAAAATGATTAAACTTATACCCTATACCCATAGGAAATCAACACCGTTCATTTCATTATTCACAAATGACAAATACTCTAAGCCCAACTACCATTTTCAATCTCAAGAGAAGGTAAAGCTAGGATTTTCAAGAGGAAGTAGTAAACTAATTAATCAAAGATCAAATCTCACATCCTAATCACAAAGCTAAGGTAAATAATGACTACATCTCACTTTTCTATATGTTTTCAATTTTAAGGTGAAACCAATTTATCTTGCATGATTTAGCCATGATTTTGAAGAGCAAAATGTTTATACATGCATGTTAATGATTTATACTTGTTCATATGGATTTTATGATATGTTTTGATGTGAAAACCCTATTTAATGACATCCAAATGCCTTATGATTTTAGATATGGACCAGAAATGTTATTTTAGAGAAGGGTTTTAATTTTCATAATTTTATGAGTTAATGTGGATTTTATATTAATTTTATAATGAAGAAAATGATTTACTGGGTTATAAATAAATTAATTATTTGGATCTGAAGTTTATATATGTTAAAAAACATATTGGAAAGGATTTTCTGGAATTTTTCTAGAATTTCACAAAGAGTTTTGATGAATATATGAAATTATTTAAGGTGTGGGACTTAAATGTTTTATATATTTACTTAAGGAGAAGGGGTATTATGCAAATGATTAAATTAATTAATTCTTCGATTACGGTAGAATTTTAGAAAAGAAAAATTATCAACAAATAAGTTTGAAAAACAAGGCAGGTTAGTTAATAAGCTTACTTAATAAGGTTTAAAATCAGAAGTTCATGTTAAAAGTATGTTTCGCCTGTTTTGGCTTCGCCCTGGTAGCTTTCGACTAAGACCCTCGACCTCCTTCCACAAACTAATGCACATAGTATCAACGTGTTAGTACACAATGAACTAGACAAAGGCGCAAGGTAAGTTTCGAAACCAAGGGGTTCCGAAGGGATTGAAGTGCCTTTTGTTTTAAAAGCGAAAAGCGCCTGCTTGCTTTCGACTAAGATGCTTTTGACTAAATTGGCTTCCGACTAGATCAATAGATTTAAAGAAAAAGTTTTAAGGTTTTGCCTTTGTTCAAAGTAATAGCTTTCGCTTAAGTCTGCATTCGACTAAGTCATTGGTTTTAAAGGTTGGTTTCGAAATAATTGTACCTTTTTTTTAAATGATAGCTTCCGACTATGTCGAAGCCTTTACTGCTGCCTTCTACCTTTCAAAATAGAGCTTTCAAAGGGGACTGTTTTGCTTTATAGAAACCCTGCCGCTTCTCCAATGCTTTTGGAAGGGGTGGTTTTGACGCCATCACTTTCCTACTTAAGTTGTAGCTTTTGAAAGGGTAAGCTTTCGACCCTGTTGCTTGTGACCCTTAGTGATTTTAAAGAATGACCCAAAGGTTTCGACAAGATAGTGTTGAATGATTTCGAAAGGTGTTTTTCCACATATTTTAAAGGTTTGAGTTTCTAAAGATTTAATGCTTTTGAAAGGTGTTGAAAATGGTTTCAAAGTGGTGGTTCCCCAGAGTGTTTCGAAGGAGTCAAAAGGTACTATTTTCTAATGGTTTCGAAAGGTCTAAAGGAAAGGTTTTCCAATGGTTTTGAATAAGTTTAAAGGAAAGGTTTTTCCTATGGTTTCAAAATGCAATATTTAATGGTTTTAAAGAGAGATGTGTAAGGTTTTTATCTTTCAAAGGAAAATGAATTTCAATGGTTTCGAAAGGTTATATGAATTGTTTCAAAAGGAAGATATGGCCTTTCGGCCTAGAAAAAAGAAAGGGTTTTACATGGTTTCGAAAGGGATACTTCCAATAAGATCGAAAGGGGTACTTTCAAATGTTTAAAGGTTTTCATCAAAAAAGATTTTAGTAAAGTATATATAGCATGGCAAGATGATTTTGAGTAAAGCATAGAGTATAAATATTTTTCATGTTTAAGTTTGGTTTAAAAGGTTTTAAATCAATTTCAGATGAAAAGGTTTTCAAGGAAAATTATGGGAAGTTATCCCTAATTAAAATGACTCAGATGTTAGAATAAAAAATGGGACGGGTATAGGGTCATGCCCTATACATTTGCTATTAGCTGCAGCTATTATAGTCCAAAATTCCAATGTGTAGGGCTTTGTCACAAGTAAGACTAAAATTATGATTACACACAAAAAGGAATATATTTATATACAGATAGGTTATTGGTGAGCCCGTAAAACCATTAGGATCAGGTGACCCTTGGAGATATTAAGTTAAGGATAGACTGTCCAAAAGAGAAGTATTTAACAGATAGTTAAGGGCAGACCGCCCATAGGAAGTGTCTAACGGATGTTAGATTATTTTGTTATATTGTCTAGTAGGCCCGAGTTAGCCAAAGATTAATAGTAAGCCAAACAAAACCATAGTGTTTGAACAGATAGTTTATTTGTTACCTGATATATATATATATATATATATATATATGATTATATAGTGATGCTTTACAGTTTTAACTAGTTTTGGTCGTAGGATAAAGGTTTGCAAAAGTTATCTTTTAAAAGGATATCAGTGAGGCGAAACTCATTCCGCTAAGCGGCGTGGTCTCACTTATTATCAAATAACCAGGATGTATAGAATTATTCACACCAGGCTTTATTTCTGACTCGAAGTTTATGTTTTTCCCCTTAAACTCTCGGATGCTCAAAATTGATTTGAGTAGGCTGAGGGTTAAGGCTTTACAGGTCTTAGTAGGATGATGGATAAAGCTACCAAAGGTGAGCATGAGGCTAACGGATAGCTATTAAGAGATGCAGTTCTTTGTTCTCTTGTTTATTTCTGTTGTGTATGTTTTAAATCAATTATGACAATATGACTCTAATCATCTAAAGGGGCATCTTCATATGTCGCTCTTGACATATTTTGTAATAAGTATATTTAATGATTGCTTGGGAAACGTATGGGATTATGTAATCAGAATATGGAACATTTTTTTTGAAATATAATGGAAAAATGTTGTTTTGAAATCCGTGATTTGTTTCATATTCAAGTGCTTCTGATATTATAGATACATTAACATAGTCGTATTTAGTCACTGAAAGTTAATACTTTAGATGACTACAACATCTGTAGCGCTTAGCTTTGGGCCTCGAGATGGGATGTCATAACTTGGTATCAGTGCATAGGTTTATGAAATACTTTAACTAAAAATGATTTTTGAAAACAATATCCTTAGGAATTAGACTTAAGATCGTGGTATGGGATACGTTATAGTAACGTACTTGTAATTGCTATATATAAGTATATTCTTTATCCCTAGTCTCCTATCTTTATTAGGATGTTCTTCTGTATCTCATGAGGCTTGAATACAGATATGGACGGAAGAAGAGGTAGAGCTAGCCTGGGAGGAGATAACACTACCATAAATTGAAATGCCCAACCAAATGCTAGGAGAAGTCAAGGCCTGGCTTAGGCTGAAAATGTTTGCGATGGGGTCCCACAAGTGGATATGGGAGCCACGCATCAGTTTTTCATAAACATGATACAAGCTAGGATTGTTGCTAGGGTTGTTGGAGGAAATGCTGCGGGATGATTTCAAATAGCTCTAGTAGTCCACCATTATACTAACTTGAGCAAAGACTATGCTAAGCTTGGAGGAAAGTCGTTTATTGGAACCAAAAATGCTATAGAAGTGGAGAACTGGTTGTTACACTGTGAAAGGATATTTTCTAATTTAGGGCTCAATGATGAGAAGAAGAAGAGGCTTGCTTCAAGACAGCTTCAAGGAGCTGCTTTGTTTCGGTGGAATAGTGTGGTAGCTGGTGTAAACGAAGGGGAGATTATGTGGACTGATTTTAGGAGAAGATTCTAAGAAAGGTTCATGTTAGTAATGGCACAGTCTATATTGATTAGGAAGTTCGCTAAGTTGAAACAAGGAGAAATGTCAGTTCTGGATTTCATCATAACGAGCTTTGGAGTACTTGGGGGTAGTAGCATCCATCTGTTTATAACTCAAAATATATCAGTAATATAATTAACATACATACCTTGCTAAATGTATGGATAACATGATGTGATAGCATACCTTGTTGCAGCAGCAGATCATTTGTTTCACCCCAAGAGTGAAAGCAAGCAAAACGTGCTCACGAGTCTGTCCATCCTTGGAAATACCAGCCTCAAAGCCACCAGTGGTGGACTCGATGATAAGCACGGCGCAATCAGCCTGAGATGTTCCAGTAATCATGTTCTTGATGAAGTCGCGATGTCCAGGAGCATCAATGACAGTGCAGTAGTACTTAGTTGTCTCAAACTTCCATAAAGCAATGTCAATGGTGATACCTCTTTCACGCTCAGCCTTAAGTTTGTCAAGAACCCAGGAGTATTTGAATGATCCTTTGTTCATTTCAGCGGCTTCCTTCTCGAACCTTTCGATCACACGCTTGTCAATACCACCAAGCTTGTAGATAAGATGGCATGTGGTGGTTGATTTTCCTGAGTCGACATGACCAATGACCACAATGTTGATGTGGACCTTCTCTTTTCCCATTGTTGGCAATTAAGTAATCAAGCTATCTGATTGCTGAAATAAGTTTAAGAAAGAAACACCAGATAAATTTTCAAACAATCAAGCAGTATTGTCACAAAAATCACAAGTATCTACTAAATGCAAAACCAAATAACAAAGAATACATAAGGAGATACCCTGAAATTACTTACAACAATGCAAGGAGAGAATTTGATTAACCAAAGAGATATCAGATAAAAAAACGACCAAATTCTATTCGTGCACCGAAAATCATCAAAATACGCCATTGTTTTGCTAAGAAATTTTATTACTAAATTACGTATGCTAGTAGGTTTAAAGAATTGGCTAGGTATGGGTATGCGACTGTTGACACGATGATGAAAAGGAATGTAAAGTTTATTAGAGGTTTGAAGTTAGAATTGGCGAGGGCTACTTTTTCGCACATCAAAGATCCATGTGATGTAGTTGTGGAGATGGGGTTGAGATAAGAGGAAATGATAACTTGTTTGGAGAAGAAGAAGGAAAAGGAGGTCCAGGTTGGGCAAGGCCAAAAGTGAAAGTTTTCCCATAGGAAGAATGCGTAGAAGGGAGGAGCAGCGAAGAAGGGAAAGTCTGAAGTGATCTGTTATATGTGTGACATGAAAAGCCATTATGCTCATGAGTGCCGGACATGCAAAGGAAAGAAGGATGCTGAGAAGAAAGGATTTAGATGCTTTAGTTATGATCAGATCGGGAATTACAAGAACCAGTGCAAAGAGCCAGCTAAAGGAGATAAAGGCCAAGTATATGCATTGGAGCCTACTACTTCGAACCCGACAGTGCAGGAGAAAAGAAAAGTAGTATTGGGAGGTACACTTCAGATCTGTGGTACGTCTGTTAGAGTTTTGTTTGATGCTGGTGCATCACACTCTTTTATATCTCAATGTTTGGCAGATAAGCTTAACTTAGAACCCTCATATTTAGTTACGTCCATAACAGTTGCAAACCTGATAGGAGGGTATGCGACACTTGGGATGAAGTGCAACCACTTAGAATTTGACTTGTTAGGTTACACCTTTATGTGCAATTTGCATGTATTTGACTTTGTAGGGTTCCGAATTATTCTTGGGATAGATTGGTTAAGTGAATATGATGTTAAGATATTTTTCCAGGATAGGAAAATATCATTAGATACCTTGATTGTAGTGATCAGATAGTTTATACCATAGAAAATCCTAGTTGCGAGGTGAATGCTTTGTTGGGTGTTATGGAGTTAGAAGATGGGTTGAATCACATGTTGGTGGTTAGAGAATTTGCAGATGTCTTCGAGCCGGTAGTTGGATTACCGCCGAAATGAGCCATTGAGTTTCTGATTGATTTGATGCATAGTGCAAAACCGATAAGTAGGCCGCCAGGTAGGATGACATCTACAGAAATGAATGAGTTAAATGTGCAAATGGTGGATTTGAAGGCAAGAGTTTTATTAGACCTAGTAGCTCACCTTGGGTAGCAGCTGCAGTGTTTGCTAAGAAGGTAGACGGATCATTAAGGTTATGTATTGGTTATCGTAAGCTAAATTAGAAGATGATAAAGAATCGATATCCATTGCTAGGAATTGATGATTTGTTCAATCAATTGAGTGGAGCCAAGGTATTCTCTCAATTCAATTTGGCTATAGGTTTCCATCAGTTTAGGATGGCAGAGGAAAGTATACCTTTCACTGCATTTAGGACCAGATATGGGTCGTATGAATGGTTAGTTATGCCATTCGAACGAACTAATGCACCGACATTCTTTGTGGACTCCATGAATCGAATTTTCAGTGAACACTTAGATAGATTCTTGCTAGTGTTCATAGACGATATTTTGATATACTCTAACAATGAGAAAGAGCATGAAGTTCATCTTAGAGTAGTTCTGGAGACTTTGAGAGAACATCAGCCGAAGGTGAAGTTTTGGAAGTGTCATTTTTGGAAGAAAGAAATGAAGTTTCTTGGTCATGTAGTTTCAGAAAGAGAATTGGCAGTAGGTCCAACTAAGATCGAAGCAGTGAATAGTTGGAAGAGGCCAGAAACAGTGACTGTGATAAGAAGTTTTCGTGGATTGGCTGGATATTGTAGGAGGTTCATAAAGGATTTTTTGCGGATAGCAGCACCAATGACTAAGCTAACGCGAAAGGATGTGAAGTTTATGTGGACCGATAAGTGTGAGGAAGCATTCTAGAGCTTGAAACACTTATTAGCTCACGCATCGGTGTTGGTGGTTTCGAAGGGGAATCATGATTTAGTTGTTTATACTAATGCATATGGAAAAGGATTGGGAGCTGCGCTATGCAGAGGAATAAAGTGATTGCCTGCGCTTCTAGACATCTTAGACCGCATGAGGTTAGGTATCCGACGCATGACTTTGAGTTAGCTACAGTTATTTTTGCTATGTAGGTGTGGAGGCATTATCTTTTAAGAGAAAAGTTTGAGCTTTATACGAATCATATGTCGTTGAAGTACTTGTTCTCTCAAAATGAGTTGAACATGAGACAGTAGAGGTGATTAGAGTTTTTAGCTGCTTATGATTTCAGAATAGAGTACACACCATGGAAAGGCAGCAAGGTTGCAGATGCACTTAGCAAGAAACATCAGAATGCAGTGCTAGCGATGATTGTTGAGTGGAAAGATTTGGAAGCATTAGAAGATTACATAGTGCAGTGGAGATCCAAGGCCGGGTCTAGTGGAGAATCTGCTATGTTATCTTGTTTAGAAGTTCGACTAGTATTGAATGAGAAGATTGCTTCTAAACAGGAAGAGGATCTAGTGTTAGGTGAAAGGATGAGAAAGTGAAGGAATGAAATGGAGAGCGATGACTTGAAGAACTTTAGTCTTGACCAGAATGGGTGCTTGAGAAAGAAGGGTAGATTATGTGTTCCAAATGTGGGAGACATAAGGAAAGAAGTTTTGGAGGAGTGCCATCGTTCAAAGTTCACTATTCATCCTGGAAGAATGAAGATGTATCAAGATATGAAGAGAAGTTTCTTCTAGAAAGGAATAAAGAGGGATGTTGGCTTATGGGTGAAACTGTGTTTGAACTGTCAACAGGTAAAAGCTGAATATTAGAAGCCGAGTGGATTGCTTCAACCTTTAGAGATTCCGGTCTGGAAGTGGGATTCTACTTCTATGGATTTCATATATGGGTTGCGAAGATCTAATAGAGGGAATGAAAGTATATCGGTCATGGTGGATAGTTTGACCAAGAGTGCCCATTTCATTCCAGTAAAGTCGACTAGGACAACACCTATTTTGGCAAAGTTGTTTAGGAAGAATGTAATTAGACTGCACGGAATTCCTAGTAGTACAGTAAGTGGTAGAGATTCCTTATTCACTATTGAGTTCTAGAAGAGTCTACAGGAAAGTTTAGGAACCAAGCTCAAGATGAGCACCGCTTACCATCACCAGACCGATGGGTAAATGGAAAGAGTTAACAAGATCTTGGAGGACTTGTTAAGAGCTTGTGTATTGGATTTTAGAGGTATTGGATTTTAGAGGATTATGGGAAGATCATCTTCATCTAGTCGAGTTTGTATATAACAACAATTATCAAGGTACTATTGGGATGGCACCGTTTGAGGCTTTATATGGGAGACGATGTAAAGTTCTAGTTTTTTGGTTAGAGACTGGTGATAGACTAGCACTTGGTCCAGATTTGGTTAAGGATGTCGCCGAGAAGATTGAGTTGATAAGGGTAAGAGTGGAGGAAGCTCAATCTAGGCAAAAGAGCTATGCAGATGGAAGGCAGAAATATTTAGAGTTGTCTGTTGGAGATCATGCTTTTGTCAAAGTATCACCGATGAAAGGTGTTATCAGGTTTGGGAAGACAGGAAAGTTAGCACAGAGTTTCATAGGACCATTTTCTATTTTGGAAAGGATCGGGAAGCTCGCCTATAGGGTTGAGTTACCGAACAGTTAACAAGTGTCCTTGATATTTTTCATGTATCTCATCTGAGGAAGTGTGTTAGGGATCCAGACACTACTATAGCACTAACTGTGTCAGAGGATTTAATAGTGGAACCAGACATGACTATAGCTTGGAAGCCAATCCGGATAGTCGAGAAAGAGATGAGAAGAAGTTGAGGAACAAGACAGTCAGATTAATGATAGTCCAATGGAGTGACAATGCTAGAGACTGTGCTTAGAAGACTAAGAGAAGGATTAGAGACGCTTATCCTGATTTGTTTATGGTATCTTTTACCTTTGATTGTTTGTTCTGTTTCTTACCGTAATTTCGAGAATGAAATTCATTAAGGAGAGGAGATTGTAACACCCCATATTTTAGTGACATTATTTAGGATATATGATTAGTTAAATTTAAAAAAATAACGTGTTCATTAGAGGATTGAGATTTATGATCAAAGATTAAGGGGTAGCCGAGCCATGCTAATGAATAGATAAATGAACTAATATGGAATTAAGGAGTTAGGAAATAAGAAAGGGAAAAATAAGAAAATGATTATACTTGTACCCTAAACCCTTAAGAAATCAAACACACATTCATTTCATTATTCTCAAACGAAAAATACTCTAAGGCCGACCAACATTTTTCAACTCAAGAGAAGATAAAGCTAGGATTTTCAAGAGGAAGAAGCAAACCAACTAATCAAGATCAAATCTCACATCATAATCACGGAGCTAAGGTTAATAACGACTGCATCTCACTTTTCTATATGTTTTGGTTTTAAGGTTAAACCTGAATTTATTTTGCATGATTTAGCCATAATTTGAAGAGAAAAATGTTTATATATACATGTTGATGATTTATGCTTGTTCATATGGATTTTATGATATGTTTTGATGTGAAAACCCTATTTAGTGACATCCAAATGCCTTGCGATTTCAGATATAGACCAGAAATGTTATTTTAGAGATGGGTTTCAATTTTCATAATTTTCTAAATCAATGTGGATTTTATATTAGTTTCTAGTGAAGAAAATAATTTATTGGGTTATAAATTATTTACGGAAAAATAAATAATTATTTGGGTATGAAATTTATATATGTTAGAAAATATATTGAAAAGAATTTTCTGGAATTTTTGTAGAATTTTCCAAAGAGTTTTGATGAATATATAAAATTATTTAAGGTATGAGACTTAAATGTTTTATATATTTAATTAAGGAGAAGGGTTATTTTGCAAACGTTTTAAATTAACTAATTCTGAAATAAGTACTTTTAGAAAAGAAAATTTAGCAACTAATAAGAGTTTGACAAATAAGGTAGGTTAGTTAAAAAAATTACTTAAATAGGTTTAAAATCAGAAATTCATGTTAAAATTATGTTTCACCTGTTTTGGTTCCGCCCAGGTAGCTTCCGACTAAGACCCTCTGCCTCCTTCCATAAACCAATGCACATAGTATCAACATGTTGATGCACAGTGAACTGGACAAAGGCGGAAGGTAAGATTCTAAACTAAGGGGTTCCGAAGGGGTTGAAAGCGGCTTTTGTTTTAAAAGACAAAACGCCTGCTTTCTTTCGACTAAGATGCTTCCGACTTAGTTGGCTTCCAACTAGGTTAATCATTTAAAGAAAAGGTTTTAGGTTGCACATTTGTTCAAAGTAATAGCTTTTTACTGAGTCTGCTTTCGACTAAGTCATTGGTTTTAAAGGTTGGTTTCGAAATAGTTGTACTTTTGTTTTTAAATGATAGCTTTCGACTATGTCGAAGCCTTTACCGATGTCTTCTGCTTTTCAAAACAGAGCTTTCAAAAGGGACTGTTTTGTTTTATAAAAACCTTACCGCTTCTCTAATGCTTTCGAAAAAGGTGGTTTCGACACCATCACTTTCCTACTTAAGTTATAGATTTCGAAAGAGTAAACTTTCGACCCTGTTGCTTATGACCCTTAGTGATTTTAAAGAATGACCCAAAGATTTCGATAAGATAGCGTTGAATGATTTTGAAAGGTGTTTTCTCGCATGTTTTAAATTGAACCTAAGTGCTTTCAAAAGGTTTTGAAAATGGTTTCGAAGGGGTGGTTCCCCAGAGGATTTCGAAGGAGTCGAAAGGTACTATTTTCTAATGGTTTCAAAAGGTCTAAAGGAAAGGTTTTCTAATGGTTTAGAATAAGTTTAAAGGAAAGGTTTTTCCCATGGCTTCGAAAGGCAATGTCTAAGGTTTTTTGTTTTCAAAGGAAAAGGAATTTCAATGGTTTCAAAAGATTATGTGGATGGTTTCGAAAGGAAGACTTGGCCTTTCGGCCTAGAAAAAAAGGGTTTTGCATGGTTTCAAAAGGGGTACTTTCAATAAGGATGAAAATGGGTACTTTCAAATGTTTAAAGGTTTTCATTGACAAAGATTTGAGTAAAGTATATATAGCATGTCAAGGTGATTTTGAGTAAAGTATAAAGTATAAATATTTTCCTTGTTTAAGTTTGGTTTAAATGGCTTTAAATCAATTTCAGATGAAAAGGTTTTCAAGGCAAATTATGGGAAGGTATCCCTAATTAAAATGACTCAGATGTTAGAATACCAGATGGGACCGATATAGGGTCGCACCCTATACATTAGCCACTGGTCCTAGCTATTTCAGTCCAAAGTTTCAGTGTATAGAGCTTTGTCACAGGTACGACTAAAATTATGATTACACATAGAAAGGAATATTTTTTTATACAGATAGGTTATCGGTGAGCCCGCAAAACCATTAGGATCAGGTGACCCTGGGAGATGTTAAGTTGATGATAGACCGTCCAAATGAGAAGTATGTAACAGATAATTAAGAGCAGACCACCCAGAAGAGGTGTTTAACAGATGTTATTTTATTTTGTTATATTGTCTGGTAGGCCCGAGTCAGCCAAAGGTTAATAGTAAGCCAAACAAAAATATAGTGTTCAGACAGATAGTCCATTTGTTACCTGATATATATATATATATATATGATTATATAATTATGCTTTACAGTTTTAACTAGTTTTGGTTGCAATATAAATGTTTGCAAAATATATGTGTTAAAAGGATATTAGTGAGGGGAAACTCGTTCCGCTAAATGGCGTGGTGTCACTTAATATCAAATAACCGAGATGTATAATATTATTCACACCAGGCTTTATAACTGACTCGAAGTTTACGTTATTCCATTTAAACTCTAGGGTGCTCAAAATTGATTCGAGTAGGCTGAGGTTAAGGCTTTACAGGTTTTAGTAGGACGACGTACAAAGCGACCGGAGGCGAGCATGATGCTAACTGATAGCTATTAAGAGTTGTAGTTCTTTGTTTTGTTTTTTTATTTCCATTGTGTATGTATTATATCAATCATGACAATATGACTCTGATCATCCAAGTGGACATCTTCATATGCCGCTCTTGGCGTATTTTTTAATAAGTATTTATTGTCATTTCCTGGGAAACGTATGGGATTATGTAATCTGAATATGGAACATCTGTTTTGAAATGTAATGGAAAAATGTTGTTTTGAAATCTGTGATTTGTTTCATATTCAAATGCTTCTGATATTATAGATATCATTAACATAACTATATTTAGTCATTCGAATTTAATACTATAGATGACTGCAGCATCTATAACGCTTAGCTTTGGGCCTCTAGATAGAGGATGCTACATAAAATTATAATATGGTATTTGTTTTCGCAACGAATGTTATACATTGGAACATATTAAAGTGTCTAAAATTATTTACAATTATTTAGTATTATAGACTAAACCAAAGTTTTAAAAAATAATATTTTATTATATGATTATGAATCACATTTACTAATTAATTATATTTCAACAACTAATGGCTATGTACAAATTTAGTGGGAGCGTCGTAAGAGTTTGTGAACTCTCTGGAATGATACGTATTGATGGATACAATTACAAGTCTATTAATACCAAAACGATTCCATATACTTCATCATACTCACTTATGAAGTATCATGGGCATGGGTATGTGTATTTGATATGCATGTATAAGTCTATGTTAAGCTTATCACATATAAAATGGAAATAAATAAAATAACATAAGATAGAGATGATTCGATTTGATCAAATGGGTGAGTATATTGGAAAGAGTTCCAAATGTACCTAAACATTAATAAAAGATTCAATCTTAAAAGTCACTCCTCCTTATAATACATAATGGGGCATTGATAAGGAGTGATCAAACCTTGTTGGACAAAGCACGATTAAGGATGAGTGAACTTGAGTTAAATAATTTTAAGGTGTGCACTTAAGAGTATTATACAAGGTTAAAATTAATATCACCCAAAGATTAGTTTACAAAACCATATGAGATACGGGTTTATAAGAAACTCGTATATATCCAAGGCTAAGGAGTTGGCAGCTAGTATGAGTCAAAAGGCTGCACATAATAATTATACATAAGGGATCATGTATGAATCGTCCCAAAAGAATTTAGGGAATGATAGTCATTGGATGTCTGATCTATGTTATGAACACACACACACACACACATATATTATTAACTAATGCAAAATCAATTTTACAAGGGAATGCATAAAATGTTTATGAATGTTTATTCTATTGCACAAAGAAATGAATGTCGTTTCAAGAAATACCAACTTCGTAGCAAAGGTATTTCTTTGAAAATAATTTGTATAAAATGAATTTGTATATGATCCAATGATAAAACTGATTGTGAAGGATGGAGTGAGATTAATCGAACTTAAATTAACACAAATACATTAGAAGTATTCTTGTACATTAAAGAGAAAATGTGAGTTTCTTATCAACGTCAAGAATAAACATTCCTCGGTTATTTGATAAAATCATTAAGAGTAATTGACTCTATGATATGGTGCGATGCACTAGTCCAAAATGGATTCCAAGTACATTATAAAAATATGATTTTGATAATTGTATCCGAAGGGATATGATCAATTGGCCACAATTGTGTCTTTATGAGAAAGACAATTGAAAATGGGAACTTGGAATATAGTGAGCCACGTTGATAAGATTATTGCCATGAATTTCAATTATTGAAATTAACATAACAGATTCACTATTTGATATGTTCAAGATGTTTTGGATTTTACTCACAAAATTATTGCCTAGTATGACTTTACGTTTTGAAATATATGTGTTGAAATAGAAAGATCTGAATATAGATTTAGACTAGTCTGTTTGCACACAACAAACAAAGTGTCTCCAAGTAAGTGGAATCGATATTGAATTTTTGGGTTTTTGGATACGATCCGAGAATGTATACGAAAGTATCATTTTGAAAAGCATCAAAATTGAAAAAATGTTTTGATAAACATAATAATTTGTTTGATTATAATCAAAAATGTAGAGAAAGCATGTTTTCATAAGAGAGAAGATTAAAAGGTATATAAATATTTCTAAATCATAAGCAAACAACACACAGCTGATTGTTAATGATGTACTTGTGTCAAAATTAGTTTTAGTTATTTTAACACTTGACGTTGGATTTATTAATAATGTCTTTTATAGTAAGTATAAAAGATACTGGGAATATCCGAAATGATATGCAAGGACGCCTTATTAATGTAGAACATATAAGATGGCTTCCTTATGCATCGGCAAAAGAAATTATCATGCATGTTATTTCTCTACAATATCGTGATTTGTTTATGTATTTGGTAGAAGCAAATATCAAATCCAAAATGATGTCACTAAATGGTTGTTTAAGGTGTTCTCGTGTATTTAGGAAATGCTAGATAATAGTCTACAGAAACAAGGAACTCCTTATCAAAGAGTTTTCAAACTCGAACATCATAAGAGATATTGAGTATAAAATGTCAATATAATAATATTTAAGTTGGAAATGTTCCAATTAGATGAGATTGTGGGTGATTCAATGAAAAAGGGCTGAATACATTGCCTTGAATTGCTCTGCAATAAAAACAGTATGATATAATAAGTGCATAAAAATATAACCGAGCTAAGGCAATTCCAAATGTTGAGAATCCATAGTATTGTTATATAATAACAATATCTCAATATAATTCATAGCCGAATTTAAAGCTCACTAGAAAGGTAGAGGCATACTCTGAATTGTTCTATATTGTAAAGGTAGTTTATCAACATCAGAGAGAGTTAATTTGCAGAGTAGATGACAAAGCAAACTTGCATGCCCGTTCACTGAGAGAGTGACTCGATTGGTTTTGAGGAAATCAATTTTAGAAGTTGGAATAAGGTTCCATAATTGACCCTAAGTGCAAGTGGAAGATTAATAGAGTTAGGGGCATGTCTTGCGGACAATTATTTAATTTGTTACATATATCTAACTCGATAACCAATCTTGTTTGAATAAAAGGTGTTTTATTTCTATTATCTACTTGATATAATATGTTATATTAATCATTAATTTAATTATATTTAATAGAAAATTCGTAAATGGTATGTTTTTTGGTAGTAGTTACAAATTATTGTGACCATGAGTAATTTATCACAATGAAAACAAATATGCCATTTTAAATGTTTCTAGTCAAGATGCTTCGAGACTGGATATTGATGTATCCGTTGAGACTAGAGTATGTAATGCTCTCCAAATTTTGGATAGTGTATTATCCCATAAATGCTGGGGCTCCCAGGGGTTATGTACTGATAGTTATTGGATAACTATGTAATGACTCACTAATAGTTTTATATTGGTCAATATTACTGGTTAAATAGAAAATATTAATGTGACCGATTTACATAGTTCTCTTGACTTGAGAATACTATCAATTTCCACTACGAAAGTTCTGCTTTTATTATAGTCAAATTATGACATGACGTCCATCGAGTGACTATAGTTGGGTGAAGATGAAGTATTGAAAATGAAGCATTATTCAAGGGAGGATCTGTCTCCTTAGTTATATAGGGTTAGTATCATAGTCAACTCAAAGTCAAAGTTTCTGGCCGGAGCAGCTTAGTTAATAGTAATTTTTATTATTAAACCAAGGACTTTGTATTTGGACTAAAGAGTTAAATATGAACGATATTGGAATTTTAACTATTACCAAATTCCATAAGTTCAAAGTGATATAGTTTTGAAGAAGAGAATTGGCGTAAATAGAAGTTACAACTGGGTAATGCTTAACTAAAGTAAAATTGGAATTCATCGAAACCAAGTAAGCGATATATTTGGCCAAAATGTCACAGCACCTTCTAAATGACGTGTGAACATTAATATTTGAATAGTTCGATATTAATCGCTGATCGAATTTACACCTGACGAGTCACACAACCGAAACGATGAATTCTCTTTGACACAAACGATTTAATTAATTTATAATTATTATAAATTAATGAAATTAATTAATATTTATGAAATGTTAATTGTAAAATTTGATTATGACATGATAAATAAATATTATTAGATATATTAATAATGTTATAAACATATCAATTGATATACGATATCGATAAGCAATAAGTGATTAAATTGGATTTAATTGTATAATATTTTATTTCGTCTATAAATAGGTTTAACACCCATGAATAGGTTAGAAAATTTGGCCATAATGAGGGGTTATTGTGGCCATAATATGGTGCAACATAGGCTTTGATATGGAGAGATAAGATGGAATAGTATTGGTAAGAGATGATGTGTGATCTTGTTCCTAAAATATCTCTTAATTCTCCTCTACATAAGCATCTCTATGCTTAACCTTTAGAGCAATTTTTGAAGCCTCCAACCTGATCCATTGCCGTCGAATTCCTCTCTTCCATCTCCCTAATTTCTTAAGTGCAAATCAAATCAAATGGACTATTATATGATA
Source organism: Allium cepa (assembly GCA_030765085.1). NCBI lineage: Eukaryota > Viridiplantae > Streptophyta > Magnoliopsida > Asparagales > Amaryllidaceae > Allium > Allium cepa. Next base: position 452,669,639 of record CM060928.1, read on the forward strand.
GTTGAAGGTTAATGGTTCAAGGACTAGAAATTTGTTTAATCAGAAAGATTTTCAAAGAGGAGAGACTAACTTTCAAGGTGTACTTCAAGGATTTGGAATTAAGGTATGATTTTATAAGATTATAATTAATCATTTCCAATATAATGTTTTTATCATGTATGCATACATACTATATTATTAGTTTGGTGATGATTCTAATATGCATGCATGCAGTGCTGCCACGATTAGTTTTGGTTATATGTATGTTACCAAGAAAACTTGTCAACACCCTAAGGTAAAGTTGAGGGAAAAGGTTGATCCCTTTTGGTCTTCTTTAGTTAAGTTGAGGAGTTTAGTAGGTATGTATTCCCTTTGGATACCCTTCCGAATAAGATTGTATAGTGAAAGCTTTCCTGTATCAACCTTTCGACCAAGTTGAAACACCTAATTTCCTTTCTTTTAGCCTTTTGAGCTCTATGAAGTAACTTGATTACTCCTTCTAAATAGTCCTTTCGAAGTAGTTGCGGAAGCCTAATGGACGGCACAAAGTTCAAAGTTATGATCAGTTTTGGATGGTTTCGACCTTGTCGAAACCTAATGTCTTAAGTATCTTAGGTTTGGATTGGGAATCAAAGGTAAACTGGTTTGGGTTATGGTTTCAATCCACTTGAAAGTAAAAGTCCAATAAAAGGTAGCCTTGTACGGGTGTTACTTGAAAATGCAGAGGTTTCAACCAAGTCGGAAGAGGCCTTTCGATGTGGTCTACACCTGTAAAACACGATTAGTTCTGATAATTGCTTGTAAATCAACTAAGTAATCAAGAATATTAAATACTTCCCTGTCTTAACTCAACAAAGCCTTTATTGCTTAATTTCCCCAATTCAATTTATAAAATAGGGTTAGAAATAAGAAAATACAAGTATAGACTGGCTCGGTCTTGATCCCTAAAACCAGACCCTTAGGCCTTATTTATAGATGCGAGTCGGCACCTTTCGACCCAATGCTTTCAACCTAGTCAAAAGGTGGCTTCATAATTGTCCTTAGGATGCTTCCATCTTTGTCGAAAGGGATGGTTGCGACTTTCATCTCTATGTTTCTTTATAGGAGCTTTTAACTCTGCTGATAGGCTCTCTCCAGGGGTTTCGAAGTTGTTGAAATACTGATGATTTTGATACTATTAGTTGCTTTTGAACTCTTACTTATGACTTAGTGTGGAACCTTCCTGGATATTAATGGCTTCGATTGGTTCAAAAGGCTTGGTTTGGCTTTTGAAAGGGTTGTTCTGCCCAATGTATGTTTTTGGGTGGTTCGAGTGAAGGCGAAACCTTCGGTTTCGAAAGGTTTGGCGCACATATGAAGAATTGTCATTCCTTGTCTCCGGAAGGAATTGCTTTAATCAGTCGAAAAGTCTTCATGCATGTGGAATCATCTGCCTCGAAAGGTAGTCATCAAAACAGAAGGGTGCTTTCGACCCCTTCGACCCCCTCAAAAAGTTGTGAAACTTCGGGTATTTGGCAGCAACATCCCTTCGACTCCTTCTGAAGGTTATGCTGGAGCTTTTTTCTCTTGTTCTTCTTTGTCTTCGGTTTAAACTATTTTCAACAAGGTCGAAAGGTTGTTAGCTAGTAACATTTGCCCTCCCTTGTGAAGGGATGCCCTTTACTTTATTAGTCAATCATTTGGAAATCCCGAATGTTTCCCGCCTTTTGGTATTCCATCGTGAATCTAGACCGTTCATTTAAATATGATCGAGCGGTTTGCCGCCGTTACTAACTTTTCTTATAAATCACGCTCTTCACTTCTTCTCTTTCACTTATCTGTAATTGAAACAAACTTCGAGAAAAGGTAAAAATTCTCAAATCTCAAATCGTTTTTTCTCAATCGAAGAAGAATCCAGGACTAAAGTAAGTTAAAATCATTTCTCTTTTCAAACCTTCTTTTCTCTTTTTTACTTTACAGTGGATTCCAATTTCTCAAACTTTTATAACCGGGATTTCGAATTTTGATTTTGATTTACTTAGAACCGTTTGAATTTCAATTTGACTAAAAACATTCTTTGATTCAATTTCATGGTATGATTCGATCTTCTTCTTTTTTGTTAATTTTCATTTTAAACCTAATTTCATATTCAATGGTTATTGCTGTTTTGAGTGAACTTGAATTTTTACCTCAAAAATTTCAAAATAATTCACGTTTAAATTCACCGATTTAATGGTTTTTTAAATTTTTGGGTTGAAATCCGATTCGGGGAAGAAGGAATCTTCTGCTAACTTTGCCCAGAAGTTTTGAGATGTACAAACTAAAAATTTGGAGCTAAAATTTTACCCTTCTACCCCTCCGAATGAGATTAAGGCGACAATTTACTGTTTCAATTTTTCAGCCCGTTTCGTTGGGGTCGAAAGGAAATCTAGTGCCTTACTTTATTGACCTTGTCGAAAGGTTATTTAGTTCATACAAAACCAATCTCTTTGAAGGAAATTTTATGTTTTAGGCTCTAATAGCTTACGAAGACGTTGGTTAATGCATCGTAATTCACATTTTCGGGAGCATAAATTTTGTCCCATGGATTTCACAATCATTCATATAAACTTGTATTAAATTTGTTTAAGTTAGAAATAGATATATTTTATAAACTGGGTCGAAGAAAGCATACTTTTCAAAATTCATGAATCAAGCCAAACATTTTGACTTAGTTGATTGAAATTTGGTTGTTAGTAGGCTTTCAAAACCATTCTCTCCTTTCGATTCTATCGAAACCTTTTGTAACTAATGGGTCGAAACCTCCTATAATCATCTTTATCCAATATCGTCGAAATGTTCCAAGTGCTTTTACTTTTAACAATATGATATGAACTTAGAACCTTTCGACTCAATTGATATATAAGGTTTCGACAGCATTCATATTCCCTTAGAAAAACTTAGGTCAGGTGTTTCGACAGCGTCGAAGGGTTTCGTTATCTTGTTTATTGAACATTGATTGTGTATACTTTGTTTAAATTTTTATGTATGTTTTGACTATTCTTTTCAAATGACAAAGTTCCTACAGAGCTTTCGACATTGTTAAAGAGTGTTGGTTGGACATATACTGTAGCTCTCCCTTTCGACCCTGTCGAAAGCTCAGTAAATTCTTATATTTGGGCTTTCGACATTATTGAGAGGTGTTTGTTAAGTGTTAACTTTTACCTTCCTTTCGACTCTATCGAAAGCTCAATAATTCTCATTTTTAACTTTAACATTCTTTCAAGAATTTGAAGTTTCATGTTTGGTTTGATGTTGAAATTGTTATAGTAGGTTTCTACTAATCCTTCAAGAATGTTAACTTCATAACAAACTGTAGAAGGTTTAGGGAAGTTGGTTGAAGTAATAGTGGGTCTTTAATAAAAGATATGTTATGGCAAGTTGATAAAACAGTTTGATATTGGGAAAAAGTAAAACGGGTATTGGAACATTCTTCCTAACTTGTAATTTCGGGGACGAAATTCTTTTAAGGGGGGAGGAATGTGACGACCCGGAATTCTCAAGCATTTAAAATCGGAATATTTAATTGATTTTAAATATTCAAGATAATAATTTTAACTTGAATTACAAATATCGCCATTTATTTAATAATTAAATAATAGAATTTAATAATTAGAAGTTGAGTAAATTGTTGAATCTAGAATTTTAAGTCTGTTAAAAATAATTTGAAGGCTTATAAAATTTATATTGATAGTGTTGAGGATAATAGAAGTTTTCAAATTGAATTTAACACTGATTTGTTCAGTTTTAAAATTATATCGTTTAAATTGAATTTAAAAATAACCTTCCGAGGCACAGTCTTGGAATTAGACGAAACCAGTTCCACTGGGTCCGTAATATTGAATTATAAATGGATTTCAGTTTTCGTAGTATTCGGAGTTGTTGTGTGAGCATACGACATATAAACGTGCTGAAATTTATATCGAAACTCAATATAATAATTGATCCAAAAAGCTATCTTCTCCATACGATCGAATTAGGACTCGAGACCTTTTCCATTGCGCTCAGAATAGGTGCATAACATTATAATCGCCAGGCGGCACGCCTCGATAGAATGTCAAGATTTTAAGCTTTAAATTCAAGACAATTTAAATTTAAAATTCGAATTTAATATTTATACATACCCTAGTTAACTCAGGCGAAATTCCTTCCCATCAGTTACCTTTCTTTCACCATCATGCCTTTTCTCCTTAGCAGTTTTTGTTCCCTCTGAAAATCACTGCAGCTTGTCTGCTTCACGCAAATATCACCTCCACGCAGACATTACTTTCTCTTGATTTTGTTTCATTACCGATGCTCAAGGTTTTATTAAGCAATCAAATGAAAAAAATGGGCGACAGTCTTATACTCTTTCCCCTCTCCTAATAATCAAAACCATTTCGATTCTAAAAAAAATGAAGCCCAAATCGATCGTTCGAGATTCAATTCAAATCGAAGCCGATAGACATCAAGTCGAAGTACCTTCTCTCTTGCATGGCATGGAGGGAGGCCGCGAGTTCTCTGCAGTTTATCACGGCGGCGTGTGGGCATGGGCGAGTCAATTGGAGAAGCTACTGGTTGGGGTCGCGACATGTAGAGGCCGAAGATGAGCTAGCGACGTTGATCTGGAGTTCGGCAGTTTGGAAGTCGCGATGGTCGACTTAGGGGAAACTCGCATGGGTTTGGGTTGGGAACATCAGCAGGTTGCGGTGAAGGGGGGGATCTTGTTCGAGTTCGGTGTGAGGTATTATTATTTTTCTTGAATTTATCTGTATATATTACATACAAAATTTACTTACAGTAAAAAGGAAATCTTAATTGTCAAGTAATTTTTGAATTTTAAGTTGTCCTCAATTTAATTTTAATGTATACAGGAAACGAAAAAAACATTATTTTTACAATAAGATATAGGTTCTGTTTTAATTTAAATTGATAAACAGTAAAACAGAAAACAAAATGGATAAGGTTTGAAAATTGAAATTTTAAATGTTGAAGAATTTATATATAGACAGGTTTGAAATATAGGAATTTTAGGATGTTGTAAAATGTTTATAAAATTGGGATTTTAAACCTATACAGATATTTGATAAGTAGTTTCAAAGAAGAAGAACTAAAATAAATATACACCTCTTAATTTTTTTTATTACCAGTTTATTTCAAAAATAATAGAATTGGTGACTAAATTATTTAATTAATTCATTTAATTATTGGGCTACTAAAGACAATTTGTTGAAGAAAATTTATTAGTTTAAAATTTTTCAATTTACTGGTTTATGTTAAAAATAAATTAGTAACGCGATTAGTTTGTTCTATTAACATATTTAATTTATTTTAGTTCTAAAACTAAATTATTAAACGAGATTTAGTTTAAATGAAATTAATTGTTAAATTAAAGTTAGCAAATGGAAATTATTGGTTCGATTTATTCGGGTATTAACAAAATGAATCCAATGTTTATTCAAGGTTAAAGGTCATGAAAACAAGTCGAGATGGATAGGATGGCAAATTTAAAAGGGCAAAAGGTGAGTTAATCTCACTCAGTTTAAATTTAAATTTAAATGATTAAATTTAAATAATTGTTTGAATGCTTGAATTGATTGATGTGATATAGTATGATATAATTTGAAATTGGCATTTTATGTGATGCTAACATCTGTGGATGCAGGGAAAACATGTTGGAGGGATCCAACTGGACCGCTCAACTTTTGTTTAAATAATTTAATATTCTCTGTTCTGATTATTTGAAATTCTATAATGAATTATGTGGAAGCATTGAATGCTATGGCTTGGTTGATATAATTGGGTATAATGAATTACCAAAAATATAAATTTGATTTTGGTAATTATAGAATAAATTTAAGAATGACTTAGAAAAGAAATAAAGTGACTTTAAAATTCCAATTAATGAATCCTGAGTATGGAAAGAAAAATTTGAATAAACGGGAAGTTAATGAATTTTAAAATGCAGTATTATCAATTAAAAAGAACAAATATTTATTTAGAATCTAAGATTTGAATTATTGAAAGAGTAAAGAAGAAATGGGAAAGGATAATAATAAAATCCATAACTACTGAATTGAAATAAACTGATAAGTAAAAGAATTTATTTCAAATAAAATAAATTGGAAATCAATTTGGGGAAATTGATTTAAGTGATTGAAGTTGGAATATTCTCTGGATAGCCAAGTACATGTTTTTAAAAGTAAATTTTTAAATATAAATTAAATGTTTTTAAGTTGTTTTTAGAGAAAGCAAGTTTTGTAAAATTTATTATTTCTAATATTTAAAGTCTAAAGTAAGTATTTTATTTTATTCTATTTCAACAGTAATTATTAAGAAGTAACTTAGTATTTTGTTTTTAAAAAGTAGAAACCTAGTTTTATATTTTATTAAGTAACCTTATTTTCAAATATTCTTATAGTATATATTATTAACAAAATATTAAAGTAATTTTAACTTGAATGTTTTAAAGAATATTTTTATGTTTTAAATTATTTTAAAAATCTAAAGTTTTGTGCTTGGTGATTCCAGTGGAAATAGAAATACTTGGAATTTATTTTGAGAAAGTCAGGTAGTTGTGAAAACTGTTTTCAAAGGAATTTGAAAAGTAAAAATATATCTTGTGAAGATATTTTTGAGATAAATAAATAATTTGGGAAATTATTTATTGTTTGATGGATGTTTGTGAACATTAATTGATAGTTAAATCACCGGCTATCAATATTAGACAAATGCGTTGACCGTTTCGAAGAGACCGGGATCGAGATTTATTTCTCGAAAACCACTTCGATCTGGTTTGCACGTTTCGTAGAAAACGAGTTTGGAATCGGAGATGGAGCAGTGAAGTGCAAGGGCTAGTCGCTACTAATCCTGAGGATATTTCCAAAATGGATGTAGTAGGAGTAGTGCCTTCGGTTCCGTTCGAACCCCGGGACGGACTTGTATGGATGAATGCTTGCGAAATATCGTCAGGTGGACGATGGGCATTCTAAGAGATATGTTCTAAAAAGGTAACGCATAGCCTCAAGCCTCATCAAATGGGAATGACTGAAAAACAGGGGTTATGCAGCAAGGCTAGGTGGGTAGCACCCAAGTAAGGTGAGGTCATCCCTGTCTAGATGTCCCTTTTTATTTCGGCTTAGTGGGCGGTTGCTGATCCCAACCGCGGGGTGATCTCACTCGGGATTATCCAGTAAGGGGTAGTCCCGGTCTTGTGTTGCAGGGGAGCGGGCGTACTCCTCGGTACGGTGATCTAGGCCCTGTACTGTGACAGGTGGTACCGCAGTGCCTAGTCATTAGTTGGAAATCCATTCTCCCTACGAGCCTTGTACGAGTTTTGTTTGTATTACTCACTCTGTGGCTAGTAGCTGGAATTTAATAGATGTAACAATTTCGGCTATTTTATAAGTATTTGTATATAGACCCTATTATAATATCAGAGGATTTCTATAAAAATTGTTTTAGCTATCGTAAGGTAAAAACCCGACATGTTTATTTGTGGCGTGGTCTTACGAGATGCTTTTGTTTTCAAAGGATTTTGAAACTTTAATAATCAATTGGGTGTGATTTTCTCACGCTGGTATTCCAGACTGACTCGGGTGTTATTTAACTGTAATGCTCGGGTCAGACCGAGTATTATAGGATACAGGATATGATGCTGTGGAGCTCAGGAGACGAGCAAGATGACGATACATACTTTCGTACTTGTTTATATATATATATATATATATATATATATTCCGCTGTGTTTGAGTTGTTGTGTATCTTGAGTTGTTGTGTATCCATTGTATGATATTGATGTTGAGCTGTGATTGATGTATTCTGATGATGTAATATATAAACAGAGATATTTTATTTTTGAGTAAAATTATTCATTACCTATAATATTTTTTTCCGCTGCGATGGTTAGATTATGTTGTTGTTTTCTATTTTCTTCTTCTACCTCTTCTTCTTTAACCCAAATGGTTCATATTTCTGTACAAGTTGAGTGTTGTAGAATAGTGTTGACTCAAGGGGTACGGATTTGCGGGCTGTTACACTTGGTATCAGAGCTTAGGTTGGAGATAACCTTGGCTCTGGTGGGAATTACTCATTTAAAATAGAGTCCATAGTAATCTATAATGAGTTTGAGCGTATTAATAAATATGAGCGCGTATTTGTTGGTGAATATAAATTGTTTTAATATTGTGTTGATTGGTTTATTGAGTGGCATATGAACCTTCGTCGGCACAGTCTCGACAACTGTATCGAAGGGGTTTCTAAACACTTGAATAGAGCATTCGACACGGTATTGTTTTAAATATGGGTAAATGAAATAATTTTACCCAAAAACATATTTTGATATAAAGAATAGTTTTTGAAAACTATTTAGCTAATATATGGTTGCTTGGATGTTAGAAATGACGATATTAAAGTATTATCATTGTTAAGTGAAAATTTAACTAGAAATTGAAATATAACTAAAATTTAAGGGAATAAATTCATTATAAAATGAAATTCATAAATATGAATTATAAATGTAAATTATAAATTGAAATATAATTAAATGGGAATTTGTATAAACATAAACTATACAAATGCATTATACTTAAAATTTGAATTAAAACAGAATTGGAAAACTTTAACCCGGAGATTTTGGAAGTATTTTGAAGATAAATAGTAGTATTGTTGTTTTTGGGTTATTTCTGAAAGGAAATTTGTTTTAAAATGGATTTTGGAAGAGATATAGCATTGAAATCACTTGGATTATTGGGAAATAATTCTGATGATGACGGCCGCATCATCAATATTCATTTTCGAATTTCTAAGTGATGGATTGCTACCAAGTTGATTTGTTCAGGGAAACCTATTTGTTTTTGAAAACCTCAAAGTAAATTTGTTGAGAATAAAACCAGGATTGGTTTAAATTTTTTGAGAAATGTGATTTGAGATGTTGAAGATTTCAAAATGATTTGAAACCAAAGCCGGGGGCTTAAAAATCATGATGAGATAGGTTGTAGGCTTATAAATTGAGATGATTTTTAAATCAGGAAGGGAATATAAGCTTTGAATGTTGGAATTTAAATTTAAAGGGAATGTTAAAAATGAAATTAACTTGGATTGGGAAATAAAATTTAACTGGATTGAAGTAATTGAGTAGGCTGAAAATAATATCCAGTTGTATTTGAATTAAGTTGAAATAGAATTGAGATTAAATAAATTTGAGTTAAAATTTAATTGAATTGCAATAAGAATTCAATTGAATTAATGAATGGAATTAAATTCTTACTTGAACGAATGGGAAATAAATTGAATAAGGATTGGAATTGAAGTAGATAAATTAGAATAACTTATAAAAGAATCAGAATTAAATTGCAGGGAATAAAAATATGCTTGGGATATAAATAAGCATAAGGCTTGAGTTAAAATAAAAGAACAATATATTCAAGCCTATGATGAATGGAATTGTGTAAATAATAAGTTGTGACTTATAAATTTTGAAAGTGGAATAGAAAATCCAAAATAAATATTGTTTGATGTTTTGGATAATGAAACGGAAAATCTAAACTTGAATTATATAATAAAAATTGAACTAAGAAAATAAAATAAAGTGGTATTTGAAATTAAAATTTTAGTATTGAACTATAAATAGGAGAGAACTAATTTTATAATAAATTAGTTAATAAAATGTGTAAATGGGAACGTAATGTTGTTTAATTGAAGCCGATTTGTGAAATTATGATGAAGATTGGAAATAAAACTCAAGTTATAAATTGAATTCGACCTGAATTGTCAGTAAAGTAAATGTAACTGAATTGTGAGTTCATGAAATTTGGTGGTAAATTGAAATTGGATAGTGGATTCAGAACTTGAGTTATAAATTAAAATTTAACGTGAAGTGTTAACAAATTAATATAATTGAAATGTATCGAATAAAATATAAATGGATTAAAATAGTAATGGTATGAATTGCAAATAAAATCCAAATAAGTGGAAATAAATTGGAAATGGCCTTGTAATAAATTGAATGAGCTGAATCTAAAAAGTTAAAATGTATAATAAATGATCAAATAAATTTGTAGTTTGAAATGGGATTGGATTAAAATAGAATCAAGTTAAATTGAAAAGAGAAATTTATTTGCAAAATGAAATAAGCTTAAGTATAGGAAAAAAATTGAATAAATCAAAATAAGTTGACTTAAGCTGAATATAAGAGGGAGAGTTGAATTGAATTCAACTTAAAACCAAGTTTAATGATATTGGATTGAATTTGGATCAAGTAAAAATGAATTTGGATCGAAATAGAATTTGGTGGGTTGTAAATAATATTTAAGGAAATGAAAATTTCATAATGGATTGAGTGGATTAACTAATTATGTTGAATAAATAAATGGATAGAATAAATAAGAACCAAATGAAAGATGGAAGTAGAACTTAGTATAAAAAGAAATGGAAATGAACTTAAGTTATTAACTTAAGTAAGTGTTGAATAAAATCCGAACTCAAAATGGAGTATGGTTTAAATGTGTTGAGAAATAATTATTGAATGGGATAGCCTGGATTGTTTTCGAGCTAAATAAAATAGTTTGGAATAAACAAATATGGAATGAAATGCAAGTGATTGGATTCAAATCTGAAATGCAATGAAAATGAGAATATATGTATTGTGAATAAATTTAAAAACGGAATAGAATTAAGTATAAATTGAGTTGAAATCCATTTAAAATGGTTATAAAACATAAATACTTATTTATTCACATAGATCTCGTCAAATTGCATAGAATAAATTGACATTTGACTTAAATGGAAGCAATTAAGAGGCTATGAATTGATAGGAATAAAATAAATTGATTTTGAGATCAATTGAATTAAAAATGAGTTTGTTTTGCTTAAAAATAAATTAATGTAAGCTTGTGAGTTGTTAACCATTCGGATTAAGTGAAACGATGGGTGATTGGTTGTAAGCAATTAAATTTAATGTTGGAATATTTAAATTGCCTATGAAAAGTGTTTTATGTGCATTTCTTTTATAATTCATATGTTTTAACCATTGCAACTAAGTGAAATATAGTTAAACTACATATATTTGGCACTTACATGTTTAAATTGAGTAAGTACAGGTACCGAGAAGCCGTGTGGCTAGATTTTGGGCACGCTAACTGCTAAATTAATGAGTTGTTTGCTTAAAATGCTAAATAAGGTACGCCTATGCAATAAAAATAGGAAATATGAGCTGTTTTTGGTTTTTCCGACCGTGTGGGTCGATGTATATATATTTATATTTTTTTTCAAATTGCAAAAGCTCCTCCGTACAAAGGGGATTCTGCCAAAAAATTTCAGAAATTTTGGGAGTTTGAAAATTATGGAAAATTTTGTTAACGATAAACGTTTTTAAATTGGAAATTGAAATAAATTTGTAAATAAACTAATGTAAATAATGACATGAATCAATATAAATGAAAAATAAAATTTAAAGTTTAGAGTTGAAAATAAATTGAATTCGTATGGAAATGAAAGAATCAATTTGAATAGAAATAGATATAAACTAAAGTGGTAAGATGAAAATAAATATAAGAAACATATAAAATGCTTATACTAACTTAAGAAGGGAATGGTGAATTCTTGATTGGGAATTGATACTACAAATATAATCTAAGTTAATATTTGAATGAATAAATACCGACAGTTTGTAAGAAAGTTGATATGATGTTTTGGGAATATTACGATTGGATATTAGTGCTAAGCAGGATATGCAGGTAATATAAAGGGAAAAGAGAATTGGATTGATTTCAAAAGATAAAAATTTGAAATGCTTGACAAAAAGGTATGAATTTAAATTTGGTGTGAAATTTGATCAGGATTTTGGATTGAGCCACTTGGCCTTTTGTTTTCTTTTTGGATTTGGGAGGCCGTAGAGCCATTTTGTAGTTTTACCGAGCTAGCCACGCAAAGGAGACGCTGGCAAAAAATTTCGGAAATTTAGAGAGTTAGAAAAATTGAGGAAATTTTGATAATTCAAAATTTAGTTTGAATTATAATTTGAATAGTTGAGCAAGTAAGTTATTTGAAGACTGTAGAAGGTTTATGGAAGTTGGTTGAAGTAATAGTGGGTCTTTAATAAAAGATATGTTATGGCAAGTTGATAAAACCATTTGATTTTGGGAAAAAGTAAAACGGGTATTAGAACATTCTTCCTAACTAGTAATTTCGGGGACGAAATTCTTTTAAGGGGGAGGAATGTGATGACCCGGAATTTTCGAGCATTTAAAATCGAAATATTTAATTGATTTTAAATATTCAAGATAATAATTTTAACTTGAATTACAAATATCGCTATTTATTTGATAATTAAATAATATAATTTAATAATTAGAAGTTGAGTAAATTGTTGAATCTAGAATTTTAAGTCTGTTAAAAATAATTTGAAGGCTTATAAAATTTATATTGATAGTGTTGAGGATAATAGATGTTTTCAAATTGAATTTAACACTGATTTGTTCAGTTTTCAAATTATATCGTTTAAATTGAATTTAAAAATAACCTTCCGAGGCACAGTCTCGGAATTAGACGAAACCAGTTCCATTGGGTCCGTAATATTGAATTATAAACGGATTTAAGTTTTCGTAGTATTCGGAGTTGTTGTGTGAGCATACGACATATAAACGCGCTGTAATTTATATTGAAATTCAATATAATAATTGATCCAAAAAGCTATCTTCTCCATACAATCGAATTAGGACTCGAGACCTTTTCCATCGCGCTCAGGATAGGTGCATAACATTATAATCGCCAGGCGGCACGCCTCGATAGGATGTCAAGATTTTAAGCTTTGAATTCCAGACAATTTAAATTTAAAATTCGAATTTAATATTTATACATACCTTAATTAACTCAGCCGAAATTCCTTCCCATCAGTTACCTTTCTTTCACCATCACGCCTTTTCTCCTTAGCAGTTTTTATTCCCTTTGAAAATCACTATAGCTTGTCTGCTTCACGCAAATATCACCTCCACGCAGACATTACTTTCTCTTGATTTCGTTTCATTACCGATGCTCAAGGTTTTATTAATCAATCAAACGAAAAAAAATGGGCGACAGTCTTATTCTCTTTCACCTCTCCTAATAATCGAAACCCATTCGATTCTAAAAAAAAATGAAGCCCAAATCGATCGTTCGAGATTCAATTCAAATCGAAGCCGATAGACATCAAGTCGAAGTACCTTCTCTCTTGCGCGGCATGGAGGGAGGCCGCGAGTTCTCTGCAGTTTATCGCGGCGGCGTGTGGGCATGGGCGAGTCAATTGGAGAAGCTAGTGGTTGGGGTCGGGACTAGTAGAGGCCGAAGACGAGCTAGCGACGTTGATCTGGAGTTCGGCAGTTTGGAAGTCGCGATGGTCGACTTAGGGGAAACTCGCGTGGGTTTGGGTTGGGAACATCAGCAGGTTGCGGTGAAGAGGGGGGATCTTGTTCGAGTTCGGTGTGAGGTATTATTATTTTTCTTGAATTTATCTGTATATATTACATACAAAATTTACGTACAGTAAAAAGGAAATCTTAATTGTCAAGTAATTTTTGAATTTTAAGTTGTCCTCAACTTAATTTAAATGTATACAGGAAACGGAAAAAAAATTATTTTTACAATAAGATATAGGTTCTGTTTTAATTTAAATTGATAAACAGTAAAACAGAAAACAAAATGGATAAGGTTTGAAAATTGAAATTTTAAATGTTGAAGAATTTATATATAGACAGGTTTGAAATATAGGAATTTTAGGATGTTGTAAAATCTTTATAAAATTGGGATTTTAAACCTATACAGATATTTGATAAGTAGTTTCAAAGAAGAAGAAATAAAATAAATATACAGCTCTTAATTTTTTCTATTACCAGTTTATTTTAAAAATAATAGAATTGGTGACTAAATTATTTAATTAACTCATTTAATTATTGGGCTACTAAAGATAATTTGTTGAAGAAAATTTATTAGTTTAAATTTTTTTTAATTTACTGGTCTATGTTAAAAATAAATTAGAAAGGCGATTAGTTTGTTCTATTAACTAATTTAATTTATTTTAGTTTCTAAAACTAAATTATTAAACGAGATATAGTTTAAATGAAATTAATTGTTAATTAAATTAAAGTTAGCAAATGGAAATTATTGGTTCGATTTATTCGGGTATTAACAAAATGAATCCAATGTTTATTCAAGGTTAAAGGTCATGAAAACAAGTCGAGATGGATAGGATGGCAAATTTAAAAGGGCAAAAGGTGAGTTAATCTCACTCAGTTTAAATTTAAATTTAAATGATTAAATTTAAATAATTGTTTGAATGCTTGAATTGATTGATGTGATATAGTATGATATAATTTGAAATTGGCATTTTATGTGATGCTAACATCTGTGGATGCAGGGAAAACAGATTGGAGGGATCCAACTGGACCCCTCAACTTTTATTTAAATTATTTAATATTCTCTGGTCTGATTATTTGAAATTCTGTAATGAATTATGTGAAAGCATTGAATGCTTTGGCTTGGTTGATATAATTGGGTATAATGAATTACCAAAAATATAAATTTGATTTTGGTAATTATAGAATAAATTTAAGAATGACTTGGAAAAGAAATAAAGTGACTTTAAGTTTCCAATTAATGAATCCTGAGTATGGAAAGAAAAATTTGAATAAACAGGAAGTTAATGAAATTTAAAATGCAGTATTATCAATTAAAAAGAACAAACATTTATTTAGAATTTAAGATTTGAATTATTGAAAGAGTAAATAAGAAATGGGAAAAGATAATAATAAAATCCATAACTACTGAATGTGGAAATGAACTGATAAGTAAAAGAATTTATTTCAAATAAAATAAATTGGAAATCAATTTGGGGAAATTGATTTAACTGATTGAAGTTGGAATATTCTCTGGATAGCCAAGTACATGTTTTTAAAAGTAAATTTTTAAATATAAATTAAATGATTTTAAGTTGTTTGTAAAGAAAGCAAGTTTTGTAAAATTTATTATTTCTAATATTCAAAGTCTAAAGTAAGTATTTTCTTTTATTCTATTTCAGCAGTAATTATTAAGAAGTAACTTAGTATTTTGTTTTTAAAAAGTAGAAACCTAGTTTTATATTTTATTAAGTAACCTTATTTTCAAATATTCTTATAGTATATATTATTAACAAAATATTAAAGTAATTTTAACTTGAATGTTTTAAAGTATATTTTTAAAAGTGAAGTGTTTTAAATTATTTTAAAAATCTAAAGTTTTGTGCTTGGTGATTCCAGTGGAAATAGAAATACTTGGAATTTATTCTGAGAAAGGCAGGTAGTTGTGAAAACTGTTTTCAAAGGAATTTGAAAAGTAAAAATATATCTTGTGAAGATATTTTTGAGATAAATAAATAATTTGGGAAATTATTTATTGT
This sequence comes from Allium cepa, assembly GCA_030765085.1. Taxonomy (NCBI): domain Eukaryota; kingdom Viridiplantae; phylum Streptophyta; class Magnoliopsida; order Asparagales; family Amaryllidaceae; genus Allium; species Allium cepa. Next base: position 452,685,021 of record CM060928.1, read on the forward strand.
TTGATGGATGTTTGTGAACATTAATTGATAGTTAAATCATCGGCTATCAATATTGGACAAATGCGTTGATCGTTTCGAAGAGACCGGGATCGAGATTTATTTCTCGAAAACCACTTCGATCCGGTTTGCACGTTTCGTAGAACACGAGTTTGGAATCGAAGATGGAGCAGTGAAGTGCAAGGGCTAGTCGCTACTAATCCTGAGGATATTTCCAAAATGGATGTAGTAGGAGTAGTGCCTTCGGTTCCGTTCGAACCCGGGACGGACTTGTATGGATGAATGCTTGCGAAATATCGTCAGGTGGACGATGGGCATTCTAAGAGATATGTTCTAAAAAGGTAACGCTTAGCCTCAAGCCTCATCAAATGGGAATGACTGAAAATCAGGGGTTATGCAGCAAGGCTAGGTGGGTAGCACCCAAGCAGGGTGAGGTCATCCTTGTCTAGATGTCCCTTTTTATTTTGGCTTAGTGGGCGGTTGCTGATCCCAACCGCGGGGTGATCTCACTCAGGATTATCCAGTAAGGGGTAGTCCCGGTCTTGTGTTGCAGGGGAGTGGGCGTACTCCTCGGTACGGTGATCTAGGCCCCGTACTGTGACAGGTGGTACCCCAATGCCTAGTCATTAGTTGGAAATCCATTCTCCCTACGAGCCTTGTACGAGTTTTGTTTGTATTACCCACTCTGTGGCTAGTAGCTGGAATTTAATAGATGTAACAATTTCGGCTATTTTATAAGTATTTGTATATAGACCCTATTATAATATCATAGGATTTCTATAAAAATTATTTTAGCTATCATAAGGTAAAAACCCGACATGTTTATTTATGGCGTGGTCTTACGGGATGCTTTTGTTTTCAAAGGATTTTTGAAACTTTAATAATCAATTGGGTGTGATTTTCTCACGCTGTTATTCCAGACTGACTCGGGTGTTATTTAACTGTAATGCTCGGGTCAGACCGAGTATTATAGGATACAGGATATGATGCTGTGGAGCTCAGGAGACGAGCAAGATGACGATACTTACTTCCGTACTTGTTTACACACACACACACACACACACACACACACACACATATATATATATATATTCCGCTGTGTTTGAGTTGTTGTGTATCCATTGTATGATATTGATGTTGAGCTGTGATTGATGTATTCTGATGATGTAATATATAAACAAAGATATTTGATTTTTGAGTAAAATTATTCATTACCTATTATATTTTATTCCACTGCGATGGTTAGATTCTGTTGTTGTTTTCTATTTTCTTCTTCTACCTCTTCTTCTTTAACCCAAATGGTTCGTATTTCTGTACAACCTAAGTTGAGTGTTGTAGAATAGTGTTGACTCAAGGGGTACGGATTTGCGGGCTATTAATTTACATAGGCGTTTACACAAAAAAATACTTGGATGAATTTGGATCTGACCCACATCTCAGATCATGTTGGAACTTGCCTCGAGTCAGATCGATTTTCCAAGACCTTCCTCCCAAAAAACCCAAGTTTAATAAGGACAAATTTGTTTTAGAATTATTTACTAAGTCAATTTTGTACGAGCCGGGTGGATGATTGTGAATATGTTATAACATTAATTTATAAATATTTGTTTTAGTCTTCTTTTTATACTTAGCTTTGTTTCATTATGTTTTCACAAAGAGAATATTTTTCAAGTGATCTTGTCTCTAGAGATTACCTAAGTCAATATGTTAAATTGAGAAGATTTTATCTCGAAAAGGCATCAATTTTAAAATCTTCAAAATTGGCAAGATATTGTTTCTTAGAGATTTACAAAAACTTTACATGGAACATCCTTGTCTCTGCTTCGATTTCCTTGGCGATGACAAAGAAAAGCTACTTAAGGAGATCCAAACATTCCTTGCTAAACTAATTTGCGGTCGTGAAAGCATCCAGCCAGGGAATGGGATTATAGCAAATATCCTCCAGTGATTACTCTAGAAGGAATTACTACTCCTTTTGACTCTACAGTTATTCTTTCTTCCAATTCATTAAATAAAGTTAGAAATGTCGTTTCTCAACTTTAGATGAAAAGCAAAGGTTTAATTGTACTCTTTTAGTTTCATTGTTGTCTAAGTTGTAATCTTTTATTACAGTATTAAAGAAATTGATCATTCTGGTTTTGACTTGATTCTTTTTCCTTTTTATTTAAATAGGAATTACAGTTATCCGCAGTGCCACTCTCATTAGACTCAATATCTCACTTTATTATCTTAAGGAAAAGCAGCTAGTGGATCTTGGAAAGAGCAGATTTCTTAAAGATACTTTACTTGCTTATTTTCATGGCAATGCCAAAGCTTTAAGATGGCACAAAAATTCTTACTACAGAAAACTATTGTCAGAAATCTTAAGGATCAAATTGCCAGTTTAGAAGCAGATGCTAATAGAAAGAATGACACGATTTTCGCTCTAAAGCGTCAAGTTAAATTGAATCCTTTAATTGACTTCGATCATAAAATGTCAGAACTTTTCCAACAGATAAATGATTTGGAGGTGAAATTAAAGGATAGTCAAGCTCAATACAAGTCATTGGATTTTATTATGGGAGATAATATCTCAAGTATTGATTTACAGTCTCCCATACTACTTCATCTATTGCAAAAACTACAAGATCTACTTCCCTTGCTACTAATAAATTTCCCACTATGAATAATCCTCCTCTTGGTATAGACGAGAAGGTAGTGGGCGAGTGGTGAGAAATGATGAAATATTTCGATGAACAACAGAAGGTTAAATACTCATAGTGCACAAATGAATATGCTGCTAGAATTCAAAAACTCGAACGCGATAACTATCTCCTTCTGAAGCACGTCGCTGAATTGCAAAGTGAAAATATGACCCTTAGAGGCGCAAATAGAGAATCATGCTTTGAAAACTAATATTGATGCGACTGATGATATAGATAGGATAAGGAAGAAAGAGAAGAAACTCAAAGAAGTTCTTTGTATCACTATCAGTCACATCATAGATCCTTTAATCGTTGAGAACTTGAACAAGGCTGCCCAAGATTTATAAAAGTTCATATCTATGAAATGTATATATTTTCTCTATACACTTGTAAATAATTTCATAAGTTATGTAAATCATGTAAATTTTTTAAATATCACCTGGTTTATGATCCTTTCCTACAATGTCATCTCTAAAACATTTATTTGATAGCTTATGTCGTAATTTCTATATTTCATGGGTCTTTCATTCTTTTTTACTATTCCGATTTCCCTGAAAAGTATGAAGCAAACAATATTTCCTATTGTTAGCTTGAAATAGATATAAAAGTCTATCTATATCATTTGCATAGATTAACAAATCATTATGTCAAATTTATGGTAATATATGAATAGTAATTGTATCTGATTAAATATCTTGAAACCCATCTTTGATCATGATGATAAATAATTAAGAATTTAACTTTAACCATATTGTTGGAATATCTATAGTCTATTGGAGGAAAATTTCATCCTTAGCCAGGGATATGAATGCTTTAGAAAATCATCCTCTGAAGACTACCAATAGAGGTTTAATAATGATTAAATGATAGAAGTCTAGAAATCATTATCTGAAAATTTATAGTAAACATCTAATGACCTATATTCGGGCATTAAAGAAATTTGAAAGTTTGGAAGCTCGAAGCCCGGATTTGGATATTAATGGATGGTGTTTATAATTTAAGTAACTTGAAATTCAGACTTAAGTATCTACGGATGATGAGCAAAAATTCATAACAACGATCTTCCTGATATAAGTTGGTAGAAGTCTTTGACCCAGATTCTGGTATTAATAGCGGATAATCAGAAATCCATAATAGAAATCTCAAGCCTAGATTAGGGCATTAATAAGTGAAATCAAGTAATAGTCTCAAAACCCATATTCGAGTATGAGGAATTGAGAGATCTATAACCCAGATTTGGGTATTAATAGCTGAAGTTCAGAAATGACAGACCCAAAACATAGATTCGGATATAAGCAGAGTTCTGTTCTACTCCTTAGATTTTGTCTTCTCCGACATGTATAAACCTCTTAGGCCTTGTATGAAGTTGTGGTTTGATTGGTTGCTTCTCAAGCTTGGACATCCTATGTCCTTTATTTTATACACCACTTCTCGGGCTTGGGCATCTTAGTCTGATATTTGATGAGCCTCTTTCTGTGCTTGGATGTCTTTGCCCTTTGTTTGGTGAGCCTTTTCTTGGGCTTGGACATCTTAGTCCTTTGTAGATGTGCCTCTTCTCGGGCTTGGATGTCTTAGTCCATTATTGTCTGGTGCTCTTAGTTAGCTTATTCTTAGAGGCTGGAACTAAGGACTTACCTAACCTTCCTCCAAGAGGTAGTTTGACCTGGCCAGAGGCATGACCAAGGGCTTGTCGATGCTTTCACCTGGCCGTAGGATGGCGCGGATAAAGGCTTACACTCCTCCCTCCAGGAGGTGCCTGGCTATAGCAAGGCGCGGAAAGAGGCTTATCGATGCTTTAACCTAGCCATAACATGGCATGGATAAATGCTTACACCCCTCCCTCCAAGAGGTGCCTTGACCTGACCAGAGGCACGGCCAAGGACTTGTCGATGCTTTAACCTAGCCATAGCATAGTGCAGCTAAAGGCATACACTCCTCCCTCCAAGAGGTGCTCTGCCCTAGCCAACTCGACACAGACATAGGCTTTAATTGTTTAAGGTAATATACAAAATAAACGAAGCATTTCATGCCCAATCATGTGGATTCTCTTTAAAAAATAGCTCTTTATTGATCTTATTCAATCTTTTTTACAAACTCATTGATTTTGCCTTGATAGTCAAGTTGATTATCATCCCTTCCGAGGCTCTGTAGTGGTTAATTTCATGACCATTTACCATATGGTAATGGCAGTAGGATGCCCCTGGATTCCTTTCATTCTTTGGTTTCTTTTTCTACGACAGCCAATAATTGAGCTCATTCTCAGTTAGCAAGTAGACATTCTCTATAGATGTCGTTAGGTTGCATTCCTTAGGAGGTCTTGACTTGAAACTTGTGTCTTTAGGATGGCTTTTCAGTTTCTTGTTATTTGGCCTTATAATTTCACCTTCATCGATTGTTTTTTCTTTTTGACACCCTTTGGAGTTCCCGTGTTGGTCCTAGATGCAGCTAGTTGCCATTTACGTGCAAAGGCATTATAGTCTGCCATTATTTCTTCCTCAAAGATTGCGCCTTTGGCATAGGGTTTAATCGTCTTTCTCATTTTGTTAAACAAGTTGTCATTTCCATTTCTCCTTTCTCCTAAAGCAAAGATATGGATTGGACCAATATGAAAGGGATTTAGGCTCCATTTTCCTAGGTCATATAATTCTACCCTTTTGTTCTTTATAATCCGTAGAGCTTTTAACCTTATCATTTGCTCTTCATATAGCTTGGAATCTTGAGTTGCCCTTAGGGAGAATCCTATTAAGTGTGGTTACGAAGATCCTTGGTCGGATTTTTTGATTCTGCTAGCCATGATGAAGTATGGTCTTAAGTATTTAAGCTTGAAGTAGAATTCAGAGGTTCAAGTCCTCCTTCTAGCGCCAAAATGTTAACAAGAAAATTTGTCAATACCCCGAGGTAAATTTGAGAAAAAAATTGATCCCTTTTGGTCTCCATTAGTTAAGTTGAGGAGTTTAGTAGGCATGTATTCCCTATGGATAACCTTTCGAATAAGATAGTACAGTAAAAGCTTTCATGTATCAACCTTTCATCCTAGTCAAAACACCTAATTTCCTTTCTTTTTAGCCTTTCGAGCTCAATGAAGTAGCTTGATTACTCCTTCGAAACAGTCCTTTCGAAGCAGTTGCGGAAGCCTAATGGACGACTCTAAAGTTCGAGGTTATGATAAGTTTTGGATGGTTTCGAATTTATGAAAAGCTAGTGTCTTAAGTGTCTTAGATTTGGATTGGGAATCAAAGGTAAAACTGATTTGGGTAATGGTTTAGATCCACTCGAAAGTAAAAGTCCATGAAAGGCGGCCTGGAGTATATAACAGGAGTTACTTGAAAATGCGAAGGTTTTGACCAAGTCGAAAGAGGCCTTTCAATGTTGTTAACACATGTAAAACACGATTAGATCAGAAAATTGCTTGTAAAACAAATAAGTAATCAAGAATATTGAAGACTTCCCTTTCGTAACTCAACAAAGCCTTTATTGCTTAATTTCCCCAATTCAATTTACAAATTAGGGTTACAACTTTTAGAATTAAGAAAATACAAGTGTAAAATGACTCAGTCTAGATCCCTAAAACCAGACCCTTTGAGTCTTATTTATAGATGTGGGTCGGCACCTTTCGACTCAATGTTTTCGACCTGGTCGAAAGGTGGCTTCAGAATTGTCCTTAGGATGCTTCCGTCTTTGTCGAAAGGGATGGTTGTGCCTTTCATCTCTATGTTGCTTTATAGGAGCTTTTGACTCTGTCTATAGGCTCTCTCTAGGGGTTTCGAATGTGTAGAAATACTGATGATTTTGACTCCGTTAGTTGCTTTTGAACTCTTGCTTGTGACTTGGTGAAGAACATTCCTATATATTAATGCCTTCGACTGGTTCGAAAGGCTTGGTTAGGCATTCGAAAGGGTTGTTCTGGCCAATGTATGTTCTGAGTGGTTCAAGTGAAGGCAAAAACTTCGTTTTCGAAAGGTTTGGCGCACATATGAAGAATTGTCATTCCTTGTCTTCGAAAGGTATTGCTTTAACTCTTTCAAAACATCATCATGCATGTGGAATCATCTGCCTCGAAAGGCGGTCATTAAAGTGGAAGGGTGCTTTCTACCCCCTCAAAAGGTTGTGAAACTTATAGACTTTGGCTGTAGCATTCCTTCGACTCCTTCGAAAGGTCTTACTGGAGCTTTTTCCTCTTGTTCTTCTTTATCTTCTGTTTAAACTTGTTTCGACAAGGTCGAAAGGATGTTTGGTAGTAATAATATGTGTGTGCGTGTGTTTATTTAAAAAAAAAGTTTTTTTAATCATATATGTTAGGTCAGTATAGCCTTATATAAAAATAACATAATTTTAAATTCTAAGTTAATATATATATATATATATATATATATATATATGTTTGTATGTATGTATGTATATTATTTAATTAGATATACATAGTTTATAATTAGTTATAACACATATTATGGATAAAATCAGTAACATGATTTTATATATATCGTATTATAATAAAATAAAGATTTGGTAGTAAATAATAATTTTTATAAATATTTTATGGTTATTTTAATAATATTTATATTAATTTTCTTCATAATTAAATTATATTAATTCAAATTTGTCATGAAAAATATTTTAAAAATTTTCTCGAATTATATTAGCAATATATAAGCTCTCAGTCAAAAAATGAAAAAATGAAAACTTAATTTTCTAGTTTTAAATTAATTGTTTAAAATGGTCGAAATTAAATAAATTAACATAAAATTAATTTAAGCCGAGAGAAATATGAAATAAAAATTCAAACTTCAAAATATCATTTAGGATTTACTGAAAATTTGAAATTTTAAAAAAAGTTTCAAAATTAATCATTTATCAATATTTTATTAATTTTGGAATGAATATTTAATTAAAATGAATTTTAAATTATATGTATATATAATTATTTCTAAGCAGTGCACATGACCTTGGATCCAATAAAACAAATTGCCTTGAATTATTTTATTAATTGATATATATTATAAATGTAGTTGTGTATGTCTATATATATATATATATTACTTTATTATTATATATATGCATGTAGATATGTTGCTCACGGTATAAAAAAATTATTCTAATATTTTAAATAATTTATTTATATTTAAATAAATATATTTTAATAATATATATATATATATATATATTATTGACACAACTTCATCTCCAATTTTATTTGTCTTCTTGTTGTTTCGGGTTTGCTAAGGACCTACCTTATTAGATAACTGGTCAAAACCTTGATTAGGTGCACTTGAAATATGACCTTAATTGTCATGCTGATAATAGTAAGCATGCTTACTTTCTATGATGGATATCTTGTTTTGGCATCCTTTAGCCTCTTACTTGTATAATATAATGACAATTGAATTCCCCCTCTTTTTGATCAAGACCGAACTCATTGCATATTCTAATACTACTATATACAAGAATAAGTCTTCTCCTTCCATCAGGCTAGAAAGCATTAAACATTTTTTCAAATGGTCCTTAAGCTCTTGGAAAGCTTTTTGACATTCCTTCGTCATTCAAAGGTTTTCCATTTCTTAATCACAAGGAATACACTTATCAGTGGCTCTAGATATGAACCAATTGAGTGCTACAACTCACCAATTAATCCCATCACCTCTTTACTTGTCTTTAGTTATGTCATATTAATGATTTCCTTCATTTGGTAGGATGAGCTTCTATTTCTCATGCACTCCCGATATACCCTAAGAACTTTCCAAATTGGATTCTAAAATATCATTTATATGATTTAGCTTCATCTCATATTTCATAATATTTTCAAACATTTCGTTCAAGTCCTCTAAACGGCCATTCTCTTTTATAGACTTCATCATCATACTATCCATATATGCTTCCATATTCTTCCAATTTGATTTCATAACATTCTATTCACTAACCTTTGGTATGTGTCACCTTCATTCTTCAACACGGACGGTGTTACCTATAGCAACACATTCCCTAATCGGTCACAAAACTTGTGTGCTTTTCGTTGGGCTTGAACATAGGATATACCCTGAATATGCATCCATAAAGGACAACAATTTATGAATGCTTGTGGCATTACTATTTGATCAATTCTTGGGAGAGGGTAACAATCTTTAGGACATGCATTATTCAAATCTGTATGATCAATGCATGTCCTCCATTTCCCATCAGATTTCATGACTAAAACCGGATTTGCTGGCCACTTCAGATAGAAAACCTTTCTAATAAATCCATTTTCTATTAACTTTTTTATTTCCTCTTGTAGTGCCATGATGCCGACTTTATCAATTTGACTTTTCTTATGCCTTATTAAGGTGAATTTTGGATCAATATTAAGCGCATGGTACATTACTACTGGGTTGGTTCCTTCCATATGCAGCATGGGTCCATGCGAATATGTCTTTGTTTGATTATAGGAATAAGATCAGTCTTTCCTTTATGCCCGCACCTATTTTCTTTTCTACCTTCATTATTTTAGTTGAGTTTTGGGAGTTTAAGCTTCTTTCCTCCAAGTCCATCATAGAATATGCATTTTAGGCTCATCTCTAGAATCCATATCCCGCATTATCTCTTTTGAAATCTCACTTTTACCTTAATCAACTTGATTTAACTCCATGTGTATTCTTTTCTTTTACTTTAATTTGATTCTTCTGCTCTTTATTAGGGAATTTTTAGTGGAAGACTTTGTTGTTTGCCTTAGATATCAGTCCTTGAGGACTGATATGCAAGGGATTGAAAGTTTTGGTTCGGTTGTATTTATTTAACATAATACTATAACAAGATTCTACATATATATTATATTATTCAGTGGCAAAATATATTTCATAAGAGCTAAATTATTCTCTACAGACAGTTCCCCATCCAGCTTCGCAAAAGAACATCATAAGTAAATGCTTTGCGGAGACAAAAGCATCAATCTCATCAAGCGTAGGTCGCCCAAAGAACGGGTTGTAATAGGATAGTTGGTTCATAACCATGAATAAAGTATCGAATATCCTTGAGTATGGTATGGTCCTAATTTGAACAAACAGTTTAATTTGATCGTTTGACGTAGGGCCTGTTATTGAATCCAAAGATTAGTTCCAAATTTGGCTAAAGTTTTTCTTCTGGGACTCCCAATTGATCAAATTCACTTTTGAAAATGACATTCATCGCACTGCTAGTGTCAATTAAGATCTTTGAGACAAGCGAGAGTCTAATTTGAGTGGTCATCACGAGCGAGTCATTGTGAGGGTCCCTTACTCCCTTCAATTTTTATGGTGTTGCTATTAAATATGGTATTTGAATAGAACTTTTGAGAGACTCTATCTGTGGTTCCTTACTTATCGAGTAGATGCTTTCCTTAGCTTCTTTATGTATATGTTCCTTGCTCCTTTATTCATTCTTGCTACATATGGCCCTCCATGGATTACATCAATATGATTATTTGGCTGCAATAGGCCTTGAGGCGGTTCACTTTCCAAAATGTTAGTGTTATTAGCTATTGTTTTCTCACTACCGGAGGATTTTTTATCAGTCTTAACAAACTCCTTAAGCACTCCTCTTTTAGTCATATTTTGAATAATTCCAACTAGAACTCAACATTCATAGTCATGTGCCCGTTCACTTTATGAAAAGCACAATAATCTCTCCCTTTGTTTAGTACAAGATTTGTTCTTAACTTAAATGATGTAAGGCAATCAGGCTAATCTTCAATAACAACATATACATAAGAAACGGGTTGGTTTAGCTCAACAAAATTGGATTTAGAGAATTCATCCCATCTTACTTTTTTGTTTAGGGTTAAAAAGCTTCCCATTTCTCATTGATTTCTTTTGTTATGGAAAATCCAACCATACAAACGAATTTATCCCTCTGGAAATTAAAGTAATGTAGATCTTTGCAACCATGAATATATAACTCTTTCCGAAATGGAGTGTTTTCAATCAAGCCAAATTTTACTGCCATCAACCATTCTTGATCATTCACCCTATCCACTTTGCTTGCCTCAGTATTGAATTGTTTCAGATAATTCCTCCACAATTCTTCTAGTTGTTCTTTTATATTGGCTAACACACTTAGATCGATGGCAGACTCTTTCATGGTGCATTATTAGGCTAAAAGCTTGTTATCCCGCCTTTTGGTCAAGGCCAGGCTATCAATGAACTGGCTGGAAAGGATGGATATCAGGATTGGAGATCGATTGAAAACAAGGCTATGATCGATGCCTTAAAAATCTGATCGAGCTCCAATCAAGACGAGATCGATTGGGAGTGATGAACAAGGCTAAGAAAGGCTACATTTCAAATTTTAGGTCAATAGGAGTTCGTATGCTCAAGTTATGGATGGATCAAGGTTCATGGAAACTAGTTCGTATGGACCCATTCGTATTGATCAAGGTGAAAGGTGTTCGTATCAATTGGGATCGATATGAAGAAAGGGAATTTGGATTAATATGAAGAGCAAATGGTAATAGGAGAAGCATTTCATACCGATCAGTAAGTGATCGATACGAAGGAACGAGGCTCGGATCGGTATGAGGAGTATGTATACGAAGCAGGGAATGGATTGATGGGTAAGAACAGCATGGATACGATGTGCATGGCTAAGTATTGATTCGAGTAGAAGGTTTTGGCACCGATACAGAGCAAGACGGGGATCGATATGAAAGGTTTAACAACCGATGGATACGAAGAAGGCCAAGGCAAAAGAAGCGGTCATCGAGCATGAAAGATGGATCTAAATGCGATTATCGCTCTACGTTATTGATTCGAGAACGATCGAGACAAAGAGGATCGATGTAAAACGATCGATATGAAGATGATAGCCGACATTGGAAAATGTAAACTTGCATCGATCACAACTCTCATTCTACAACTCCAAATGCTATGAAATTTTCACAGGAGCTACCTGATACACCAAAGAGTGTTCGTGATTGATTCCATCTCGATTGGACCATTTCGGGATCGATATGAATTGCACTTGGATCAATCCCAAATCACACTAGATCAATCATGTGGGCCCACCTGCGCACAAGAAGAGGTATTCCAGGTTTTGGGGAGGATATTTTCGGATCTACAACTATAAATAGCGGTCCGATGGCAACTAAAAGGGGATCTCTTATGCTCTTTACGCCGAAACTCTGCTATTTTGTTCATTGATGTTCAAATGCTTGTAACTGTAATCCCAATACAAAAAGGAATAAAAGGATTGATTCAAAGTGGATGTAGACCGAAGATAGCCGAACCACTATAAACCTTGCGTCTTCACTTACTTTCTTTCATTTTAATTTTCCTAGTTCTTCATTTTTATTCTCTACATTATCTGGATCTGAGATTTATGTAAAGATATTGAGGATTTGTGTATAAACACCGGTGGTTTCACTACATCTAGGGTTTGTGACCAATTTTGGTGCAAACACTTTAGTACTTTCACTGAGAAAAACTAGCACCGCTATACTGGATTTGGAGTTCAGATTTGGAAAGCTAAAGGATCAGATCTAAAAGGAACCATGACAAAGCAATCAACAAGGAGAAAAATAGCAGAAAGGATTTAGCACGAAAGGAGTCAGGAGGCTTCCTCAGGAGCAAATCAGGCCTCGGTTTTCATCACCAGAGATGAGATGGAGATGATGATGGGAGCTATGTAGGAAGAATTGTTAAAAAGGCAGGAGGAAATGATGCAGAACCTTTTCTGACAGTTTGGAGACAGGTAGGAACTGTTGGAGCTGTAGGAGTTTAGTTCCAAAGAGCTGGAACAGAAGGACTAAACATGCAATCTGATGGAACATCTCAACAGGGCATGACCCCCAATCCGCACACAATTACCAATTTGGATGGATCTAGACTCGGAGGCACACCACCATGCAATGATAGACCAATTCATGGAGCAATTCCAAGTAACTCCACATAGTAGGATACCAGCGAGAGCACAAGAGTACGTGATGAAGAGTATGTACTAGAATTCCCTCGAGGACTTGGGGGGAAACCCTTGGTAGACAACACCAGATTAGCTGGGAATATCAGGTGAACTATGCACGGACGTTTAGCAAACATAGATCTGGAAGGAGTAAACATGAGTTCGTTTAATCGTGATCTCAGAATGGCTAGAATCCACCAGAGTTCAAGCTACCTATTCTGGAGGTTTACAACCGTAGGGCTGATCCTACTGATCATTTAATGAGGTACATGAGACACGTGGAAGTGCTGGAGGAATCGAACAAAGTTATGGCCCAGTGTTTCCCTCTATACTTGACGGATATAGCTGCTATGTGGTTCAGGCAATTGGAAAATGGATCTATTAGGACATGGACAGAATTGGTGGATAGGGTTTTGAAGCTGTTTCAGGTCATATCAAAAACTGAAGAACGTGATGACACTGACATCAGTAAAACAAAGAATAGGGGAATCGTTGAGGGCTTTCTAAACTCAGTTCAATGCGGTAGTTGCTTTGATGGAATAGCCAGATCCATCAATGGTTTTAATGACGGTAGTGTCAGGAGTCAAGTATAACTCGGATTTCAAAGTATCATTGATACGGGATCCACCAATGGATCTTGGGGAATTCTTTCACGTGGCTGAAAGATTTCTTCGATGGGAGGATGCGAGTCTAGATTTGAAACTAAAGGAAGTAAATGTGGTCAAGGATGGAGAACCATCCGGTGAAAGGTCGGGTAAGGATAAGGATAAAGGAAAGAGGAAGTTAGATGACAACTTTGGCAGGGCATGGAAACATTGGGGAGAGCCAAGATTCTCCACTTACATAGGATTGAATGAAACATTGGAGGGGATATTCATGGAGACTTAGATCGCCTTCCTTATCGAAGGCTTTCAAGGAGGGAACCCTTGGAATGCGAGAGGGCATTCCAAAGGCACCGTCTCTTTCATGATCTAGACGGGCATGATACCAACAACTGTAGGCATCTAAAGGATGTAATCGAGGAGCGTGTAAGGAGTGGTCAGTTGCAGCAATATGTCGGAGCTCGGAATGCGACGATGGAATAGCAACAGCCATCGTCTACATCAAACGACAATGGCACGAGGCCCGGGAATGATGGTCGATTGGTTATCGACTGACAAGGGTGATATGGAATAAGTATCAAACTTTGGGCAAATGACCAAGTCACTTACTCATGCACGGGGATAGAGATAGCCCCTAGGCATGCTCTGAGATGATGATAAATAACGATGCTCTAGTTTGTGAAATCTGCTTTCTCTTTTTTGGTTTGGACATTTGCTTTTTTGGTTTGGTTTCGGAGTTTGGTTTGAACTCTTGGTTTTGTTTGCTTTCTAGTTCGGACTTTGGTTTAGACGCTTATTTTCCAGTTTGGATATTAGTTTGGATTTCTCGTATGGATTTTGGTCTTCTGATTTAATCTGGATTTCAGATTCGATTTTGATTGGATTTTTATCCACTTTCTGGTAAATGGTCGTCGGGTATGGATAATGCCTGGCAAGGTGTAAGTTACTTCGTCCAAACGTAGCGAATTGGCTTATTCAGGTCGTCAAGTATGGATTATGCTCGACAAGGATTCAGAGATTCAGCCTAGGACTTAGACCCCATATTATATATCGGTTACTATTTTAGGTCATCGGGTGTGGATTATAAACGGCAAGGGTCCGAAGCGACCAGGATTCGGCTTAGGAATTAAGCTATGGCATTACTCAGCATTCAGGGATACTGAACCAAAAACACCAAGTCATTTCTTAGTACAGGTCATCAAGTGTAGGTTGCGCTTGGAAAGAACCCAGAGAGGTTATGGATTTGGATATCAGCTATGAAGAGCTAAGGAATTGGGTATGGACCTGAAATGGTCCTAGATTTGGATATCGACCCGGAGAGGTCCTAGATTCGATTATTGGTTATTAGATATGGATGGATTAGAACTCGGTTGTTGGGTTGATGGATATGAAATTGGCTAAAGATTTGGTTACTGGATTCGAAATCGGATATTGGCTCAGAGTGGTCGCTGGTTTGGACAAGGATATGGCTACGACACTTGATAAGATGGCTTGGTAATAGATTAGATTATGGATCAGATGGTATGGCTATGGATGGAATATGGACTTTGGATGTCGGATTCAGAGCTATTCAAAACATGCTTTCTTACCACAAGGCATGTTTTGGGGGGTAAATGTTATCCCGTCTTTTGGTCAAGGCCGGGCTATCAACAAATTGGCTGGAAAGGATGGATATCAGAATTGAAGATCGATTGAAAACAAGGCTATGATCGATACCGTCAAAATCTAACCAAGCTCCAATCAAGACGGGATCTATTGAGAGTGATGAACAAGGTTGGGAAAAACTACGTTTTAAATTTCAGGTCAATCGGAGTTCGTATGCTCAAGTTATGGATGGATCAAGTTTCGTGGAAACTGCTTCGTATCGACCCATTCATAACAATCAAGGTGGATGGTGTTCGTATCCACTGGGATCGATACGAAGAAAGGGATTTTGGATCGATACGAAGAGAAAATGGTTACACGGAGAAGCATTTCATATCAATCAGTAAGTGATCGATATGAAGGAACGAGGCTCGGATTGGTATGAGGAGTATGGATGCGAAGCAGAGAACGGATCGATGGGTAAGAACGACATGGATACGAAGCGCATAGCTAAGTATAGATATGAGTAGAAGGTTTTGGCATTCTGTAACATCCCGCCTTTTCGCACGATTTAAACAGACACACGTGCCAATTCAAACCATACGGAAGGGCGGATTGTTATGGGGTAAATAAGAAAACAGAGAAGAAATAAAACAAAATAAAATCTCACAGCGGAAGGATAAAATATAATAATAAAATATACAGTTTATAAAACTGTTTACAAAACATTAGATTCTTCTTTATACAATTAAATATCAGAGTTCACACACCAATAATATCAATGCAGCGGAATATAGTGTAGTGGAATAATAGTAGATAATTGTAATACAAATCTTCGTCTTCGTCCTCCAGAGCTAAAACTTCATCCTGAAACGCTCGGACTGACCCGAGCGAATTTGAAAAGACAAAAACACTCGAGTCAGAACTAAAAGATCTTATGTGAGTTAAATTAACAGAAATAAATATGAGTACAGTAACTCAAGAGATGCTCGGGATTTACATCTCCTAAGGATCCGTTAAACTATTTACTATGTAGTATATCGCTCTACTATAGTAGTGTCTATTCATATAATAAACTTACTTTTAAATAGCGTTAAGGGGTTACCCATATAGCCCTTAACACAGAATATATTCCCATAGTCTATACAGTACTGTAATCTCCCCCGTACTGGGCGTCGTCAGAGGGCACTCCATAGGTATGGTACAAAACAAAATCGTATAAGGCGCACTAGGGTAGGTGACACGGCACAACTAGGCAATGCCAGGGTAGATATACCAATTGCTATCCGGGCAGATGGAAACGCGTAGCCGCAGCTACCGCCCACCTCGAAACAAACTCCCCTAAAAATCAAAGTAAAAGTGGCCACTGAATCAATCCAAAGTCAAAGTATAATATCGAAGAGGAGTGTCCGATCAGAGGAATGACCTCATTGGCCCGAGAATCGCTCCTGTTTTAGCCACCTTATGCCAACTCACGGGAGTCGGGTCCACGTATTTACCTTGCAGGAAACGCCGCCACCAACCTACTTCATTTTGGAATCTCCACCGCGTACACGGTTGTTAAAGTGGTTTTCGGAGTTGGCAGAGAGTATGACAACTTCTGATCCCGGTCTCTTCAACAATCAAACGTTATTATAACACCGCGGTCATTTAAAAATAGTTTATACTTTAAAACCAAAATAAAATTTCCATTTCAAACTATGAATATGATATCATTTAAAACCCAAACAATAGGATATCGTTTTATTCCAAATATATTTCTTTTCCAAAAATCATACTGCTTTAAAATTTATAATATCTGGAAACCAACCAATTGAATTATACTTTCAAAGCATAATATTACGAAATTCATAATTTTAAAACCATAACTTCTAAAACTTGAATGGTTTGGATATTCAACGGTATATAAAATAAATGGTTTAACTTTAAGGTAACTTTGTAAAGAAAAATAATTTCCATGGCTTTACAAATATGTTTCTTTATTTAAAGTCTAAACCAAAATTTAAATATCATTTTCAAGTTCCAAAACTACTTCAATTTCTATATATATATATATATATCCATTTGGAGTATTAATATTTCAAAACTAAAGTTGGAAATTTTTCTTTGAGCAAATTAAACGTGCTATTATTTAGTCTTGAATATTTACAAAAATCCATAAATAAAACTCCAATTTCTAACAATTAAATATTTTCTTCAATTTAATTTATACTAACATATTCATTTTAATTATCTTGGAAAAGTCCAGTTATACATATCATATCTTAAAATTTCCAAACTTAAACATTAAACATATGATATAATTATCAAACTCCATTTTCTCAATTTTTCCATTTTTATTTAAGAGATTTATACACAGCTTAAATTCAAAATCTCTAACTTCGTATGAATATATATAGAAGAAAATATCAAAATTAAAAATTATAAACCGTATTCCATACAAACCATAGAAACCACTTTAAAATATTTTATATATAGACCACGGTGCCTGTATATAATTTTCTATCCTATGGTCAAGTGATACGGATATTTATCATTTCAATCCGCAATTTAAAAATAAAATTTTGCGGTTGTATATCATTTCAAACCACAATCCCGAATGAAATGAAAAATGTATGATAACTTGCAGTTTAATGATATAAAATAAACATCCATTCATCAACATCATCCATCATCCAAATCACAATCATCATCCAATAATAAATCAATATCAATATATATCAGATAATATATAATAGGTAATAACTGGCAGTTATGTTCAAAATAATTTAACAACTACTAAACTAACAGTTTATATTCAGTAATAAATTTTATAACTGTTAACTAGAAGTTTATAGTCGAATAAATAAATTCTAAATGTAAATCAATATGCAATAAATAAACTAAATTAACAGTTAAATTAAATAAATGCGAATTAACAGATATGCTGAATAAAACATGCCAAACATTCATAAATAAATTTCTACTCATATCTAAAATAAATTTAACAAACGTAAAAACTTTTAGAAGTTGTGAGTGGGTTAAAACACTCACCTGTTGAATTTAAATCGAATTTATATTCAATTTAAACTCAAAAATTCGACGGTTTCCAAATCTATCCAAACCAGCGTTAACGCGTCTGGAATTTTATTACGATCCTAACAAAAAAAATCTCGTGTGAATCAGATATCGTACGTAAAAGTTATACGCCTTAATACGATTGAAAACAAAATTAAAATAAAAATAAAGAAAAAAACAAAACAAACCCATAAACATCCATGTCACTCCCTCTTGTAAGCAGCAGATAGCCCCTCTCTCACGTGCTCGCATCAAACCCTTACCGTGTAAACCCATCGCAGACCCATGTTTCAGCCGCCACGAAGTGCCACCGAGCTTCCCCTTCACCACGCGTCGACAGCACCCATGCGCGCCTACATCCCACTCCCCTTTGCGTGGCCATCCATCTTCACCGATCGGCCCAAAATCAGGTAGCAGTCGCCACCTAAACGAAACCCTACTCGAATTTTCCAAGGCGATCTGGCTGTTGATTCGATGCAATAACCACATAGATCTAACCCCCTCAGTCCCCTCTCCGATACCCAGAAATCGTTTGACGATCTGACGAAGTTTGTTACGGCGATGATGTAAGGCCGAAAATGATTTGAATTTTTCTGGAAAAACGATAGCTCCAATCGAAAAACGGATATCACCACTGAATTAAGCTCATCGAGATCATTGACATATTTTTTTTTGAGATTTTTAGGAGGACTTTGAATTTTCATTTGAATTTTGAATTGAAGTAGATCTAGGTTTTGCAACCATTTGAGGAGGAGAAGGAGTTTGAAGAAAAGTACATACAGACAAATGATAGAAGATGGAGGCTAGGGTTTAAGATCGCATATATATAGACAAATAGAAGAAGGCTAGGGGGCACGAATTACAAGCGTGCTAAACGGTAGTTGGCCCAAAAAGCCCGTTCTGACCCCGAGATGAAATTTATTAAACCCATATATCCAAATAGGTATTTTAAAATATTCTGAACGCGATGGAAAAAGTCTCACGTCCAAATTCGATCGTATGAAGAAGTTATGATAAAAACAAATTTCCAAAATTGATTTCAAATTGATTTTTTTAATTAAATCGATTTCAAGGCGTTTCGCATCCGTACGATCAAACGACAGGTCCGATCGATACGAAACTTGAAACCCTACAATAATTCACCGATACGGATCCGATGAATCTGGTTTCATCGAAATCCGAGTCCGTGGCCAAAATGGCTATTTTTATATTCATTAAATAAATTAATAATTAAATAAATTAATTCGTTATTTGAATTTCAAATTCTACAATTCATAAATTTGTCACCTTGTATTACCAAATAAATTAAAAATCCTTTAAACCAAATTCTAATACAAAGGTAAAGTAAATAAATTCACAATTTATAGTATTTAACATTAAATTCAATAATCCAGTTACTTAATAATCATTCCTTTAAACCTGATTTAAATTCTCCTATTTATCTATTTAACCCTTTCTAGAATCATAGCTAATATTTGTCTTTCCTTCATTACCCAAATGTTCTTATTCCATCAAATTTTATTTACTGAAGGTTGCACTTAATCTAATTTATACATCTTGCCCCTTTTTCTCTTTAAATCAATAATCTTCATATAGTATATAGATTTATCATAAATTTTATCTATTCTTCCTTTTTAGGCAATATTCTATATATTAGATTTCATTTAAATGCAATAAATCATACTATCGTAGTTATATCCAATTAAGTAAATAAATGTTGATTCCTACTCTTTTTATCCAACAATTGTTTACGTTTTAATCCATTAATACTTCTACACACATCCTGGATTTTGTGTAAATGGTTGTAACGTTAAATCTTGTCTACTTCCCATTTTATATTTAAGGTTTCTAAAACCGATTAATATTATTTCCCTAGTCCAAACACCCTTTTGCCCAATTTATATTAACATATCCTTAAATTAGATTAATTCCTATTGATGTAATAGTTAAACATAAATTTCACTTATTTGAAATAAATCCACAATTTAATTTCAAATAAATCAATAAATTTTCGTTTATCACTTCTTAAATACCCAATCGTCATAATTTAATTAAAACTACATAAATTATCCAAATGAAACCTAAGTGAAACGTTTATTTATTTAAAAATCTTACTGTTTAAATGAATTTATCCTTTACGGTATAGTTTACATTTGACTTGATTTCTCATTTATTCTGCAAAACGGTAAATTCCAATTGCTACCAACATTATATTTAATATAAATTTGAATCCAAATCATTGGTATTGCACAACCTTATTGCGTACATTTACATATAGTTACAACTAAGTCAATACACTGATTTCATGAATTCATAAATTAATCCACAAATTTCCATTGACTCTTTATTATAAACTCAAATCTGCAATTCATTACCTTATATTAATGTCATCAAATTTTTATTTATTATTATAACTTTTCGTTAAATTACTATTCAATGTATATTTATTCATCAATCAAATCCGATATTTACTTTCTATCCTTCTATTTGATAAAAAATCCAGTATACCTTTACATACATTCATTTATGGGTATTGCATTGAAATTAAATTTTTTAGCCAATACCACATTATTACCATTTATTACAATTGGATTCCTAATTTTATTCAATTCCCTGAATAAATAACATAAATATCAATCATGTTCTTACTTTTGTTTCTCTCATATTTAAAAATCAAATTATAGCATTTAACTTATTTTATTGGATCGATATTTTATTCAAGTCATAAATTATTAACCTGCACAAATATGATACCTTAATTTATTTAAATTTCCATTTACAACTTTTATTGCACTAAATCAAATCAATACTTTCTTAAATTTCTCTTATTATATCTTATATCCAGGTAAGAATCATTTTCCTACTTACTTCATTTGAATATTATGCAAATTTCTATATAAATAGGTTTTTAAGGCATCATTCATATAATTTATTTTAGCCTTTATTTCAATATTTGTTTATAAAGTGAAAAATTTTCCACTAAATTAAATTACAAAGCTCATAAATCCAACCTAGTTAAATCCATGAATTTTACGGGTCGTTACACATTTATACAGAGCAAGGTGGGGATCGACACGAAAGGTTTAGCAACCAATGGATATAAAGAAGGTCAAGGCAAACGAAGCGGTCAACGAGCATCAAAGATGGATCTACACGCAATTATCGCTCCACGTCATCGATTCAAGAATGATCCAGACAAAGAGGATGAATATAAAACGCTCCATACGAAGATGACATCCGACATTGGAAAATGCAAACCTGGATCAATCATCACTCTCATTCTACAACTCCAAATGCTATGAAATTTTCACAAGAGCTTCCTGGTGCACTAAAGAGTGTTCGTGATCGATCCCAACTCAATTGGACCATTTTAGGATTGATATGAATTGCACTTGGATCAGTCAGAAATCACACTGGATCGATCTGAAATCACACTGGATCGATCATGTGGGCCCACCTTCACACAAGAAGATATATTATAGGTTTTGAGGAGGATATTTTTGGATCTACACCTATAAATAGCAGTCTGATGGCAACTATAAGGGGATCTCTTCTGCCCTTTATGCCAAATCTCTGCTATTTTGTTCATTGATGTTCAAAGGATTGTAACTGTAATCTCAATACAAAAGGATTGATTCAAAGTGGACGTAGGCCGGAGATAGCCGAACCACTATAAAATTTGTGTCTTCTCTTACTTTCTTTCAATTTGGTTTTGCTATTTCTTCATTTTAATTCTCTACATTTTCTAGATCTGAGATATGTGTTAAGATATTGAGGATTTGTATATAAACACTGGTGCTTTCACTAAATCTGGGGTTTGTGACCAATTTTGATGTAAACAAAGATCATAAGAAAATTGCTCCAATAAGTACATTGTTTTCTCTGGATAACATCGGTACATCTGGGGTTTGTGATCAATTTTGATGTAAACAAAGATCATAAGAAAATTGCTCCAATAAGTACATTGTTTTCTCTGGATAACATCACTACATCTGGGGTTTGTGACCAATTTTGATGTAAACAAAGATCATAAGAAAATTGCTCCAATAAGTACATTGTTTTCACTCCACCAGTATTACAAATTTCAAGCCAATCCAAGTTCGTATTTTCAAGATATGATCGATGCAAAATTGAATGTTGTTCTCGTTCGTATCCATCGAGTTAGTGCATTTCGTATCTGTTGAATCACTATTTTTGATTCATGACAAATCAGTTCAGAGGCCAAGAAAATAATTTACATTCATACATAACACAAAGAAAGACAATAGAGGATCAAGGCCACAACTCTATGCTTAAAGTAACACTCATTTCTGTTGAGTCTTAGTTATATGTTAAAATCAATCCTCAAGTTTTCAACGTTTTCAATTTTTTTAAAAAGAAAATTCACTGTGCAAAATATGCACAGCCAGTCGACTGACTGGTTATGCCAGTCGACTGACTGTGCATATGCACAGTCGTTAACTCTTTTAAAATTTAAAACGTACATGGTTTTTTAAATTTCAAATACCAGTCGACTGACCACAATCTCCAGTCGACTGAACCGACTTCAACTGCAAATTTTCTGAATAGACATCTTCTTCCATGAAGAGTTGCATACCATCAAAAGTTGTCTCTCTTGGCTGAAACTCTTCACCAAGGGTTGCAGTTTTCTAATAATTATATATAGGAGTTCTCTCTTCTTCAATTTTCTAATTCTAACTCTCTATTTCTCTCTTGTGATTATTCTAAGTGCTCTCATACTTTAAATTGCTTTGAATCTTTGAGTCATACTCTATATACTTTGATTCTTAGCAATATTCTTCCTTTTCAAATCTTCACATACTACTTATATACTTGAGGAATTGATTATAGGAAGTTTGTAATCTTAATTGACAAATCAGTGTTATCAAGAACACACTTAGTCAACTACTTTCATAGTTTGTTAAAGACCTGTTCTGCTGCTCAGGCAAGGGAAAGTCCTCTTCTGCTGCTGAGGCAAAAATCCTGTTCTGCTGCTCAGGTATCTGTTCCGCTGCTCAGACCTATTCCTCCGGGTTAAGTGAGGGTATTGTTAGTTAAAGCCAGAAGTTAGTCTGGGACTGGACGTAGGACAGTGCTCCGAACCAGTATAAAATGTCTGGTGTCATTTTACTTACTGCATTTATATTCTGCGTTATTTACTTTCTATACTTCTGTATTACTGTTATCCATATTATACGGTCCTATACACTTGTATTTGGTATCAGAGCAAGGCATCTTATAACCGTTACAAAGTTATCTGATATCTTATTAATATGGAAAATAACACTAGCACTACCACTAACACTAGTTTTATTGAAGGTCAATCCACTGCACGACCTCCTTTCTTTAATGGTTTAAACTATAATTATTGGTCTACTCGTATGAGAATCTATATGCAATCAAATAGTTTTGAATCATGGAATATCACACAAAATGAATACACTCCTCCTACTGGAGAGTATTCCACTTGAACACACAAAAACTAGATGCTACAGCCAATGCTAAAGCTATGAACATGTTATTCTGTGCACTAGATAGAAACGAATTTAATCGTGTTAGCATGTGTCAAACTGCTTATGAAATATGGAGAACGCTTAAAATCACTCATGAAGGAACTAATAAGGTCAAACAAAGTAAATTCTCCATGCTCAAAAATCAGTTTCAAAACTTTAGAATGAAACAAGATGAATCCATCGATGATATGTATTCTAGATTTCAAGATATTTATCATTCACTATTAGGATTAGGAGAGAAGTACACTGATTTTGATATTGTATCAAAAATCCTAAACTCTTTAACGGAATGGTAAAGAAAAGTCTTAGCTATTGAAGAAGCTAATGACCTCTCTACCATAAAACCAGAAGAGTTAATAGGAAATCTAATGTCCTATGAAGTAAATTTGCAGGCAAAACGAGTTCAAGCACAAGACAAAAAGAACAAGCTTTCCATGCTGAAGAAGAAAAGGATGAAGATTCGGATGAAGAAGATTTAGCATTTATTGCTAAAAATTTCAAAAAATTCTTGAAATTCCGAAAAACTAACAAAAATAATGGAAAAAGGAATTTTCCAATAAAACCATCATCTTCAGTTCTAGAATGTTATAATTGTCATAAGAAAGGTCACATTCAGAAGGAATGCCCAGATTTAAAGAAAAAATATGTCAAGGGAAGAAAAGACAAGAAAAAGAAAGCATTCTCAGTAACTTGGGATGACTCAGATACTTCTTCATCAGAAAACAGTAGTGACAGTGAAAACGAGCAAGCTAATGTCTGCTTCATGGCTACTGAAAATGAGGTTAGTAATTTTACTTTTGATGACATGATTGAGATAAATTCAGAACTAGTTGATACTTTGAAAAATCTCAAAAGAAAATATAAAGAGTCTCGTGAACTTCAGAACAAAACAGAATTCGAAAGAGATATGCTTAAAGATGAGAAAAAAATACTAGAGGAAGAACTTGAGAAATTACAAGAATCATTCTCTAATATCAATTCTCAACTCACTCTTTTGAATCAAGAAATTGAAACTCAAAAAGAAAAGAATGACGCTCTTGTTTCTGAAAATCATGAACTAAAAACAAAAGTAATATTGATAGAATTGGATAATACTAGTCTTAAAACTAAGTTAGAAAGCATTACTAAAAATGTTTCAAACTTTAACAAAGGAAGAGAAACTTTATCAAAAATTATTGATAGCTCTCAATCTATCTCAAGTAAGAAAGGATTAGGATATGTTAAGAAAACAACTGCTCCACCTAGAAAGAAAATTAGGAGAAATGTTGATCCTACTAAAATACACACAAAAAATCCTTTCTCAAAAAGTATAAAAATATGGGTTCCTAAAACAAACAACAATTTAATTAGGAAGAAATATATAAACACTTTTTTTGAAACTGTTCATAAAAATAAGGATTACATTTTTAAATGGGATACTGAGCCCTCTTGGGTTTGGTTTTCTAAGATTTAACTCTTAGGACCCTATCAAAAAGTGGGTACCAATATTATCA
Organism: Allium cepa; assembly: GCA_030765085.1. Taxonomy (NCBI): domain Eukaryota; kingdom Viridiplantae; phylum Streptophyta; class Magnoliopsida; order Asparagales; family Amaryllidaceae; genus Allium; species Allium cepa. The sequence goes on from CM060928.1 coordinate 452,709,851, forward strand.
TTTATTTCATAGGTCCCACTTAAGAAAAGAGGAAAATGGATACTCGATAGTGGTTGCTCAAAACACATGACAGGAGACAAAAATATGTTATCAAACATTATTTACTCAGGTGGAGGATCTGTCACATTTGGAGACAACTCCAAAGGATACATCATCGGCAAAGGCGATGTGGGCAATAATGGTATTTCAAAATTACTTCTTATTTCAAATGTTTTACTTGTTAAAAATTTAAAACATAATTTACTTAGCATCAACCAATTGTGTGACAAAGGATTCAAAATCACTTTTTCTGAAAACAAATGTAGTATTTTTGATCAAAATCAAAATCTTATTTTTGAAGGATATAGAGACAGAAATATCTATGTTTTAAATATGAAAATAAATCATAATTCAGATATGTGTTTAATAGCCAAAGAAAATGATCCTTGGTTATGGCACAAACGTTTCTGTCATATTAATTTTCAAACAATAAATAAGCTCTCTAAAAATGATTTAGTAAAAGGTCTACCTAAAATGAATTTTAAAATAGAAAATATTTGTGATGCTTGTCAATTAGGAAAATTAACAAAATCAACTTTTAAATCTAAAAAGGTTATTTCAACTTTACAACCACTTGAATTACTACATATGGATTTATTTGGACCAACACAAGTACAATCCATCAATCACAGTAGATATGTGTTTGTGATTGTTGATGATTTTTCTAGATATACCTGGACTATTTTTATGAAAAATAAAAGTGATACCTTTGATAATTTTAAAAATTTTGTCAAAAGAATTCAGAACTTTAAAAATTTAAAAATATAAGAAGTGATCATGGAGGTGAATTTGAAAACGAAGCCTTTGAACATTTCTGTAAGAAAAAAGGAATATTCCATAATTTTTCGTTTCCTAGAACTCCACAACAAAATGGGGTTGTAGAACGTAAAAATAGAACCTTACAAGAATGTGCAAGGACTTTGTTAAATGGAAGTACATTATCAAAACATTTTTGGGCTGAAGCAGTTGCAACAGCTTGTTATGTTTTGAATCGTGTTTCTATTCGACCATTAACTAAGAATACTACTTATGAACTTCTTAATGGACTAAAACCAAATATTTCCTATTTTAAAGTTTTTGGTTCAAAATGTTTTATGTTAAACACAAAAGATCAGCTTGGTAAATTTGATCTAAAATCCGATGAAGGAATCTTTTTAGGATATTCGAATCGTAGCAAAGCTTATCGAATTTATAATAAAAGAACAAATATCATTGAAGAAACTCTTCATATATCTTTTGATGAAAATTTTAAACCAATTCCAAGTATAATAGATGATGAAGATTTCCCTGATAATAACACAAATACAGAAACTACATCTTTTGAAATTAATGAAAACATTGCTCACAATAATAATGAATTGAGATCTCCACCTAGAGTATTAAGAGATCATCCTTCTATTAATGTTATTGGAGAACTAAATTCATCCGTTAGGACAAGAAGTCAATTAAATAAAATGAGTCATATTGCTTTTCTTTCTCATATTGAACCTAAAAACATTAAAGAAGCATCTTCTGATGAAAACTGGTTAATCGCTATGCAAGAAGAACTAAACCAATTCGAAAGAAATGACGTTTGGGATTTAGTTCCATGACCTAGTGATCAATCAGTTATTGGTACAAAATGGGTTTTCAAAAATAAAGCAGATGAACAAGGAAATGTTACTAGAAATAAAGCTAGATTAGTTGCTCAAGGTTATAATCAAGAAGAAGGAATTGACTATGAAGAAACGTTTGCTCCAGTCGCTAGACTAGAAGCAATACGAATCTTACTAGCTTTTGCATGTTTTCATAATTTTAAATTATATCAAATGGATGTCAAAAGTGCTTTTTTAAATGGTTTTGTAAAAGAAAATGTTTATGTTGAACAACCTCCTTTATTCATACACGAAAAATTTCCTGACCATGTCTATAAACTCAAAAAGGCTTTATACGGTTTAAAAAAAGCACCCCGTGCTTGGTACGATCGTCTTAAAAATTATTTAATGAATTCTGGTTTTGAAATTGGAAAGGTTGATCAAACTCTTTTTATTAAACGAAATAAGCATGATATTTTAATTATCCAAATATATGTTGATGATATAATTTTTGGCTCTACAAATGAGAAACTGTGTCAAGAATTTTCTAACATAATGACCAATGAATTTGAGATGTCTCATATGGATGAATTAAATTATTTTCTTGGTTTACAAATAAAACAACTAGAAAATGGTATTTTTATTAATCAAGAAAAATATTGTAACAATCTAATTAATCGCTTTGGTATGGAAAATACTTCTACCAAACCAACTCCTATGAGCACAACCATATGAAAATGGAAAAAGTATTGACCAAAATTATATCGAAGTATGATTGGATCATTGCTATATTTAACAGACAGTAGACCTGACATAATGATGAGTGTCTGTTTATGTGCAAGATTTCAAGCGGATCCCAAAGAATCACATTTACGAGCAGTAAAACGCATACTACGATATCTTAATAAAACCAAGGACTTTGGACTATTCTATCCAAAGGAATATCCTTTTGATTTAGTATCCTATAGTGATGCTGATTTTGGAGGAAGCCGGACAGATAGAAAAAGTACAAGTGGGACTTGTCACTTCATTGGACGGTCTCTTGTATCTTGGTTTAGTAAGAAACAAAGTTATGTTTCATTATCGACTTGTGAAGCAGAATATATTTCTGCAGCTCTGGCATGTGCTCAAGTCATTTACATGCAACAAACACTGCAAGATTTTGGTTTTAATTTAAACAAATCAACAATTTATTGTGATAACACTAGCGCTATTAATTTATCTAAAAATCCCGTTAATCTCTCACGAACAAAACACATTGATATTCGTCATCATTTTCTTCATGATAATATTGAAAAGGATTTAATAAATCTAGAATTTGTTTCTTCTGATAAACAATTGGCAGATATATTCACAAAACCTTTAAATGAAAATACTTTCATTCATTTAAGAAGAGAACTTGGTATTCTTTCATTTAAAAATTTATAAAATTATATACATATATACTTATATATTTGTGACCTCTAATATATAAATCAAATTTTTATCAAAATAAAAATAAAATTTTTATGACTACTAGCAAGATTTGAACTCATAACCTCTCCTATATGTTCACATACTTCTACCAGTTGAGCTATGAGTGTTTCTTATCTCACCTAGAAATTTTGGTTTTATTTGTTTTATTTTTTTTCAAAAATAATATAACATAGACACCAGGATTTGAACTCAAGACTTCCAACTGATAGTTCAATAGATTACCAGCTGAGCTATACATGTTTTTTGCTGAACCACATGCTTTCAATCACTTTAAGCTGTTTATTTTTAAATTAATTTTCATCTCCTATTCTAATCTCTGGTTATTAATCAATAGTTGCTTATAACCATTCAATATAAGCTCAATTGCAACTATATAAATCACTCTTCACCTTTCATATTCACATTACAAATTATTTCAATCAAGCTTTTTAAATTCAAGTTTCTCAACAATGGCATCTCAAAACTCTTATGATTCATCAAACTCAAAACTTTCATTTGCTACTCCAACTTCTCTAGTAGCTATAACTCATCCAGCAATTCTACACCATCATTACCAACTCCGACCCCTGTTCATGAACCGGGAAGAAATCACACCGGATTTTCACCTAAACCAAAGAAGTCTAGAAGATCTTTGTTCCTTTCACCAAAAACTAAAGAGAAAATTGATGAAATACATCATTATCAACAGAAGCAAGTTAATCTACAAAGAGAAATGTTCTATGAACAGCGAATGAATTCAAATCGCCTTAGCCTTATTGAGTCAATCGCTCTTAAATTTTGTGGAAAATCGGCCAAGCATAATGTTGTTCAACCTTCATCATCCCATCATCCAAGCTCTTCTGGATGGAACAAATGGGAACAAACTTCCCCTCAACATCAGGCATCTCCAAATTCATGGGAACACCAAAAATATTGGTCGCCTTTACAACCTTATGTTGAGAATACAAAAGTTGAACCACAAGAATCATCTCCTAAGACCCCTAAATAATAATCGATTCTTGTGTATCATTGTTCCTAAAATATTTGTATTTCAAATTTGTATTTGTTTCTTTAATAATAGTTCATTTTTTTTACAAAGGAGCCTTACAGCATTATTTACTCCCAATCAGTCGACTGAAAATTTAAGTCAGTCGACTGATGTCAGGGTCTTAAACTCTTGAGAAACCATTCAGTCGACTGACCTAAATAATCAGTCAACTAACTAAGGAAATTTTTTAAATTTTTATGCGCACCAGTCGACTGGATTATTTTTTCAGTCGACTGACTGTATGAGTTACCCTTTATTTTCCCTTTTTCTTACCTTTTCCCCTTCTTACTTTGCTCTTCTCAGTTTTTTTACCCCAAATTTTTCCGTCCTCAAACCCTAGAAACCCAATTCCACTCAATTTTCGATTCAAAAATCGTTCAAATGGCTCCTCCAAAACGTTAAAGACAAGGCTCTTCATCCATCGATCCTACCGACGCTCAAATTGCTCAATGGTTGTACAGTGATGTGGCAGTTACAAGATGGCACAAGATGAAAAATTCAAGGATATTTGAGGGTCATTCATGGTTTACAGCGACTTCGCGGCTTATGGATTACAAGAACTCATGCGTAGATCCGGTTTGGAGTCTCTACTTGATTTGAATTCAAATTCTCACAAGATCAATCACCTAATGGTAAAATTATTCTATGCCAATTTAAATCTACCTCATCAACGTCCATCAAACACAAATGATTGTGTTTGGAGTTTAGTATGTGGAAACAAGTATTTTTTTCTTTAGATTGAATGGCACACATTCTTCAAACTCCTAATCATGGAATTCCACTTGATGATGTCGAATGTAATGTTCGACAAAGGGATCGAATTAGCCATATGTTCATGGGAGATAACATGACGGAACTAAAATCTAGTCTCCTTCGTCCAAAAGCGAGAGTTGTTCACAAAGCTCTCATGAGGAGTATATTACCAAGAACTGGGTCATATGAATTAATCTACCTAGAAAACTTCAAAGCTCTATATGCGGTTTGGGGAGGAATTCAGGTAAATTGGCTACGAAGGATATTGGACGAGTTTCTCACTTTCAACAATGGCACTATGAAAACAATTTATTTCGGAGAATATATCATGCGATTGCTTTTAAATGTGGGTACTCCTCAACCGGAATCTGAAACTTCTTCCGTTGGAGTTATCAATATTCGCACATTAAGTCTCATTAAACTACCATCCGCTCCTCCAACTTTTACCTCCTTTGAAGAATGGCATCCACAGCAACATCAACGATCATCAGGCGGGCCAGTTATTCGAGAACATGGTTCTCATCCCGAAGAAGACGAAGAAATTCGTCTTGCAACTTCAGCTAGTTTACGAGAATCCGTTGAAATTCTTTCTATGAATCAACAAATATTAGGATCTCGTTTGAAGAAAGTGGATAAAAAATTGGACAAAGTAAAAGGATTCTTCTCTATTCTTTGGGATGCAATTTCATGTTCCACTTCCACAACTGCCTCTTCCACAGCTCATGGTAAACGACCAGAACCAAAATTTACATGGTCAACTTCTGAAGAGCATACTAGTAGTGATACTAGTGGCACAGGCAGTGGTGCTCATGGAACTTCTAGGCCTGGAAAAGAACTTGCACCAGAGGAAGATTTCGATTGACATCTTGATGAGTAGGTTTTGTGATGAGTATGTAGGGTATGCATTATCTACCTGTAGTTTTTAATTCGAACATATTTGAATCTTGTCTTAAAACTCGTAATTTATTTAAATATTGAGACTTGTACTAAATAGTCTCCCTTTTTATATTTTTCTCTTTACATTTACATATTATGTTGTGTCTCCTTTTTTGTCGATGACAAGGGGTGAAAATACCAAATGTATGTGCACTAACATATTTGTTACAGGAAAAAGATATCATACATTCAGGGGGAGAAAAAATAAATTTTCTCTGAAAATATATACAGGTTGTCATCAATCAAAAAGGGGGAGAATGTTGAATCACTATTTTTGATTCATGGCAAATCAGTTCAGAGGCCAAGAAAAGAACTTACATTCATACATAACACAAAGAAAGACAATAGAGGATCAAGGCCACAACTCTATGCTTAAAGTAACACTCATTTCTGTTGAGTCTTAGTTATATGTTAAAATCAATCCTCAAGTTTTCAACGTTTTCAATTTTTTTAAAAAGAAAATTCACTGTGCAAAATACGCACAGCCAATCGACTGACTGGTTATGCCAGTCGACTGACTATGCATATGCACAGTCGTGAACTCTTTTAAAATTTAAAACGTACATGGTTTTTTAAATTTCAAATACCAGTCGACTGACCACAATCTCCAGCCGACTGAACCGACTTCAACTGCAAATTTTCTGAATAGACATCTTCTTCCATGAAGAGTTGCATACCATCAAAAGTTGTCTCTCTTGGCTGAAACTCTTCACCAAGGGTTGCAGTTTTATAATAATTATATATAAGAGTTCTCTCTTCTTCAATTTTACCAATTTTCTAATTCTAACTCTCTATTTCTCTCTTGTGATTATTCTAAGTGCTCTCATACTTTAAATTGCTTTGAATCTTTGAGTCATACTCTATATAGTTTGATTCTTAGCAATATTCTTCCTTCTCAAATCTTCACATACTACTTATATACTTGAGGAATTGATTATAGAAAGTTTGTAATCTTAATTGACAAATCAGTGTTATCAAGAACACACTTAGTCAACTACTTTCATAGTTTGTTAAAGACCTGTTCTGCTGCTCAGGTAAGGGAAAGTCCTCTTCTGCTGCTGAGGCAAAAATCATGTTCTGCTGCTCAGGTGTCTACTCCGCTGCTCAGACCTATTCCTCCGGGTTAAGTGAGGGTATTGTTAGTTAAAGCCAGAAGTTAGTCTGGGACTGGACGTAGGACGGTGCTCCGAACCAGTATAAAATATTTGGTGCCATTTTACTTACTGCATTTATATTATGCGTTATTTACTTTCTATACTTCTGTATTACTGTTTATCCATATTATACGGTCCTATACACTTTTAGTATCCATCGATTCACGGACCCTGTTCGTATCCATAAAACATGCCTTGTTTGTATCCACAAAACTTGCACTGTTCGTATCCATCAAGTATGCCCCACTTCGTATCGGTCCGAGCTCATCCCACCTCGCATCCGTCGCCACCGGTTAATTCGTATCCATGGGAAATTGCTATTTCGTGTCGATCATTCTGTGTACTTCGTATCAATCCACCCATCTACGTACTTCGTATCGGTCGGCCATTGATCGACACGAAGAGCACATAGCGGGTCAATACGAATGCCACCCCTTTTCGATCGATACGAAAAGGCCATTGAATTATCAAGACGAAGTGTGCACCTGGAGATCGATACGAAGAATGGAGTCTATTCGGTCAATACAAACGAGGTATGAACATTGGAGGGACTCGGTCGATTTAGCGTCAAGAGTGGATCGACCCAAAAAACCAGTGCTATGTCAACACATCGGCACGTGTCCTGATCGATACGAACAAGAGCGATGCAAAGAGGATCGATACGAATCGCACAGCCTACCGAAAGCTCTAAATTGCATCGACCATTACTCGTAATCCACAAGTCCAAATGCTATGAAATTTTCACAGGAGCTTACGTACAACCTAAAGAATGTTCTTGTCAAATTTCGACTCGATTGGATGAAATCTTGATCGATACGAAATTCGGTCGTATCGATCACGGATCGAGTCAAAATCGCCTAGGATCGATTGCGTGGGCCCACCCACATGCCAGAAGAAGTCTCCCAAGATCTAAGTGAGATATTTGCCTCCTATACCTATAAATAGCGCCCCAAAGCCGACAGATAAGTGATCTTTTGGCTAATTGACGTCTAGACTCTGCCGAAATAACTTTTGTACTCCATAACAACTACTGTACTCGAATTTCGATACTATAATCTGATGTTCTCCACTGTAATCAGTTGTAAATAGTAAGTGAATATCAATAAAGCTATCAACTTCAAAGTGTACGTAGGCCGGATTGTCGAACCACTATAAACTCTGTGTCCTTTACTGCTTGCATCTAAATTTTCAGAGTGTCCTTCATTTTTTATTCTCTACATACTTGTTATCCATGATCTGTGATTATATACGAGTGCTTTCATCAACAATTGGGTGTTTTTGACCAATTTTGGTGCAAACATTTTGGTGCTTTCTCAAGAGGCAGCTAACTCAGGGATTCTACTGCTTGGAAGTTGAATTTGAAGGCTTAAGGATTCTGATCTAAAAAGCTATGACAAGGCAATCAAGTAGAAGGCAAAGAGCAGAAAGGAGTCAACATGAAGGGAGTCAAGAAGCTTCCTCGGGAGCGAATCAGACGTCGATCTTCATCACCAGGGACGAGATGGAAACGATGTTCATGAGACAAGAGGAGACGATGCAAAACCTACTTCGACAAGTTGGACAAGTTGGAGTGTAGAATCAGTGGAACGCAACTACAGGAGATGTTGGAGATAGAAATCGGGAGCACGGAGCAACCATAGTTCAGAATGGAGCAGGACCATCCGGCACGGCACCAGAACTAGGGGTACTCACTTAGAGCATGTTGACCCAATATCGGGAGGAGTATCAGGTGGACTCGAGCAACATGGCATTAATAAAGGAATGGATGCTCGGCCAGAAGAGAAGATTCCAAGATTCCCTCGTGAACTTGGTTGGTAGATCGGAGGCAACAGACAAGGGCTACAACTTGACAATAGTGACAGATTGGCGAAAATGGTCAGACGAGCCATGAGAGAGTAAATAGAGATCTAGAAGATGTTAATAGTAGTTCCTTCGTTTCTGCAATCAGACAGGCTAGGAATCCACCAGAATTCAAGCTACCGACATTAGAAGTGCACGATGGAAGGACATACCTTGCTGTTCATTTGAAGAGGTATATGCAACACATGGAAGTACTTGAGGCATCATAGAAAGTATGGGCAGGTGCTTCCCATTGTATCTGACAGAAATAGAAACATTATGGTTCAGACAACTAGAGAGCAGCTCCATTGGAACATGGACTGATTTGACTGAGAAGTTTATGAGGCAATTTAGAGTTCACATTTCGAGACCCAAGAATGTGATGAGTTTGGCAGCACTAAAGCAAAGATCCGGGGAATCTTTGAGGAGCTTTCTAACGCGATTCAATGCAGCGGCAACATCGGTGGATCGACTAGATCCATCCGTGGTTTTGATGGCAGCTGTATCTGGCATAGCTGATGGCACAGAATTCAAGAATTCATTGACAAGGGATCCCCTATGGATCTAGGAGAATTTTATCATAAGGCTGAAGAAATTTTACGATTAGAGGATGCAAATGCTGAAAGAGAGGAAGGAGAAGGAGTTGATGTTTATGCAATCAAGGGTGAAAATCCCCCTAAAAAAGATTCAGGAACTGATAAAGGGAAACGGAAGGCCGAGGATAACGGTGATGGACCGATGCGACCACAAAAGGAACCAAGATTCACCTCTTATATGGAGTCGAATGAGACTTTGGATCGAATCTACCACGATAACAGGGGACAGATTCCCTATTGAAGGAGAATGAGAAGGGATCCGACCAGCCCTAAAAGAAGGTCAAACAAGTACTGCTTATTCTACGAGCTGAATGGTCATAGCACGAATGACTGCAGACACTTGAAGGATGAGGTTGAGGGGCATATCCGAAATGTTCTCCTATCGCAATATGTAAGAAGGGGAACAACAATGATGGAACGGGAGCGGCCACCACCTGCAACGACTGGGAATGGCTCAAGATCGGGGCATCGGCTTGTCATTAATTGACTGAGATAATGACGAACGAGTGGCAAACTCCACACCAACACGATTAAGTCGTTTACACATGTACATGACCGCTAACAATCCTCGAGCATGTTCTGAAATGATATTCGCACCGTTGTAGGTATTTGCACTTTGACGTCCCCGTTTTGCTTTTGTTTTCCATTTCTCATGTTTGGACTTGATTTTATTTGACATTTCTGTTGAAAGACTTATTTTGAATGAAAGTATGCCATTTGTGATTCCATAACGGCTAAGCCACTTACACATGTAAGGGATCACGAATGGTCCTCGGGCATGCTCTGAGATGGCGATAAACCGCCATAACAAACAAGTCAGAAATTCACTCAAACGTGAAATCTGGCATTAATAATACTAAGTCCCCCCGGCACACACAAATCGCCTCAAACGGCACCCGACCGTGAACGGTCACAATTCGTCTCGAACGACACCCGATCGGGCATGATCACAAATCGCCTCGAATGGCACCCGACCGCGAACGGTCACATTCGCCTCGAACGGCACCCGACCGCGAACGATCATATTCGCCTCGAACGGCACCCGATCGCGAACGATCATAAATCGCCTCGAACGACACCCGATCTCTAACGGTCACAATTCGCCTCGAACGGCACCCGATCGCGAACGATCACAATTCGCCTTGAACGACACCCGATCGCGAACGATCACCATTCGTCGCGAACGGCACCCGACCTCGAACGGTCACATACTACCCCGAATGACATACGATCCCAAACGATCATCATTCACGGTCAAATAAGACTATCAATTTCTTTGCAGGCCATCAACAAGATATAAACATCCATCTTATGGCATTAAAAAACACACCTTCCTACCGCAAGACATGTTTTGGGGGGCAAGTATTATCCCGCCTTTTAGCAAGACTGATACCAAAAGATTAGCTGGAAACCAAAGACAGTTCCCTTCAATTTCCAGTTACGTGTAGATTAGCTATGGATGTCGGTAAATTTTGTTCAATTCACGATCGATCTACAATTGATATGACATGATGAGCAAAGCGTAGAAGCTAGCATTCCAAATTTCAAGTCAATCCGAGTTCGTATGCTCAAGATATGATCGATGCAAAATTGAATGTTGTTCTCGTTCCTATCCATCGGGTCAGTGCATTTCGTATCCATCGATTCACGGACCTTGTTCTCATCCATAAAACATGCCTTGTAACATGCACTGTTCGTATCCATCAAGTATGCCCCACTTTGTATTGGTCCGAGCTCATCCCACCTCGCATCCATCGCCACCGGCTAATTCGTATCCATAGGCAATTGCTATTTCGTGTCGATCATTCTGTGTACTTCGTATCGATCCACCCATCCACGTACTTCGTGTTGGTCGGCCATTGATCGATATGAAGAGCACATAGTGGATCGATACGAATGCCACCCCTTTTCGATCGATACGAAAAGGCCATTGAATCATGGAGACGAAGTGAGTACCCGGAGATCGATACGAAGAATGGAGTCTATTCGGTCGATACAAACGAGGTATGAACATTGGAGGGACTCGGTCGATTCGTCGTCAAGAGTGGATCGACCATAAAAAACAGTGCCACGTCAACACAGCGGCACGTGTCCTGACCGATACGAACAATAGCGACGGGAAGAGGACTGATGTGAATCGCGCAGCCTATCGAAAACTCTAAATTGCATCGATCATAACTCGCAATCCACAAGTCCAAATGTTATGAAATTTTCACATGAGCTTACGTACAACCTAAAGAATGTTCCTACCAAATTTCGACTCGATTGGATCAAATCTTGATCGATATGAATTCCTTCGTATCGATCATGGATCACGTCGAAATCGCCTAGGATCGATCGCGTGGGCCCACCCACGTGCCCGAAGAAGTCTTCCGAGATCTAAGCGAGATATTTGCCTCCTACACCTATAAATAGTGAACCAAAGCCTACAGAAAAGAGATCTTTTGGCTAATTGACGTCCAGACTCTACCAAAACAACTTTTCGACTCCATAGCTACTATTCTACTCGAATTTTGATACTATAATCCGCTGTAATCAGTTGTAACTAGCAAGTGAATATCATAAAGCTATCAACTTCAAAGTGGACGTACGCCGGATTGCCAAACCACTATAAACTCTGTGTTCTTTACTGCTTTCATCTAAATTTTCAGGGCGCCCTTCATTTTTAATTCTCTACATACTTGTCATCTGTAATCTGTGATCATATACGGGTGCTTTCATTAACAATTAGGTGTTTGTGACCCATTTTGGTGCAAATAATAAGTAATATGTATTATCTAGTATTTAATATTTAATGACAATCTGTGTTTTTAATGTAGGATATTATCTAGTATTTATTATCTAGTAATATTTAATAATTGGTAACATATAAATAATAATTAAATTATAATAATAAATATTCAATTATAACTAAGAAGTAATAAGTAATATTTAATATTTTAATAAAAGGTAATTGCCAAGAAATTCATATCTATATGTAATAGGAATACCCTCAAATGAAGCTTTTGAATCTACTAAAATACCCTCTAATCTTTTGAAGCTAATAACTACGTAAAATATGGTATTTTCGTACTTCATAATGTCCACCCCATCGTTGTTAACGTTCTTGCCTTAATCCCTAAATTCTCCACATCTTCTTTACAACTATCTTGATAAATCGTTTAAGTAGAGAATACTTTGACAATCAACGAAAAATAATAGACATCCACGGAAATCAATAATTGAGAATTCTTACCTTCTTTTGATTTCTCTCTATTGATTTGGCTATAGGTAACGTATCTTTATATTTTCTCTTTTTGGATAATGTGCCAAATTTTTAATGCTTTTGAGCCATTCGACCAATGAGAAGTGACCTTAATTGCTTCTATAAAATTATAGCCACACAGATGCTCTTAAAACCCTAGACGCACAGATCAAAAGCACGTCAGGATGGCCACGAATTCAATTCTAAATGGTGAAATAATCGGTGAGATTTTAAACAAGGAAAATCTGAAAAGCTTACAAAATTTAAAATGGATTTCCAAATCAGGGTTTTCTCTAATCAATGTTGAATTAAAATTGCACTAATATACTAGTAAATAAGAGACAATTGATCTAAAATTTCAATTATAGAAGTTTAAAATCAATAAAAACTTGCTCGAATAAACTTTGATAATTGTTGTCTAATAGGAAAATTGTTGGCTATTTTCATATTATTTTATTTAGTCGCTACTTCATGTAAATAGATGCAGACTAGAAAATATATGAGTAAAATTTTATATAAGCCAATTGATCTTGAGCCAATTCAACGAAATAGCTACAGCGTTACATACAGGTCACCGTAGCTCATAGCTACACCAAATTTTCTATCCATCTGATTTGATCCCTGAAAGTTTTTCATGTTTATAATTTGTGAGCTTAAGAATTACTCGATTCATATTATTTAATTCATCCGAAAATGAATATACTAAAGGTTAACTAAGTTGGTATTATAGATTACTTTAATACAAATACATGTTATATGACCGATTCTTGGGTTATTTGCATCAACGATGTCATATGTTAGTAGGAGTGTTACTTAACCTTCTTTAATGCTCGAGCAAAAAGTTAGAAAACTGATGATTATAATTATGTTGTGGTACTCAGTAAAATTATTATATGCAGCTGCAACGAATGATATGCATTGGGATAATGTATAAATTAATTATGGGAGTTGATTTGAGTAGACCACCTTAACATACGCTACTTAAGTCAATAAATTAATGCAAGTTACAATTCGAAGGGTACATTTATGTGATGTGTTGTCTTAATATAATGATTGATAACATGGTTCAAAGGTGCAAAATTTAGTAGTTTAGAGTTATTCTGTTGCTCAACTCCAAACAACAGACAACGCAAAACTGTACTCCAAAATCAATGTCATGTGCAAATGGAAACAAGTATCTGCAATGTAATTTTTAGTCTTTTATATTTATAATGTTAACAATACATATACCATTTTAGTACGCAGAGATATATTAAAACTTTTCAACTTTCAATGCTTTTGCTGAGGTAATTTGAGTGTACTCATTGTTTGCTCTAAAATGAAGCTTTGGCTATGATGCTTCATTACATAAGCAATATGTTATAATTCATATCAAATATGATAGTACTTTATATACAATATTTTGCAATAAGAAGTATTTAGGTCGCATTTCTTCTAAAAGTTTATGTGCCTTTGTACCACCTAATATCTTATGTTCCCTTTTGCCTATCTTCAAGTATCACGCATATTTCAACCACTAATTTTTCATCATCAACCATTCATATGATATTATGGACCACATAATCTATTATTATTATTTTGTTGTGATAATAGCTGTGACTTATGACAATAAATAAGGGGACAAATGAACTCAACCCGTCCATACATCCCAAATCAAAAGAACAAAAACCTAAATCCTGAATATTAAAAAAACCTATTCACGAGGGGAGAGGAGGAGCAGGCGATAGAAGCTTGCAATTTTGGAATTGCGACTGGAGGAGAAAGCGGCGGCAACGCGATTGGAGTCTGGAGATGGCGTAAAAATGGCAACGCGGTGGTCGGTGACAAGCAGGTGCGCACGCTTTTCGAGGGCTGGAGATGACGTAAAAATGGCAAAGTTGGCTTAGCGTGAGGTTGATGAGTCTCAATCGTCGATCAGGTGTGTAACACATTTGGTCTTTCTCCCATCCTATCTAAGCAGTTTTATTAATCTTACATTTTCTACCATTTTAACTGGTTTATGATTTCAATACCATTTTCATGTGAAGTTGAAAAATAGGCACAACAGATTGTTGATTACATTTCGACTAGGCAAGCATATACGGTATTGCTGTCATCTTAATTCATAAAATCTTGTTGGCAGGCCCCCCAGGTTTTGCTGTAATCTTAATTGTTGATTACGTTTCAACTAGGCAAGCATGTACCAATGTAACCTGTACTACGTCAAAACTACAGAATTACTGGAACAAAACAAAATGCCTAAATTTTCAATAAAATAAGACTAAACTTAAATCTCAAGCATGTACCAATGTAACACTGTTAGTTATTTATGATATGTTTTGAATCTATTTTTCATCTTAAATCTCATAAATGTTTCCATAGCCAGTAGTCTCTTTTGTCTGAATGCACAAAGATTTCTAATTAGGTTTTTTTTTTTTGGAATATTCAATATGTTTATACTTGTGTATCCATGTATCGGATTATCATGAAGCCTACGTTTCTAATGCATGAAAAACTTTTGTTTGATTGTATCAATTTCAATTTCTGCTAGAATTTAAATTCGTTTGGATTTTATGCTTGTTCATGCCAGAATGCATATTATAACGTGTTTATGGACTAGTCAGACTTTCACTCATTACAATCTTTTGTTCTAATTTTATTGTTGCAGTTATTTAAATATTTTGTGCTCTTAAAAGTTTCTTTTTCTCTTAGGAATGGCTTACACTTTTAAACTCTAAGTGAATATGACTTCAACAAGAAATTGATTTGTTTTCTAGACATATATGTAAAAGGGGTTTTTAGTCTAAATGACAACATTTATTCTTATTAGTAGTTTTTTTATAAATAATAAATGGGGTACTTAATTCAAATAGAGCATTTTAACAACATTTTTGTAACTAAAATGTTTGTAACACAGCATCCCCATTGGGATTCTTTGAGTATAGTACGTTTATCATGAAGTGACTGGTCTTAATTTTATTGCATGTCTAATATTGATTTCTTTAATGTTTTAAAAAAATATTGATTTCTGTATGCGCCTTTAAGCTAGAAACTCATGCTGAAGTTGCACTACAGTGATTAAGCTTCAATTCATATTTGCCATGGAAAAGGTGACAATCATCTTTGATGATGCTTCGTATAACAACAGCAGCAGCCTGCTGCATGATCAACTATTTTGTGTGTGTGTACTCATGTTCTTTTAAATGTGATGTTGATTGCATTCTTAGTTGTAAATAATATTGGTATAGACATACTTATTTTTAAAGGTCTGTATGCTAATAACTTCTTGGTTTCAAATAGCATAGCGAAATAATTTCAGGGATATAATTTATTGCCCATTAAATTCAATAGATAGAAGGGACACTAAGGCATCACTTGCAAATTTTTTTTTTTCTTTCCGTAACAACAGAAATCTCAGTTAGAAATCATAACCAAAAGAAGAACGGGAAAACACTTACTGAAAACCGAATGCTTGCCGTTTATAATTTTATTTTTATAAAATCATATACAACATTTTCAACCTTACTTGAATTATTAATTTATTTTTACATTGTTGAGCATGGTCTGGTTATGCTCATTATTCTAAAAAAACTTTTTTTTTTCTCATCACAAATAGGTTGTACTATGAACTGTTATATTGTCAACTACATCTCTCAGTAATTTTATCTAAGGTAGCCAAGAATGTCAACTACATCTCTCAGCAATTTTATGCAGTATAAACTGAATCAACCAAGCATGTAAATGCTTGGTTAATTCAGTTTGTAGAACATAATTTCTCTTATGCATTTACATCCATTTTATATAGCATTTTTTCTGTCTGCATTAGAAAAACTATTAACCGAGATAGGATAATACCATATTATAACAATATAACGGGTTGGTTTAAAAAAAGTAGATGTTAATATATATTTTTGATTTCATTCACAATTTATAAGTTACCCGTTAATATGTGTTTCAGATTTATTCAATGTGACATCTTGGTAACCTTCAATTTTGAACACTTATGTTTTTACTGTTTAGATTGATAAGTGGAAATTTTTTTCACTTGAACACATAAGATTAATTAGCTTCTTTAATATACAAGGCTTTCTTCATCATCCTAATATCTTTTCTCTAGTTCATCATTCATATACTGTAATTTAATATTTACTTACATGATAACTTGGATAATCTAAAACATCTTTACTTCATGAGCTTGCTATATTAAGGAAAAAATGTTAAGTTTAGCCTGAACAAAATAATCTTTCGAGTTGTGCAAAAAACTATTTCAGGTCCATGTCAATAATGTTTCAATACCCATAACACATTGAGTCGGTTGCAGCGTTATTAGTGGCAACACCTCTCACTTTAGTAGAATAGAGTAGCATATATGTTTTAGTGTCACCAAGATTTAGAGTAGCTTATTATTCAATTGTATCTTGAACTTTTGGAATAGAGCGAGAAAGATTCTTAATATTTATGCGAAATTTCAATAATTTTTGCTAGTATTATTACCAGATATATTGAATAGTTTTTTACTTCATGTTTGCTGGCAGTTGGAGCTGTTTCAGTATGCATATGTTCTTTTTTAATTGTTTGTGTATTCCAATGGATTGAAAATTCATGATTTGTATGAACATGTTGTTGCTGAAAGAGCTGATGCGGAAGTTCAAGCTGCTAAATTTCAAGGACCAAGGCATACACAATTAGATGAATCATATATTCATTATATTTCCATTGTTTTGGTAGATACATATACTTTTTCTATAAGATCTATATTATATAAGACTAAGAATACATGAATCATTTTGGTATTTAGAAATATAAATCTTTTTTGTTATTTTTAAAAGATATGAATGAATACGTTTGTTATTGGTACAATATTTTGGTTTCAATCGCAAATTTATTTTAAATTTGTGAGTGTAATGTAATAGTATTTATATTTTTTTTCTTATTTGAATTTTTTTAACAATGGACAAAAACTATTGTAAAAGACCCTATTGCAACGGAAAAAACAGTTGTAAATCATGCATTACAACGGGCAAAAAGAGTTGTAGATGATGCTCTTGCAACGGCTATGGACAATTGTAAAAAAATCTACTATAACGGGATTTTACAATAGGCATTACTTGTTGTAAAATCTTCTAAATCTATTACAACATCGCCTAATAAGATGGGCACTGGCCCGTTGCGAAACCCCTACTACACAGGCATTGCCTGTTGTAAAAGGGTATTTTTGTTGTAGTGTTATTAGCATGCGATAGTCCTTTTGTTCCTCAATATGCGATAACTCTTGTTAGGTTGACATCTTGACTGTCGATAGCTTGATCGACCAACATGTAAAGACTTTGAAAATATTGACCTTCGATGGTTTAACTTACTAACTTATGATAACCCCTTGACTTCAAAATGCGATGGCTTTATAAACTCACCATGCGACAGCTTCCTACTTTGAAAATATTGACCTTCGATGGTTTAACTTACTAACTTACGATAACCCCTTGACTTCAACATGCGATGGCTTTATAAACTCACCATGCGACAACTTCCAACTTACATCATGTGACAACTTCATAAACTTAACTTGCAATAGTTTTTTACATCATCGTGTGATAACTATATAAACTCAATACATGATAGCTTAGGTATATCTCAACCTTTGATAGTTCGTGAAGTCATCACGCGATAGCTCAAAAATCTCAGCTTTCAATGGTTCTTGGAATCAACATGCAATAGCTCAAACATTTTAACTTTTGATAGTTCATCAAAGTCATCATAGTTCTTGGAAACAACATGCAATAGCTCAAACATTTTAACTTTAAATAGTCATGAAGTCTTCATGTGATAGATCAAACACCTCGACCTTCGATAGTTCATGAAGTCGTCATGCGATAGCTCGAATGTGACGATCTGCATTTCAGGAGGTTTAAATTGACAATAAACCACACATGTCCAACTCAATACAATTCTGAACACATATAATCTATGAGGTTAATTAGGAAAAACAAGAAAAGTAGATAACAAACGCAAAATCTCACAGCGGAATGACAAAATATAATAATCAATAAATAGTTCATGAAGCTTTTTACACTATACATTTGATTATAATTTATACAACATTTATCAGAGTTATGCATACAACAGAAAAAAATATACTACAGTAGAACAAAAAGATGAAGGGGAATAATACTGGTAAAGATATCCAATCTTCATCCTCGTCTTTCAGAAAATAATCTTCAATGCATTGAAATACTCAGGGCTGACTCGAGCATAAAGTAAAACAATACACTCAAGTCAGAACTAAAATATTCTCTTGTGAGTTAAATCAATATCACATATAATAGGAGTGTAATAACGTCAGAGATGTTTATAGGGTTTTACATCTCCCATCCAGTGTACAATGTGCATGCAATAACTCAAGAGATTTTCCATCTCTTAAGCATCCGTCAAAATATCTATATATTGTAGAATACACTATATATAATGTCTAATCAATAAATAAATAAAAATTCCTAGCGTTAAGGCTTTACATTAACCCTCCCTCCTTAAACGCATTTTTAAGCATTGTCGTACAGTTTGCATATAGCACAGCTAGTAGCATGTCGTAGGTAGGGGTGCGCTGTGGTACGACAACACTAAACCAAACTCGTAGCGGTCTCGTACAAGGATAAAAGTATGATAAGGCACGTGAGGAAATGCCTAATGTAGGATACTACTAGTTCGAGTTGCCAGGCTGGTGGTAGCGCAGCATAGCCATGACCGCCCACCGCGTCCACCCATCTAATATCGAGTCAAAGGGAGGTTATGCCAATCAAGGTGCACCAACCGAAACTAGCAACAAAGGTAATAGTATGGACCTAATCCACAAGAAAAATCGAAGAATAGGTGTCCGCTAGAGGTAGCTAGTCCATTTGGTCTAGTTCAAGCCATCCTATTTTAGTCATTTCAAATTGATACAAGTGTCGGAGATATCCATCATCGTTCTTTTTCATCAAATTCAGTAAACGTACACCAAATCCAGCCACTTCATTTTGGAGTCTTCTCCACAGACACAGTTATTAAAGTGGTTCCAACTTTGACAGAGATTATTCCAATAATCGGTCCCCATCTCTTTAACAACCAAACGTCGTTTTACATATCGGTTGGTTCTTTTACATTTTGAGAACGATTCACTTATTATCAAAATATCATATTCATTTCGAAATCAATTTCAATTTCGATTTATTTATTTCAAAATTTCATTTCAAAATCATTTCGATTTCAACTTAGGTTATAACTTTCTTTTAACCAAATTCATATTTAAATCAACGACATAAATATAAATAGTTCCCAACTTGAACAGTTTGAATTTTTGAAAATAGTTTGAAAATTTTAAATAGTTAAAATAGTTAAAATAGTTTGAATAGTTAAAATAGTTAAATTAGTTTGAATGGTTAAAATAATTTAGATATTAAGAGAAGTTATATATTAATTGATTTGAAAATTTAGATAATTTAAAAATTTAAAAAGATGAATTTTAAAATAGTTTATAGTAAAATAGTTTATAGTTTCAAATTGAAACTGTTTCTTTCCATTTCCCATGAATTTGGACTGTGGTCCAAATTTAAATCAAACTGATTAAATTTCAAAATTTCCAATTCAAATCGTCTTTAATTTCAAATCAATTCAAATCGACTCAATTTCGATTTCAATTCGAATTAACTTCAATTTCAATTTCAATTTCTATTCGAATCAACTTCGATTTTGATTTCAATTCGAATTAAATTCAATTTGGATTTCAATTCGAATTATCTTCAATTTCGATTTCAATTTATATAAATTTCAAGTCCAATTTCAAATTACCGATTGAAATCACTTAAATCAATTTTAAACTTCAATATTTAGTTTAAGATTTTAAATCTTAAAATAATTCAATTTCGAGCCAAATTTGGAATATCCATTTAGATTACTTTTACTTGGATATATTTCAATGTTCGAACTAAATTTCCAATCTTTTAAAACGAATCAGTTTCCATAATTCAAATCATATTTCAATTATAACTTCAAGTTTCAAAATAAATTTTATAAACAATTTTCGTAAACAAATTTCAATTTCAGCATTTCAAGCTTGAGTTCGAAAATAATCCAATTTCCATAAATCTATTTTTATTTCTTGAAACAATATCATCTAAAATGAATTCGATTTCAAGAATTTAAAACCATTTAATTTAACCAATTCAGTGTCTGTATATAATGTTTTATCCTATGGCCAAGTGATCGGTTATTTCGATTTTAATTTCAGAGATGGGCGTATATCATTTCAATCCAAATAAAAGTGTCATAGGTATATATCATTTCAACCTATTTCTTAATTTATTTGAAATAATTCGACTAACAGTTTTATATACTGTCAATAATATATAGGGTGATAACAGGATATATATATAGATAAATAAACATCCAATCATGCAGTATATCAACCAGTAGCTATCCGTCACAATCAACATCCAAAACAGTCAATATACATAACAGTTAACTTGTTATCAATATCAGGTGTTTAATTAGCAATTTAAATTTAATTTCAAATTTAACTGTCGATTTAAATTCCTAGCAGTACAATTCATATGTCAATTCAAATGTCAGTTAAATTACCAAACAACTGTCAATAAAGTTAAATAACTTCACGATATCAATTTAATGAACATCAGAAATATTTTAGTATTCATGAGCGGGTTTAGCCATTCACCTTTTTTTGAACTGAAATTTTTTCAGATTCAAATAAATTCCACTCCAACTCCATGGCGTAGCCTTCGTCGATATGAATCCAACGCAAATTGATTTAATTGAATTTGAACTCGCGTGAAAAAGTTACGGATTTTTAAACATTTGAATATAATCAAATTATAATTAACAAACTAATTCACAAGTTATTCAACCATCCTAAGTTACGCATACCAAGCCGAAAAACCCATCAACGCTCCTTCCCACTCCAGGTCACGCCTCCCTGGGACCACCATCCACCGATCCATCGACACTTCGACGACCTCCTCACGTTGCTCTACCTCCGCCTACAACCATTTCGCCTCCACCGTCGCCATCTTCACGCGATTTGAGAAAAGCCGCTGGCCTTAAAGCCCAAGTCCAAGCGAATACGAGCATGTTTGCGACGATCCAACCACATGTTATATACAGCTTGTCGAGCTCTACATTTTCTTAGTTGAGGTCGAGACGTAAAAATGTGTGGATTGAGAGAAAATGAGGAAGAAAGGAAGAAGATTTTCGGCATTAAAACGTTAAAAGAGTCCACTGAAGTTGTCTAGGGTTTTTATTGCAAAATGAAAATTTTCAAGTCCTTATATAGAAAATTTTATGGCACTATTCACCCGTGAAAATTTCAAACTCCAAACGAAACGTGTTGTCTGACGTTCTATATGTTATATCCCTATCCGAACATAATGGAACATGTATTGGGAGCTAATTCCATCGTATTTAGAAGATAGCTTTTCAAAGTCAAATTATTTTAGTTAAAGTTTTGAAAATAAATTCTACGCGGTTCAAGCTCGCACGACTAAATGATAAGTCTGATCGCTACGAAACATGAAATCCTATAATAATTCACTATTACGGATTCAATGAAACTGGTTTCATCGAAACCCATGGTTGTGAATATCGGATTTCGGTCACGTTTCGTCTCCGGATTTTTACACAAATTATCTCGTATCGGGGTAGATTTCGGACGAGATGAGTACATATCGGATGTACATCTTGGATTGACATCTCGGGTCTTGTAATGCATCTCAGGAATATCTCGGATGTACTTATGTGTCTGAAATTGATATGTCAAAAATTTATTTAACGGCTATAGCATTCTTAATAAAAATAAAAAGGTAACATACTCGATTTACATGGGGAAAAAAATTATTTTTAGAAGAGTAGTAGCTTGATTAGCTTAATTGATTTGGTAATGATTGAATAATATCATTTCATTTGAACATAATAAAGAAGTGAAACCTTTCGCTATGAGTTATTAAGTAAAAAGTAAAGAATATGTTCAAGAAGTTGGTAAATTATAATTGGATTGAGTAGTTTCTTTTGAATCAATATGAAAATAAAAATATTATGCAAAACAAGAAAAATGTATAATTTCAGATGAGATCTCGGATTGAGATTTGGACCCATATTTCGGGTGAGATTTGAATATCTCGGACGAGATGAGTGTCGAGGGGATATGAAGGAGATTTGATGTCTCGTCTCGTTTAAGTGTGAAAAGGAGATCTCGGAGGAGATCTCGGACGATATATAGGAGATTTAAAACCATGTCGAAACCGGAGACAGTGCTTGAAAAGACTATTTTTACACGTTAATTAAAATAAGCTATTTTCCAAAATAAATTTTATTCACTTCAAATTCAATTTTAATAGTTAACAATCTTCATGATTGTTTAAATAAAATTTAAATAACTTTCGAAATCATTTTCATTCATATTAAATTTAGGATTCAATTATTTAAATAATTCGAATATTTGAATTTCAATAAATTCCAATATTAGATCTCAAATGAATTTTAGTTATCAAACAATTATTTTAATTTCATCTAAATAGTCCAACATTTATTATTCAATTCTTGTTATTGATTACAACACATTAAATATATTAAACTTCATTCTAACACAAATAATTTCCTTAAATTTTATCGAAATTGTTATTTCAAAATTTTATTCAAGTTCATATTAAATACATTACAATAATAATTCATTAAATTTTTATTTCTAACCATTATTGTTCAGTAATTATATTGAATTTAATAATTTAAAAATAAAATTACGGGTCGTTACAATCTCCCTTACTCTAAACTTTTCGTCTTCGAAAAGAAATTAAGTAAGGAATCTAACATTTGATATATTTTACTCAAAATAATCAATTTACAAAACATAAAATCTATTTTGTAAAACCTTTACCACGCTTCCGCTATGCCACTCTGATATCGGCTTATTTGTAAAACTAGTTATAAAATTTTAAAGTTTTAAAATTTTCCTAACATCCGAATTTACGGAAAATTTCGGCAGCATATGGATATATAATACTAACATATATCTCCTCTCAATGATGAGGCATCCCGTAGGGAAAAACATAAAAGTACGGTATGTAATCCGAGATATGTATCTTATTATTATTAATACGAGCGAGTTCGCTCATATTAAAGCGAGCAAAAGCATGTTGAATCGCATATACGTCCAAACGACTTCATATGTACCTATCTCAACTCAAGTTTGAATACTAGATGCATATAAGAAGATATATAAACATGTATGAATTTAATAAAACTATATAACATGAATTGTGAATTCAAATCATAAGCTCAAGTACTAATATACAACATGACAATCATATGTAACCAAAAGCAGTTATAACAATGATTTGCCAAAAAAAGAAATCATTCAGCAATTAATATTCATTCAATTAAATCATAACCATCACAATTTACATTTTTCAATGTCAATAATTAATTTATACACTATCATTTCTTATTAACATTAATTCTTTACTAACATTCAATTGGTTTACATCAAATTTATTTGCATCTATTTCATTTACGTTCAATTTATTTAATTTCAATTATTTCAATTATGTTTAACACATATTGTATCAACTCGTTTATGAACCCTTTTATAAAATCATTTCATTAATTCAATTCATCTCAATAAGTGAAAATTATTAATTGACAGAGGATGTAAGAACTAAACACCAGGTTTTTTTCCAAATCATTTTGAAATAATATATATACTCATATCTTTTATATTTATCAAATCATATTTAGAAATTTTAAATCAAAATTTGTTTATTGAATCAAATGCATAGCAAAGCTACTAAGTGGCCTCTGCCACTTTGAAACTCGAAAATGAATGTCGATGATGCAGCTGTCATCATCGAAATTATTTTCCAGTGACAGAAGAGGGGAGTACATGACTTATTTCCCTTTTTAAAATCCTTTTATGAAAACAACTTCTATACGTAAATATTTTTAGATAATACTAATATTATTTTCAAAATCTTGGAAAACAATTTCAAAAGCACCAGGATCTAAGTTCTCAAATTCTAGGTTTAAATTCATTCTTTTAACTTAAACTTTACTTAAGTTTATAAATATTCATACACACAAATTTGTTAAGTTAATATTTTCAAGCTTGCCTGTTTACTTCATATTCAATTTATTTTATAAATCCATTCATTCCATAATTTAAACTTAAAATTAAATTATTTCTTACCACTTTTACTAAAATGTAACATTTCTTGATTCAAATATTAATATAATACTCTCATATCCAAAGAGTACATACAAATTTAGATTTATTTTACTTATCTAAATTATTAGTCAAACTTCCAAACCCTATTTATTCACCATTTTAATAGTTCGAAAATTATATAATTTACGAACTTCAAAAACATGATGGATTATCTTTATTTAATTTATAAACAAGTTCAAATACTTTAAAACTTATATGGATCATATTATGACCTTGCTTAGCTGAAAAACTCAAAATTTAAACGCCAAATTTTACATTTCAAAACATTTTGAAATAAATTCATATCTACCTTATATATCAAATTATATTTTTTTTTAAAATATAATCAACTTATTTTAACTAGAAATAAATTCCTTCTGGTAGTAATTTTTACTGAGAAACCCTAAAATGAATACTATCCTTAGAATTACTTCCCTGCGACTAAATGGAGTTCAATACTTTTATTCCTTTCAAAATCTTTATAAAATTAATTTCTAGCCAAAAACACTTCCCAAAATAATATTATTATTATTTCTAAAAACTTTGAAAATAATTTTTGAAAATCAATGGGATTTAATATCTAAAATTCTTGGCTTTTAAATTTTTTTCTATTTATAAGCTATATTATAAATATACTCATACAATTTCATTGCCTTATTATGAAAACATTTCGTTAATTTATTTCTTGATTATTGCAAACAGTTCTTATTATAATTAGATTTCAGTTCAACCTAATTATCTAACGCTTCATGAAATAGAGTTCACAAAGTGTTCATGTTTAGTTTAATTCAACCAATAATCGATGATAACTAAATATTATCATCTCCTAACAACAAACATCCATAAATAAATTCGTATTTTCATAACACTATATGATTATTTATGGAAGATTATTTGTTTTTATATATAAAATACAATTTAGGTAAAATTATTTCACTTACTCTATTTCAAAACAATATTATGTCGACTTGCCTCATTTAAGCGTTTAGAAACCCCTATCGATAACACGACGCTTCATGTACCGACCAAAATTCATAAACAACTTAACAGATAAGTAAACACAATATAAAACATTTTATAATGCTAATAAGTACGCGCTCTCATATATATATAGACACACATACACACACAGAGACACACACGCTTAAACAAGCTCATTCTAGGGTATTACTACCCTATCTCTAATGAGTCAATCCCCTCAAAGCTAAGGTTATCGCTAAACCAAAGCTCTGATAACAACTGTGAAGATCCGCATTTCGAAAGGTTTAAGTCGACAATAAACCATACATGTCCAACTAAAAACGATCCGGAACACAGATATTCAATGGGGTTAATTAAGAAAAACAAGAAAAGAAGAAAACAAACACAAAATCTCGCAGCGGAATGACAAAATGTAATAATCAAATAAACAGTTCATAAAGCTATTTACACTATACATTTGATTATAATTTATATAATATTTATCAGAGTTATACATACAACAGAATGAAATATACTGCAGTAGAACAAAAAGATGCAGGGGAATAATACTAGTAATGATATACCAATCTTCATCGTCCAGGAAATAATCTTCAATGCACAGAAATATTCAGGACTGACCCGAGCATAAAGTAAAACAATATACTCGAGTCAGAACTAAAATATTCTCATGTGAGTCAAATCAATATCACATATAACAAGAGTGTAATAGTGTCAAAAATGTTTACAGGGTTTTACATCTCCTATCCAGTGTACACCGTGCATGCAATAACTCAAGAGATGTTACCAGATTTTCCATCTATTAAGGATCCGTCAAAATATCTATATATAGTGGAATACACTATATATATAATGTCTAATCAATAAAATAAATATTTTTCTTAGCGTTAAGGCTTTACATTAATCCCTCTTACCGCGTTTTTAAGCATTATCGTACAGTTTGCATATAACACAACCAGCAACACGTCGGTAGATAGAGATGCACCATGATACGACAACACCAAACCAAACTCGTAATGGTCTCGTATAAGGATAAAAGTATGAAAGACACGTGAGGCAATGTCCAAGGTAAGATACTACCAGTTCGAGTCGCCAAGCTGGTAGTAACTCATCGTAGCCACGACTGCCCACCATGTCTACCCATCCCATATCGAGTCAAAGGGAGGTTATCTCAATCAAGGTGCACCAATCGAAACTAACAATAAAGGTAATTGCATTGACCAGGTCCACAAAAAAAATCGAAGAACATGTGTCCGTTAGGGGTAGCTAGTCCACTTGGCCTGGTTCAAGCCATCCTGTTTTAGTTATTTCAAATTAAACAAGTGTCACGGCTATCCATCATCGTTTTCTTTCTTCAAATCCAGCAAACGTACACCAAATCCAACAATTTCATTCTGGAGTCTCCTCCACATACACGGTTGTTAAAGTGGTTTCAACAATGACAGCGAGTATGATAATAATCGGCTCCGGTCTCTTTATCAACCAAACATCATTTTACACACCGGTTGGTTCTTTTACATTTCGAAATCGATTCATACTTGATATCAAAGTATTATATTCTCTTCGAAATCGATTTCAATTCGATCTATTCATTTCTAAATCATTTCAAATTTCGACTTAAGTTATAACTTTCTTTTAACCAAATTCGTATTTAAATCAACGATTTAAATACAAAAAGTTCCCAACTTGAACGGTTTGAATTTTTGAAAATAGTTTGAAAATTTTAAAGAGTTAAAATAGTTAAAATAGTTTGAATAGTTAAATTAGTTAAATTAGTTTGAATGGCTAAAATAGTTAAAATAGTTTAGATATTAAAATAAGTTATATATTAAGTGATTTGAAAATTTAAATAATTTGAAAATTTAAAAAGATGAATTTTAAAACAGTTTATAGTAAAATAGTTTATAGTGAAAATAGTTTCAAATTTAAACTGTTTCGTTCCATTTCCCATAAATCTGAACTCTAGTCCAAATTTAAATCAAACTGATTAAATTTTAAATTTTCCAATTCAAATCGTCTTCAATTTCCAATCAATTGAAATCGAATCAATTTCGATTTCAATTCAAATCAACTCGTTTTTTATTTCAATTCAAATCAACTTCAATTTCGATTTCAATTCGAATTAGCTACAATCGATTTCAATTCGAATTAACTTCAATTTTGGTTTCAATTCGAATCAACATCAATCGATTTCAATTCGAATTAACTTCATTTTAGATTTCAATTCAAATTAACTTCAATTTCGATTTCAATTTATATAAATTTCAAGTCCAATTTCAAATTACCGATTGAAATCGCTTAAATCAAATTTAGACTTCAATATTCAATTTAGGCTTTTAATTCTTAGAATAATTAAATTTTGAGCCAAATTTGGAATATCCATTTAAATTACTTTTAATTGGATATATTTCAAAGCTCGAATGAAAGTTCCAAACTTTCAAAACAAAGCAATTTCCACGATTCAAATCATATTTCAATTATAACTTCAAGTTTCAAAATAAACTCTATAAACAGTTTTCGTAAACAAATTTCAATTTCGGTGTTTCAAGCTTGAGTTCGAAAATAATCCAATTTCCATAAATCAATTTTTATTTCTTAAACCAGTATCATCTAAAATGAATTCGATTTCAAGAATTTAGAACCATTTAATTTAACCAATCCGGTATTCATATATAATTTTCTATTATATGGTCAAGTGATCGGTTATTTTAATTTTAATTTCAGGGATGGATATTGTTGGCTCGATTTTCTAGCAAATGATGAAAGAATGAAGCAAAGACAAGCAGGGGTATAGGGGATATGATTGCCGAACCAAACATACGACCGACATGTCGGACCAGATGTTTGGACCGGCGTCCTATGGTATACTAGACCGAGCATTTAGTACGACATCCTCAGATATGCAGAACCAAATATTTGGTTTGGCATCTCCTAATATGCTGAACCAAATATTTAGTCCGACATCCTCAGATAAGCCGGACCAAATATTTGGTCCGACATCTTCTAATATGCCGGACCAAATATCTGGTCCGGCGTGACACGTCCACCACCGGACCAAAAATTTGGTCCGGTACACAAACCTGCCGGATCAAATGTCTGGTCCGACAAATAAGGTACTCCAGGGCATAATCACTGAACTAAGCCAAAGAAGGATGGACCGGTCCTTACAAGCTATCTGAACCAAATGCTGATCCAACTGTCCTTAGCCCAAATGCCGAACCAAATTCAGGAAGCTATAACTTCTACTCCACACTTTACCACTCCACTCTACAAATACCAGAGCTTCTCAACAACAATGGAGACAGATTCTTGGAGAAAAAGGGAGAAAACTCTGTTGAAAATCCATCACTTTGGCTACTTAAAGTTTTTACTCTTTTCAAATGATCTTTTTCTTGTAAGAAAATCAAAGAGAGAATAATAAGATGGAAAGTGGATGTAGGCACATTCAGGTTGAACCGCTATAAAACTCTGTGTTATTTACTTTCCTTATCTGCTTTCCGAATCTTGAACTTGAGAGCTATCTCTGCACTTGCTGAAATTCATTCCATTACATGTTAGAACACTTAAAAACCCCAAATCAATCAAATCAAACAAAACTTAACTAATAATTCAAATTAAAAGGTGTTTATCCAACCTTTTAGCAAACATTTTTGGTGCTTTCACTGAGAGCGGGCGGGCATAAAAAGCCAAACTATCCTATCCATTATTCTTCCAACCTTAGCGCACCATTAGAGCATGGCTCCCTATAAGCGAAATGCCGACAAGGGTAAGAATGCAGCTACTGCAAATACGCTCAACCTCATACAAGAAGATCAAGAAAACCTAACTACTTGCTCCCTACCTCTAGGCTCAGTTGTCACCGAGAAGACTTAGAAAGAGTTGTGAATGAGATGACTGACCGCTTTGCTGCCCAACAAGAAGCTTTGGCGGACCAACTCATGACACGCTTAAGGAGCGTAAAGGAATCAAATCACAATACCGGATCGCATGGTGAATCCTAGTCTAGAGAATCACGTAGAAGGAAAAGATCTCCCTCTAATGATGAGTTCAATCAGGAAGATCTAGGCGTTCGAAGCCGAGCCAGGACTGAACTAGAGGGGTCGTCAAGAGCTGGACCCAGTCAAGGGGCCCTAGACATGGACCATCTATGGTTGATCCCAGCACGCTTCAAACTAATCATCGCCAGTCTGGTCTCAATCAAGGCACCAGACGCCATCACTATCAAAGAGAGGGCCCCGCTTCTCCCAAGGCTGCTCAAGAGTCTGAAGAAAGAATGACGCGTCTCTTCAGGGAGTACCTCAGGCATGAACAACTCAAATTAGGGATAGGCGCCAGAGTATCCAGCCCTTTCACTAGGACACAGAGGCAACATCCCTGCCTCGAGAATGGAAGATGCCCACCATCGATCCATATGAGGGCACCTTTGACCCAATCGTCCACCTACATCGATGCTCTCAGCACATGCTCATGAATGGAGCAACAGAAGGTATACTATGTAAATGTTTTCCACTATTTTGGTCAAATTTAGCAACCATGTAGTTCTGTCGCCTACCTCATGGATCCATCAGTTCTTGGGAAATGTTGAAGGAGAAGTTCATAAGCCAGTTTCGAATTTATGTGGAACAACCTAGGGACGCGTATTCCTTGTTCGACGTAAAACAGAAATCAGGGGAACCTCTGCAGTATTACCTTATCCATTTTTACGCAGTTGCAGCAGTGGTGAAAAACACGGATAAAAGACTTACATTGATCACACTATGTAGAGGCGTCCACCTGGACTCGGAACTTGCAAGAAGACTGACAAAGGAGAAGCCTTTAATTCTTCAGGAATTCTACATTAAAGCAGGAAAATATATGAGATTGAAAGACATAGCAGCACTTCGGCATGGCGAGCAACCCGTAGGTGTTTCCGGCTTCCATGGAAACACGAAAGTTCCGCCTCGAGGAGAAGGGAGCAAGCCAAACAATGACGATAAAAGTAACCGTCAGGCCAACCTCAGAACTGAAAAAAGCAATAAACGACGATACAAATCGGGACAGAGATTTGATTCCTACACTCCTCTGAATGACACCGTGGAAAACATTTACTGGGCCACTCAACACGAATTGAAGTACAAAACCTCTCCATATAAGAAGGAATCGGAAGTTGCGGTTTGGATGGAAAAGTATTGTCACTTCCATGAGTCTAATGGACATAACATAGAAGAATGTCCACATTTGTGGGACCTTATTGAAGAATACATCCGAAAAAAGAAGCTAGAACAGTACGTGCAACAAAAGCATAACTCGTCTGCTCCGACCCACGAGGGACCAGGGCCGCTTCGACATGGAAATAACAAAGAAGAAGCAAGTGCGAGGCGCTCCAATCAAGAGAAAATAATTGTCCATACTATATCAAGGGGCCCGCATTCAGCCGGCGGAAGTTGGGCCGAGATGGAGAGGTACGGAAAATATTTGGAGGATGGAGAAGGGTATTTTCATTCCATTACAGAAGGGTGCCTCGCTAAACGAAGAGAAAGGACCAATATAACCTTCAGCGATGAGGATTTGGTTGGAAACCAGTGCCCATATATTGATCCCATGGTCATTTCCGCCTGGATCAGCCCAACAAAGGTGTTCCCCATTTTGGTCGAAACGGGAAGCTTGGTGAATGTATTGTTCAAACATGCACTCGATAAAATGAAGTTATCAGTGAAAGATGTATCACTATGAAATAAACCCGTACACGGATTCACTGGAGAAGCTATAATTCCGCTGGGGCAGTTGGACTTGTTTGTTGAACTAGGAAGTTACCCTCGATCCGTTATCCGGAAGCAAACATTTTGGGCTGGTAGATGGGCATTCTGCTTATAACACATTTCTGGGCAGACTTACATTATCAGATTTTCAGATAGTCTTAGCCCCTTGGTGCTTAAAAATGAAGTTCCCTACCGATGGGGGAATATGAGAAGTTGAAGGCGACCAAGGCGCAACCCGCAATTGTTATGTGACAAAACTGCTCCAGAATAAAAGGAAGGAAAATGGAAAAAAAGTAGAGGCCGCCCTTTGTGCCAAAACTGTGGAAGCATAGCAATCAAAGAATGCCCCTCCTCTTGAGTGTACTAGCGGCCCATTTGATAAACTAGATCTGAGGGACGGAGAGGAGGAGGCCAATGTCGAGCCCATGGAGACTATGGATCATGTTGTAGCAGATGATCGCGACGGCACAAGTCTTTTCAAGATAGGGTCATAGCTAGACAAAAATATAAAAATTCAACTGATAGGGTTCTTACGCAGAAATTTGGACGTGTTCACGTGGACCCACGAAGACATGGTGGGAATACCCCTCGAAATAGCCTGTCACTACCTAAACATAGACCCAACCAAATCTCGGTCAAGCAGAAGACAAGGAGCATGAGGATGGAACACTCAACTGCCCTCAACGAGGAAGTAAAATATATACTCGCTAATGATTTTATTCGCGAGGCTATTTACCCTAAATGGATCTCCAACCTGGTTCTAGTGAAAAATTCCAATGGAAAATGGAGAACTTGCATCGACTTCTCCAATCTCAATGACGCTTGACCGAAGGACTGTTTTCCTCTGCCTTGAATCGACCGACTACTGGACGAAACAGCAGGGCATGAATTGTTACCATTTTTTGATGCCTACTCGGGGTACAACCAGATTCCCGTGCATATACCAGACCAAGAACATACTAGCTTTATCACAGATTTGGGCATATATTGCTGCAAGGTCATGACCTTCGGGCTTAAGAATGCTAGTGTAACTTGTCAGCGCTTGGTTAATAAGATGTTTAGGCAGCAGACTGATCACTCCATGGAAGCGTATGTCGACGACATGCTTGTCAAATCAAGAAAAGAAATAGATCATTTACACCACCTAACGAAATGTTTTAGGTATTGTGCAAATACCAAATGAAGTCGAATTCATTGAAATGCTCCTTTGGAGTATCCTTGGGAAAATTCTTAGGTTTCATTGTGCACGCCAGAGGGATTGAAGTGAATCCCGAAAAAGTCCAAGCCTTAAAGGACATCAAGATATCAGCCACATGAAGGGAAATGTAGAGTCTAAACGGGGAGGTAGCTGCTCTAAGAAGATTTATATCTAAGGCCACAGACAAGTGCATCACATTCTTTGAAGCTCTAAAAAAGGACCAAAGAAAGTTTGAATGGACCGGCGAGTGCTACTCGTCCTTCCAATGCCTGCTGGAACACATGCAGAAACCACCGGTGCTCTCCACCTCGGTAGATGGAGAAAGCCTCTGCTTGTACTTAATTGTGTCCCCTCATGCATTGAGCGCCGCCTTGGTACGAGAAGATGACCGTATCCAAAAACCAGTATATTTCATCAGCAAAAGATTTACAGGGACAGAGACTAGATATCCAAAGATTGAAAAATTGGCCTATTGTTTCATCGTAGCATCTAGGATATTGCGGCATAAATTCCAATATCACTCCATAAGGGTCTTAATAAATCAACCGTTGCACCAGGTCCTACATAAACCGGACACATCAGGGTGCCAACTAAAATGGTGCATCGAGCTAAGCTAGTATGATATCATCTACCATCCACACACCGCAATCAAAGGGAAGTCCCTGGCTGATTTAATAGCTGAATTCACCATTCAAGGCAAGGATATGACTGTGAGAAAAGAGGAAACAATTGAGTGGAATATGTTTGTGAACGGAACATTCAACGAGCTCGGCTCGGGGGAAGGAATAGCAATCATCACACCCCGAGGAAGAAAGTTAAGTTACGCGCCAAGGCTAGATTTCACCGCAACCAATAACGACGCTGAATACGAAGCAGTAATAGCCGGTTTGGAAATCACTAGGGAAATAGGGATCAAATCAATATGCATACACAGTGACTCGCAGTTAATCGTAAACCAAATCCTGGGGAATTCTAGGCTCGCAGGCAAAGACTTTCCTCTTACCTCAACGGGACTAAAACCCTTTGGAACGAATAAGACTACTATTTAATCAAACATTTCCCATGGGAGGAGAATCGAAAAGCAGATGCCCTCGCCAAAGAAGCTAGCATGAGAAACGAGCCGATGCTGAGGGCAACTCCCGTCATGATGCAAGCCACACTAAGCTTCGAGTGTCTTCAGATCACGCCCGTCAGTAGTAGCGAAGAGACGTTGATGACCTCCATCATCAAATAATTACAAGAAGGAATCCTACCCGCAAATTGCAATGAGATTAGAAATATCCTAAGGACGGCATCCCGCTACACCATCCAGAAGGGCGTCCTGTACCATCATGTGTTTTCCAATACCCTACTAAGGTGTGTCGCAAGGAACGAAGTGAAAGATATTCTCAACAACATACACCAAGGAAGTTGTGGCAACCATACTAGCAGTCAAACTCTAGCTAGAAAGATCTTGCGCTATGGGTACTTTTGGACCACGCTAAACAAAGATGCAATCGAGTTTGCTAGAAAATGAGACAAATGTCAGAGATTTGCCAAATTCCCAAGACTGCCACCTACTTGTCTAAACCAGATGGTTTGTCCTTGGACCTTTGCCATCTAGGGGATTGACCTAATCGGGGAACTCCCCATGGGTCGAGGAGGAGAAAAATACGCCATAATGGCGGTGGATTACTTCACCAAATGGGTGGAGGTAGAACCTTTATGCAAGATTTCATCTACCGAAGTGATAAATTTTCTAAAACATAGCATCCTGTGCAGGTATGGGGTGCCACAGAAAATCATACCGGACAACGGACTCCAATTCGACAGCGAATAATTCGCAATTTGGTGCCACGAACATGGGATTGCCCGAAGCTTTCAGCTGTGGCATATCCACAGGCAAATGGACAAGTTGAAGCAGCGAACAATGTGTTGAAAACACTAATCAAGAAGAAACTGGAAATATCCAATGGGGCATGGGTCGAGGAATTTACAATGGCTTTGTGGGACTACCGAACTTCTTATCAAACTATGACAGGGCATAGTCCATTCGCACTGGCATACGGAGCCAAAGCCATGCTTCCTATCGAAACAATTGTCCCTTCGCACCGAAGAATACACTATAATATGGAAGAAAACGAGGAGCTGTTGAACATATCACTCGACCTGATCGAGGAGAAGAGAAATGATGCCGCCCTCAAAGCAGCCGCTCATAGATAGAAGGTGGCAAGGCAATACAATTCCAAGGTGAAGCCTCGAACACTGCAGAAGGAGACTTGGTTCTCAAACTAGTCTTCCCACAACCTGCTGTTTGCGCCAAAATTGGTCACAAACCCCAAAAACCATGAAAGCGCCAGTGTTTACATACAGATTTACAATATTCACACACAGATCTCAGATCTAGATAAAGTAGAGAATAAAAATGAAGAAATAGTAAAATTAAAGTGGAAGAAAGCAAGAAAGAATACAATATTTGTAGCGGTTCGGCTATCTCCGGCCGCCGTCCACTCTGAATCAGTTCTTTTATTCCTTTATATTGTTATTACTGTTACAAGTATTTGAAAATCAATAGCAAAAATGGCAGAGCTTCTGTGTTTGAGAAGAAGAAGAAGATCCCCTTTGTAGTTTCCATAGGACTCCTATTTATAGGTGTAAATTTGAAAGTATCCACCTCAAAACCTAGAATACCTCTTCTCTTGCGCAAGTAGGCCCACCAGACCGATCCAGAGCGATTTGGGATCGATGTGTGTTCAATTAATATCGATCCGAAAGTGGTTCAATTAAGCTGAGATCGATCATAAAGGTTCTCGAGTGCATCAGGAAGCTCCTCTAAAAATTTCTTAGCGTTTGGACTTGTAGAATGAAGATCGATCCAAGCTATAGTTTATATGAAGGCTGAATCGTTCGTATCAACACTAGTTCGTATCGATCGTACCAATCACCATCGTATCCATCATTACTTCGTATCCATCGGCATGCGTTGTTCGTATCCATCGACCAATCCTCTTTCGTATCCATGTAGCCCACATCTATCCTTTGCATCGATCCGAGCTTTGCTTCTTCATATCCATCAGTTGCTCCCTTGTTCGTATCGATTCCAAGCGTAGCATTTCGTATCGATCAGGAACATGATCGATACGCACTGTGACTGATCAATAACGAAGTTCCAAGTGCATTTCCCTTATCCAAGCTCGTATTGATCGATACGAAACCATCGATGTTGTGCCCATCCCTGATCGATACGAACTTCTATCGGTCCAAATCCATGTATGCTATCCATATTCGCATCCATCTGTCGATATCCCTTGATCGATACGAACCATATAAATACGAACGACATCCATTAATTCGAAGTAATCCACACTGATCGATACGAACAAGATCGATCTGAAGGTATCGATGCTAACCATTTCTCTTCAACATTAATCTATACATGTCTCGAGCATATGAACTCCGACTGACTTGAAAATTAAAACGTAGACTTACCTTGTCTTTCTCATCATTCCCAATCGATCCCGTCTTGATTGGTGCTTGGTCAAATTTTGACGGTATCGATCATAACTTTGTTTCCAGTCGATCTTCAATCCTGATATCCACCCTTTTTAGCCAATTTGTTGATATCCCGGCCTTGATCAAAAGACGGGGTAACTTCTATTCTCCAAAACATGCCTTGTGGTAAGAAGGTGTGTTTTGTGTAGCCCCGAATCCGATATTCGAAGTCCATATTCCATCCATAGCCATACCATCCGATTCATAATCCAATCCATTACCAAACCATCCTATTCGAGTGCCACGGTCAAACCTTTGTCCAAATCCACGACTGCTCCGAGTAGATGTCCAATTCCGAATCCAGTAACCAAATCCTTAGCCAATTTCATAGCCACCTGAACCCGACAACCGAGTTCTAATCCATCCATGTCCAATAACCGAATCCACAACCTATCCGGGTTGATATCCATATTCATAACCTCTTAGAATTCTTGCCAAGCGTAATCCGCACTCGACGACCTGTATTAAACAACGCCTTGGTGTTCCTGGTTCAGTGTCCTTGAATCTGAGTAATGCCATGGCTTAGGTCCTAAGTTGAGTCGCTCCGGACCCTCGCCGAATATAGTCCATACTCGACGACCTGAAATAATAACCGATAATATAGGGCCTAAGTCCTAGGCCGAACCCTGGTCACTCCGGACCCTTACCAAGCATAGTTCGTACTCGACGACCTGAATAAGCTGATTTGTCATGCTCGGATGAAGCGACTTACCCCTTTTAAGGCATAATCCATACCCAACGACCATTTACCAAAAACCAGATAAAAAATCCAGTCGAAGCCCAATCCAAAATCCAGATCAAATTGGAAACCAAAAATCCATATCAGAAATCCAAACCAAAAAAAAGCATCCAAACTAAAGTCCAAACCAAAAAACAAACAAAATCAAGAGTTCAAACCAAACCAGAAAAAAGCAAATGTCCAAACCAAAAAAGAAAAAACAGATTTCACAAAGTATAGCGTCGCGGTTCATCATCATTTCAAAGCATGCCTAGGGGCTACCTCCATCCCCGTACATGAGTAAGTGACTTGGCCATTTTCCCAAAGTCTGCTACTTATTTCATATCATCCCTGTCAGTCGATAACCACTCGACCATCATTTCTGGACCTCATGCCATCGACGTTTGAGGTAGATGGTGGCTGCTCCTGTTCCACCACTGCATTCCGAGCTCTGACTTATTGCCGCAACTGACCACTCCTTACATGTTCCTCGATTATATCCTTTAGATGCCTGCAACTATTGGCATCATGCCTGTCCAGATCATGAAAGAGGCAGTTCCTTCCTGATGCCCTTTCACGTTTCGAGGGTTCTCTCCTTGCCGGTCTTCGGTAGGGAAGGCGATCCCAAGTTTCCATAAATATCCGCTTCAATTATTCATTCAACCCTGTGTAAGTGGAGAATTTTGGCTCTCCGTTTCCTTCTTTTTGTCGAAGTTATCATCTGACTTCCTCTTTCCTTTATCCTTATCCTTGCCCGAGCTTTCACTGGACGGTTCTCCGTCCTTGACCACATTTACTTCCTTTAACTTCATATCCGAACATGCATCCTCTTGTCAAAGAAATCTTTCGGCGTCGTGAAAGAAATCCCTGAGATCCATTGGTTGGTCCAGTATTAATGATACTTTGAAATTCGAGTTATCCCTGACTCCTGACACTGCCACCATTAAAACCATTGACGGATCCGGTCGATCTACCGAAGCAATCGCTGCATTGAATCGAGTCAAGAAAGCCCTTAAAGATTCTCTTGTCCTTTGCTTTACCGATGTTTGCGTCATCACACTCTTTGGTCTTTTGATATCAACCCGAAACTGCTTTAACAACCTATCCACCAATTCTGTCCATGTCCTGACAGATCCATCTTCTAACTACCTAAACCACATAGCAGCTATATCCGTCAAGTACAAGGGGAAACACCAGGCCGTTACTTCCTCCGATGCCCCCTGCACCCCCATATGTCTTGTGTATTTCATCAGATGATCGGTAGGATTAGCCTTGTCGTTGTATACCTCCAGAGTAGGAAGTTTGAACTATGGTGGATTCCGAGCCATCCTGATGTCGCAGGTAAACAGACTCCTATTTACTCCTTCCAGATCTCTGTTTGTTAAGCCTCTGCGCATAGTTCGCCTGATGATCTCAAAAATCCTATGTTGTCCACCAAGGGTTGCCCCCGAGCCCCCGAGGGAATTCTGGTACATACTCTTCATCACGTACTCTTGTGCTCCTGCCAGCATCTTGCTGTACGGTGTCACCTAGAATTCCTCCATGAATCGCTCCATCGTTGCCAGGTGGTGTGCCTCCGAGCCTAGATCCATCCAGATTAACGGTTGTGTGCTGATTAGGAGCTGCGCCTTGTTGAGATCCTCCATCTGATTGCCTATTGAGTCCTTCTGTTCCAACTCTATGGATCTGAACTCAAGCAGCTTCGGTTGTTCCTGCCCGTCCAAACCGTCTGAAAAAATTCTGCTTCATTTCTTCTTGCCTTTTCAACAATTCTTCCTGCATAGCTCCCATCATTATCTTCATTTCATCTCTGCTGATGAAAGCTGAGGTTTGATTTGCTTCTGAGGAAGCCTCCTGACTTCCTTTATGCTGACTCCTTTCCGCTCTTTGTCTTCTAGTTGATTGCTTTGTCATGGTCCCTTTTAGATCTGATCCTTTAGCCTTCCAAATTTGAACTCCAAATCCGGTATAGCGAGTGCTAGCCCTTCTCGGTGAAAGCACCAAAGTGTTTACGCCAAAATTGGTCGCAAACCCCAAAAGCCATGAAAGCACTAGTGTTTACATACAGATTCACAATATTCACACACAGGTTCCAGATCTAGATAAAGTAGAGAATAAAAATGAAGAAACACTAAAATTAAAATGGAAGAAAGCAAGAAAGAACAAAAGGTTTATAGTGGCTCGGCTATCTCCGGCCTACGTCCACTTTGAATCAATCCTTTTATTCCTTTATATTGTTATTACATTTACAAGTCTTTGAAAGTCAATAGCAAAAATGGCAGAGCTTTCGCATTTGAGAAGAAGAAGTTCCCCTTTGTAGTTGCCATATGACTCCTATTTATAGGTGTAGATTCGTAAATATCCGCCTCAAAACCTAGATTACCTCTTCTCTTGCGCAAGTGGGCCCACCAGACCGATCCAGAGCGATTTGGGATCGATGCTTGTTCAATTCATATCGATCCGAAAGTTGCCCAATCGAGTTGAGATCGATCGTAAAGGTTCTCGAGTGCATCAGGAAACTCCCTTAAAAATTTCATAGCGTTTGGACTTGTAGAATGAGAGCTATGATTGATCCAAGTTGTAGTTTGTATGAAGGCTGAATCGTTCGTATCGATAATAGTTCGTATCGATCGTCCCGATCACCTTCGTATCCATCTTTACTTCGTATCCATCGGCAAGCGCTGTTCGTATCCATCAACCAATTCTCCTTCGTATCCATGTTGCTCACATCTATCCTTTGCATCAATCTGAGCTTTGCTTCTTCGTATCCATTGGTTTCTCCCTTGTTCATATCGATTCCAAGCGTAGCATTTCGTATCGATCAGGAACATGATCGATACGCACTGTGGCTGATCAAAAGCGAAGTTCCAAGTGCATTTCCCTTATCCAAGCTTGTATCGATCGATACAAAACCATCGATGATGCGTCCAACCCTGAAAAATACGAACTTCTATTGGTCCGAATCCATGTGTGTTATCGATATTTGCATCCATCTTTTGATATCCCTTGATCGATACGAACCATATCGATACGAACGACGTCCATCGATTCGAATTAATCTACATTGATCGATACGAGCAAGATCGATCCGAAGGTATCGATGCTAACCATTTCTCTTTAATATTGATCTATCCATATTCGAGCATACGAACTCCAATTGACTTGAAAATTGAGATGTAGCCACACCTAGTCTTGTTCATCATTTCTAATCAATCCCGTCTTGATTGGAGCTCAGTCAAATTTTGACGGTATCGATTATACCCTTGTTTCCAGTCGATCTTCAATCCTGATATCCACCTTTTTTGCCAATTTGTTGATATCCCGGTCTTGATCAGAAGACGGGGTAACACCTGCGGTGTTAGATCAAATTTGGGAAGGTCCATTTGCTGTCCATAAAGGCCATAACAATGGAGCTTACATCTTGTCAACGGTAGATGGAGAGGTTTTTGGGAAAACATGGAATCTCCAACACCTCCCCGCTATTTCTCTTGAGTTGTAAAGAAATATGTACTAAAACAATAAAAGAAAGACCGTGGACATAGGCATATTTCGGCCGAACCACTATAAATATCTGCTGTCTTGTATTACTTATCTTATTTATAATGTTCTTTCGTTTAATTATTTTATCTGATGATCATTCCTACTATGAGAAATTGCAGACTCTTACCAACAGCAGTGAAAGTAAGATAGCCATGATAAAGGGCACGAAATAAGCCTTGAAAATTCACTACTAACGATCGACAACCCCTAGCCGACAATAATGAACAGATCATAAGCCATGAATGAGGCACAAATTATAGCCTAGTCCATTCATCATTGGCGTTCGGCTTGCCGGCAATTGCGAACCGATTATAAACCCCACGATTAAGGCATGGCTACAGCCAAGGGTAGTTCGCACTTGACGATCAGCATTACACACGCCGACAGCAATAAATCGAATGATACTCACGACAATGGCATTATCCCGAGTAGTTATCGTTCGCGATTGGCCTTGAATATGAAATTGCTTTTATGGTTCTCTGTTCTCTAAACACTACAAGGATTAACTAAGTCGTATACAGTTCACAAATAGATAGAGCAGACTACAAAAAGCACGCATCACAAAAGTCATCTCAGATAAACATATAAAAAAATTAAAATAGAAGTTGAACGGTACAATGTTAAAATTTTCTCGTACAAAGCTTATCGCCTATATTTATATACATATGCAGAACATCCGTACATCCTCCAAAATTGCATGCAGAAATGGGAAAAGGAAACCACCTTGACTAAGAAGGAGGGACGTCCTTGCCGCTCGGCCCTCTCCCTCCAGCCATGTCCTTC
Source organism: Allium cepa (assembly GCA_030765085.1). NCBI lineage: Eukaryota > Viridiplantae > Streptophyta > Magnoliopsida > Asparagales > Amaryllidaceae > Allium > Allium cepa. The sequence continues at coordinate 452,751,195 of CM060928.1, forward strand.
GAGAGCTCTGATTGCCCGAGAGACTCGCTTTCCTTTCGCGAAGGCCCAACTTGCCCCGAGGACATCCCTACACGAGGCAAGTAAAAATAATTATGAGTTTTGCAATCCAGAATAAGTAATTACAGAGCTAAAGTAAAAAGGTGAGATACCTGCGGCAACGTGACTTGGATCACCAAGCCCCTCGGGATCCGATTCATCGTTATCATCCTCAGCCAGCAACTCATACCCTCCAGGCAGTAGCTTTGGTCTCCTCTACTGTGAACTGGTTGTTCACCATCCCAAAGTCGTACATAGCCCCTTCTTCCTATGCGACTACAGTCTTAGTCTCCTCGAGAAGCCGAGCGTGGATCCCGGCCATCCCCTGAGGGTGTCATCCATCCACTGAAGGTTCCAGTGTTTACAAATCCTTCTGTTGAGCCTTATCCACTGAACTGATAGCCATGTCAATCTATATCTTGCATACGTCGGCAGCTACTTTCCTTGCCTCTTCCTTGGCCTTTGTTATCTTGGAGGCGCGAGATGCTTCGACTTCCTCTAACTTAGCCTCTTTCTTCATGAGCGCCTTGCGAAGGTCCTCCATCTCTAGATGCAACCGCACATTGGCACTCCTAACTTCCTCACTAGTTTTGGTCAAACGGGACTGATAATCAACTATCTTTTTGGTCTCATCTGTAATATAGACCATCCTCGTTGTCAAGTTAGCAAAATCAGGAGTCTTCGCCTCATCTAGGATCCGGACCAAGGGATTTCTAGGTAAAAGGAAATCGGTGTCAGGATCCACCACACGACCACCCACATAGTCGGGATTTATTCAAGATGACTCTCAAAGGGATTCCGCGTCGGTTGTTGATAATTCAAGAAAAAGAATCAAAATTGCACCCTCCTAACTCATCAGTCACTTTGTGCACTTCAAAACCCATCAGATAGTGACGGCAACGGCGGGAGGAATTTTGGGACTCAAGGGTGGTAGCTTCCTTACCCGGGGACCTCGCATGTTTTTGGGATGACTCACGGCTCTCTTCCTTGTCCGGGCCTGATGGGGTCTCCCTAATATTCTCTTGCACGGTTTATTCCTCTTAAAAAGTCACCTTGGAAGAAATGGAAGTCATTTTCATCCGTTTGAACTGCTCAAGCCGCCTGGAGACTTCGTTCCTCTTTGGGTTTCTCCTTTTTCCTATAATACGGGCAACAACGTAAGATCCAAGAAAGCGAGAAAGCATAAAAAATACAAAACGCCTTATTTACTTTCCTTATTTGCTTTCCGAATCTTGAGCTTGAGAGCTATCTCTGCACTCCTTGAAATTCATTCCATTACATGTTGGAACATTCAAAAACCCTAAATCAATCAAATCAAATGAGACTTAACTTAAAATTCCAATTAAAAGATGTTTGTCCAATTTTTGAGCATAAGATATATATCATTTCATTCCAAATCAAAGTGTCATAAGTATATACCACTTCAACTTATTTTTTAAATTTATTCGAAATAATTCGAATAACAGTTTTATGTAATCTACAATACACAGGGTGATAACAAGACATATATAAATAAATAAACATCCAATCATCCAGTATGTCAACCAATAACCATCCATCACAATTAACATCCAAAACAGCCAATATACCACAACAATTAACTAGTTATCCATATCGGGTGTTTTATTAGAAATTCAATTTTAATTTCGAATTTTAACTAATGGTTTAAATTCCTAACAATTTAATTTGTATGTCAATTCAAATGTCAGTTAAATTACCAAACAACGGTCAATAAAGTTAAACAACTTCATGATATCAATTTAACGAACATCAGAAATATTATAGTATTCGTGAGCGGGTTTAATCACTCACTTTTATTTGTACTAAATTTTTTTCAGATTCAAATAAATCCCAATCCAACTCCATGGCATAGTCTTTGCCGATACGAATCTAACGCAACTTGTTTCGCTCAAATTCGACCTTGCATAAGAAAGATTAGGATTTTTAAACATTTGAATATAATTAAATTATAATTAACAAACTTATTCACAATTAAACTAACCCTTATTCAACCATCCTCAATTATGCATACCAGGTCGAGAAGCCCATCAGCACTCCTTCCCACTCCAGGTCGCACCTCCCTGGGGGCCACCGTCCACCGATCCATCGGCACCACGGCGACCGCCTCACGTTGCTCTACCTCCGCCTACAACCGTGCCGCCTCCACCGCCTCCATCTTCACGCAATTTGAGAAATCCCACTGGCCTTTAAGCTCAAATCTTGGCGAATATGAGCATGCATGTGATGATCCGACCACACGTTATGTCAAGCTCTACATTTTCTTAATTGAAGTCGAGACGTAAAAATGGGTAGATTGAGTGCAAAAAGAAAGGAAGATAATTTCGGCCATTAAAACGTTAAAAGAGGCGGCTAAAGCTATCTAGGGTTTTGATTGCAAAATGAAAATTTTCAAGTCCTTATATGGAAAATTTCATGGCACTATTCACCCATGAAAATTTTGAATTCCAAATAAAACGTGCCACCTGACATTCTATATGTTATATCCCAATTCCGAACACGATGGAACATGTATCAGGAGCTAATTCCATCATATTCAAAAGATAGCTTTTCAAAGTCAAATTATTTTAACTAAAGTTTTGAAAATAAATTCTACGCATTTCAAGCTCGCACGACCAAAAAATAAGTTCGATTGCTACGAAACTTGAAATCCTATAATAAATCACTATTACGGATCCGATAAAACTAGTTTCGTCGAAATTTGAGATGGTACAAAAAAAGATTATTTTTACTACTATTTTTGATTTCATATCTTATTCATCCTTAGGAATTTTTGGTGTAACAACTTCAGTGAAAGGAAATGGATATTGAGGATACATTCAACAAATTTAAAGAGCTTGCAACATTTTTTGAAAAACATGGAGAATATGGAGTTGAACCCATTATGAAAGAGACTAAGAAATTGCAAATCATGTTAGTATTGATCGTAAATTTTAGGAAGAGAGGATTGGACGTAGAAAAGCAATTTGATGAATATATCATAGAGAATTATGATAGATATCACTTAAGGAAAATTTTAAAGTTACTTATTTTCAACATATAATGGATCAAACTTAACTTCACTTAAGAGACTGGTTTTAGCAATTTGAACATTATTAAGCAATTTTAGGTTTTTTGTTAAATTTGAAATTCAAAAATGCTAATGATGAAGTTTGAAGGACTACTGCATGAACTTGGAAGGTTTTTTGACAAGTGATAAAGAGTAAAATATTTGTGTTAAGGAGTTGTTCTATGAACTTCAATAACTAAAATAAATTCAACCATCAGAAGTACGTACATCAATTATATTCTTAATTTCTTAAGTTCTTATCGAGATGTAAGCGGATTTTTCAATGTTTGGTTGCTTATTGAGTTTTATTGACTATCTCGGTTACAGTTTCTTTGATGGAAAAAAGCTTTTCAAAATTGAAATTTATGAAAACATATCTTCTGATCATTGTGTCATAAGAGAGATTAAGTGGACTAACTATGATTTCAACTGGAAATGAGTACTTGGATATGCTTAACTGTAAAGATATAATAGACGAGTTGCTTTCAAAAATGCAAGAAGAAGTTGCTTCTATTGATATTTACTGATACGTTGCGATATCAAGTTTAGATTTTTTGATACATAGTTTAAATGATTTAGTTGATCCATATTTTGTAATCGATGCTAATTTTTATAATAGAATTTGCATTTTGTTTTGCACATATAAATGCACTATTTTTTATTAAATAATAGGGTAAAAAAACACAAAATATTGGTCTGAGATAGAATATTTTTGGGCCGTCCCTATTTACCAGTTTATTATTATTTTACATATTGTAAGATCGTTTTCAGCTTATTTCATTTAAACTGCAATAAGACGACGCTAAAATGGAAGAAAATAGTGAAAGAAAGGATGTGCATTGTGATTTTTTAGATTAAAAAAAATCATTTTATCATGAATAAAGTGTGTATTTTGTTTTGAAATTTGTACATTATGCATATATATATATATATATATTGGTTTTAACTATTATTTATTATTTTATGTACGTGTTTTCTTCTTCGAATGCATTTATAAATTAGTATCAATCAGAAGCAAATAGGGTAAATATTGTTTTTGTCATAACTAAATCAGATACGTTTGGGGGTTTGCAAAAACCTTTGATTATCTAATAAGAGATTAGGAAAATGATGAAAAAATAAACCAAAAAATGAAGGAATAGTGAAAAATAATAGGAAACATCCATGCAGTGCAACAAGAAAAGTGAATGTTTATTTCCCATCAAAGGTGTATACCTAGATTCAAGAAGTTGGGACGTGGAAGTTGTATTCTCATAATTACATTTTATTGAATAGTTTATTTAGTCATGCTTACCCTAGAGGATTAATGAACAAGGAGAAAAAAATCATGATGGGTGCGAGTGGTGTATTGGTTAATGTTGTATATGTGAGCAAAGAAAAATATTTTTGAAATGTTTCAATGTAAGATTATTTATAATGCAAAAATAAAATGATCATTTCGGAAATTAAAAGAGTATTCCTTACATTTTGGAGGTTTCATGGATTAGTGAATGTAAGGCTATTCTTCTGACTTTACGTCATCAATTGGTTTACATATACTTACACTCAACTTTATTTTACTACATCAAACCCTAAACTAACCCTAGCCATTTCATTCCTCTGCTTTTGAAATTTTCTTCCACATCTTATATAGTGACTAATAAGAGATACAAAATTTTATTCCTCTTTTTCCCAAATTTTCTCTGGTTCTTACGTCGCCGCTTTCTTCCATTTCAAAGTATGGGGAATTTTCTGTATGTTTTTGCGAGATTTGAAGTCTTTGTTAAAGTCAATGTCTTCCACATGGCCTTTGGTGATACTTCCTTCCAAATTTAAGGTGCACTTCTACAATTGCTTACTCATGTCTTTGCTTCGATTATAGATGGCGTGCGATGCAAAAGGTCGATCTACGCTTTTCGCCTGATTTTATTTTCTATAGCCATCTCAACTGAAGCGCTCAACATGCTTATGGTTCAAGAGGATCATCTCCAACTCTTCTTGTTAGGGTAAAAGTTAGGCTAGGCTAGTAATTTAAAAGAAAATAAAGGTGAACTATGGTCATCATCATAATAGAATGCATAAAAGCATGCCATCATATATTCAATGGAAATAATTATGCAAATTATGCCAATGCTTGTCCTTTATGAAAAATTCTCAATTACAATTTGGCCCGACGGCCATGAAACCCTAATTCCAATCTCAATTTACAAATTGGAGGAAAAAATGAAAATAAAGAAGGAGGACTTGATAAATTTGGCCCCTTTATAGGTGGGGATGCATGTCTATTTATAGAGAATTAGAGATGTTAGATTCTTGACACATGGTATTCCTAGAAGTCGACGGTCATGATTAATACATAAGGCACACGATCGAAACGACATGTGGCATACTTATTTAATGATAGTTCCTGATTCAAGATTATATGCGATACCTCTCTTGAAACCTTCCATAATGGCTTTCATTTGTTGCTTCAAAATAGCATGCGATAGTTCTAACTCATCACCATGGCGTGGATTCTTGATATTTTTAGTTTATAAGCCGAGCATGATAATATAATGGAAATTTTTTGCAATATCTTAAATCACCCATATTTGAATTGCTATTGATGGCTCGTTGGAACCCCCAAAATTGCTCGTGATGGCTTCACTGAACTACTTGCGGTAGCTTTGCTTTGTCAATGCATAAGAACACTCCTCTCGATGGCTTGATTTACCACTTGGAGAATGGTATGCGAAGGCTTTATAGGACCTACCATGGTGGCTCTTTTACTTTGTTAAGCGTCAGTTTCATAAATATATCACGATCGCTCCATTCTTTCATGTTTAAATTTATCACATAGAAGCTTCATGTAAATTGTTCTATAATCTCTTCACAGTAGCACATAGAAAACTCTTCGTGATGCTTTATGGAACACTTAACTACAACTTTATGGAACTCCTCGCTATAGGTCTGCTTTGATTCTCGAGAACATCACGTAATGGCCTTAAGAAACTCTCCTCGATAGCTTTTCCTTATGATGTTCTATAACGGACCTATTGTGCTATTTTCTCACGATAACCTTTGGAGTTACCATGAGCGTTCTATTAAGTTGTTCCATGATGATTACCCTATGAAAGCATGTAGTTGCTTTACTGAACTTTCCACAACATCTCTTGTTTATCATTTGAAGATAGCATGCGATGACTATGCTCAACTTCTTGCGATGGCTTTTCAAGGCTTTCCATGACAAATTTAGGACTTGTTTCAGTTGGCTTTACAAACTCTTCACGATGGCTTCTATGCTTTCCTCATGAAAGCCTCCTACCTTGTCAACATGCAATGACTAGAATGTTTGGGTTATAATACTTGGCCCCTTACTACAATTTTTCTTATACTTTAGTATATGTATCATTTCATATTTAAAAATATTCATCCTAGCCATTGATATTTTTTCATTTGATCTAACGTTTGTCTTTACTCTCCCTTTTTCCTTATAAATAGCCATTCTTTCCCTCTTTCTCTTTTATCCGTTCAATCAAAATCTTTCATTCTTATGTCATATCTTGTTTTCCTACAATTTTCATCTGTTATATATGCTTATTATTGGTTCATTTATTTATTTCTTTATTGACGGGGTCTTTAAATTACTTAGGTTAATCTTAATTTTATGAGGACTAGATTAAATTTAGTTATTTATTTCAATCTTAGTGATTTCTTCATGTTTTCTTCTATAAATGTTATTTTGATCCAAATTTGGTTGCTTGGCCTACCATTTTATTGTTTATGGGTTTCAAGCTTTATGGGTTATGTATCCATTAACTGATGAATCTGAACCATCATTGTATGATGGGTTTTACTCGACGAATTAGTACATGAAGACTAAGCTTTTGTGTGCAATTTATACCACGGCCTTATTTTTATGCTTTAGTCACGATGATTATGTCCAAGTTCATCACAAAGAGTTTTATACTTTAGGTTTATATTATGCGAGACTATGTTTAAAACTCACAGTAGAGATGTTTTTACTTGTGGGCCGTGTCATTTGATTACTATGTTCAAACTTATGCAAATATTTTTATACACAAGGACCATGTTTCATGATGACTATGTTTAAAACTCATCGCGGAGAGTTCTATACACAAGGTCCATGTTTCACGATGACTGTGTTCAAACTTGTCGCGATGAGTGTTAATCATTAGGATTTTGTCCCGCGATGAGTATGTTCAAAATCATCATGACAGTTTTAAACATGAGGATTTTGTGTCAAGATGACTTTGTTCAAAATCATCGTGATGAGTTTTATACATGAGGATTGTCTCACGATGACCTTGTTTAAGGCCTAGCTTTAGATTTTTTACACAAAAGCTTCATACGTGAAAATTAGTTGTTTGATAATTATATATCTTAACATAACTTTGTACCTCATATATGCATACTTGTATACTCGTATCTTCATATACTGTGCGATGACTAATTGTTGATAGCTCTAGCCAATTGTTAGTTATTTTGTATACTCATATATATTCATTTTATATATTCATATTACCATTTGGATTATGGTGGAGGTGACATTCGAAAGTTGATTTTGAAAAATTCTATATATGTAGGGTACGATAAAGTCCCTATAACAACTTTTTACACAACATATTGAAATATAACATTTTATGGAAAAATTAACAAGTTTTAACCTTATATATATGTATATGTATGTGTGTATGGCTCGTGGACTTATATCCCTTGTTTATGTAAATATTATATTGACATGTATGTGGAGTCTAATATATTTAAGTGTTTATGGTAAGCCTTTTCATTAATAGTTTATGTTCCATTTAAATAATTGATGTCATTCTATTGTAGACTTCATGGTTAGAGGAAGAAATTTGTTTTTAAGGGATCATCAAAAATCCCCCAAGTACCCCAACCTTATGGATTATTCTGAAGAAAAACTTTACACTTCTCATCAATCCTACTTTACGAAGCAAGAGTACTTGTCTCTTTTCTCCCCCTTTTTGGCATTTCAGGGATTGAAATGAGGATTTTAGGCCTAGGTGATCAAAGCAATACTCATCCCAATGGGTTCTTTGCCTTTGCTCCACTTCACGTATATCACTCATATCATCTACCCTTCAACCCTATTGTCTATAAGGTCCTGGCCTTCTTGAAGATTGCTCATATTTAGTTGATTCCTAACTCTTATAGTTACATCAATTCCTTTTTTATTATATTTAAAGAACTCAAGGTGGAAGAATTGACTCCCTTCATCCTTTGCTCCTTTATTACTCTTTAAAGAATGAAGAACCTGCCTGAGGGTTCTATTTATTATCTTATTTCTTCGAAGGTGGAGTAGTGATTGGATTCGTCAACAAGCCTCGGGCCTGAAGTCACTGGTTCTTTTTCATGAGATGTTTTTCCCCAAACATTACTGAAAGATTCTTGATCCATGGTACGCATTCTTGCTAGGTTCATTTTTACTCACTTAATGTCTACTTTAATTTTTATTGACTTATATTTTTTATGTTATATGAGTCGAATACTAGCAGTTGATTCAAAGAACATCGGTCCTCAAGTTTTGGCTAAGATTCCTAGCTTTGGAGATGCTACAACATTCTCAAGGAGTGGGTTGAGGCTTCTTATTGAAGAGAAACTAAAGTAGTGCTCTATGATTCTGCCAACCCACCGGGTTTTCGGCAAACCCCTATAATGAAAAAAAAGGAATAATCCACCGGCCCTTATTATCGATAAGCTGGACGCATTTTCCGCAAATTCCCCCATACAATGCCAAATGACTGAAAGCCCTGGATAATATTTAGGTTTTGTTTCTTAATTTCCTTCTCTTTTTATGTAGCAAGATTTGTTTTTTGAACACTTTTCCTTTTGTAAATAGATCCGTCTGAAGTGAACCTTGTGAGCATAGATGCATTATCATCTAATAAAGATGTTTTCGAATTACTTGCTTCATCCAAAGAGATAGAGAAAGTGATGGCTCTCACAACCACTTCATCGTTTGTTGTTTCTACTGCCTTGGATGTTATAGCGAAGGCTAGGGAAGATCTGAGGAGAAAAGGTTCTAAGGTTGCTTTCACTCTGTTTGAAGTTCCTTCTAAAAAGCCCAAAGGGATGGGATCCGCTGTACCACCACTTTCTGCTCCTTCTGCCATTACCATCTCGTCCACTTTCCCAACAAAGGATTTGTCGCCAATGCTTCTGATCCTACTCTTAAGGAGTCTATTGCCTCTTTGCATCAAACTTTAAGGCTTGATACCCCGGAGGATGCTCCTCCCTTTCTCCCTAAACTAGGATGTCCTTGTCCTGCTAACTTTATGGACTTGTTTACGAAGGTCCTTCATTCTTCTGCATTCAATTCCTCGAGCACTTTTGACATCACTCCTTTTTTCTCAGAGTCTTTGAAAATCATTTACTAAACCTTATTCAAGTAAAGTTTATTTGTTTTATTGTGGTATAAATGTTGATTTTAGTTGCTTTTTTATTTTATAACTTTGCATTACTCTCCCTTTTTAGATTGGCCATCATTTATTTGACTTCAAACGGTCATGTGCATCTTCTTTTCAACATGCGTCTTGGTTATAAGAGCCGAATTCCTTATTGTCCAAAAAGGCATCTACCCTTGAGACTCATCTCAACAGTCTTTGCACTACTAATGAATTGCTGTTTTATAAGAATAGGACGATCACAGTCTTGTTAGAGTTAGAAAAAGAAAGGTCTCAGAAGCTAGAAAAGGAGGCGAAGTTACTGAAAGAAAAACTCGAGAAACATCAAGAGTTGGAGGAGAAAGCAAAATCTTTAGAGGATGAACTTTCTCGAGCGCAATAAAAAATCTACTCTTAGAACATCCTCAACAATAGTTCTTGACTTAGAGAAGAATTTGGACAAAAAGTACCTTACTATTTGCAAGCCCGAATCATCCATTCGTGCCATGAAATCCAAGGTTTCCTCTTTTTTGGGCGATCTCCTCCTCTGATGGGAAGGATAATGTTTTGAAGCTATTCTATTCACTACTTATAATATCGACCAATGTCCAGACATGGGTTTTACTTCATTTGGTAGGTCAAGATGGATTACAAGAAGAGATTTGACGTCTTATTGGGGCACGTTCCCAATGATTACTCCGTGGTTACGAGAGAAGGCATTATTGACCCAATGTAATCCTTGGCGTTTGATAGTGAAGTAACGAATGATGATGATGAGGGGTTATAGAATGAAGGTGCTAGTAAAGAAAATGCGAATGGTGATGAGGGCAACAACGGCGATGAAGTTGATAATGATGATACCGATGGCCCTTCTGGAAAAAAATTTCAAGAGGAAATGGGAATGGTGGCTCAAACCATGGTGGTGGATTTGGAGTCCCTCAAGGTTCAAACCATATGACTGGCCTTCCTCCTTCGAAGATCACTAAAGGAGTCAATAAATCTTTGCTTCCTAAACAATCTTCTACTAAGTAAACACCTCTTGAATATGGTGAAATATGTTGAACTTCTGCTAGGTCACAGACTCCAATTGAAGCCCAAACTCCTTCTAATTCTCCCTTTATTTATTTCTTCAGGCCTAGCACCAGTGCCACTCCTCCACCGGCAATTTTTCATTTTATTCGTTATTCATATTGTACATGTATAGTTTAAGATTATTAACATGATTTAACTATTAGCATAGGAAAATGACTAGGAATTACGTAGAGATTATTTTAGTCAAAAAGGAGAAAGAAATTTTGTTTAACTAAGAAAGAGAAAGGCTATGCAAAGATTAGAATGAGTCACATGAAAAATATACGAGGGCTTTAAAAAGTCTCAAAAACCTTGAGGATTTTAAGAATAAAAGAGTTGCACCACTTTTTCGAAAATTACGCTTTCACTAGGATAATTTTTGCAAGGAAACTGAAGAATTGAATGCACTTTTTTGGATGCTAATTAAGGACTGGGCTAATGTATTGACTCATATTCTATATAGCAAAGGATCGTAGAATATTAATATTATTTTCAAACGATGTCGTATAATTCTAAAATTTTGAAAATGAATGTTAGGGACTTTTTCAACATCTATGATTTTTGCTTGATTTCTATGTGACTATTTTTACCATAAGAATCTTGTATGACCTATAAATTTTAATGGAAGCTGAATTGGGGTTTGAAACCATTTCCATTAGATCGGGATGAAGGTTTCCTTTTTTGTAGAGTGGTCATAATAAGAAATTGGACTTATCGTTGGGGAGATATGGCTATTTGAATTTCCACTTGATTTAAACAGATTAATGGGTAATTGGTGAGTTAATGGGTAGGCCCAAAGCCTATTTTGAGATTAGCATGGGTTTAGGTTTGATTGGAGTCTCTTCTATCATTTCACTCTTCCGAAAAATAGAGAGAATCCCCCATTAACAATCCTCTTAGCCTAAAAGTTACCCAAACCCTTACTTTAATTAGCCTAAACACATCATTTGATGGAGATTAGCAAGATAAGCATTTTGGATTGAAGATTTGCTGCTGAAGATCACCTTGGAGCTATTGTTCATCCTTGGATTTCATGCCATTTGGGGTTACTTTGGATTGCTTAGGATTTAGGTGAGTGGTTTTAAGCCTCTACTCACTAATTAGCCCCTATTAGATGTTAAATGACGTTTTCAAATGATTTTCAAACTCTATAACATATTTTAAACCTTTTTAAACAACATATATAAATTTCAAGTAATTTGAATGAGTTTTGAAAAATTCGTATTCTTAGGGATACTATGTGTTCTTAAGGACACTACCTTTAGATTTAGGACTCATATTGGTGTGTTCGCTTGTATGCTTGTTAGTATAGATTATTTATGATGATTGATTGATTTTGTGATGCTTGAATGCTTGAAAACACCAAATCAATGACGGCTTAGCTTTAGGAACAATTCAGGGATTAGCATTAGGAATTGGTATTGATCCATAAGTTGTGCGCCAAACTTGACATAATCGATATGGGGTGACAAGGAAGTCCCTGTAATGCTATATTCCAAGTATCAAGCCATATGGAGTTTGTATGTTCGAGATGTAGTCGTTTGAAACAGGGATTGGTGGACACTTGCCTTAAATTGCGAACGATAAGGGTGGTTCGTGAGTGAAAGGAGGAGGGATCGCTTGAGTGCTGTGTATGGATCGCGTGCATTGGTGAACGTTCTAAGTGCTGGATCCATCTAAGGAAGGGATCAGTGGGTAACTTGGAACATAGGATCGAGATGAGAATGGTGGCTTGGAGAAAGAGACGTGGGGTAAAGGATTTGGAGTAGAGTTCGTGAAGTTTTGGCTAAGTATGGGATCTGTCCCACGGATCAATATTGATCCTTGGGTATTGACTCATATGACTTGCGATCCATAGAGGATTGTCTAGGGGTGAAAAGCAACCTATATATAAAGTGCGGGATCAGGGAAAGTAGGGATGGATGGTGATTAGCATGAGGGAAGTTGGACGCCGAATCTTCAAGTGATTGCTTTAGGTTCCTATATGTATGCTTCTTGAAGTTATGAGGTTTGACTAGAGTTTGGGTGTGTGATTAGTCGAGCTCTAGACAAGCCAATTATTTAACCAAATATAGTTAAGTGTGGGGATCATACTGTATCCTAAGTTCTGTGGCGAATGTCAAAAACGATGATGCGTGGTTCGATGATGATGATTCTACAATGGGAAGGGACAACTTCGATAATGGATAACTATATTTTGAGATGCAGAGTTAAGGACTATGAGTTGTATTGAGAGGGAACTATTAGGTGATGGTTATGGCGCATGATGGTATTCTACGTGATGATGATAGCAGGGAATCGTCCTAGCTGTAGGACTTCATGATGGGAGTCATGAGATTAGTTCTTTTGTGTACTCTCCTATAGATGACGTATGCAAAGGGATCATAGAAACTCAAGGGTTCATAATGTACTCGTAAGAAGAGGTATACCTAGGACATGATGGTCCCTGAAGCGTGATGGCTCTTTATTCTAAATATGAAGTTTGTTTACCCCTGGACTAATGTGATGATGAGTCTAGTTCCTAGCCGATTGAGTGCCATGGATTCGAGTATTGAGGAACTAGGATGTAGGCTATTATGATGGGTAGCCTGATCTTGACCGTGATGGGTCGGCGAGTGTTACTATATCCAATGCATTAAGTGAGCGAATGTGAGAATGGATGATGGATTCTATGTTTGTTTGACGGTTTGTTTCCCTAGGAATGTCACCTGATGTTGATATTATTGATTCATATTTATACACCCCTAAGTACTTCGATGTATAGTACACTCATGATGACTATGATGTAGAGTTGCGTGTATTTTGTATATGTGCTAACTTTGTGTATGCAGGGACATGCGAGGTATGATCACTCTTTCCATTTGTCCTATTATAGTAGTACATTAGTATTTAAAGGTTTATTAGCACTTACACTATATTATTGTTCGCCTTGAGGTATTATGCTTTGTTTCTTATTACTTTAGGTCTCCCAAATAAGTAGAATATGGATATTAGGTCTGGTGAGCACGTGGAGAAGGATAGGTGACTTGTAGGAGGCTATTTTCTCGTATTAGTATATTTACTCATTTGCTATTCCACTGCACAATATTATGGAGCTCGCTAGTGCCTTTACTATTTAGAGATAGTTTATGAGTTATTATTTGAGGTGTAAATCTATTTCTTATATTGTATATTGTATGGATCTGTTCACTCGGATTCTGTGATTCATTCATTTATTTACTGTCTTGCGTGTCTTATATCTAAGATGTATACTATTATATTCTATTCAATGCGCAATGAGATATATGATAAGTTTTATGTTGTTTTATTTACTTTACAACCCTTGATGGTCACCTCGCATCGATCAAGACTGCTACGGTGCACTGTACAGGTATACTAGGTGTCGTTGGTGTGGGGTGATCGTCACATTTGGTATTAGAGCTTAGGTTGTGTTGTTTAACTTAAGCGATATCGTGATCTAGTAGAGATAGGATATAAGTTCTCACCCTATATTGGATCGAGAGTGTGTGTGCGTATATATGCAAGAGTACATACTTGTTATATATTTTAATTTTCAAAACTATGTAGTTATATATATTATATAATTCGCACTGCATGCACAAGTATTACTTAAGTAGGATTCCTTATCGAGAGACTAATCGTCCTTATCATAGATTAAAGGATGAGTCGTCGAACAAGGAATGCTACTAAAAACACCATTCTGGAGTCGAAGAGGAAGTTGGCTCGAGAGATGATAATCCCAATTTGCAGACCATGTTTAATACCATGATGCGGAATATGTTGCAAAATGCTCAAGTAGCTGCTCCAAATTTTATTGTTAATGGTGGTGCTTCAGTGCAGGTGCCCAGGGTTGATTTTTCCAAGCTGAATAAATATTTTGCTAGTCTTGGTGGTAGGCCATTTCTTGGAACGGAGCCAGTGATGGAAGTTCAGGATTGGCTCGACACTTGTGAGTAGATATTTGATGATCTTGAACTTAATGATGCTATAAAGTGGATGATGACCTCGTGTCAACTTTAGGGAAGGGTGATGAACTAATGGAACGTCGTAAAAGTTACTACACCCAAGGATCAATTTACTTAGGATCAGTTCAAAGCCCGTTTTAAAGTGTAGTTTATCCGAACTACTTAAAAGTCGGTCTTATTCCATAAATTTGCAGATCTAAAGCAAGGAGATATGACTATCTTCGAGTATGTTATTGAGTTCAATGCCCTGTCGAAATATTGGATGTCCTTCATTGACACTCCATGAAAAAATAATAAGAACTTCATCATCGGCTTGGATGACTACTTAGGAGAAAAGCTCGTAGGCCACATTGACGAGACTTTCAAGATGTTAGTTGAGAAGCCCTTGAGGCATGAGAGTTTTTATCTAAAGTCGAAGGCTATTGTTCCCAAAGATGAGCCAAAGCCGTAATTGGGTGAGGGAAGCAAGAAGAAGTGGAATGATAAAAGGAAGCAGTTTTAGAACAAGGGCAGGTAGAAGAAGAGTAAGACCATACTTGTTTTTTACAACCACGGTGATAAAGTCCATTATAACAGAGATTGCAAAGCTGAGGGAAAAGAATGCTACAACTGCAACAAGCTTGGACACATTCAGAAGGACTGTCTAGAATCTCTAAAATAAAAGCAAGTGGTGAAAGCATATGCTATTAGTGTCATTCTGACTTGATCGAATGCTCAACAAAAGAGAAGGAGAAAGGCATCATTATTCGATGTATGCTTTCCATTTATGATGTTCATATATGAGTTTTATTTGATACCAGGGCTTTACATTCCTTCATATCTATTGATTTGGTAGGTAGATTGAGATTGAGACCCGAAATTATTGACCTACCTTTGGTTGTGGCAAACCATTTGGAGGCTTCACTAGCCTGAGTATGTTTTTCATGATTTGGCCTTATCGAGTGATTGACGCTCTTTTGACCATGACTGCTATGTTTTGGTTTTCATTGGGTTTGGTATTATTCCATGGATGGACTGGCTTTATAGATATGGAGTGATGGTGGATTTTGAGCGGTTATTGGTGATGATAGGAGTAGATGATGGATGGACGGTAGTGTTAAGTTCCTTCCAAATGATAATGTGATTGTCGGTTTCCTATATTCACTTGATATCGCACATGGAAAGTTGCCATCGGTGCTTTTTGCTAGGGAATATCCGAATGTATTTGAGGAGGTGACCAGACTTTCGCCACATAGAGAGATTGATTTTTGTGTTGATTTGGTTAAAGGTGCCAGACCGATAGCAATGCCTTTGAGGAGGATGGAACCTAGAGAGCGGAGAGAGCTCAAGGTGCAAGTGAATGACATATTGCAACGATGGTTCATTCGCTGGAAGTATTTATGAGTGGGGAGCATCCGTAGTATTAGCCATGAAGGCAGATGGTTCGCTTAGATTATGCGTTGATTGCCATGAGATGAATAAAGTGACGAAGAAAAACAAGTATTCACTCCCACGATTGATGGCTTATTCAATTAGCTTCATAGTGCTAGAGTATTTTCTTAGTTGGATTTTTGTGACAGGATTTCACCAACTGAGAGTGGTGAGGGAGAATGTGGCGATACAACATTTCGTTCGCCATCTAGATTTTATGAGTGGTTGGTTATGCTATTCGGGCTAACCAATGCGCTGATATACTTTGTTGATCTCATGAACCGTGTCTTCATGGACCATCTAAATAGCTTTGTGCTTATGTTTGTTCATGATATTCTTGTCTACTCATGGATAGAGGAAGAACACAAGATACATTTAAGGATCGTGTTGGAGGTGTTGAGAAAACACTACCTGAAGGCGAAATTTCAGAATTGTCGCTTATGGAGGAGATAAGTGAGATTTTTGGATCACGTTATTTCTGAGCAGGGCATTGTCGTGGATCCCAAAAAAGTCACAACAGTCCAAGATTGGGCTAGACCCAAAACCGGTACGGTTGTGAGAATCTTCTTGGAGTTTGTAACGACCTATATTTTACATGTTGGAGGATAGTAAAATATTTTTATTTTTTATTCATATGAGGTTGTCTGATTCTATAATTTTAGGATATGACTGTTAAGGACATTTTACACACCTAATTTTTTTTAGAATTTCTACATGACCATTTTGACCTTGGAAATCTTATTTAGCTTTATAACTTTTGATAAGAGTCGAATTAGGGTCTCACACCAATTTCTTGCTTCAAGATGATGGTTTTTCATTCTGTAGTGTGGTCGTAATAGAAAAAACAGACTTACAGCTAGAAAGTTATGTCTATTTTAAGTTTGGACGGTTGTTGGTCAAAATTAGTGTGTAATTAATTAAGCCAATGATTAGGCCCATTAGTATAATTTGAGATTACTATAAATAGAAGCTGTAGGAGTCAAATTAAAAAATTTCCTTCTCTCCCAAATCAGATCTAAACTCCTATCAACCCTTGATCCATTCAAAATCACCCAAATTACTCTTTAAGTCAAACAAAATTGAAGATTAGTGACTAGATTGTTCATTAGAAGATAGAGATCATTATTTTATTTGATTCAAAGTTGCATTTCATTGCTATCCACTTTGGACCGATACTCGATTTTGTTGAATTTGGTGATTGGTGAGTGGATTTATGCCTTCTCGCTATCCTATGCATGTTTATGGTAGAATTATAGGTTTTAACATGATCTTTGATCTTATAATCCTTTTCTAACTTCAATCACATGTTAATATATGTTTATGACCTAAATTGATAAATTCTAATATGGATTTGTAGTAATAGCCTTGAAATTCACCTTGTTCATATCCATATGTTCAATGATTGCTTAGATTTGGATTAGAATTTGTTTAATTTCTATAATTATATGTATTGCTTGTTTGAATGGATGTAATTGATGTTATTATATGCTTTTATGTTGTGCTTTGATGTGATTTACTAGTGTTTTGGATGTTTAGGAAGATAGGTTGGCGAATTTGGCGATCGAAGGCAAAGTTGTTCGAAACCGGATGAAACTTGAAAGAGATGCTTTGGAACATGGAGCGAGCCTATAGCTCAAGTCGTACATCCAGAATAGTTAAGTATATAGCTCGGTACTGAGTCATTTGACTTGATACCGAGTCATTTCTATGGCTTAGATGGGTTGATGATTTTGGGGATCAATAGGTGTAGGCTAGTGGAGATGGAACAAAGCAAATTTCAGAGAATTGGTTAAGTGTTGGATGTTATGCCGAGTGGTTTCTAAAACTTGGAGTTGAGTGTTTTAGATTAGGGTCGAGTTATTTTGATGGATGGGTCTGGGTTCGAAGCACTTGGGGTTGGATTTCTAGTAGTGTGGGAGGTAATATAGTCAAAATTGACTAAGTATGTGACTTGGTGTCGAGTCATATTGATTCAGTATATGGTGATGAGATGAGTTTTCTAGGGGATGGAGTGGAAGCTCTGTAGATAGTATTGGAGGTGTTGGCTCGTTCGCATCAGGTTGGACGGTGATGTAACAACATGATAAAAGCTGTGTATCTTCAGTTTGTGATTCACGGGGGAGTAGATACCGAAGATAGCGACTTGATAAAGGAGAGAGCCATAGGATGGGGAATGGGGATTTTCCTGGATAATGGAAACTGGATTGAGTGTGAGAAGGGCTCAGATCTGCATGGATCAATGTAAAGCTCGGATGTATATGTGCTAAGGAATTGTTGATACTCGTAGTGCATTCTATTATACTCGAACCAGGGGTATTGTAAGTTGGGATGCCAATGGAACAATTGAGGGGCCTATATAACCTAGACCAGTGGCTTTGGTTCTAGTGTCAATCGTTGGGCTACGGAACAAGTATTGAGCTTTAGGCTTCATGGTACTAGAGTACAAGGAAAACCGGGATTTTCACTAGTCCCTAGCATAAAGGGCATACGAGTCATCATATATTCAGGGCACATGGATGAATGATAGTGATTATTGCTTTACGGATGCTATGATTCCTTTCTTTAGTAGGCTATCACTCGAGGATATCATTAAGAGTATGTATTGGAGATAGGGATATCTCGATGTCCACCATTCTATGATGTACAGTACATTTATGATATTTATAGAGTACCATATTATTTTGTTATATGCTAACTCTTTGGTTACAAGGACATGGCAGGTACGGTTCGTGTAACAATCCTAGATTTTGACTATATATTTAAATTTGACTTTATTTCATTTTGAAATTATTTTAAATTTGTTTTATTTATGTGATATCATTTCTAAACATTTTTAAAATGATAAGATAATTTTTCCAAAATTTACTGTATTTATTTCCTATTTTTAAAGGCTGTTTTCTAATTTTCTGCCATTTTCTTCATTTTAAATTTCTTTATTTTATTTTAAATTTATTTTATTTGTGAAAATTCATCTCTAAATATTTTTAAAATAATAATAGAATTTTTCTAAAAATTACTCTGTTGATTTCCTATTTTTAAGGGCTGTTTTCCCATTTTCTGCTATTTTCTGCATTATAATTTTATATTTAAATTAAATTTTAAATATTTATTTTGTGAATATATTTGTATTTTATGTTATTATTTATGTTTAAAAATACTTTACAAGCTTATATGAATTTTCTAAAAATTATTTTATTTAACTTCAAATTTTGCCAGTCTAGTTCACTGTTTTAACTATTTTCCTTAATTTTACTTTACATAATTGATAAATATTATATATATTTGTATATTGGTTGAAAATTTCGAAATATTATCTGATATTATTATTATTTCAGCTACATAAATTTATATAAATAATAAAAGGTAAATTGAAAGGGTTTGTGACCTTTTGTTTCCTATGCCTTTTGATTTTCCCACCTTTTCACATTTTAACGTTTCTTTTCACTCAAATGGCCATATCTCTTCATTCTTTCAGCTGCCACCCTCATTTCTCATTCACTTACTTCATTTTTTCTCTCATTTCCTCAAAAAATTTCGGCCATAGCTTTTGAAGAAAGTTTGGTAAACTTTATTTCCTTTTTCCATTTGTTTATGCTTGAATTCATGGTTTTTACACTTGTTCTTCTTCATCATAGGTTCGGCCTTGCTCCTCCACCACCATAGCCGCCTCCACCATCACCACATCAGGTCACCATCTCCTCCAGCCCACTAACCAAGCCATGCCGTGGTCATCTATGACTAGATCCACCAAAGTTTATGCAAACACTCCACTTGTTCAGCCTAGCCGAACCATTTATGCACATACCCTTCATTTTTCACCTAAACCACCTCCTTGGCCGCCACCACCAGTCCATCCATCACCTTTGGCTGACACTCCAGACCCCACCTGACCTTCACCTTGTAGGGGCCGAGCCCAATGGTCCTTTGGTTGAGCCATGGTTGCACAAAAGCCACTTATTTGCCTTAAACCCTTTGTATTCACACCTTGTAACTTCCACCACTTCACCACACTCTTAGCCGCCCTTTGCACCACCTTCTCCAGCTCATACCTGAACCAAAACCACTGCCACACCATCTCCTAGCCTCCAGCAAGTCTAGCCATGCCATTTGTAACCTTGCCCGATGCTTGAAATTGCACAAAAAATCCACTTGTTTGCCTTGTACTTGTATTTTCATACATAGCAACTTCCATACCTTCACTACCCTTGCTAGGCCGACCATATATGACCCATACCTGACCAAATACACCCCATGGCAGTACCTTATCACCCTATAGGCTGAGCATAGTGATGGTGGAAGCAAGTGCAAGTGTTTGATTAATTGTTGTTCCTTAATTTCTAGCATCGTTTATCGTATTTTTGGTCTGAAACCTTATAATTATTACATTGTTTGTTTGATTTGTATTCAAGGGAATTAATCCTTGGCTCCTCCATTTCGTATCTGTATCGTGCTTTTGTGCTTGTGTAGATCCCGTTGTGCAATTCGTCGTTGTGTCATCAGCTCAAAACAGTGAGTAAATCTCACCAGACTAATATGTACTTATGTAGTGATAAACTGACATCACCTGAATCTGTAAATGCATATCATCCTGTTATAACTGCTATATTACATTCATATGAAGTTCACACCTATATTTACACTTGTTATACCATATGTTACTATTATTTCATGCTATTCTGTTATTTTCATCAATTTATCACACTGCAAGTTCCCTGTAGACTAGAATCACTATGGGTTGAAAAGATACATACCCGAACGGAATTTAGAATAGGAGAAAATCGTTATGGGCTGAAATGATAGGCCTGAATGATTTTCAATTATTTTCTTTTACTTGGGATTGCGGGTTTGAAATGATCAAACCCGGTTTTCTTTGTAAATTACGGGTTGAAATGATATATTACCCGTATCACTTTATCTAGGCTAGAAAATGAAATACAGACCCGTTGTGAAAATATGTTTTTCTAAAATTTTTAATTATTTTAGAAATGTAAATATTATAATATTTTGATTTAAATTTGATTAAAAATGATTTTTGTAAAGCATTATTGATTTTCTGAAAATTTATAAGTGAAATAAATAAATGGTAAAGTTAGAAAATCTGGAATGTAAGCTATTTTGGAAACTAGAATTTGGTGATAAATGGAATTTAAATTAAATATGAAAATGTGATAAATTTATGATATTTTGAATTAAATGAACTTAAAAATGATTTTATAATATTTCAATGATTTTTGAATAAAGCTAAAATGTGAAATGAATGAATATTTAGGTTGAAATTTGGAAATATAACTAAAATTGAAAATTTGTGAATTTGGCTTAAAAGTGAATTTTAAGTTAAGTAAATAAAAATGAAATTAAGTTATGTTTGAAAATTTTAAACTTAAATGTTAAGTTAAATTTAATTTAATGAATTCAAAATTTAATGTTGGAATTTAATAAGTGAATTATTATTAAATTTTGATTTTTGAATGGAGATTTAACTTTATAAAATCATGAATATAAGGATATTTGAATGATTGTTTTAAAAGTGAAATTATATGATTTTATAAGTTAAAAATGATTTAAATAAAAATATAATTATTTGTGAAATTATACTGAATATTTGAAGTTAATTAACTGCATTTCTGAAATGCTATTAATTCTAATGTAAATGATAATACAGCATTTGTAAATGCTGTAGTTTATAATAATGGACCAAATGGCTAAGTTTAATTAAAGGCTATTATAGCATTTTTGTAAATGTTATAATTGTTGAATTTAACTAAGTTTTATTTGAAACTAATGTAACCCTATTACAGCATTTTAAATGCTATCTTTTGTTAAATTGAACTGTTTTGAATGTAACTTTCTGTAGCAATTTCTAAATGCTGCGAAAGTCGAATTTTCATCTGTTTTAATAAATTAAGTGAATAAATGAATTTTGAAAGACTAAAATTTTGGAAATTTAATAATTTAATTATTAAATATAATAACTTCATTTTATGATTTAAAATGAAGTAATTTGTTTTGAAATATAAACTATTTTGAAATGTGTTTTGTAATGGTATTTAAATTAAATAAGAATGAATGTGGTTTGGAAGATATTATATTTTTGATATTTTGAAATGGATTTTGAATGATACTGAACTTTGAAATGATATTTTATTTTGAAGTATAAAATACCATTTTGAAATTTTAACCACGGGATGTATTTAATCTATAGTTTAACTGATTCTTAAAGGATGGGCGATCCCAAGCATCCTTTAAGTTATTGTGCATTTCTACTACAGTTCACTTGAGTTGGTTTACATTATGTAAGTATATATTGTCCTGACTCGAGTGTTTTGTGTTTTACTTTACGCTCGGGTCAGCCTAAGTATTCACAGCTTTGGATTCTCTTTCTGGAGCTGGTCTTTGCTGGAGTTTCTGCTTATCTACATTTATATCTACTCTCTGTTTCAGCTGTTCTAGTTTATCTCATGTATTAGTGAACTTCTATGTAATTGGGATTTCTATTATGTTGTTTTCAGACTGTATTATGTATTTGGTTTGAGACTCTGCCGTAGTAGCTTCATGAACTACTATGTATTTTATTTCCGCTGCGAGTTATTCTGATATTTCTGTGTCTGTGATTCTGTGATTGTATTTCATTTGCTCCAAATTTATTTACAACGCGGTATTTGAGCAATTCAAGTCCGACATGTGCGGATGCGAATGGCTGAAAATATCGGGTTGTTACAGTTGGTATCAGAGCTTTGGTTTTAGGCAAACCTTAGCCTGCGGAGCAAAAACTCATTAGAGATAAGGTAGAAATACCCTAGAATGAGTGAAATCAATCTCAGAATCCTTTCTTTGTGAGAGAACGTATTTTCGAAGTATAAAATGATTTTTAAAGATTTTTAAAAGATTTTTCAAAGATTATTTTGGTATAAAAATGTTCTTATTTCGAAATCAAGATTTTCTAAACTTCATCTCTTCGTTATCCACCTTGTTAGAAACCTTTTGGTTAAGATTCTTATCGACTAGGATTCCTTGAACTTTGGAACACTCCCACTTGTTCTGGAATCCAGTCTTGTTTTCCCCATTTTTCCTTTTAATTTTGGAGCATTTGTAACTCTACTTTGGAATGACCTCTCTAAAGAGCGATGATTCCGTAAATCTTTGAATGATTTGTAAAGGGGTGAAACTCATTTACAATTGGCATTGATTCACTGAAGATTTTTTTTATCCTCGGATGTCGATGCTATCTATCTACTGCTCTACCCGGATTCTATTCTCTGGCGATCGAAGGTCGATTTGCCTTAGATTTCCGTATTGAATATATTCCTAAAGTCTCGGGTGACCGGTTAAGTTCGCCCGCGATTTATATAGGCTTATCTATCCTCTATTTGGTAATTAAATTATCTCATCTTCGTTTGAGTTTATCTTCGAACTAGAATTCTATTTGATTAGAGTCCCTCTAATTTTGAATCTTTGTTTGTTTGAAATCCTTCCCTAAATCATCCTTTGGAAATTTGTATTTGGTTGTATTTTGAAATTGTGCATATATCGAAATTATTAAGGATGACCATATTTTGTATGTAAAAGTGAAATGTTTTCGATAAAGGATTATATATCTTTTAAAATGAAAATTTTAATCTTTGAAAGGATTTGAAATTTTGAAATTGATAAGAATTTGACTTATATAAAATGATTTATAACTGAAGGGTTTTGAATTTTGAATTTCGTGGAATCGAACTCCGGCGTTTTGAAATCGGTTTTAAGATTTTGGAAAATATGTAATAATAATAATATGATTTAAAGATAGTTTTTTTCAAATGTATTCGAATAAATTTAAATGATTTCGAAGGAATTTCAAAGAAGTGTTTCAAAGTTAATTGAAGTCCAGAACTCACTTATGTCGCTGGAAAATAATTTCGGTGATGAATGCATGCATCATCGACATTGATTTTCGAGTTTCTGAGTGAGAGAGAGGCCACTCTAGTAGCTTTGCTCTGCGAGTGATTTTGTGAAACCAATTTTGATTTCAGATTTCGAAGTATGGTTTGATATTCGAAAGATAGATCCGTGTACATATATATATATATATTTGAAAAGATTTAAAGTAAGCCGGTGTTCAGTTCTCGAGTTTCAGATTTTGAAACCTAACTTTTGAAATTGATTTACTGATTTAGTGTTGATTTTCAACTCTTGGATTGAAAATATGACTTCTTCGACTATTTTAAGATTCGAGCACTTCCAAATCAAGGTTAATTTTTCAAAGCTAATTTTTTTGAAAGGTATAAGGTATTTGATAAAGAATATAAGTTTAGTTTGTATGTTTCAAGTATGAAACAATATGGTTTTTATAAGTTGAAACTGTTTTGTTAAGTAAATAAATAAGACTATTTTGAATTATACTAATATGAAATTTAGTTTTGAAATGTTTTGGATAAAAATTAGTCTTCAAATGTTTGGGAAAATTTTGGTTTTAAATGTTTTAACTTAGTAACATCTTTATAAAACTATTTATTTGAAAAGCTGGAATAGATACATAAGTTGTACGTACGTTGTTTCATTCACATAATTAATTTGATCCAAGTTTGAGTGCACAAGTTCGAGGTGAATTACACCATTTCGTGTTAAGATTTTTCATTTGATTCTTGATGGCGAACATTTGATATGGATTTTGGGCTTGATTCTAGAATTCTCTATCATAGTATATGGCTATGCAAGGAGACTGATGGCTTCTAGTCAAGAAACCATCGAAGTCCGCATTAGGGAAGTCGAATGGACAATACTAGTTCGAAAGCGAACTTGTGTGATCAAGCGAGCGATCGAATGTAATGTTGCGAAATAATGACATATTTAAGTAATAATGAAGTAAAATTTGAGATATATGAAATTATGAAATTTAGCTTTGAAATATGGTATATTTAAGCCTTGAAACATATTTAAGTTTTGATAGTTTATTTTGTAAATCAAATCTATATTTGAAATGGTTTTGTTGGAAAACTAAATTGAAACTGATGGTTTGAATTGAATTAAAATTGGAAATTTTAGATTTTGGTTTAATTGAAAAAAATTGAAATGAAAAGAATTAAGGGCATGTTTTATGATTTCAAATGCATGATGTCTAAATGTTATGATTTTCAAAGTGTAATGATTTCAAGTATTTTAGTTTCGAAAGATTCGTAACTTTGAAAGTATTATGACTTTTGAAGTAAATACATGTTTGAAATGGAAATGGATTTATTTGACCTAAATTTTGTTGATTTGGAAATTTGGATTATTTTCTAAACCTATTGTTTTAAGAAATTTTGAAACTGAATATGTATAACTTGAAAGAAATGATTTGGTGAAATCATATATGATTTTTAAACTGAAATACTATTGAAATGAATTAAAATTTAGAACCTGTTTTATTTAATACTTGATTTGGGAGCTATCGAACTTATATAAAAATGATTTGTATAAGTAAACTATTGATTTGAAAACTGTTGACTTGAAAGGTACTCAATTTTGAAAATTGAAATCTTATATAATCAAAATCTATATAAGTGTGATTTGATATACTATTGTTTTGGAAAGTATTTGATTTGGAATGAAATTTTATATAAAATGGACTTTATATAAGTATGATATTTGAAAGTGATTTTGAAAGGTACTATATGATACATATTTTCGAAGTAAAGATATGGAATGTGCCTTCTGCTTGATATCCTCTTTGTGGCCACATTGTGGATTCATTCTATCGATATTATTCTCTCTCTTTAATTTGGGTTTTCCAGATATGATACTCGAGTGTCCATCGAATTCCACGGCGATCCCCGTGATCTTATGATCGCGACTACATAGCGCAAGTGCCTGGCTGAGTCTTGCCTAGGGGTACGGATTGTTTCCTGGGGGATCTAGGCATAACCATTGTGTATCCTGCACTCTACTCGTCATCATGGCGTAACTCGCAGGGCTGAGAAAGCTTACGGATACGGATTGTTTCCTGGGGGATCCAGGCGTAACCATTGTGTATCTGCGATCCATGGTTAGACAACTGTTTCGGTTTGGTTGATTTGTTTGGATTGTACTTTCCATATCTGTTTTTAAAAGTGTTTTCATTATTTTCACTGGGTGTTGAAACAAGTCTACTAAGTACTTGGAGAATTCTAGCTTTGCGCCTGATCAACGCATAACCAGAGTCTGCAGGAACGAAAGTAAACTTGTTAAGACATCGAGTTATAAAAGTATTTTGATAAAAGTATCTTGATAAAGCACTATATAAAGAGTATTTTGATCAGTTATTTTCCTTTCTAAAAATTTAAAATGTTTTAAATATTGTTTACTTTGAACCATCAGATTTGAATCAAATGACTATTCATCATACTAAATTTTTTTTATTAAATTGAAATGTATAGTGGTTCAAATAATGGTTCATCCTTGTCTTTCAACCTGCTTTACCTCCTAGCTATCTGTTTTTCCCTACCTTCTTTCGAGGATGTATTCCAACCTATTGCTCTTTCTTGTTGTTTCTCCGCTTCCTTCCTTTTCGAGGACGAAAAGATTTGAGTGGGGGAGAGTGTAACAACCCTAGATTTTGACTATATATTTAAATTTGACTTTATTTCATTTTGAAATTATTTTAAATTTTTTTTATTTATGTGATATCATTTCTAAACATTTTTAAAATGATAATATAACTTTTCCAAAATTTACTGTATTTATTTCCTATTTTTAAAGGCTGTTTTCTAATTTTCTGCTATTTTCTTCATTTTAAATTTCTTTATTTTATTTTAAATTTGTTTTATTTGTGAAAATTCATCTCTAAATATTTTTAAAATAATAATAGAATTTTTCTAAAAATTACTGTGTTGATTTCCTATTTTTAAGGGCTGTTTTCCCATTTTCTGCTATTTTCTGCATTATAATTTTATATTTAAATTAAATTTTAAATATTTATTTTGTGAATATATTTGTATTTTATGTTATTATTTATGTTTAAAAATACTTTACAAGCTTATATGAATTTTCTAAAAATTATTTCATTTAACTTCAAATTTTGCCAGTCTAGTTCACTGTTTTAACTATTTTCCTTAATTTTACTTTACATAATTGATAAATATTATATACATTTGCATATTGGTTGAAAATTTCGAAATATTATCTGATATTATTATTATTTCAGCTACATAAATTTATATAAATAATAAAAGGTAAATTGAAAGGGTTTGTGACCTTTTGTTTCCTATGCCTTTTGATTTTCCCACCTTTTCACATTTTAACGTTTCTTTTCACTCAAATGGCCATATCTCTTCATTCTTTCAGCTGCCACCCTCATTTCTCATTTACTTACTTCATTTTTTCTCTCAATTCCTCAAAAAATTTCGGCCATAGCTTTTGAAGAAAGTTTGGTAGACTTTATTTCCTTTTTCCATTTGTTTATGCTTGAATTCATGGTTTTTACACTTGTTCTTCTTCATCATAGGTTCGGCCTTGCTCCTCCACCACCATAGCCGCCTCCACCATCACCACATCAGGTCACCATCTCCTCCAGCCCACTGACCAAGTCATGCCGTGGTCATCTATGACTAGATCCACCAAAGTTTATGCAAACACTCCACTTGTTCAGCCTAGCCGAACCATTTATGCACATACCCTTCATTTTTCACCTAAACCACCTCCTTGGCGCCACCACCAGTCCATCCATCACCTTTAGCCGACACTCCAGACCCCACCTGACCTTCACCTTGTAGGGGCCGAGCCCAATGGTCCTTTGGTTGAGCCATGGTTGCACAAAAGCCACTTATTTGCCTTAAACCCTTTGTATTCACACCTTGTAACTTCCACCACTTCACCACACTCTTAGCCGCCCTTTGCACCACCTTCTCTAGCTCATACCTGAACCAAAACCACTGCCACACCATCTCCTAGCCTCCAGCAAGTCTGGCCATGCCATTTGTAACCTTGCCCGATGCTTGAAATTGCACAAAAAATCCACTTGTTCGCCTTGTACTTGTATTTTAATACATAGCAACTTCCATACCTTCACTACCCTTGCTAGGCCGACCATATATGACCCATACCTGACCAAATACACCCCATGGCAGTACCTTATCACCCTATAGGCTGAGCATAGTGATGGTGGAAGCAAGTGCAAGTGTTTGATTAATTGTTGTTCCTTAATTTCTAGCATCGTTTATCGTATTTTTGGTCTGAAACCTTATAATTATTACATTGTTTGTTTGATTTGTATTCAAGGGAATTAATCCTTGGCTCCTCCATTTCGTATCTGTATCGTGCTTTTGTGCTTGTGTAGATTCCGTTGTGCAATTCGTCGCTGTGTCATCAGCTCAAAACAGTGAGTAAATCTCACCAGACTAATATGTACTTATGTAGTGATAAACTGACATCACCTGAATCTGTAAATGCATATCATCCTGTTATAACTGCTATATTACATTCATATGAAGTTCACACCTATATTACACTTGTTATACCATATGTTACTGTTATTTCATGCTATTCTGTTATTTTCATCAATTTATCACACTGCAAGTTCCATGTAGACTAGAATCACCATGGGTTGAAATGATACATACCCGAACGGAATTTAGAATAGGAGAAAATCGTTATGGGCTGAAATGATAGGCCTGAATGATTTTCAATTATTTTCTTTTACTTGGGATTGCGGGTTTGAAATGATCTAACCCGGTTTTCTTTGTAAATTACGGGTTGAAATGATATATTACCCGCATCACTTTATCTAGGCTAGAAAATGAAATACAGGCCCGCTGTTAAAATATGTTTTTCTAAAAAATTTAATTATTTTAGAAATGTAAATATTATAATATTTTGATTTAAATTTGATTAAAAATGATTTTTGTAAAGCATTATTGATTTTCTGAAAATTTATAAGTGAAATAAATAAATGGTAAAGTTAGAAAATCTGGAATGTAAGCTATTTTGGAAACTAGAATTTGGTGATAAATGGAATTTAAATTAAATATGAAAATGTGATAAATTTATGATATTTTGAATTAAATGAACTTAAAAATGATTTTATAATATATCAATGATTTTTGAATAAAGCTAAAATGTGAAATGAATGAATATTTAGGTTGAAATTTGGAAATATATCTAAAATTGAAAATTTGTGAATTTGGCTTAAAAGTGAATTTTAAGTTAAGTAAATAAAAATGAAATTAAGTTGTGTTTGAAAATTTTAAAATTAAATGTTAAGTTAAATTTAATTTAATGAATTTAAAATTTAATGTTGGAATTTAATAAGTGAATTATTATTAAATTTTGATTTTTGAATGGAGATTTAACTTTATAAAATCATGAATATAAGGATATTTGAATGATTGTTTTAAAAGTGAAATTATATGATTTTATAAGTTAAAAATGATTTAAATAAAAATATAATTGTTTGTGAAATTATACTGAATATTTGAAGTTAATTAACTGCATTTCTGAAATGCTATTAATTCTAATGTAAATGATAATACAGCATTTGTAAATGCTGTAGTTTATAATAATGGACCAAATGGCTAACTTTAATTAAAGGCTATTATAGCATTTTTGTAAATGTTATAATTGTTGAATTTAACTAAGTTTTATTTGAAACTAATGTAACCCTATTACAGCATTTTAAATGCTATCTTTTGTTAAATTGAACTGTTTTGAATGTAACTTTCTGTAGCAATTTCTAAATGCTGCGAAAGTCGAATTTTCATCTGTTTTAATAAATTAAGTGAATAAATGAATTTTGAAAGACTAAAATTTGGGAAATTTAATAATTTAATTATTAAATATAATAACTTCATTTTATGATTTAAAATGAAGTAATTTGTTTTGAAATATAAACTATTTTGAAATGTGTTTTGTAATGGTATTTAAATTAAATAAGAATGAATGTGGTTTGGAAGATATTATATTTTTGATATTTTGAAATGGATTTTGAATGATACTGAACTTTGAAATGATATTTTATTTTGAAGTATAAAATACCATTTTGAAATTTTAACCACGGGATGTATTTAATCTATAGTTTAACTGATTCTTAAAGGATGGGCGATCCCAAGCATCCTTTAAGTTATTGTGCATTTCTACTACAGTTCACTTGAGTTGGTTTACATTATGTAAGTATATATTGTCCTGACTCGAGTGTTTTGTGTTTTACTTTACGCTCGGGTCAGCCTAAGTATTCACAGCTTTGGATTCTCTTTCTGGAGCTGGTCTTTGCTGGAGTTTCTGCTTATCTACATTTATATCTACTCTCTGTTTCAGCTGTTCTAGTTTATCTCATGTATTAGTGAACTTCTATGTAATTGGGATTTCTATTATGTTGTTTTCAGACTGTATTATGTATTTGGTTTGAGACTCTGCCGTAGTAGCTTCATGAACTACTATGTATTTTATTTCCGCTGCGAGTTATTCTGATATTTCTGTGTCTGTGATTCTGTGATTGTATTTCATTTGCTCCAAATTTATTTACAACGCGGTATTTGAGCAATTCAAGTCCGACATGTGCGGATGCGAATGGCTGAAAATATCGGGTTGTTACAGTTCGTGTACTCTTGTTTCTTACTGTATTTACCTGTATTGTATTTTGAGACTCATTTACCGTTCACACCAGACTATTGCTTAACCTAAGATTTTATGCTTTGCTTCTTATTATCTTGAGTACTCTTAAATGAGTAGACTAGCTAATAGGTCTAGGTGATGCACTAGTTGTGCAAAGGATGAGCTGGATAGAGCTATCTTGTATTATATTCATATATGGATTTCTATGCTTTCTGCTGGGCAGCACAATAGAGACTTGGTAGTACTCGCTTATTTCCTACTTGTTAAGACAGTTTTTTGAGTTGATTCAGTTGTATACACTCAATGACTATTGATGTATAACTCTAGGGATCTCATAGTCTGATGATTAGTTTACATTGCTATTATTGTCGCTTTGGAAATATCTGTGTATTATGTATTGTCCATGCTCTTGAGATATATGACCGGTTATATAATATTTTTGTTTCATTTTCAACCCTGATGATCATTCTATATCGACCGAGCACGTCTATAGCGCACCATATTGAAATTATTAGGGCCGATGGTATAGAGCAATCGTTACATGTGGTATCAGAGCTTATGTTACACAATTAACCTATGTTGACACCGCAATCCAGTAAAGATAAGGATGGTGATATCATCTTAGCGGATCTAGAGTGTATATATATACGAAAGAGTTTGTACTTATTATATGTTTTGGTTTTCAAAATTGTATAGTAATATATTATATAGTATAAGTCGCATGCACATGAGCACTATAGACACAGTTTTCTTTATGAGAGACTAATCATTCTTGTTATAGATAAGAATAAGTTGACATACAAGGAATACTATGAGGAATTATACTTAGGGAGTTGAAGGAAGAGCAGGATCAGGAGTTGTTATGCCTAATTTTCAAGCTATGATTAATGCTATCATGGCGAATATGTTTAGAATGCTCCTGGCATGGCTGTTGGTAGAGGTGCTCCCGTGTAAATGCCTAGGGCTGATTTTGCCAAGTTGAGCAAAGATTATTCTACTATAGGAGGAAAACCATTCCCTGGAACAGAGTCATCCCTAGAAGTGCAAGATTTGTTGGATACCTATGAGTGCACTTTTAGCGATATGGAATTAGGTGATGCTACGAATAGGAAGTTGGCCTCTAGACAACTTCACGGGAAAGTTATGAACTTTTGGAACCATTGCTACCCCAGAAGATTAGTTTACTTGGGACTAGTTCAAATTAAGGTTTGAAGAGAAGTTCATTCCGACCACTCAGAATTCGGTGCTGTTTAGGAAGTTTGCCGACCTTAAGCAAGGAGATATGTTAATTTCTGAGTATGTTGTAGAATTTGATGCTTTGTCAAAATATGGTATGTGATTCATCGACACTCTACTAAGAAAGAATAAGAAGTTCATCATTGGTTCGGATGACTATCTTGGAGCGAAACTAGTAGACCACATTGATAAGCCATTCGGGAAGCTTGTTGAGAAATAACATCATTATGATAATTTGTATCCTAAGGCAAGGAATTTTATTGTTGTTTCCATTGAGAAGGAAGAACCAAAACCGTAGCAAAATGTGGCGGCAAAAAGAAGTGGAATGGAAAGAGGAAGCACTCTCAAGAGAAGAATGGTCAAAAAGGGTTAATTGGAACCTATTTGCTATGGATACAATGAGAAGAATCAACTGATTAAAGATTACAAAGTGAGCGAAAATAGAAAGTGCTACAATTGTGATAAGCCTGGACATTTGAATTGTGATAAGCCTGGACATTTGAAGAAGGATAATCCAGAGCTGGTGAAGGACAAATAAGTTGTGAAAGTGTATTCTTTGGATGCAATCCCGACTTCATCAAGTGCTCCCTTGGCGAAGGAAAAGGGAAAGTGAGTCGTTATTTAAGGTATGCTTTCTATTGGTGATGTTCCTATTTGAGTTTTGTTTGATACTAAGGATTCACATTCATTCATATTTAGTGACCTAGTAGATAGATTTGGATTGAGACCCGAGATAGTAGACCGACCCTTGATCGTGACAAACCTGTTTGAGGCTCTACTAGCCTGTGATCATTTATAGCAGTTTAATTTTATCGAGTCATGGATGCTCTTTTGTTTGTGATTGTTTTTTCTTGAATTTTGTTAGGTTTGGGATAATCTTGGGAATGGAATGGCTTAAGAAGTATGGCAATAGTGGATTGCGAGAAACTATTGGTGACAGCCGAAGATGAGGTAGGGCGAATGGTAGATTAGCTGCCTATCAAAGGATGGGGTGTTGGTTAGCTTTCTATATTCACTAGAGCTTCCATAAGAGGGGTTTTCATCTGTGCCTAACACTAGAGAGTATCTAGTTGGCTTTGAAAAAGTGATTGGATTGTCGCCACATAGAAAGATTGAGTTTTGAATAGACTTAGTGAAGAAAGCCAGACCTATAGTTATGCCTTTAAGGCATATGGCACCGAAGAGCAAAAGGAATTAAAGGCGTAAGTGAAAGACCTGTTAAGGAGAGGGTTCATTCGAAGAAGCATATTTGAGTTGGTGCACCTACAGTATTTGCAACTAAGGTGGATGGATTTGAGGTTATGTGTTGGTTATCGTGAGCTGAATAAAGTGATAAAGAAGAATAAGTATCCACTCCCATATATTGATGACTTTTTTAATCAATTTCACGTTGTAAACCGTTCTCTCAAATGGATTTGGCAAAGTGATTTCACCAGTTGAGAGTGGCAAAGGAGGGTGTGTCTATTACTAGGTTTTGTTTGCCATCAGGTGTTTATGAGTAGTTGGTAATGCCGTTCGGGTTGACCAACGCTCCGGTATACTTTTTGTATCTCATGAATTGGGTTTTCAGAGACCAGCTGATTAAGTTCATGCTTGTGTTTGTGGATGATATTTGATCTATTCTAGAACCAAGGAGGAGCATATGACGCACTTGAGGATAGTGCTAGAAATATTGAGGAAGAATAAGTTGAGAGCGATGTTCCCCAAGTGTCACTTCTGGAGAGAAGAAGTGAGATTCTTGGGTTAAGTTATTTCAGGATAGGGTATAGCAGTAGATTCTATGCAGGTGGCAATAGTTCAAGATTGGAACCAATCCATGAATGCTGTGGATGTGAGGAGTTTCCTTTGATTGGAGGGATACTATAGGCACTTCATCAAGGAATTCTCGAAGACAACGGCAAATTTGATGAAGAAGAGTCGGGCTCTTATTTGGGATGCAAAGTTTGAGCATGCATTTGTGATTCTAAAAGAATGGTTGACGAGTGCACCAGTGTTGACCATTCCAAGTGGAAATGAGGAATTAACAATATATATAGATGCTTGTGATACTGGATTGGGTTCGGTATTGATGTAGAAGGGAAAAGTTGCTGCTAATGCTAATTAATAGCTAAAACCGCATTAGAGGAATTATCCGACTCAAGATTTGGAATTGATGGTGATAGTTTTTGCTTTGGAGATGCGGAGGCATTATCTACTAGGAGAAAGGTTTGAGCTGTTTACAAACCACAGATCCTTAAAGTACATTTTCTCTGAAAAGGATCTCAACCTTCGTCAGCAACAGTAGTTGCGGTTTTTTTGCCTCTTATGATTTTAGCATTTCCTATACACCAAGAAAAGGGAATGAAACCATTGATGCATTAAGTGGAAGACATGCTAATTTGGGAGACATGTTCTTGGAATGGAAACAAATTGAGTATGCTATTGGTTATGATTTCAAACCTCATTGCGAGTTACAACAAGACATATTGGCAAGTTTGTCGATCAGACCTACTCTAATAGAAAGGATTGGTGCTAGTCGATAGCGAGATGCTAGGCTAGCAGAGATCATAGCATGGATATAAGAAGGAGTAGAATCTGAAGATATGAAGCAATATGAACTCGACTGAGAAGGTTGGCTTCGTAAATATGGAAGATTATTTGTTTTCGATGTTGATGGATTAAGATATAAAGTGTTACAAGAGTGTCATCATTCTAAGTTGACTACTCACCTCGACGATAACAAGATGTACTGAGATATAAAGTGAACTTATTATTGGGAGGGTATGAAGAGTGATGTTGGGGGCATTCATCTTGTAGTGTATGAACTGCCAGTTGGTAATGGCAAAGCAGAAGAAACCTAGTGCATTGTTGCAACGGCTAGATATTCCTAAGTGGAAATAGGAGCAGGTGTCGATGGATTTTATTGATGGACCGCCGAGGACTTGAGCATGGTACAATAGCGTTTGGGTCATAGTGGATTAGTTGACAATGAGTGCAAGATTTATACCCATCAAATCAAGTAGAACGACGTCCAAACTGGCAGAGTTGTATATAAAGTGGATAGTATGACTTCACGGTGTGTCCAAGAGCACTGTGAGTGGCCGAGACCCATTGTTCATCTGTGGGTTTTGGTAGAGCTTACTAGAGGCATTAGTGACCGAGCTGCACCTTAGTACATCTTATCATCCGCAAATGATGGGCAGACCAAAAGAGTAAATCATCTATTAGAAGATCTCTTGTGAGCATGCATTGTATATTTTAGAAGACCATGGGATGACCATCTATATCTGGTGGAGTTTGCATACAAAAATAGCTATTGGTCGAGTATTGGTATGGCTCTTTATGAAGCGTTGTATGGTCGAACTTGTTACGCTCCTTCATGTTGGTGGGAAGCGGGTGAGAAACTGATACTTGGGCTAGATATGATTAGGGAGACTTTAGAAAATATTGAGATCATTCGGTGATGAATGAAAGCTGCTCAGGATCGATAGAAAAGCTTCCCCGATAGGAGATAATTTTTTTAGAGTTATCTGTCGAAGATATGGTATTTATGAAGGTTTCTCCTCTGAAAAATGTAGTTCAATTCAGTAGAAAGGGGAAGTTGGAGCCAAGATTCATAGGTCCTTTTCCGATAGTTAAGAGGATCGGAAAGCTAGCGTATAAGGTTAACTTACCTTAGAAAATGGTGAGTGTGCAGAACGTTTGTCATATCCCTTATCTATGGAAGTTTGTGATGACTCAGGCATGATGATTACACCGAATCAGCTAGAAGATGTTAAGGTAGAACTAGAAGTTGCTAGATCTCGTAGGCCACTTCATATTCTTGGGTATGATACGAAACGACTTAAGAGAAAATCAGTGAAGCTAGGAAGTTACAATGGAGTAGAAATGATGACAATTGTACGTGGGAGACCGAGGTGAGCATAAGGATTGCATGTCCGGAGCTCTTAGAATGGTAAGATCCACTTTTTATCATATCTACTTTCACCATTGTATATTATATTAGATATGTTAGTATTCTACATGCTAGGTTAAGTTCACCTATAATATTAATTACATGGTTGCTTGTTTGAGATGTTCGACATTTGCTTATGATTGGTAGGCATGTGAGATAACGATGGTTGCTTATATTTTGGTTGGTTTAGGTATTTTGGACTGGAGATGAAATTTGTGAAGGGGAAAGAATGTAGCGACTAGTATTTTACGTATCGGAGGATCGCAATATTTGTTTATTTTTTATTCAAATGAGGTCGTATGATTCTACAAGTGTGGGATATGACTCTTAGGGACGTTTTACATACTTGTGATTTTTCTTGAATTTCTATGTAACTATTTTGACCTTGAAAATCTTGTTTGGGCTATAACCATTTATAGAATTCGAATCGGGATCTCAAACCAGTTCCATTATTTCAGAATGATGGTTTTCATTCCTTAGAATGGTCATAATAGAAAATAGACTTATGGTTAGAAAGTTATGCCTTTTTCAAGTTTAGACCATTGTTGGCTATAATTAGTGCATAACTAATTAAGCCCGTAATTTGGCACATTAGTCTAATTCGAGATTACTATAAATAGGGGCTGTAGAAGTCAAGAAATGTTTTTCCTTCTCTCCCAAATCAGATCTAAACGCAAATTAACCCTCGAAATCAAACCAATTTGAAGGTTAGTGACTAGATCGTTGATTAGAAGATAGATGTCATCATTTTGGTTGATTCGAGTTGCTTTTCACTATCGATTGAGACTCAAATTAGTTGAATTTGGTGATTGGTGAGTAGCTTATGCCTTCTCACTATCCTATGCATGTTTATATTGTAGAATTATTGGTTTTAACATGATTCTTGATCTTAAAATCCTTATCTAAATTTAATTACATGTTAACTTATGTTTATGACCTAAATTGAGAAATTTTAATATGATTTGTAGTAATAGCCTTGAAATTTACCTTGTTCATATTCACATGTTCAGCGATTGCTTAGATTTCGATTAGAATTTGTTTAACTACTATAATTCTATGTATTACTTGTTTTAATGGATGTAATTGCATGTTATTCTTGTTTATTGTGCTTTGATGTGGTTTGCTAGTATTTTGGATGTTTAGGAAGATAGGCTGGCGAATTCGGCAAACCTGAGGCAATGTTGATCGAAATTGATGAATCTTGGAAGAGAGGCACAAGAGCATGGAGGAAGCCTATAGCTCAAGTCACACATCCAAAAAGGTTAAGTATATAATTCGGTGTCGAGTCATTTAATTTGGTACCAAGTCATTTCTATGGCTCGGATGGGTCGGCGATTTTGGGAATCTCTAGGTGTTGGCTAGTGGAGAGGGACCAAGGAAAGTTTCAAAGAATTGGTTAAGTGTTGATGCTATGCCGAGTGGTTTCTAAAACTTGGAGTTGGATTTTTTAGATTGAGGCCTAGTTGTTTCGATGGATGGATCGGGGTTCGAAGCACTTGGGATTGGAGTTCTAGAAGCATGGGAGGTAACTTAGTCAAAATTGACTAAGTATATGACTCGGTGCTAAGTCAATTTGACTCAGTGTTGAGGCATTTTGATTCGGTGCCTATTTATGTTTATGCATGGCAACGAGATGAGTTTTCTAGAGGTTGGAGTAGAAGCCCTATAGATTGTGCTGGAGTTGTTGGTTTGTTCGCATCAGGTTGGATGGTGATGTAACAACATGATGAAAGTTATGTATCTTTGGTTTATGACTCATGTAGGGAGTTGGTACCAAAGACATTGATAAAGGAGAGACTCGTATGATGGGGAACGCGGAGGGTTCTTGGATAATGGAAACTGGATTGAGTGAGAGAAGGATTTGGATTTGAAGGGAGCGAAGGAGAGCTCGGATGTTTATATGCTAAAGAATTATTGATACTCAGAATATTTTATGTTATACTCGAAGCCGAGATATTGTAAGTGGGGATGCCAGTGGGTCAACTGAAACGCTTTTATATCCCGGACTGATGGCTTTGGGTCTGGTGTGTAGCTTTGGGCTACGTTACAAATATCGAGCTTTAGGCTACGTGATATGAGAGTACAACAAAAACTAGGATTTCCATTAGTCCATGGCATGCAGGCCATATAGGGCACAGGGATGAGTGATGGTGAGTACTACTTGATGGGTACTATGGTTACTTTCTTTAGTAGGCTATCACTCAAGGATATTATTGGAAGTGGAGATAAGGATATATGGACATCCATAATTTTATGCTATACATTATCTTTATGATATTTATAGAGTAGCATATTGTATTGTTATGTGCTAACTCTTTTGTTGTAGGGATATGCTAAGTATGGTTCGCGTACTCTTGTTTCTTATCATAGTTACTTGTATAGTATTTTGAGACTCGTTTACCACTTGCACCAAACTATTGTCTGACCTAAGGTTTTTTGCTTTGCTTCTTATTATCTTAGGTACTCTTAAATGAGTAGACTAGATAACAGGTCTAGGTGACGCAGTAGCTATACGGAGGACGAGCTGGATGGAAATATCTCGTATTATATATATATATATATGAATTTCTATGCTTTCCTCTGTGTAGCACTATAGAGCCTTGGCAGTATTCTCTTATTACCTTTTTGTTGAGATAGCTATCTGAGTTGATTCTATTATATATACTCTGTGGATCTTATACTCTGATGATTTGTTCAGATTGTTATTATTGTCTCTTTTGTTTTATCTATGATATTAAATATTTTCCATATGCTGTGAGTTGTACGAGAGGTTATATGCCGTATTTGTTTCATTTTCAACCCTGATGATCGTTCTTTATCGACTGAGCATGACTACAGTGCACTATATAAAAATTATTGCTGCTGATGGTATAAAGCAGTCATTACAGGGTCAGTTGGATATTATAGACGATTCATTCAGGACTTCTCAAAAGTAGCAGCTCCATTGGCTTACTTGGTGAAGAAGAATCAGACTTTTACTTGGGGTGCGAGATGTGAACATGCATTTGTTGGTCTGAAGGAAAAGTTGATGAGTGCACTCATATTGACCATTTCGAGTGGGAATGAAGAGATGACGGAATACACTGGTAACAATTGGATGCGGTATTGATTTAGGGAGGAAAAGTTGTTGCATATGCTAGTTGACATCTGATGGCTCATAGGAAGAAATAACCCGACACATGATTAAAGCTAGCAGCGATTGCATTTGCTTTGTAGATTTGGAGGCACTATCTTTTAGGATAGAGTTTAGAGCAGTTCATCGACTATAAATCATTGAAGTACCTCTTTTCGTAGAAGGATCTTAACCTTCGCCGGCAGCGATGGTTATAATTACTAGCCTCCTATGATTTTGATATTGCATATACATATGGTAAAGGTAATGCGGTTGTTGATGCTTTGAGTAGGAGACATGCCCGCTTAGGAGCTATAATTCTAGAGTGGAAGCTGTTATCGACATAATTTCACACGGGGATATGGTGTTGGATTTAAGGCTTTAAAGCGACGAGATTGGACCTCGTTACAAGAAGAGACTCTTCGATAAAGACCAACAATGTCGAAGGCATGAAGATAGGCCAATTCGATAGGATTATGGCACCACTTCGCATCAAAACCATATCTCATCACATCGATGATCCTGCATCTCTTCGAGGTCGCTCTTCATTCATGCCACCGCACCCTGACTTCGAAGATATACAAAAAGAAACATAGAGAAGACATTGCCTTTCATGATTAGTGGCATGAAGAGGTCAAGTACAAACAACTCTAAAGGTCAATAATGAGTGTCGAAGTAACATTAGTGTATCTCATTAATACTAAGAACCAATACTAGCCAATCACAAGCTCTTTGCCAATCATTATGAAGTACTGCACCATGCAGCTCTTTGATGATATCGCACTACTCTTCCGTAACGTTCAAATGGCATTTTGACATCACGTTTTACCAGTGTTTTGAGGACATTGCATATCTGTGTGAAGCGATATTGATGTTAGACACTATCAATATCAACGATGATCTTAACACTGCACTATGATAATACCAAAAGGATGAAAGTGGCAGCGCCTCTTCGCTGTTTTTCAACACAACACTTCGATCTTCATATCACTTGAAGGATGCCGACATTATGTTTAGTAAAGTCATCATTGCCGCCATGGATGTTGCCACCAAGTATGTTACCGTCGAGGTTATTGCCATATATCTCCAAAGAAATCTCGGCGAAGACCTAACATTTAGCAACATTAAAGTCGACAATGACCTTATCGCTCCATTTCTAAAGCTCCATCCAAGTTGAAGACCCTGCCACACCACCTCTATAAATACGATCCTAGGGGTGCTGTTTCAGGGGGACTGATTTTCTTCCTCCTCACTTCTTACTTTTTAAACTATGTAAACCCTGAATTGAATTGGGTATTTTTCCAATTGTAGCACTTGAACAAATGTACATATAAGGATTTGGGAATCTTCTCTTCTCTTATTTCTTACATTATAAACCCTCAATCGATTTGGGGAGTTTAGAGCATATTGTAATTCGAGAACTTTGTACACCTATGATCTTGGATATCAAATAAGGACATAGTATAACATATGTGTAATAAATTCGAACTTTGACTTGAACATACTTGCAACTTTGCATATCGCATATTTGAATTTGTTTGAATTTGTGATTGTCATAGCATAATTGACTTCGACCTAGTGACTTCGAACATAATCAAATCCTACATATACTTCTTCGAATTGTCCATATGACTTTGACTTTGACCATAACATCAAGAGATACTATGAAGGTTCTCATTAACTCGATGACGTCATTCAGCCTTGACGAAGCCTTTTCTTTTAAAATAGCCTAATTTCCAAGCACTTTCGCAGTTAGCAAATTTATTTGCTAACATATAGCGTGAATGACCTCGAACATGACCTCTAATTGCCTTTTGACTTCAAACTAAAATAAGTGCACATGACACTTATCTTGATGATTAAACAATGAATTGCAATGAAAATAGAACCATGCACATCCCAACCTCTGATTCGACAGCTTCAAAGAGCTTTATAGAGGCTTCTCGTTGGTCAACTTCCACTCGTACTCGCTTTTAGGTGTTGAAGAATTTATACGTTAACATTTTGGCACTAAAAGGATAGCTTGAACCTCCGACCTTGTGTTTCTCTCCACAAACTAATTGCATAAGGTTCTTTTGTTTCAGGAAGAAAATGGTAAGAGTTAGAAATGGCAATGACATCCCAAATGAACAAGATGCATCACAAACAACTTTTGAAGATAGTATCATCCCCAGCTTCAATTTAAAGAATATGGAAATTGGATAACCTTTGGCTGTAACAAGACTTGCAAGCATTGAGACCAAAATTAAGGATTTAATAAAACAATTGATAATTATGTGGGAACTTTTTGAAAGGAATCCATCTCAAGAATCTTTAAAGGTGATGAAGCTTATGGAAGAAGGAGATAAAGTGCAATCTCCAAGTTAAATCCAAGATGAAGAACAAAACGAAAACCAAGAGAGTCAAGCTAAAATCCCCTTAAACAATCAAATAGTTCAATCCAAGGAGATAATAGAGATTACTACGATGATGAAACCAACTAAATGGATATTCCCAACCAAGTAATAGAGGACATGTTTGAAGGGAAATAAATTCTTAACTTAAGGAAACATAATAATTTTCGATAAACTCCCTTATTAGAGGAAATCTTTACTATTAAAATTCCATCCTACATCATAATTCCTCCTCCAAAGTAGGATGGAGCCACTGATTTGGATGATCACCTTCAGGCTTTTGAAAACCGAATGGATTTATATAATTCTTCTGAAGTAGTTCGTTATAAGGTTTTTCCTATAACTTTTAATGGAGCAGCTACTAAATGGTATAAGAATCACCAAGAAAAGACCGTCATTTCTTGAGAATAATTCTCTTATGAATTTGTACTGCAGTATTACATATACAAAGACCCAACTTTGGATTCTATCATGTTAGCTAATATTAACCAGAGACTAGTGAAATTACTTGCCGATTACCTAAAGAGATTTAATAAAGAGGCATTGAAAGCAGAAAATGCAACAGACAGAGACAAACTGATAGCAGTTCGATCAGGGCTAATTGAGCAAACTCCTTTTTGGAAAGAGCTTTGTATTAATGGATGTAAGGATTTGCAATACTTCCATTTTCGAGTAGAGAATTTCGTTCGTATGGATACGATGTACCACGCCAAGAAAGAATCCCAACAAGATGCATAAGAAGGAAAGTTCGGTCTCAATCACTCTAACAAAAAGCCAAGGTGGAATGAAAACAAAGGAAAAGACCAACTGGTGATGTCTAAACCTAATCCTATAAGCTTAAACAAACCGCTATCCAATATTTTCGCCAAGGCAAAAAGTAATGGAAGTTTATTCACTTCCTACAAAACAAGGAAAGCTCCTGAACCTAAAAAGGGATAAGATTAGATGAGTGTCAAGACCTATCAGGGATTATCCAGAATAAGCAAGACAGGATCTCTAAAAGAATTCGCTAAGGAAGCTTAAAGGATTTCTCATTACGAGAAGAATAGCCCAGACACTAGAGGACAAACATTTTTCTACAAGAAGAAAAGTAGCTCTACTACTTCAAATTCAAACTCCAGCCAAATTATAAAGTCTCATGATAGCAACCATTATGGATTATCTTTAATCATAAAATTCTAATTCGATTTGTACTTGAAAGTGATCAGTGTTAATATAAATTTCGCATGTCTTTACAGGCTAAAAACAAAACCAATCCACTATATATAGAAAGGATCTGAATTTCTCCATCAGAAAATAACCAATCTCTGGCCTTCTTCGAGGAAAAGATAAATCAAATGTCTAAGATAAAGTGGCTCTCTATCTCAAATCTTGAATCCATATGCCTCCTAGCATAAACCAGTTTATAAGGAAAGGTAAACATCCAAAATCTTCCAAAAGAAGGGATTCTTAAAGAAAAATATGCTCTATCCATAAAGGCCTATTAGTTCATGTATCCTGACTTTTCAGACTTACAAATAAGACATTCCTTTTTGCTAAGAAAAACCTGGAGGAGCATAATTAAATATATATCATGTAAAGGTGGAAGTAAATACATCACATTATTTTTATCAAGTCATTTTATTATCAAAAGTAATTTTCTAAACATTCCTTCCAGAAGAACTACTTTCGAAAACTAAGAAGGAATTTATCAAATTACCCTATGAATCAGGGAAAAACAAATATTTATCCATTTCAAGAGAGATTCATATAATCTTCAGAAATTTTACTTAGCATTAGTAAATGCATACTAAAGATTTTAGCTGAGCATATCCTGATAAAAGCATTTTCAAAGCTTTCCAATGTTGTTGACAAGGAAAAACATATGCTAATTTTCTCAAGGAAATTTTTCAGAATTTTCAGGATTCATCGACAAAAACTCTAATTAGAACATCCTAAAGGACTATTAGTTCATGGATCATGACCACTTAGCCTCATATTTGAGATTCGTGTTTATATCACAAGAATGATTTAAAAAACCCTTCTTGGTGGCAATGCTGGGATAAGACTTCTTCAATAAAAATTTCCAATATCCAAAGTCCTCACAAAAGAATAACCAATTTTGGGAATTAAACCCTCGGTTTATCAAAGAGATTGTTCTAAGGAAAAAAAAATCTCCTAGAAAGAAGTCGATCTTAAAAAAGGTCTTCACAAATATTTTGATTGGTCAAAAAATTATTTTCACATACAAATTTTATGCCTGCGGTTGGTCCATAGCACCTTCTAGAGGAAGGAGGGTCCAATACTCACCAAAAAGCCTACAGCTAGTCCGTAGTGCTTTCTGAAGGGAGGAGAGTCCCATACCCACCAAAAATTCCACGGCAAACCCATAGCACCGCCTAGAGGGAGGAGGGACCAGTACCCACCAAAGCCTTCGACGAATTCCCAGAGCACTTTCAATAAAAAGGACAAAGATGTCCACAACTCAAGGTAAAGGCCAAGCCCCAAAGGGTGTCTCAAATAAAAAGGATGAAGGTACTACAAATGGAAAGAACGAAGATGTCAACAAATTAAAGCAAAACCAAAGCCCGAGAAAGGGATAGAAAGGAGAAAATTGAAAATATTTAAAACCTGAAACAAGACTAAGATGCCCTAAAACCCAAAAAAGAAACAAGGATAAAAGATACAAGGGAATACGAAAATCTATGGATCAACTAAAGGAATTAAGCAAAGAAAACTCCTCACTAGAAAGCAAAAATAGCTCCATTCAATGCATAGTTAATAGCAAACCCCTAATAGGACCAAAATAGATCTAAGAATAAGGGAACCTTCAAAAGGAGGTCTACATATGATAACTACAAATAAACTAATTGAGCCCGCTGAATAAACAAACATCCGAATGGAACTACCTGCTAAGTGGCAAAAAACCAAACGGAACTACCTACCGAACGACTGAACGAAACTGCCTGCTGAACCGTTGAATGGTAGATCAAAACTACTTGCTGAACGGTTGAATGATTGAACGGAACTACTTGGATCTAATGTAATAATTGTAATAACAAAAGTAAAATAACTAACGCCTTAATAACTATTATCTACTAATAAGAAGTGGTTCTATAGACAATGAGGATCTCCGTCGATTGTTAAAGATTTAAGTGCATGGTAGAACAACCGATATAGAATTTTAAGTGTCAGATGAAGTTAAAAATCTTCTGTTAGTATTAGATAACTTTCTGACTTCCAGTTACTATTGAATGGATTTCTAAGTTTCTTATTATCAAATGAAACTCTATCAAGTTTTTATTATTTTATTGAGTTTATTTTGATTGAATTTTTGATTTTCTTGACAAATGAATTCCTAATTTTCTTGTTTCTTTGATCAGTTTGTGGGGTTTCTTATTGGATTTCTAGTTCCCTTATGAATCTATAATATACTCTTATCATCAAATGAAATGCAGAGAGCTTTTAGTTGAGTTTCCTAATTGAATTCCTGTTATTATTTGAGTTCCTGGTTTTCGTGTTGACTTTATTGATGATCTCTGGATTTCTTATTAAATTTCTAGCTTGCTTGTATAATTCGAGGTTTCATGTTATTACGAAATTGAATTTTTGGCCCTCTATTGTAACCAGACAGGAATTTATGGTCATCTATTATTGTTGCTAAAAATAGATTTCTGGTCTTCTGTTATT
Source organism: Allium cepa (assembly GCA_030765085.1). Taxonomy (NCBI): domain Eukaryota; kingdom Viridiplantae; phylum Streptophyta; class Magnoliopsida; order Asparagales; family Amaryllidaceae; genus Allium; species Allium cepa. The sequence goes on from CM060928.1 coordinate 452,796,012, forward strand.
ATTGCTAGATATGGATTTTGTTCACCTATGATTATTGCCAAATATGGATTCCTGGTCTTTTGTTATTATTGCCAAATATGGTGTCTAGTCTTCTATTATTATTGCCAAATATAGGTTTTTGGTCTTCTATTATTATTGCCAGATATGGATTTCTTGTCTTCTATTGTTGTTACCAAATATAGATTTCTTGTCTTCTATTATTGTGGCCAGATAAGGATTTTTAGTTTTCTTCCATCACTTACCAAGTGAATTTATAGGCTTCTTATTATCAGAAGGAATTCTGCATTTCTTATTATAAGACAGTTTTCTGGCCTTCTTAAGTATACTCGATTTCTTATTGCCAAAGGATGAAAATCTTAGATTCTTATCATTAGATGACATACTAAATCCCTAGCCCTCTTTTATTACTAGACCATTTCCTAAATTTTCTCCATATAAGTCTTAGGTTCGAAGATAAAAATCATAATGAAGAAAGAAGCAAACTGTTGCGTGTCATCTTGCACCAAATCAATGCTTTAGGAAGCAGATAGTATGGTGCATTTGAAACAACTCAATATGGAAAGCCAAAATCCAACAACCAGAGAAGAATTTACCAAAGAAGAATTTACTTAGGAAGTAAAGCTCTGGAGTCCATACCAGTCTTCTTAAAAAAATTCTTGTCTAACCCTCCATTTGTTTACTAGGCGATATTATTCAAAATTTGAATATTCGATGTTAAGAGCATATAGGTGATTTGCATGATATCTAAGCAACAAAAGTGTATAGTCCAAAAACAACCTTACAACAAGTCAATAAGTATTGAATGATCAATATAGATTTCATACGGAAACTTAAGATTTTATGTTGACTAAGGATGCACAAATAAATGCAAAATCTATTACAGGAAAAACAAACCCATAAGTACGCATCGAAAACTTTGATGGTAATTATATGATGTTACACTAGTGAAACTATGTCAAATAAATTGGTTAATATCAGATACCATATGAACTACACCATGAGGCCAAATATGGTAATATTAAATCATATGTTAGTATTAACCCGGATGTATAAATTTTAAACTTTTGAAGCAACTGTGATGATTTGAAAACCTCATTTGTTTGAGTCTAAATCGCAGGAGAAAAAGGAACACCACCAGAGTGAATAGATTTGAAAGGCTAATCAAAGGAAGAGAAAATTCATGGTTTTACCCCAAAGAGTAAAAAGCTTCTTTACACAAGGAGGTGGGCAAATGTTACCTACATAACTTCACAGGAGGATATAGTGTTTTATTCAAGACTTTAAAGAGATGAGATTGGACCTCATTCCATGAAGAAACTCTTCGACAAAGACCAACAATGTCAAAGACATGAAGATAGGCCAATTCGATAGGATTATTGCACCACTTCGCAGCAAAACCATATCCCAATACTTTGACGGTAAACATTCCCGCATCTCTTCGGGTCACTCTTCATTCACACCGCCTTTCACTGGCTTCGAAGAAATATGAAAAGTGACATAGAAAGGACATCGCCTTCTATGATTAGTGGCGTGAAGAAGTCAAGTACAAACAACTCCGAAAGTCAATAATGAGCGTCGAAGTGACCTTAGTAAATCTCATTGATACTAAGCTGTGCTTCTTGCCAAACACAAGCTCACTGCTAATCATCATGAAGTACTACACCATGTAGCTCTTCGAAGATATTACACTGTTCTTCGATAACATTCAACATAGCATTTCGACAGCTTGTTTTACCAAGGTTTTGAGAACATTGCATATCTATGATAAGCGATATTGATGTTGGACACTATTAATATCCACAACGATCTTAACACTGCACCTTAATAACACCAAAAGGATGAAAGTGGCGTCGTTCTTCGTCATTGTTCAACATGGCACTTCAATCTTCATATCACTTGAAGGACGTTGACATTATGCTTAGTAAAGCCACTATTACCACCATAGATGTTGCGGCTATGGATGTTGCCGTCAAGGTTATTTCCGCATATATCCCAAGAAATCTAGGCGTCTAGCACTTAGCAACATTAAAGTCGATAAAGACCATATCGACTCCATCGCCAAGGCTCCACCTTCGTCGAAGACCCTACCACTCAACCTCTATAAATATGACCTTCTGAGTGATGTTTGCGGGGATTGATTTTCTCCCTCTTCACTTCTTACTTTTTAAACTTTTTAAATTGAATTGGGTATTTTTTCTATTGTAGAACTTGAACAAATGTGCACATAAGGATTTCGTAATTTTCTCTTCTCTCATTTCTTACATAGTAAACCCTTAATCGATTTGGAGATTTTAGAGCATATTGTAATTTGAGAACATTGTACACATAGGATCTTGAATATCAAGCAAGGACATAGCATAGCATATGTGTAATCAATTCGAACTTGTGAATTGAACGTAGTTGTGACTTTGCATATCGCATATTTGAATTGTTGCGACTTCGTGATAGGCATAACATAATTGATTTCGACCTAGTGACTTTGAACGTAATCAAATCCTACACATACTACTGCGAAATGCCCATATAACTTCGACTATGACCATAACCTCATGAGATACTATGAAGGTTCTTATTGAATCGATGACTTCGTTAAGCATCGAAAAGGCTTCTTCTTTATGAGCAACCCAATTTTCAAACACTTTTGGGGTTAGTAAATTTATTTGCTAACATACAACATACCCGATCTCGAACATGGCCTCTAATAGCCTTTCTGACTTTGACTTCGAACTAAAACAAGCTTATTGACTCCAATCCCGATGATTAAACAAAGAAATGCAATGAACAGAGAACCATGAACATCATAACCTATGATTTTGAAAGCTTCGAAGAGCCTCATCAAGGCTTCTCGTTGATTAACTTCTACTCGTACTCACTTTTACGTGTTAACGAATTTATTCATTAATTGAATCAGTTAGAGTATATGACTGGTTGATTTTCGATCGAGATGTGAGCTAGATCAAAAGGTATTGGCGAGCTTGGCTATTAGACCTACTCCAATTGAGTGGATTGGTACTAATTTGAGGAGTAATGCTAGATTAGCCGAGATCATTGCTAAGGTTGAAGCTGGAGTAGAGTTTGAGGATATGAGACCGTATAGACTCAACCAAGATGCTTGGCTCTGTAAGGACATGAGATTGTTTGTCCCCGATGTTGGTCGGTTGAGGGATGAGGTCCTATGAGAGTGCCATCATTCGAGATTGACTATATATCTCGACGGTAATAAGATGTACTATGATATGAGGCAGACCTTTTACTACAAAGGGATGAAGAGAGATGTTGAAACATTCATCTCAAAATGCATGAAGTGCCTGTTGGTTATGGTAAAGCAGAAGAAGAGTAGTGGTATGATGAAACCATTAGAAGTTCCCGAGTGGAAGTAAGAACAAGTATCAATGGAATGTTAATCGAGCAAGGTATGACAACATTTGGGTCATAGTCGATCAGTTGACCAAGAACGCTAGATTTGTACCCCTTAATTTAAGTAGAATGGCAACCAAACTGACTGAGTTATATTTGAAGTGTATAGTACGATTCCATGGTGTGTTGAAGAGCATTGGAGTGACCGTGACCCATTTTTCAATTATGAGTTTTGGAAGAGCTTACAGGAGGAGGCGTTAGCGATAGAGTCGCACCTCGGTATCGCTTATCATCCTCAAACCAATGGCCAAACAGAGAGAGTGAACCGTATCCTAAAGGATCTCTTGTAGGCTTGCATACTAGATGTGAGGGCTTATGGGATAATCACTTACATATCGTGGAATTCACATAAAACAATAGTTATTAGTCCAACATCGGTGTGGCATCATTTGAAGCATTATATGGTCAACCGTGTAATGCTCCTTCGGATTGTTGGGAATTGGGTAGAAACCAATACTTGCGTTTTATATGATTATAGAAATTTCGAAGAAGATTGAGATCATTAGGCAACGAATGAAAGCTCCCCAAAATAAACATAAAGCTGTGCTGATATGAGACGTTGCAATTTAGAGTTCTCTGTCAGGGAAGTTGGCATCGAGATTTATAGGTTCTTTTCCAATATTAGAGAGGATTGGTAAACTTACTTACAAAGTTGACTTACGTCAGAGAATGGCAGGTGCACAATGTATTCCATGTTCCTTACTTGAAAAAAATTATGTAAGACCCAAATGTAACCATCGCACCATATCAACAAGATGATATCAAGATTGAACCAAAGGTTTCCAAACCTTATATTCCTATTCGTGCCATCGGACGTGATACGAAGCAGCTTAGGAGGAAGATGGTGAAGTTATTGAAGGTTCAGTGGAGTGAAAGTTAAGACGATTGCACTTGAGAGATCGAGGAAAGTGGAGGATGGCTAATTCAGAGCTCTTTACTTAGTGAGAATTCTTATTTGTCGCTTTTACTTTCACTTGTGATATCATGACGCATATACCTTAGCATATTATCCAGCATGCTAGGATAGGTTTGGATGTTTCCTTTTCTATTTGTTGCTATATATGCATGTCTTATTGTGGTGGTGGCCTACGATTGTATATAGTTGTTAGGCACAATGGATGACCCTATTTATTTTTGGTTGGAATTTCGATGGTGAAATTCCTAAAAGGGGAGAAGAATATAACGACATGTATTCTACGTATTAGAGGATCATAGAATATTGATATTATTTTATATGAGGTCGTATGGTTCCAAACTTTTAGGAAACGACTCTTAGGTACATTTCCACAACTATGATTTTTTCCAAATTTCTATATGACCGTTTTGGCCCTAAAAATCTTGTATGGTCTATAATTTTTTATAAAAGCCGAGTTGAGGTATAAAACCATTTCCATTAAATCAAGATGATGGTTTCCCTTTTTGTAGAGTGGTCATAATAGGAAATTGGACTTAACGTTAGGGAGATCTTGTTGTTTAAAGTTATATTTGATTTTAGACAGCTTAATAGGTAATTAGTAAGCTAATGGGTAGGCCTAAAGCGCATTTTGGGATTAGCATGAGGTTAGGGCTGATGAGACTCTCTCTTATCATTTCACTCTTCGTAAAAATAGAGAGAATCCCCCATTAACAATCTTCTTAGCCTAAAAGTTACTCAAACCTTTATTTTCATTAGTTTAAACACATCATTACATGAAGATTAGCGAGATTGGTATCTTGGATTGAAGATTTACTTTTGAAGATCACCTTAGAGCTACTGTTCATCCTTGGATTTTGTGCAATTTGGAGTTGTTTTGGATTACTTAGGATTTAGGTAAGTGGTTTTACGCCTCTACTCACCGGTTAGCCCCTATTAGATGTTAAATGATTTTTTTAAAATGATTTTCAAACTCTAAAACACGTTTTCAACCTTTTTAAACATCAAACGTAAATTTTAGATTATTTGAATGAGTTTCGGAAATTCGTATTCTTAAGGATACTACCCTTAGATTTAGGACTCATGTTGATGTGTTTTCTTATACGCTTGTTAGTATAGATTATTTATGACAATTGCTTGATTTTGTGATGCTTGAATGGTTGAAAACATTGAATGAGTGATGGCTTAATTATAGGAATAACTCAGCAATCAGCATTATGGATCAATACAGATCCATGAGTTATTCCCCAAAATTGATGCGGTCGATGTGGGGTGACAAGGGAGGCCCCATAGTGCTACATTCTAAATTTCAAGCTGTTTGGAGTTTGTATGCTCGAGATGTAGTCCTTTGAAGCAGGGATCGATGGTGATTTTGAAGCTTAGAGATTAGTGAACGCTTGCCTTGACTTGCGGACGATAAGAATGGCTCATGAGTGAAAGGAGGAGGGATCGCTTGAGTGTGTGTATGGATTGCATGCATTAATGAATGGTTCTAAGTGTTGGATCAGGCTAAGGCAGGGATCGGTGGAGTAGCTTGGAGCGTGGGATCGAGACGCGAAACATGGCTTGGAGCAAGAGATGTGGAGAAAAGATGCTGGAGTATAGTTCGTGAAGTTTTGGCTAAGTATGGGATTAGTCCCATGGATCAGTACCGATCCATGGGTATTGATCCATACGACTTGCGATCCGTAGAGGAAGGTCTAGTAGTGGAAAGCAACCTATACGTGAATTGTAGGATCAGGGCATGTAAGGGTCAGTGTTGATTGGCATGGAGGAAGTCGGATGTCAAATCCTTAGGTGATCACTTTGGGTTCTCATATGTATGCTTCATGACATTTTGAGGTTTGACTCGAGTTTGGGCACATAATTACTCAAGCTCAAGAAAATCCAATTATTTAACCAAATATGGTTAAGTGTGGGTATCGATACTAAACTTAGGTTTGGTGGCGAATATCGATGATGATGACGCGTGGTTCGACGATAATGATTCTATGATGGGAAGAGATGGCTTCGAAGATGGATATATGTACTTTGAGATATAGAGTTGAGGACTATGAGTCATATTGAGAGGGAACTATTAGGTGATGGCTACAAGACATGGTGTTATTTTATGTGATGACGATAGTAGTGAATCGTCTCAACCGTAGTTACTTCATGATGGGAGTCGTGATATCAGTTCCAGGATGCACTTTGTTATAGATGAAGTATGCAATGGGATAATTGAAACTCGAGGGTTCATAGGGTACTAGTAAGAAAGGGTATACTAGGGACATAATGGTCCCTAGAGTGTGATGGCTCTTTATTCTAGATATGATGTTTGTTTACCCCGAACTGACGTTATCGTGCATCTAGTTCCTAGCCGATGGACTAGCATAAATTTGAATACCGAGGAACTAGGATGCAAGCTATCATGATAGGTAGTCTGATCTTGATTGTAATGGGTCGGTGAATGATCTTATATCCAACACACTGAGTGAGCGAATGTGGGATTGGATGATGGATGCTATGTTTTTCTGATTGTTCATTTACCTAAGGATGTAACCTAATGTTGATATTATTGATTTATATTTAGACATCCCTTAGACCTTTGATGTACAGCACGCCCATGACGACTATGATGGAGATTAGCGTATATTTTGTATATGTGCTAAATTAGTGGATGCAGGGAGGTCAAGTATGATCTCTCATACCATTCCTATTATAGTGGTAAATTAGTATTTAGAGATTTATTACCGCTTGCACCAAATTGTTATTTGGCCCAGTTTGCTTCTTATTACTCTGGGTACTCTTGAAGAAGTAGATTATGGATATCAGGTCTGTTGAGCATGGAGAGCAGGATGAGTGGCAAACATGAGATAGTGACAGTTATTCCGCTGCACAACACTATGCCACTTGCAAGTGCCATTGCTATTTAGAGATAGTTTATGAGTTATTATCTGATGTATAAATCTATTTTTTATGTGGTATGCTTTATGGAATTGTGCATTTTGATTTTGTGATTCATTCAGCTATCTACTATCCTACCTGTTTATATCTGAGATGTTTACTATTATATTTTGTTCAATGTCCGGTGAGATATATGGTAAGTTCGGTGTTGTTTTATTTACTCTGCAACCTTTGACGGTCCCCCCGCATCGACCAAGCACCTATACATGTATTCTAGGTGTTGATGGTGTAGGATGGTCATCATAGTTAAACTTATAGAGTGCTTATATCTTATGTACCCTAGATTTCTCACGATTGGCATTTCCTTACTAGGTGATGGTTGCGGAGGACTGATTAGATGCCTTCATAGGAAACATTTGCATTCGCATGGAGCCAACCCACATCACGAGGAGTATTGAAACTTGCCTAGGGTTCTCACTACGCCTTTAACTGCTAACTCCATACCCTCTGACAAGATCAAGTTCAATAGGGACAAATTTGTTATCGAATGTTGTAACGAATTCGTTCTTTATGAATCTATGAAATGTTGTGAATTTTTCTTATTTCCCTAGTCGAGCTTGTAATGGTTTATGTAAAATTTATCTTCTATTATAATCATCATTAATTTGCAGGCCTCTAGACTTGTTCCTGTTAGTCCTTCATCCCTTAGGTCGAGGGATAACTTAAGTAAATTGGTCATGTTAAATAGGACTTTTAAAGGAAATTTCTCCTTGATTAACAAGTCATGCTTATCAAAATATTGCTTTCTCTGTAACCTTCATTAGATGTATATTCAATTTCCAAATCTGGATTTTAGTTTCTTGGACAACCATAAAACTAATATTTTCATGAAATTTGAACTAACTATGCCAAGCTATTGTGTGGTGAACTTAACCCTCTTATAGGGAATGGGACTACCCTTGGTTTTGTCCAGTTAACACTCCTCCTCACATGATGCTCCTTTTAGTGTGGGGTTTTCTATTTCGCCTTCCTTTTTCTAGAAAATATAGGATGTCCTTTCTTATTCTAAAAACTAATTGTGTTATTATCCATGGATGTAATATTACTCATGAGAAATTGATTGTTGTTTAATGGAAACCTTATTGTCTTCTCTTTATTTAGTTTTTATTGAAAATTTGCTATTTCTTATTTCTAAATTAGGATTAAGGATTGTGTTTATCAATTGATGCTCCTAAATCAATGCCTTGAGACTATTCAGGCTAAATTGACATCAGTGTTAAAAGAACGGCTTTCCCACTCCATATTTAGTCCTTCCATCATAGATAGTAACGAAGAAAATAAGTGGTAGGAGAAGTACCTTAAGGAGATATCTATTCTAGAATCAACTTAGGTAATAATAAAGAATCTTAGGAAGAAAGTTCCGCAGAAGGATGCTGAAATGGCTAACTGACAAAGAAGCCCGGTTCATGTACTAATTCCAAACAATGCTTAGAATCGATACAAAGATCGCTCAACTAAATCAACGCATCTTTGACTTGAAAATTGAAGTGGTAAAGTATAAGAACGAATGCCAATCTTACGAGTTGATATTGACTGCAGGCGAAGAAGGATTTCCTATCGCTACACTTGTTGATCCTTCATAAAAGATACCACCGTGTCTTTCTACTTCCACCCGCAGGTGACCAACACTTGGTCATGCTGCGAATGATTCTCTTCAAGTAGATAAATTATGGGAACTTGCAAGATTGAGCAAAGCCTTTAAATTAGAGTGTATTTGGAGAAATTTACCTAGACATTCTCAACGCAAAGACAAGAAATTAAGATGCTAGAACGTCAAAAGAATGAACTAACGATGAAGATCAAGGCTCTTAAAGATAACATAATGCGATGAACCATAGAATTTATCAATTTAAGGGCAAAAATAAGATTATGAAAAGGCTTTATTGGTTCAAATTGGCTCTATTGATTCTCTTAACATCATTCGCCGCAAAGAGAGAAAGCTATGGAAGTACCTCCTAGTTGCCTTATAACACATCTTTGATCCTCCTTCTGTGCTTGAATCTCTCATGAATGTGGTAAGGGAACTATAAGACCAATTAGTATTAGTGTGATTTTATTCTATTAGGCTTCCCAACTTAACTCTCTTGTTGGTTACTTAATCAAGGTCGTGTCGCTTTTAACTTAAAGATCAATTTCACACTCTTAGGTGAATAGAGAGATATCAAATTGAGGAAGGTTGTTGTTTCTAGTTATAAAAGATTTCTTTTTTCTCAAATATGGATGCTCTGAGGCTTTGAAAGATATTGGAGGGCCTACAAATTTGTATAATGAAACGGGATCAATAAGTGAACAACATTACTGTACTTTAGATATGGAGGGGAAAAGGGAATGAACTCGTCTATCAGCATCCTCATCCTCTGGGAACGTGAATGACGAAGTGAAATATACTTATTACAAAAAGGATTCACCATGTTAAAATAGTTGTGTCATGTCCTTTATGAGTTATATTGTATTGTTTCATGTCCTTTATGAGTTATATTGTAAAAAATATTTTGTATGAAATTGTATAATATAAATATGCTGATAAGTAAAATAAACTTCCTTTTTTCGCGTACCCACTTTGGTGATTTGCTATCTTGAAATATCTCCCATAATTTATTGTCATGTTCTATTTGACTTGTGATTACCTTATACGGGCTTTGAGTGGCGATGTGTAGAGGTTCGTTGCATAATCATCCTTTCCCATTTGCTTCTCTAGGGTAATTTCTTTGTCCAGGCTCCGTGGCGGGACCAAAGGTTTAATTGACCATCATTCTTTAGATGGTTACTACAGCCAGGCCCAAAGGCAGAACCAAAGGCTTTCGACCATCTCCCCTAGAAGGGTGCTTTGGTCAGGCCCAACAGCAAGACCAAAAGCTTATGTGACCATCTCTTTGGCCAGGCGCAAAGGCTTTTCATCCACGTCACTTGTATGATTTCTTTGACTAGGCCCGATGGTGGGATTAAAGGCTTAATTGACCATCACTCTTTAGATGGTTGTTATGGCTAGGCCAAAGGTGGGACCAAAAGCTTTTCCTCCATCTCCCTTAGATGGATGCTTTGGATAAGCCTAATGACGGGACAAAGGCTTAAGTGACCAACACTCTTTGGATGGTTTCTTTGGCCAAGCCCGAAGGCGGAACCAAAGGCTTTTCATCTATCTTCCTTGGATGGGTGCTTTAGCTAGGCCCGCATCAGGACCAAAGGTTTATGTGATCATCACTCTTTGGATGGTTGCATCGGCTAGGCCCAAAGGTGGGACCAAAGGCTTTTCATCCATCTCCCTTGGATGGGTGTTTTGGCCAGGCCAAACAGCGAGACCAAAGGTTGAAGTGACCATCACTCTTTGGATGGTTTCTCCGGCTAGGCCTAAAGGTGGGACCGAAGGATTTTCGACTATCACCCTAGGATGGATGCTTTGGCTAGGCCGGCCGGCTGGACCAAAGGCTTTTAGAAGATCCATTAATGCTCTTTTGGATTCCAAAATAGAGTTTCTAATTAATGTTGTCCTTCACACTTGGTTTTTCTTGCTTAGGTTCTAAATTCTTGAACATTTGGATTATATGAACTCATGTAATTCTCCTTTCCTTATATAGTACTGGATGATTCTAGATAGAGCTCAACAATCATTAGCGTGGTATCCATTAGCTTTGTGATAACCCAATCTATGCCTTTCTTCCTTTCCCACAACGTTGTTGGAAATCCAATAGTTTAACATTCCCCTGATTTGAAAATACACTTCCTCTCGAGGAGCGAGAAGGGAAGTGACGTCTTTTTCCTTTAGTCCTTTTACTTTAGGATTCCCTTGTTCATCTTTATACTTTTTATGGGAGCTTTGCATTCCGCGACCCTCTTCCAACTTCCATTTCCTTAGTAGAGATTCCAACTTAACCATTTTTTCTCATTTTTAAGCAAAAATTTTCAAAATCATGATTCATTCAAGACTCGAAGACCGTGTCTTGTTCAAGAAGTTAAACGATCTGCCTAACCTGAGAAAATAGATTATTTTCAAACTTTACATTATCACTTTTCTTTGGCTTATCTTTTTTGATCTTAGTTTGTTAGCTTTGGCAAAGATTAGTCTTTCTTCAATATAGAAGGGGTTTAAACTCCATTTACTTGGGTTATATTACACAATCATGTTTTTTCTTCAATGTTCGAAGAGCCAATCCTCTCATATCTAATTCTTGTTCTTTACTAAATTGTCGTTTGCTTATTGGGTAAGGTGAATGGTTTAGAAGATCCTTGTTGAGACTTAATTGCCATATTTGAAAGTCCAAGCAAGTTTGGTTTGTCTTTGATGAGTGAATGAGTGAGAGCGAGCCTTGAGTTTGGCTCTCAAAGTAAGCACCAAAAATGTTAGGTTAAAATTAGGCTAGGCTAGTAATTCAAGGGAAAGTAAAGTGAACTAAGGTCATCATCATAATAGAATCCGTAAAAGTATGCCAGCATATATTCAATAAGAACAACTATGCAAATTATACCAATGCCCGTCCTTTATTACAAAATCCATATGAAACCCAAGTTCCAAGTTCACTTTATAAAGTTGGAGGAAAAAATGAAAATGAAGGAGAAGGAGGACTTAAGAAATTTAACCCTTTTCTAGGTGTGGATGCATGTCTATTTATAGAGAATTAAAGCTATTTGATTCTTGACACATGACATTCCATTAGAAGCCAATGGAAATGATTAGTCCACATGACACCCAATTGAAATGACATATGGCATACTTATTTAATGATAGTTCCTTATTCAAGATTATGCATGATGTCACTCTTAAAACCTTCCACGATGGTTCTAATTTGTTGCTCCAAAATAGCAAGCGACGGTTCTAACTCATCCAATAGCATGGATTCTTGATGTATTTTACTTTGTGAACTGAGCATGATAATATCTTGGAAATCTTCTCTGATAGCTTAAATTACCCATTTATGAATTGCTCTTGATGGCATATTGGAACCCCCAAAATTGCTTGCGATGGCTTCATTGAACTCCTTGCGACATCTTTGCTTTGTCAATGCATAAGGAAACTCCTCGCGATGGCTTGGTTTACCACTTAGAGAATAGTATGCGAAGGCTTCATAGAACTTCCCACGATGGCTCTTTTACATTGTTAAGTGACTGTTTTTTAAATATATCACAATGGCTCCATTATTTATTGTTTAAATTTATCACATAGAAGTTTCTTGCAAATCATTATATAAACTCTTCACGATAGCACATAGAAAAAGCTTCACGATGTCTTTATAGAACTCTTTACAATTTTATAGAACTCCTCGCGATAGCTCTGCTTTGATGTTCAAGAACACATGATGGCCTTAACGAACTCTCCTCGATATCTCTACCCTATCTTGCTCTATAATGGACCCATTGTGCTATTTGCGAATTATAACCTTTAGAGTTACCATGAGGGTTCTATAAAATTATTCCGCGATGACTTCACGATGTTTACTCCGTGAAAGCATGTAATTGCTTTACTAAACTTCCCACAACATCTCTTGTTTATCATTTGAAGATAGCATGCAACGACTATGCTCAACTTCTCGTGATGGCTTTTTTGGACTTTCCATGACAAATTTAGGACTTGTCTCAATTGGCTTTACAAACTCTTCACGATGGCTTATGTGCTTTCCTCATGACAGCCTCAATCTTGTTAACTTGTGATGACTAACATGTTTGGGGTATAAAACTTTATATTCTTCAGTGCAATTTAATACGTTAGATAATATTCTGAAGCTTAAATTGCCTTTTGTTTTCTTTTTTGATAAGAATAGCCGAAGAAATATTATCGAAAGTTCCATACCAGGCGGTATTATAACTCTGCTTATTCCAATTCATCATTACATGGAAAATGTTATCACACATCGTTAAATCTACTTATAAATCAAATTTAGTGATAAGAATAATTCATTTACTTACCTCAAATGCTTCTTTAAACTTCCAAGTAAAAATATAACTTTTACATATTTATTTGATTCCAAAATCAAGATTTTTCTAGAGAAATAATTTTCCAAATCTCCTTCTGATTCAGCAAATCATGGAAAATACATTTCAAATCTTGCAATGATGATTAAAATCATCCAAAGATTGTTTATGAATTATTTGGATTTTAAAATAAATTTGTAAACCCAAAATTTAATTTTTACTTAATCGAAATGAATAAAACTTGTGTTATTTTATTTTCAATGCAAATGAACTCTTTTCCCCAAAATAATTTCATTTTAAGCAAAGCCCTAGTTTTAATTTTTAAATAAAATTTTATTTTATTTTTATATTAATTTTTTTAAAACACAAGGTCTTGAAACCTGGAGTTAATACTCTGGCCAAACGGTCGACTGAAGGCCCTGGGAGGTCGACTACCCATAAAAAAAGGTCAATCGCTCAGCTCGAACCTAGAGCGTAAGCTCTAGGTTTTTCTTCCCTCGAGCATCGTTCGAACACCGTTTGCTCCCCTTATTCGAACCCACTTTTAGCACACCATATTACATCCAATTTGTAATCTAATTCAAGCATTGAGCAACGTCAAGTGAACACAATCAAGTGTTTTGGATGTTTATTGTAATGAGTTCGCTATCACTTTCAGTTAATAGAGAAAGCAATAATTTAAACACAAAGCCAATTCAAGAACAAAAAAATCAACACAAGGTATACACACATCACACATTGCATTTAAACATAAATGTATGGCTAAAATATCACTCGCCAAAAGTAGTCGTAGTATCCTTACTATAGAAATAAATAATAAAAGCAAATAATATAAGGACTTCATATTATCTTTATTAGAGGTTTTATTCGATATATTTGTGCGTAATTTCATTTTATTGTCCATTATACTTTTCTCGCTAAGATTACATCTTAATTTGTACAGGATTAGTTTTTAATTGATGAGTAAATTGAAAGGCTCTTTGTTGTCGAAAGGTAATTTTCATTCCACAATTTCTTATTATGTTACACATTCAAATGTTCGTCTTTTACAACTAGTGCATAAGGTAAACATGTTTAGGAGCTCGTACGTATCTAGAGTACGCATCAGTTTGATTTTGATGACTTTAACAATGATAAAGGTAGTAGTTTAGCTCTTAAGTTTATACTTAACCTTGGATTTATGGTTCCATATATCAACATACTTATTTACTTAATAATGATTTGACATATGTAATAATTATGCTTTGTGTGAATCTTGATGAGGATCGTGTAATTCATTTTAGGTTTTTTTTATTATCAAGGAAAATGTACATACTTTCCTATTTTGATTAGAAGATAATATAATCTTCTATCTTCTTAGTATTGGTTTCATGTGGTTTATTTTTATTAATTAACAGATTTAGTTCTAGTGTTATAGCAATATCTAAATGTCTCTGGAATGAATGCATGGTTATGGTATAATCTTAGTCTTACTACTTCATTTTTGTTTAAAAATAAATATTTGAATTTGAATTTGGTTCTAGTAGTAAACATCATTTCTTGCAGTTTTTGTCATATGGATCTTGGGGTCACATAGGCTTCGTAATTTTGGCAATAGTTTATTTTTACAAATGAAGGGATCTCTTCTTAGAAACATCCCATTAAATAAGGTATTTGTTTCATAATTTTTATATATGAATCTTATTTGAATGTTAGCAAACTTAATATTTATTACTATCCACAATTTTCATTCAATGCTAGCTAAAATTTATTATAAGAACGCATCCCTTCTTTATACTTGAATTACATCTCCTGGAGTGTTTTCTAAAATCCATAGTGTATTATTGAATTTTGACAGGGTTGATAAATGTTTGCACAAAAGTAGGACAAACACCTCTAAATATGATTTTTCTTTTTTAGTTAAGTTTCATTTGATTCGATTGACTTGGTTTTTTTATGTTCCAGCACGTAACGGAATGAATTTCAGCAAGTGCAGAGACAGTTCACAAGTGCAAAGTTTTAAAAGCGGATAAGGAAAGTAAATAACATAGAGTTTTTACAGTGGTTCAGCCCGAATGTGCTTACATTCACTTTCCATCCTATTATCCTCTTTATGATTTGATTGCAAGTACAAGATTTGTATTCGAAAAGAGTAAAAACTTTAAGTAGTCGAAGTGATGGATTTTTAGCATATTTTTCTCTCTTTTTCTTAAAAAATATGTCCCCATTGTTGTTGAGAAGCTCTAGTATTTATAGAGTGGAGTTGTGAAGTGTGGAGGTGGAGATTATAACCCTCTAAATCCGGTTTAGCATCTGGACTGGAGGATTTGGATCGGCATTTGGGCTATGGAGCTTGCCTGGCCTGGTCGTTCTTCCTTATCTGGTTTGGTGCTTCTATTCGTCGAACCAAATATTTGATCCGGCATCCTGTGTACCTAACCGAATGTTTGATCCGGTGATGGATGTGTCATGCCGGACCAAATATTTAGTCTGACGTATCTGAGGATGTCAGACCAAACATGCGGTTCGACACGCCAGACCATAAATTTGGTTCAGCATTTTAGTAAATGCCGAACCAAGCATCTGGTCTGGTAGTTCTGTCTTCCATGCCTTTGTCTGCCTTTTCTCTCTTTCTTCCTTTTTTCTATGCTTGCTGAAAAACCAAGCCAACACTTGCCCCCTAAAATATAACGTGTAATTATGCGACATGCTTTGTTTGGTTCGACACCGAGCTCCTGCCGCCAATCGAAAACTGGCGGCCATTCATCTTCCTTCCTTTTTCCTCTTTAAATACTTCCTTCTCTCCTTATTGTTTTCCTATATTTTCTTAAATTAAGTTCTCCGACTTATTTTCAATCGATTGGGGTCTGCTTTGAACTCATTTGTATTGCTTGGATGCAAATATCTCTGCTCTTTTATTGCTTGAGGTAAGCTTTTCTAAAACCCGTTCTTTTGGCCTGGGGTTTTGGGTTTCAGATTTGGTGAAGAAGAGGATCATGCTTGGTGAAGGTGGGTTTTGTTTTGATTGTATGCAATCTATGAATGGAATTTTATGATGAGTCGCTGGAGTTTAAACATGTTGGCGGTCGTGACCCTAAGGTTCAGTATTAGACTAAAGAGAAATAGAGATGGATTGTGGCTAATTGAGGAATTGCTGTGGATGAGGAAGATGAAGCGGATGATGTAAGTGGAGAGGGTAGGGATGGAGTAGTGAAGTTCAGGTGAATGATTGTGGGCCTGTGATCGTTTGTTGTGCTAAGGATTGATTGCTTCGACATTAGGATGCCGCTTGGCTTTCATTATAGGATAATGCCGGACTAAATAGGCCGAGCACATGGTTCATAGATATGCCGAGCTTGAGATGGTTAGGTTAGGAGTATGGTTTCAACTGGGCTAGACAGTAAGTGGTTCCCTACGAATGTTTTAATTTCTCTTTATAATTTCGATCTTCGCTTGACCTTTACTTTTTTGCATAGGGAACATTTTTTCTGGTCGTGAGCTTCATTCCAAGTTTGCGACTTCTCAGCCTTTCGGGGCTGGTCCTTCTTCTGACGCCCCAGCCAATCCTCCCAGGCAACCCAATTCTGCTTACTCTTTGGTGGAATTTTATGTTCCTAGTCAAATGTTGGTTAGGTCTTCAAAGTGTTAGCCTAGCGTGTTGACGATAGAGAAGCTAAACTCCATAGCTATTATGTTTGGTATAGACCTCGGGACATGATATTTCTCGGTCCGGATGATAAAGCATGCTTTCCCCCAGGCAGGTATATGGCATATAGCAAGTATTATTGTATGTGTGGTGCGATTCCTTCACTTACCAACTGGATTTCCAGCTTTGTGATTTATTTGAAGGTTGCTCCTATGCAACTTCAGCCAAACTCTTACGCTCTCCTGACATGTTTATACCTAATATTCATGAAGCGGTATCGAAGACCCCCTACCTACAGAGAGATCAGATATCTGTATAACGTGAAGAGTTATCAGAAGGGGAGCCCTTTTATTAGTTTAGAGTCCGCCTACAAATTCAAACCCGCCTTGGATTTATATTCTAAGTTTAGTATGTTCAAGAAGGAATGTTTCTTTGTACATGATGATACCATGGCCCAACATGCTTTTACTTCTTGCTGTAAGTTATTGTATTGTCTTTCTCTAAAATTTCTGTCGACCTGGCCTCTTATTGCTCCATAATTTCTAGATTGTGTGAAGGCGGCGGAGGTTGACGGCTTAAAAAAGATGGCCAAGGAAATATTGGCTATCCCGAAGGCCAAGCGGGAAGCCTCATTCCTACTCCATGATGTAGCCCTCCGATTATACAACTTGATCGGCCCTAGACAATCCGTGTACAGGATTAGGCCAAGCTCTGCTGAGAGAGCAGCAGGAGCCGGAGGAGACGAGGGTGACAGAGACAAAGGTAAAGGCCCGGATGAGGAAGGTAGCATGGTTGAGACCCCGAAGAAACTGAGACATAAAAAGAATGCAGTTCGTCCTCCACTCTCGAGGAAATCTCTGCGTATTCGAGATGTTCCTTCTCATGGCAACGAGGGAGGTTCTCATTTGGGAGTAGAAAGTGAAGAGAAGGAAGGATCGGAGGGCAATTCTGAAGCAACGGAAGGGGATGTTCATGTATCTCCAGATGTGGATATTATAAGCAGCGAGGGATTAGGGATGGATCCTTTAAAGAATGTCGAAGCCGTGCGAAAGTAACCCTTGCAGTTGGAACAATCCGAGCCGGCCCCAAGACCGTCTTCTGCTGCCAATCTTTCCCGGGAGAACGTAGCTTCAGGTGATTTGGGTGGAATACCACCTCTTCTAGCACAAGGTGGAGCAGAAATCGGCGAGGAGTTCGTGCTTTCTCATGGTACTTTTGATTACTGTATGAATTTTGAGATACTTCTTGAAAACTTTATTTTTTCGACGAGTCCCAGCCTCCTCCTGCTCTTTAATTCAATGAAGTCTGATCATCGTGTGTTCTCCTTCCTTCGAGTGGAGTCCTGTCCTTGGCTATTCCTTATACGAGGAAGACCCTGCCCCGGCCATATGATCCAGTCTGCCCTAAAGGCTTGTAGTATCTTACGCTACCTTATTTGAAAACCCTACATCGACTCATTTCCTATGCAAGCTTCTTTGGTGAGGGCATCCACTTCTTGATTCTCCCCCCATAGGATATGTTTGATTACATTGTAGTCTAGCTCGTTCAGGAGGGTTTTAGCCCTATTGAGGTAAGAGGCAAGTCTTTGCCACAAATCTGGAATTCCCCCAGGATTTGGTTTAAGATTAGCTGCGAGTCATGGTATATGCATATGATTTGATTCCTATTTCCCTAGTGATCTCCAAACCAACTATTACTGCTTCGTATTTGTAACGACCCAGAATTTGACCACTTTAAAATATAATATTTAAAGTGATTTTAAATTTAAAATAAGTAAGGTTGTATGATTCAAACAAAATTAGATAGGATTTGGAAAGAGAAGTATACACAAAAATAGTAACATTTGCCTATATCAACAAAAGTGACAAAATGCTGATTTTAGAAAAGTAAGTTTCAATGATTAAATAAATTATTTTAATTAATTTATGAGTGTTAATATTTTTAAATAGCATTATATAAATTTATTTTTAAATTTGGTTTACATATATAAATAGTTCAACTAAAATGTCAAAATGTGACCATAAAACATTTTGTCGAAAAACGACGTTTTGTCGATTAAAAGTTGTCGCAACGTCGTCCACCTTTATTTTTATATAGAAACATATATTCAAATAGTGTAAGTATTAATTAATTCACTAAACATGTTTACTTTTACTAAATAAGATTAGAAAACTTCTAGAGGTCATTAAGAAAAGTAAGTAAGAATTAACAAAAGTAAGTAAGAAAAGTCCAAAGTAAACATCAAATCAATATCAAATCAAAGCCAACATAATTATGATATTCTTGACTTAATCTTTAAGTGACTAAGACATAAAGTAAGGATGTGAAAGATGATGTTAAGTATTGAAAAAGTGGAGATTACTTTAGGTTGAAGTAAGGTTATTTTGGTAATTTAGTAAGAGGTTATTTTGGTAAATTTACCACTTCTTTCTTTTTCTATAAATATCCACCTCCTTCTTCACTTTCATTCATATTTCTTCTTCTTTTTTTCTCAAGCTTCTTCATCTTCTTTATCTTCTCTTTAATAGCTTCCAAACCATGGAAAAAAATTGAAAAGAAATAATGTCAAAATATTTATAAAATATTTAAAAGAAATCAATGTTCATTCTTTTTAAATCAAACTCCTTTTTCTTCATATTTTACCTCTTCTTATCTCAGCCATAACTTCATCAAAACCGACTCAAATTGTAAAATTATTTTTTTCAAATCATGTATTTTTCCAGTGGCTACAACTTTCATGTTGACCACTTTGTCCAGTTTTTAGTATAAATAGGTCAAAATTCCACTTATTTCAAGTGCATTTTCTAGCCCAGTTTATAAGGCATAAAATAGGTCATTTTGTTTTAATCATAACTTGATAATAACACCAATCCAAATTTAGAAATTATTTTTTTATAACCATATGAAATTTCAGTGGCTACAACTTTTATGTTGATAACGTTTTCCAATTTTTAGATTTACTATACCTGAGACTCAATTCTTTGAAGTGCATTTTCGGGCTTTGTTTTTGTGAATCTGAGAATAGCTCTTTTATTTATCGCTTCGGTATATAAAATGATTTGTTATGTTACCAATGATTCAGGTAACCCGTGACTAAAAAGTTGGGCCCATAACCCACAAGTCCGAGGATCGAAACTACGCTCTGATACCAAATGTAAAGATCTGGGCTTTTCAACCATCGACAGTGGGTACACCCACCGTAGCTTACAGTCGGGAGCCTGGCCATAGATCTGGTTTGGTAGTTTGCCTTACAGCTGAGAGGCTGGCCGTAAAAGCAAAGCGTTGTAAGCTACGGTGGGTGTACCCACTGTCGATGGTTGAAAAGCCCAGATCTTTACATTTGGTATCAAAGCGAAGTTTCGATCCTCGGACCTGTGGGTTATGGACCCACCTTTATAGTTATGGGTTACCCGAATCATTGGTAACATAACAAATCATTTTATATCCCTAAGCGATAAATAAAAGAGCTATTCTCGGATTCATTAAAAATAAAGTCTGAAAATGCACTTCAAAGAATAGAGTTTCAGGTATAGAAAATCTCAAAACTGGAAAAAGTTATCAATATAAAAGTTGTAGCCACTGAAATTTCACATGGTTTTAAAAAAATATTCTAAATTTGGATCGGTTATGATCAAGTTATGATTAAAACAAAATGGCCTATTCTCTGGCTTAAAAACTGTGCCAGAAAATGCACTTGAAAGAAGTGGAATGTTGACCTATTTATACTAAGAACTGGACAAAGTGATCAACATAAAAGTTGTAGCCACTGGAAAAATACGTGATTTGCAAAAAATAAATTTACAATCTAAGTCGGTTTTGAAGAAGTTATGGCCGAGAGAAGAAGATGTAAAATGTGGAAAAAAAAGAAGTTTGATTTAAAGAGAATGAACATTGATTTCTTTTAAATATTTTATAAATATTTTGACATTATTTCTTTTTAATTTTTTTTATGGCTTGGAATCCATTAAAGAGAAGAGGAAGAAGATGAAGAAGCTTGAGAAAAGAAGAAGAAGAAAATGTGAATGAAAGTGAAGAAGGAGGTGGATAGTTATAGAAAAAGAAAGAAGTGGTAAATTTACCAAAATAACCTCTTACCAAATTACCAAAATAACCTTACTTCAACCTAAAGTAATCCCCATTTTTTCAATACTTAACATCATCTTTCACATTCTTACTTTATGTCTTAGTCACTTAAAGATTAAGTAAAGAATATCATAATTATGTTAGCTTTGATTTGATATTGATTTGATGTTTACTTTTGACTTTTCTTACTTACTTTTGTTAATTTTTAATTACTTTTCTTAATGACCTCTAGAAGTTTTCTAATCTTATTTAGTAAAAGTAAACATGTTTAGTGAATTAATTAATTCTTACACTATTTGAATATATGTTCCTATATAAAAATAAAGGTGCGACGACGTTGCGACAACTTTTAATCGACAAAACGTTGTTTTTCGACAAAATGTTTTACGGTCACATTTTAACGTTTTAGTTAAACTATTTATTTATGTTAACCAAATTTAAAAATAAATTTTTATAATGCTATTTAAAAATATTAACACTCGTAAATTAATTAAAATAATTTATTTAATCACTGAAACTTACTTTTCTAAAATCAGCATTTTGTCACTTTTGTTGATATAGGCAAATGTTAATATTTTTGTGTATGCTTCTCTTTCCAAATCCTACCTAATTTTGTTTGAATCATATAACGTTACTTATTTTACATTTAAAATCACTTTAAATATTATATTTTAAAGTGGTCAAATTCTAGGTCGTTACAGTATTCAGCGTCGTTATTGGTTGCGGTAAATTCTAACCTTAGCGTTTAACTTAACTTTCTTCCTTGGAGTGTGATGATTACTATTCCTGCCCCCGAGCCGAGCTCGTTGGATGCTCCATCCACAAACATATTCTACTCGATTGTTTCCTCTATTCTGATAGTAATATCCTTGTTCTGAATGGTGAATTCGGCTATGAAATCAGCCAGGGCCTGCCCTTTTATTGCGGTGCATGGATGGTAGGTGATATCATACTGGCTTAGCTCGATGCACCATTTTTGCAGACGTCCCGATGTATTCGGTTTATGTAGGACGTGGTGCAATGGTTGATTTGTCAGGGCCCTTATGAAGTGAGATTGGAAGTAACGCCGTAATTTCCTGGACGCTATGAGCAAATAGTAGGCCAATTTTTCGATCTTTTGATATATAGCATCTGCCATTGTAAACCTCTTGCTGATGAAATATACTAGTTTTTATGTATGGTCATCTTCTCGTACCAAAGCGGCGCTTAATGCATGAGTGGCCACAGCTAGGTACAAGTAGAGGCTTTCTCCATCTCCCGGGGTAGAAAGCACTGGCGGTTTCTGCATGTGTTCCAACGGGCTTTTAAAGGCCAAGTGGCACTCGCTGGTTCATTCAAACATCCCCTTGTCCTTTTTCAGAGCTTCAAAGAATGGGACGAACTTGTCTATGGCCTTAGATATAAATCTACTTAGAGCGTCCACCTTCCCATTTAAA
Source organism: Allium cepa (assembly GCA_030765085.1). Taxonomy (NCBI): domain Eukaryota; kingdom Viridiplantae; phylum Streptophyta; class Magnoliopsida; order Asparagales; family Amaryllidaceae; genus Allium; species Allium cepa. The sequence continues at coordinate 452,818,336 of CM060928.1, forward strand.
CTTTGCATTTCCCTTTGTGTGATTGGTATTTTGATGCCCTTCAGGGATTGGACCTTTTTAGGATTCGCTTCAATCTCTCTGGCATGCACAATGAAACCCAAGAATTTTCCCGAGGATACTCCAAAGGAGCATTTTAATGGATTCAGCTTCATTTGGCATTTGCGCAATACCTAATACATATCGTTTAGGTGGTGTAAATGATTCGTTTCTTTTCTTGATTTGACAAGCATGTCATCGACATTCACTTCCATTGAGTGACCAATCTACCGCTCAAACATCTTATTAACCAAGTGTTGGTAAGTTGCACCAGCATTCTTAAGCCCGAAGGGCATGACCTTGTAGCAATATAGGCCCAAATCTGTGATAAAGCTAGTATGTTCTTGATTTGGTACATGCATGAGAATCTGGTTATATCCTGAGTAGGCATCCATAAATAAAAATTCATGCCCTACTATTCCGTCCACCAGTCGGTCATTCGAGGCAAGTTAAAACAATCCTTGGGGCAAGTGTCATTGAGATTGGAGAAGTCGATGCAGGTTCGCCAGTTTTCATTGGATTTTTTCACTAGAACCGGGTTGGAGATCCATTTGTGGTAGATAACCTCGTGAATAAAACCGTTGGAAAGTAGGTTTTTTACCTCCTCATAGCAGTTCAACGTTCCATCCCCATGCTCCTTTTCTTTTTCTTGACCGGGATTTTGGTTGGGTCCATGTTCAGGTGGTGACAGGCCATTTCGGGGGATATCCCCACCATGTCTTTGTGGGTCCATGCGAACACATCCAAATTTCTCTGTAAGAATCCTATCAATTGGATTTTCAGATTTTTTTTCTAGTTGCGACCCTATCTTGAAAAGCCTTGTGCCGTTGCGATTATCTGCTGCAACATGTTCCATAGCCTCCATGGGCTCAGCGCTGGCCTCCTCCTCTCTGTCCCTTGGATCTAGTTCATTAAACGGGTCACTAGTATACTCGAGAGGAGGGGCTTTCTTTAATTGCTATGCTTCCACAGTTTTGGCACAGAGGGCGACCTCTATGTTTTTGGCCTTTTCCTTCCTTTTATTTCTGGCGGAGTTATGTCACATAACAATTGCAGGCCGCGTCTTGGTCACCTTCTACTTCTCCTATTCCCCCATCGACAGGGAACTTCATTTTCAAGCACGAAGGGGCTAAGACTATCTAGAAATATGATAAGGCAGGTCTGCCTAGAAATGCATTATAAGCAGAATATCCGTTTACCAACACAAATGTTTGCTTTCGGATAATGGACCGAGGGTGACTTCCTAGTTCAACAAACATGTCCAACTGCCCCAGCAGAATTATGGCTTCTCCAGTGAATCCGTGTAGGTGCTTATTGCATGGCGATATGTCTTTCATTGATAACTTCATTTTATTGAAGGCATGTTTGAATAATACATTTACCAAGCTTCTCGTATCGACCAAAATGCGGAAAACCTCTACTGGGCCGATCTAGGCGGAGATGACCATGAGATTGGTATGTAGGTACGACTTTCCAACCAAATCCTCATCGCTGAAGGTTATATTCGTCATTTCTCTTCGTTTGGCAAGACATCCTTTTTTAATGGAATGAACGTACCCTTCTCTCTCTTTCAAAGACTTTCCATACTTCTCCATCTCGGCCCAACTTCCGCTGGCTGAATGCGGGCCCCCGATATAGTATGAACAATTATTTTCTCTTGACTGGAGCGACTCGCACTTGCTTCTTCTTTGTTATTTCCATATCGGAGCGGCCCTGGTCCCTCGTGGGTTGGAGCAAGGGAGTTATGCTTTTACTGTATGTACCGTTCCAATTTCTTTTTTGGATGTATTCTTCAATGAAGTCCCACAAATGTTGACATTCTTCTGTGTTATGTCCATAAGACTCATGGAAGAGACAGTACTTTCCCGTCCTAACTGCATCTTCTGATTCCTTCAAAGAGGGCGTTTGTACTTCAATTCATGTTGAGTGGCCAAGTAAATGTTTTCCAGAGTGTCATTCAAAGGAGTGTCAGAATCAAATCTCGGTCCCGATCTATATTGTCGTTTATTGCTTTTTTCAGCTCCGAGGTTGCCCTGATGGTTACGTTTGTCATCATTGTTTGGTTTGCTCCCTTCTCCTCGAGGCAGCACTCTCGTGTTTCCATGGGAGTTGAAACACCCTGTAGGCTACTCGCCATGTCGAATAGCTGTTGCATCTCCAAATCTCATATATTTTCCTGCTTCGTGGTAGAATTCCTGAAGAGTTAGTGGCTTCTCCTTCGTCAGTTTTCTTGCAAATCTCGAGTTCGGATGGACGCCTCCGCATAGTGCCATCAATGTAAGTCTTTCATCCACGTTTTGCACCACTGCTGCAACTGTGTTAAAACGGGTAAGGTATTGTTGCAGTTGTTCCCCTGATTTCTGTTTTATGCCGGATAAGGAATACGTGTCCCTAGGCTGTTCCACATGAATTCAGAACTGGCTTATGAACTTTTCCTTCAACGTTTTCCAAGAACTTATGGATCCATGAGGTAGGCAATAGAACCATGTGATTGCTAAATCTGACAAAATAGCCAAAAATATATATATATTACACCTTCAGTTGCTCCATTCATGTGCAAGTGTTGAGAGTATCATTGTAGGTGGACGATTGAGTCAGAGGTGCCCTTTATATGGATCTATGGTGGGCATCTTCTATACTAAAGGTGTGACTGTTGCCTCTATGTCCTTAGTGAAAGAGCTGGATACTCTGGCGCTTGTCACCCTTTCAAGTTGTTCGCCTAAGGTACTCCCTGAAGAGACGTGTCATTCTTTCTTCAAATTAGGGGGCGGCCCTGGGAGCCCTCTCTTTGATAGTGATGGTGTCTGGTGCCTTGATTGAGGCCAGACTGGTAATGATTAGTTCGAAGCGTGACAGCATCTACCACAGATGGTCCATGTTTAGGGCCCCCTTGACTGGGTCCAGCTCTTGACGACCTTGTTGGACCAGCTTCAGGTTGGGTCCTGGCTCGGGTTCGAGCCCTTGGATCCTCCTGACCAAACTCATCATTGGCGAAAGATAATTCCTCCTATGACTCCCTAAACTAGGATTCACCTTTGGATTCGGTATTGTGAGTGGATTCCTCTGTGCTGCTTAAGCATGTCATGAGTTGGTCCACCAAGGCTTCTTGTTGGTAGGGAAGCAGTTAGTCATCTCATTCATAAACCTTTCTAAGTCTTCTTGGGTGACAACCAAGTCTAGAGGTGGGGAGCGAATGGTTGGGTTTTCTTGATCTTCATGGATGTGGTTGAGTGTATTTGCGGTAGCTGCATTCTTACCCATATTAGCATTTCGCTCAGAGGGAGCCATGTTCTAATGATGCACTAAGGTTGGAAGAATAATGGACGGGAGAGTTCAGCTTTCTGTGCTTGCTCGCTCTCAATGAAAGCACCAAAAATGTTTGCTCAAAGGTAGGATAAACACCTTTAAATCTGATTTTTCTTTTTTAGTTAAGTTTCATATGATTTGATTGGCTTGGTTTTTTATGTTCTAGCACGTAACAGAATGAATTTCAGTAAGTGCAGAGACAGTTCACAAGTGCAAAGTTTGAAAAGCGGATAAGGGAAGTAAATAACACAAAGTTTTTACAGTGGTTCAACCCGAATTGCCTACATCCACTTTTCATCTTATTATTCTATGATTGATTTGATTACAAGTACAATATTTGTATTCGAAAAGAGTAAAACTTTAAGTAACTGAAGTGATGGATTTTCGGTAGAGTTTTCTCTCTTTTTCTCCAAAAATCTGTCCCTATTGTTGTTGAGAAGCTCTGGTATTTATAGAGTGGAGCTGTGAAGTGTGGAGGTGGAGATTATAACCCTCTGAATCTGGTTTAGCACCTAGGCAAGAGTTTTTGGATCGGCATTTGAGCTATGGAGCTTGCATAGCTTGGTCGTTCTTCCTTATCTAGTTCGGTACTTCTGCTTTGGGCCTCTTATTTACCGGACCAAATATTTGATCCGGCATTCCTGTGTACCGGACCAAATGTCTGATCCGGTGATAGATGTGCCGTGCCGGACTAAATATTTGGTCCGATATATCAAAGGATGCCAGACCAAACATCTGGTCTGGCATGCCGGACCATAAATTTGGTTCGACAATTTAGTGAATGCCAAACCAAGCATCTGGTCTGGTAGTTCTGTCTTCCATGCCTTTGTCTGCTTTTGCTCCCTTTCTTCCTTTTTTCTCTGCATGCAGAAAAACCGAGCCAACAATAAAGAATATGGTCTTTTATGTAGTTTGTATATCTCTTATATTAAAGAATATTGGTCCTTTTATATTCTTATCTCTCATTTAAAATTTTATTTTCCCTTTAGCCTAAGGGAAAAAAATGCAAAACTAAATATATTCATTTAGAACCAAATCTCTTTCCATTGTAACACAAATGTTTAACATGTCATAACTTTATTTTTCCACTTATATATTCATCTTTTTCGAATTTATTCTACTTATATATCATATATAATGTTGAATGTTTAACTTTTCATCTCCTCTCTTCCCATTTAATTTCAATCGAAATACCGAACCCTCATTAATTTAAGTCAATATTTTGCATTTTCCCATTGATGCTTATATTTTAATTAATCATTGACTATAAGCTTTATATATTTACTATACATTTTTCATGGTCTTGGAAGGTATTTAATTTTATTTGACATTACTTTTGATTGAGAAATTTAATAGTTACTTATTTTATGATTTATAAGTATATAAAAAATAGTTCTTTGTACAGTTATTAGATGGTGAATTCGTCTTTTGTAGTAAATTGTATTTTGGAAGCTAAGTTAACGTATAAATACGGTCAAAGCATCCCTCTTTCTATTAATGTTTCTTTTATATGAATATCATCGACTCTTATAATTAATTCATATTAATCTTCGGTTAATTTTTTTCATGTAGGTGCTCTGATTTATTATTCATATAATACATTAAATACTATAAAATAATGCATAGAATAACAAATGTCATTTATTTGTTCCTCTGTCCTTAATCTGTTCTATTTATTCAATCATAAAAATGTTGAATATGTACCTTTTTATCTCCTCTTTCCTAATTTAATTTCAATCCAAATACCCAAGTCTCCTTAATTTAGTTCCATAATTTTTAAAGCAATTGTATTTTGATTAGGAAATTTAATAGTTACTTCTTTTACAATTTATCAATATATAACAAATAGTTATTTCTATAATTTTAGATAGAGAAATTAACTTCTATTGTAAAAAAAAATTGGAAGCTATTTTGGTGTATTAAACTAGCTGAATTGCAACATAGTATCCACGAGACTCTTTTCATTACTGTCCTTTTAGTATCACTATTACAAACTCTTATACTTAATTCATATTGGGAAAATCTATTGGGACATAAGAAATAGATACAATTGTGATAAAATAGATCTTCATCATTGCATTGCCTCCTGAATTCCATCTTTCATATAAGGACAAAAAGATCGAATGGTCCAGACCTTTTATGTCATAAATTGTATCTTATTTTCTATCCAAATAGCCGGCCTTATTCATATTAAACTTTGGCTATTTTTTCTTTTAGGTGCTCCCAATTTATTATTCAGATAATGTATTAAACTCTATAAATCAATCAATAAAACATGACATTTATATATTCTTTTTGGCTAAACTATTCTAATTATTTATCATATATAATGTTGAATATATGTCTTTACATCTCTTTACTCTCTATTAATTTGAACCAAAATACTTTAAGCCAATATTTAATAATTTCCCCTCAATATTTCTATCTCAATTAATCTTTAATCAATTCATTCTATATTGTTAGTCTTTATGCATAGAATCAAAGATGGCCAATAGTTGTAAACAATGTAAATGTAGCGGAAATAAAATAGTAAAGAATACATTCGATTTTATACTGGTTCGTACCTCCTGTCGTACGTCCAGTCCCGAAGCTCCCCTTCGGTATTTCCTTAAATCATATTACCCTCACTTCGCCCGATGGAATAGGACAATACAAAAGTATTTTTCTGACAATCTTGTGTTCCAAATAACAATGATTTCAACTGATAGTACGAACCTTCCTATGATCTCCTTTGAGTATGTGAATGCACAAATATGTAAGTAATGTATGCACAAATATGTAAGTAGAGTGTAATAAGAAATCAAGAGAATAATTCATCATTCATGTCAATCTTTATAGTATTTATGGGTTTGAAGAGATGCAGATAAGGAGTTGTTATTATTAGATAAAGTCTATTCGATTTAATGGATGCAACTTTTGAAGAAGAAGAGAAACATCCATTTAGAATATAGTAGTTATTAGACGATAGACGTCTTTGGATTTCCACAGACATCTGTGGTTTCAGAAAGGAATTTCCTGAGCCTTTTCATAGACACTTGTGGATTTTCCACAGACGTCGTGACTGGCATTTTTTGATTGTATTTATTTTTAATGTCAGTTTTTGTGTATACGAATTTGTGTTTGCATATATACTCAAGGAGACCTTATAATGTTTATCTAAGACTCTTAATACACTAGTATAATTTTACTAATTATAGCATGTCCCATGAATCTTTGTTTCTCTTCAAGTCATGATATCTTTGAGCATGACGATCTCTTGTAATGTATACCTGTAATCTTGATACGTTATATAGTATATGTGATTGTTTAGTTGTTATCATTGAAACCATATAATGTAGATTCTAACATTCTCCCCCTTTTTGATGATGACAACTATACAATCGTTAGTCATGTAAAACAACACCATCTAATTCAATCTTCTCCTATGTATATGCATATATTTCTCCCCTTTTGTCATTATCAAAAATAAAATAAGAGATAACTTAAATATATAGTCATGGTGAATGAGATAAATAACATAATTGTGTAACGAATTGATTGTATACTCCCCCTATCAGCATGCCCAATTTTATCCCCTTTGTCATCTACAAAAAGGTTGAAAATCTGTAATTATTAGCCAATTTTCAAAAAATAGTTTAACAAAACGTACATAATATTGGATAATGTTAGGTACAAAAATGATTCAAACAATATTAAGCATAGTTGACTTTACTTAAGATATTTATTGCCGTCAAAAAATAATTTTATTTTCCATGAAATAATTTTCACACTATATTTAAAGGACCTTTGAAAAATCAACGTATTCTATAAAAAGAGTACCTAATTTATTCATTTCAAATAGATTCCTTTTTGATACTCTAATAAAAATACCTACCCCAAACTATTTTAAAAAAAAGAGTTAGATATACCGGATTCACTACAGTACCATTATCTATAAACGCTCGTTCTTCATCGTATGTACGGAACATTTGTTACTCAAAATCCATTTCATCCTTCTATCTTTCTTGGGTACCTGCAAAAATAAATTCTATATTTTGGTACCCAATTCCTTTGTTGGGGTCTAGAGGTTAGAGCAAAGGTAAATAATTCCAAGAGAATTTAGTGGAACCATTAAAAAAATAATTTTCATTATTAGCTACTATATCAAAATTGGTTATAGCAGTTTTTGAATTTCTATAAAAATTCAATTTAGACTTTACTTGAATTCTAGTACTGGCATTAACATTTTTACTGTACATGAAAGTGTATCTAGTTCTATTTCTACGATCAGTTTTATTATATTCTAAACCACTTTTATCATTCAAACGTTTAGAATTTGATAATATTGAATTTAAGCTTTTTTTAACTTTGTTAAATTTTGCGACTTTTTCATTAAGCTCATCAAATTCAATTTTATAGACACACTTTTCTTTTTTAAAAGACTCATTGCTATTTTTTAAAGTACCGATTTCTTTAACCAATTCAAAATTCTAATCTTCTAAAGTGCGGTTCTCTTTTACAAGAGACGAAATTTGAGTAACTGGATTGTTTAAAGAAATTTGTATAATATTTATTTTGATTACATAAGTTAGCAACTTCTAAATCCTTTTCATTTAAAAAACCATGAGTATCAAAACATTATTTTTCAATTCAGAATTTTCATTTTCTAAACGCTGTTTTTCATTAATAACTAAATTTTAATTAATCTCAATTAATTAATATTTAATTAAACTTAAACAATAAATTAAACCTTTAATAAATAATTTATTATAAATTAAATCTTTAATCAAATAATTAAATCATTGATTAATAATTAATCCTATATTTAATTAATGATAAATTAAATATAAATAGTTTACTTAGCCCACACTTAATTAAATTAATTAATAATTAATTAAAATAAATCTTAACTTTAAAAGATAATTAATTAAGAACTAATCTTTATTTAATTAAAGTTAATAAACTTTGTTAAAATTTGATTAATTATAAATTAATAAAACCTAATAAATTAACAATTATTTATTGAATCCTTAATTAACTTTTAAAAACATTATTATTTAATTTATAAAATATTCACACAAAATTTGAAGTATAAAAAGCAAACTTTGCAAAAATCGAAATTTTAAGCGAACTGCATGCATAGCGACTATCGCTATGGGTAACCGTAATTTCCATCTTGTTTTTAACTCCCATTTGAAATTTAGCACCAAAGGTTTGCTAACTCTTTAAAACATAAGTCTCAAATTAAAACAAACTTAACAAAGTTGAAATCAATACTAAAGTTGAACTTGAAATTCCTTTAGTAAACGAATTAGCAAACATCATTTGATTTTTCTTAAGTCTTTCACGCATAAAACTTGCTAACTTTCATAACCATTCAACCATATACTCAAGGTTCCATATACCATAACATATCATAAAAAATGCCACAAGATCATCATTTTATATCCAAACTCATTAATTTAACTAATAATTCAAAGTTAAATGCTAACCACAAGCTCGCACATACATATAAGTTCAAACCATATGAAATCAAATCAACCAACCACATACAGATAACCAAACAGAAAATATATATCTAAAGATATAACCTTTCCAAAAAGTTAGAAGTTTACTCATCAAAACTTCTAAAAATATGAAATACTTTAGCGTTAGGAAAGCTTGAAAAACCACAAACTCTTCTTGAAAATAAGCCATTTTGCACTCGACTTTTGGACCTTTTACTCTCTGATTTTGGTAAAGTGATATAAAGGTAAGTTTTAGATTTTTCTTTTATCTATCGTCTAAAAAAGAACTACTCAAAAATATTAAATTTTGAGAAAGTTATGGCCGTAACAAGGAGGACCATTTTCAGTCGTCATAATCTAAGTTCAAGATACTCTATATAAAAGTGAATTTTTAGGGTATCTACGTTTAACATCAGAAAAAGTATTAAACTACAAACTTGTAGCCATTAGAATTATAAGGGGTTCAAAAATTTGAAAATCTAATTTTGAAGTTGTTTGTAAGAAGTTATGGCCGAAAGAAATTAGGTAAAATGGAGAAAATTGAGCTTAAAATAAGTGGCTTAAATCAAGGTTTTCAAAAGGAATTTTGGAAATGAAAATCAAACTTTTATGTTTTAGAAATAGCATGGAAGCCATTACAAGATTTTAGAGCTTAGAAGATATGAAGGAAGCATAGGAAAAAAAGAAATTGCAAATGAAAGTGGAGTAGAAAATAGGAAAGAAGTATTTATACCAAATGAAAATATGAAATTATTATACCACCCACCTACACTACCCTCCACTAGTCTCACGCCATCTCATCTTTGTCCCCCTTCCCCTAAAAATTTGAAATTTCTTGTTCCCCCACCCCATCACATCAATTCGAATATGTCCATGTGCTATATGTACCAAATGTCCTTTTTGTCTCGCGTTGATTTGACAATTTCCTATTTTTTTCTTTTCTTTTATACTTTGTATGCTTAGATATACATCCATGTACACATCCCTAGTACACACATAAAAACATCATCTAAACCTAATTTATTTACATTTGAATGTGTATAATTATACAAAAGAGATCACGACATTTCAAACAATTGTTATACGATGAAACGTCGAAAATTCGGAAAGCAGTTTCGAGTTACATTTTCTGTTTTTTCATCAAACTATATATTTTTGTAAACAAATTTTAAAAACTATTCACCATTATTATTTATTATTAAAAAGTGTTTTATTTTCATTATAAAACTATTTATTTGAATATTTAAAATTAATTAAATATTCGCAAATCAAAGCAGTAAAATTTCGGGTCGTTACACAGCCTTTCCCTCACATTGCGAAGAGGGTGTTTCCGGACAAGAACCATGCGGGTGACCTAATCATTGCGCCAAGGTTCCACCCCATCAAAATTATTTTATTAAATTTCCTCTATGTATAATTTATTCACAGTTACCATTTTTCTAATAATAATGATGAAGTTTGCTTTATATTTAATTGATCGATTATACCATATTTTATATTAATTAATAGTTGCTAGAATATGTGATTTTAATTGTCAAATACTGATAGTATTTAGGTGTATGATTATGTATATATTTGATTTTAGTTAATGATTATTACTACATTTGGTGTAAGTTGTTTGATTCTATTTTAGAAAAGAATCCGTTTCTCCTGCCTTATTAATTAAATTACATTACATGATTTCTCATCTTTATTTTCCTTATGCTTTTATAAATAGAATTTTCTTCTTCTTAATTTATGTTATATATTTACGTTTTACGCCTTCTAATTATATAGTTCGAATAATGTATCAATTTCTTCATAACTTTGATAGTAATGAAAAAATACTCTTATATCATAATAATTAACAAAAATCCCAATCTCATATCGCTCATCTTCTTTTTTCATTATATTTTAGGAATAAAATACTAGAGTTCACCCTTTATGAAAGTAATTTTGTACTACAAAAGATTAATCTGTCTCGTTCTCTTCTTTTCTTAATAGATTCGTACCATGATTATCTTTATGTTCATCTTCCTAATTTATTCCTCTTGATTTTTTGTTCGCTATTTCGTTTCGAACTATCTTTATTTAAGTTTTCATAAATTTCTTTCTCGATTATCTTATTCATTTATTTTGTAACTTTCATTATAAGTATGAAGATAATGATGATATATTTTCTAATTTAAGAAATTTTTCATTCATTGTATTTTAACCCTTGGGATTGGTAAAGATAAAATGGATTTAGATTAGAAGAATCGAAAATACAGGGCAAACTATTATAGAACTAATGACTAGGGTAAGATATGTATATATATTGCCCTAACAAACAATATTATAACCCACATGCATCCTCTTATTCCCTTTCTTCTTTTTTCGAAAAAATGCAAACTCATTTCTTACTATCAACTGCCCATTCTTTACTCTTGCAGATTTCATCAACTTTTTCTACGTTCTTAGCCACCATTTACTCGCTCACAAACCCCACTCTCCTTTAAACCCCAGTCTACATAAATTTATATTCTTAAACTTTTTTTGTTAAAAATATCCGTAGAATGAGAAATGTCAAAAGAATTAATCATATTATATGATGCAACTACACGCACACATACACACACACACGTGTGTGTGTACTGTTGGTTGTTTGACCTCCTCTTTCATTTAAGTTTCCGATTTTAATATCATATTTACTCTTTGTGAAACATTAAGTCAAAAGAATAGAGCGGTGGTAATGATATAAGAATAACTTAAAATAACTTTTTATACTTTACACTTATTTAAATTATTGTTATTTTTTAGATAATGTTGGTGAAATTGATTCAAGTTAAGGTTCATCATTTTGATATACAACCTAAATTTTGTTTAATTTTCTCTTGCTTCGGTAAATTATTGAAGAGAGTATGAAAATTTAAGCAATTTTTCACCTACTTAGAGAGATTGCAAGGAAATCTTGCTGTCAAATAGATTTTGTGCGTAGAAATTTATGTTTTGGCATCAAATGAATTTTAAATACCTGGAATTTTTGATGCTTTTATTGTATTGAATATGTTACAAATAATAAAAGTAATCTCTTCTTTCTTAATAAATAATTACCAATGCATGTCATGTTTATCTTTTTAATCAACAAAATTTACACCATATAATTTGGTAGTTTTTATTATAGTAAAGATATTAAATTTAGACTTGAAAAGAATAATAACATTTTCTTTTAATATGTCGAAGAAAGGCTTTCTAATACTATAAAAAAAATTGATGTTTTAGCCTCATATTCATCTTTATAATGATACGGTCACTATTGAAGCTTCAATCATATGCGAGTATATAGTAAAATTTATGGACTGAACTTTTGTCATATACGACGTGCCTGTAATATGCATGAATGTTGTCTCCATATTATAAAATTATAAGTATTACTAAAAAAATGTTTCATGCTTAGCTCTATAAAAGCTAATATATATGCATTATAAAGTAGATAGTGTACATAGAATTGTTTACCTTGAACAAAATAAAGTTGTATAAATGATGTGTTTTAACAATCATATGCATATACATTTTTTGGCATTTTATTTTTATGCAACATAAAATTCCATATTCAATGTTGAAATTAATTATCTTTATTTTTTCTTCGTATTGGTACCAAATTTTGTCTTCACACAAATAAACGTAGGATGCTCGCAAAAATAATGAGTATTTTCGTGTTATTTTAATTTACTGATTTTGTATAGAAATTAGTATATGTATAGGATATTTTGATAGAATATCATATTCATTTTTCTTGACTTAACATTAATGAGACAGGGTATTTGTGCATTAAATTTGAATAAGATGTTGTGTTTGACTGCTTCAATTTGAAATTATTTAGCAATATATAACCATTTGAATGGGTTCAAAATTGAAATGTTTTTTGTGTTCTTTTGACAAATTGGTGTACACAATGAGGATCGCAAACATGAAAGTCTATAAAACTTTAAATTATTTTAACACAAAAATTTTCCATGTTCGTAGCAAGGATTCGTACTCGCATATGTGTATATCAACAAATGGACGGTACAAACTCCAATTATAAAGAAAATCATTCAGCCTCCTACTCAATTCACTTTATCCAATGTGCATCTAGTTGATGCACACTTTCTCCACTATAAAACCGTGCTCAAACACTTCAATCCCCTCACCCTCAAAATGAACCATGAAACCTTACTTCTGTCCATCCTCCTCATTTTTCTTCTCCTTCCAATCTCCCATGCCGATTCTGAATGCTCAAATAACAAAGAAACTGGCAACAAACTTAAAGCCCGATACCTAAAAATAACTGCAATATTCTCAATCCTCATCGGTGGATTCATCGGCGTATGCATTCCCTTACTCGGGAAGTGGTTCAAACCTCTTCGTCCAGAGAACAACATCTTCTTCATGGTTAAAGCATTTGCAGCAGGAGTGATATTAGCAACCGGGTTCATTCATATTTTACCCAATGCGTTTGAAAGCTTGACTTCTCTATGCTTGAACGAGAAACCATGGGGTGAGTTTCCTTTTACAGGGTTTGTGGCAATGGTGGCCGCGATCATGACTTTGATGGTGGATAGCTTTGCCACGGGGTTTTTCAGTAGGGTGCACTTTGTGAAAGAGGGGGTGATAATAGACGAAGAGGCGAATGGTGATCAAGTGGCTCATGAGGAGCATGTGCATGTTCATACACATTCGGGTCATGGACATGCACATGGCAGTGTTGGAGGTGGATCTAAAGAGGAGATGGTTATTCGGCATAGGATCATTTCTCAGGTATTTTTCTTCTTCTTCTTTTATTCTGAAAAATATCACTGTCAAATGTATGTCAAAAGATAATACATTGATATTGGTTAGGCCATCGGATAACTGATTTTGTTTTTAATAAAATATTGATTGAATTTGGTACTCCAGTTAAGTCATCATATCTCGTAGTTTCAGTTTTTTTAAATTAGATCAATTAATGGATATATTAACCGAAATTTGTTCATAATTAAAAAGTTTCCTGTGTATAAATAAATCTGGGAAAGAAAAAAAAAAACAAACCATAATTAGTCTTTCGTGTTGCACAGTTGCACTAGTGCTTGATTGTATCATCTTCTGCAATAAGGAACAATGTAAGAGAGCAAAGTCAGAAGAATAAATTAAATGTTATCACAAATTAAACGATATATTTTAAAATATTACTCCTGGATTTATATATCTATTTGAAAGATGGTCAAATTCATGATTAGATGGTAGTTAAAAACAAAAAAAATAAATGCATTGTTAATTTAATTCACACTACATATCAATTTTCAACTTTGAGTTACGTTCGTAAATTTATATGTTACTTAATTTCTTTTTTATATTTACAACTTGGAATAAATTAAAGCATTACTTTTATTTGCACATGCTTTAGATTATATTTTGCCTGCTTTGGAAATGAATCTTTATAATTGTATAGGGAATAATACACGACACACTGCACCCAAATAACAAACTGTTCCAATTCATCAATCTTTCCAGTCTTGTGCACGTATTTTATGTCAACCAATAAGACAGTTTTCCCAATGAATCATCTATCTTAAATGCCAAAAACAACAATTTAATCAACAAAAAATTACTATAATATGTTAGTTTATTTGGTTAGCTATTCTAGAAGCAATAGCCAACCACTGAATTTGTATTGTGGTATGGAAGTTATTCATTATGGCCAAACAACAGGTAGCCATTCAAGCTAAGAATCTTTCATTGCACATATTTTAGTTAATTTATTTTTTGTTCATAAGTCATCAGTCTAAAATGTCAAAAGCAATACAATTATCAGCAAATTTTGCTTTTTTTGTCATCTAAATCGTACAACAATTGAAGTTAGAAGGTTATTCTTTAGGCTTGGCAACAGGAAAGCAAATGAACTTTAAAATTTTTGGTGGACGTGGTTAAATATTTTTGATGGTTACTTATCAGGTTAGAAGTAAAATCTTATACGTTCCTAATCAGATAGCTTCTCTTATTAAACAAATTGCCAAAACATGAATAAATAGATTGGTTCATATTAATACGTGCATGAGTGTAGGTACTGGAGCTGGGAATAGTTGTGCACTCTGTAATTATTGGAATATCATTAGGAGCATCTGACAGTCCTACAACAATAAGGCCCCTGGTTGCAGCCTTAACTTTTCACCAATTTTTTGAAGGAACAGGCCTAGGTGGATGCATAGTCCAGGTAACTCATTCTTACATATATGCATCATTCTTATATATGAATCCAAATTCTAAGCTGAGTGAAATCTGATACTATATGCATTGTGATCGAATCTGATACGTGCACAAATTTGACTAGTATGTTTTGTCTATTTTCTGTTTTATGTAGCTTGGCTGAATATTTTGATTACCTATTCTCATTGCTAATACAGTAATCTATATGGACGAATATGCCATCATGGTACATTATGGCATCGCAATTTGAGTAATTCGTCTTGTTTCTGGTCTTTTTTTTAAGGGATAAGTTGCTTTCCATAATAGACTATCTCTTCTAAAAGCAAAAGCAAGGGTTCCAGTTTCTCTTAGCATTAGATACTAGTCAACTTTCCTTATCATGGCTCTACTGAATAAAAGCTTGATTATTCCCCTTAAACAAATATCATACGTATATGGAAATGTGAGGTAGAGGCTTATGAGATATAGATTCGAGTTAATGTAGTCCTCACCTTTTAACCACACGTGCAATTTAATATTAGCTCCCACTCCCTAAAAAGTAAAATGCATGTACCTAGATTCATATCATATTGTATGGTTCATATGTATACAAGAGTATTATATTTGCAGGCAAAATTCAAAGCTAGATCAATTGCATCAATGATTCTATTTTTCTCACTCACTACGCCAGTAGGAATTGCTATAGGTATAGGGGTATCCTCGAATTACAATGAAAATAGTCCAAATGCACTTATTGTTCAAGGTGTTTTGAACGCCGCGGCAGCTGGGATTCTTATATACATGGCTCTCGTTGATCTTCTTGCTGCTGATTTTATGAATCCTAGAGTGCAAAAAAATGGAGTTTTGCAAGTAGCTTTAAATATTTCTCTGTTACTTGGAGCAGGGTTGATGTCGTTGTTGGCTAAGTGGGCATAATGGCATTGTTATAATTATTTTGTCATGACAAAGAAAACGTTTTTCTTTTTCCTGGAAAATATCCAAATCAGTTGGACACTCCTCCAGACTTTTTGAGAGATAATGATTGGTATAATAAAATTAGGTTTATTACGAATCCATGCTCACACGGATGTTTATAAATCCGTGATTACAGAAATATTGCCTAAAACCATTTTCATTATTTGCTTTTAGGCATACGTTAAAAGATATATTGGATTGGCAGTAGGAATACAACTCTGTATGCACGGTAGCAAGGATACTGTATGAATATTAAATGATTAAATAGCATGAGTATAATTGTATGTTATTGGTATGTTACATGTATATTCGTTTTGTAAATCATGCTCAAAATAGGGAAGTTCAAAAATATTTGTATGCAACAGTGAATCGTCAGATAATAAACCGTTATCCATCACACTTTGAATTGTTGATAATGAATTATTTCTTCTCATAGCATAGAAAACAGTGGTCTTAGTTGGAACAAAAGTAAGAAGAGTCATAGAATTCTAAAGAAATAAAGGGGAAAATTAAACTATATGTTCGCGTCAAAATTGGTCACGAACCCCAAATATCGTGAAAGCATCAAGTTATTAAGCAATATTCCAAACATAAATCTCAGATCTAAGCAATAGCAAATAGCAAATAGCAATTCAGAAATAACGAACAGGAACGCAAGATTTATAGTGGTTCGGCTATCTCCGGCCTACGTTCACATTAAAGGTTTGTCTTTTATTGATGCTCTTCGCTGATTACAGATGGTTACAACAGTTACAACGAAGGAATTCGAACATAACAGCAATGGTGAGATATAGAATTGAATCCGGCAGAGTCTGAACGTCCAATAGCCAAAATATCCCTTTTCTGTAGGCTTCTGGGGCTATTTATAGGAGTAGGAGGCTGATATCGCGCTCAAACTTAGAGAAACTTTTTCTGACACGTGAGTGGGCCCACGCGATCGATCCCACCAAGTTTCGAATCGATCTGTGATCGATACGAATCAATTTCATATCGATCAAGAAATGGCCCAATCGAGCTAAAACTTGGCATGAACATTCTTTAGCTTGTATGTAAGCTCTTGTGAAAATTTCACGGCATTTGGACTGGTGGATCTCGAGTTATGATCGATACAAGATGATGTTCCTCGGAGTAATGTTTCGTTCGAATCCATAGCTTCGAATTGACCCACTTCGAATCGATAATGCACGTGACCATGCAGCGACGAGGCACGCTCTTCTCGCACCGATCCTCTTTTTGCTCCGAGTTGACCGTGTCGTATCCATGAGTTTCGCCTTGTTTGTATGGAGTGCCGTTACACAGTTCGAATCAATCAACCATGTGCACTACGTATCCATTCGCAGTATGTTTATTTCAAATCTAGATAGATGGCTTAGCTCGTATCGATGGTGGATTTGTGATGGATACAAACTTAAGCTACCTGATGGATTCGAATAAACACCTCCTTCACGGGTACGAACTAGTCATTGGGCGAATTGATACGAAGCACGTTACTGGTTGATGAATGCGGAGTTGATCGATACGAAACAGTTGCTTGAGGATGAATGCGAAGCTGATCGATACGAACGAGGACACGAGGAGGGGTACGAATCTGATCGATTCGCAATATGGCTCAGCGATGGATACGAACTGTATGGACACGAAATCAGAGCTTATTGATGGATGCGAAACCAAAGTCATTTCCTCCAAATTGCATCGATCATAACTTGAACATACGAACTCGGATTGACCTGAAATTTGAAACACTGGTTTCCATGGCTTCGCTTGCCGTGTCTTGTCAGTTGTAGCCTGATCTGGACTCAGACAAAATTCATCGATATCCTTAGCGAACCTGCAATGCATAATCGACATTCATGACTAGTAACCATTGGTTTTCAGTTAATTTTTGGGTATCTCGGCTTTACCAAGAGGCGGGATAACACTTTGCCCCCCCCTACCCCGCAAAAAACATGCCTTTTGGCAAAAGGTGTGTTTTGAATAGCTTCAAATAGAATGTAGTGGGTCCATGTTTTATTCAAAGCTAATAGCGTTTTCAATCAAGTTTGCGGCTGTTCGAAGCCAAATCATTATCCATTTCTTCCTGTGGAAGTTAAGAATGAAATTCTACAGTCTCTTCGGACTATCAGTGGTCACTCCGGACCTTTGCCAAGTCCACTCCAGACTTGGCGATCGAATAGAAAGATCATGTTGCACCCCGGCGTTGCCTTCTATCCCTTGCACTCTGGCCCTAGCTAGGGCGTATAGCGATGTCTTGGTCGTTCTAGACCGATCGTAGCCTTTCCGAGCTCTTGCTGGATCTCATCCTGTCACTCTCCGGTGAGGGGAAACAACGTTAAGTGAGTCGATCCTGTCGCTCTCCGGCGAAGCAACTCATTTCTTGCATTCTGGTTCACTGTATCTGAACGTTAAGCGATGTCATGGCCTAAATCGTGGGCCGATCACAGCCTCTACGGGCTCTTATCGAATCCCGATCCAATCACTCTCCGGTGAATGGGAAACGACGTTAAATGAGTCAATCATGTCGCTCTCTAGCGAAGCAACTCACTTCTTGCACTCGGGACCCCGCCTCTCTGGGTAGGGTCATAAAGCGATCGTGTTAAAACTGGTTTATAATATTCATCCTTTAACTCTCTGGTCAAAGGTTTATTTCATGAAATTCAAGTTCATTTATTGAATTCAAATCCTATATGTTCAATCTCAAATATTAGGAAAAACTAGACATTGCCTCTCCGGGCAGATCGATCTATCTCCATCTCAGAGCATGCCTAGGGATCTCTCCGGTTCCCGTACATGTGTAAGTGGAATAGCTGTTTTATTCTTAAAATCAAATCTAAGAAATCTAACCGACCAAAGTTCAAATCCTGAACGTGGCCCTTGCCATCATAATCAGTTGATGATGAGTCTCGATCCCGATCCAGGATCAGTTCTGTTAGGTGGATGCGGTAGTTGTTCAGGTCTCACGGCCGTCGTCCGTTCTCTGGTATATTGTGGCAATCTACCACTCCTGCCATGTTCTCCCACCTCATCTTTCAGGTGGCGGCATTCATCGGTAGTGTGCCCATCCAGCTCATGGAATAGGCAATATTTTCCACTTCTGCGTTCCCGCTCTGTGGGATCTCTCCTGGGTGGTTTTCGATAAGGGAGTTGCCCCCGAGTTTCCGTGTAAATCCGTTCCAGGCTTGCCGTCATATCTGTGTATTGCCTGAATCTAGGCTCTCGGAATTTTTTTCGTTTATCAAGACCATCACGTCTGTCATTCTGCTTTCTCTTTCCTTTGTCTGCTCCAGACTGTTCCCTGGCGGTTCCTTCGCCCTGCACAGCGTTTGCTTCTTGCCTCTCGGCTCGTGATTCTTCTAGTCGAATGAATCTTTCAGCTTCATGATAGAATTCTCCAAGATCTTGTGGTGGATCTCTTGCCAAAAAATCTTTGAATTCGGTGGCTTCCCCAACTCCTGCCACTGCCGCCATCAAAATCATCGATGGATCCGGACGATCTACAGAAGCCACCATTGCATTGAACCGTAGTAGAAAATCTTTTATGGACCCTCTGATCCTTTGCTTTATCGAAGCCAAAGTCATCGCACTCTTGGATCGCGTCACGTGGACCCTAAACTGTCTCATGAAGCAATCTACGAGCTCGCCCCATGTTCTGATCGATCCAGTTTCTAGTTGTCTGAACCAAAGCGCGGCCAAATCTGATAAAAATAAAGGGAAACATCGTGCCATCACTTCCTCGGATGCTCCCAGCACTTCTATATGTCTGATGTATCTCGTAATGTGCATGGTCGGGTCTAACTTCCCGTCATAAGGTTCCAGCATTAGTAGTTTGAACTTTGGAGGGTTCCTTGCATTTCTGATATTCGGAGTGAACGGACTCCGACTGACCTCTTCCAATCATCCGCTCGACAATCCTCCTCTCATGATTCGTCCCACTAGACCAATCATTCTTTCATCTCCATCCGGGGGTTACCCTCGTGTCATGTTTCTATCCTGGCCCCCAAGTCTCGAAGGGAATTCTAGTACATACTCTTCGTGTAGCTCGTTAGTACTAGCATTGGCTCTAGCCTGTCGAGCTCCATCCATTGGTCTTCCGGTATCAGATCCCGATGGTCTGCCACCAAGCCTTTGTTGATTACCCTCCGGTTCTATATTCTGTCCTCCACTGGGTTCTCCGACACTTGCTCCCTGTTCCACATTCGCAGTTGCAGTAGTTGGCCTAAGGTTTTGTGCATTTGCTGCTCTCATCTGTTCGAAGAAGTTCTGCAGCATCTCCTGTTGACTCTTCATTATTCTTTCATGCATCGAATTTTCCATAGCCTTCATCCCATCCCTGGTGATGTAGATCGAAGCTTGTCCTTCTCCAGCTCCGGAGGATGCTTCTTGACTTCCTTTCTGTTGGCTTCTCTCAACTCTATGTCTTCTACTTGTCTATCGAATCATTGTCTTTCAAATCTAATTCCTTCAAGCCTTCAAATCTGGATTCCGAATCAGGTATAGTAGGTCCTGAGTTCAGTTCTCAATGAAAGCACCAAGGTGTTTGCGTCAAAATTGGTCACGAACCCCAAGTATCGTGAAAGCACCAAGTTATTAATATAGATCAGCAATATTCTAAACACAAATCTCAGATCTAAGCAATAGCAAATAGCAATTCAGAAATAACGAACAGGAACGCAAGATTTATAGTGGTTCGGCTATCTCCGGCCTACGTCCACTTCAAAGGTTTGTCTTTTATTGATACTCTTCACTGATTACAGATGGTTACAACAGTTACAATAAAGGAATTCGAATATAACAGCAATGGTGAGATATAGAATTGAATTCGGCAGAGTCTGAACGTCCAATAGCCAAAAGATCCCTTTTCTGTAGGCTTCAGGGGGCTATTTATAGGTGTAGGATGCTGATATCGCGCTAAAACTTCGAAAGACTTCTTCTGGCACGTGAATGGGCCCACGCGATCGATCCCACCAAGTCTCGACTCGATCTGTGATCGATACGAATCAATTTCGTATCGATCAAAAAATAGACCAATCGAGCTGAAACTTGGCAGGAACATTGTTTAGCTTGTATGTATGCTCTTGTGAAAATTTCATGGCATTTGGACTGGTGGATCTCGAGTTATGATCGATACAAGATGATGTTCCTCGGAGTACTGTTTCGTTCGAATCCATGGCTTCAAACCGACCTACTTCGAATCGATAATGCACGTGACCATGCGGCGACGTAGCACGCTCTTCTCGCATTGATCCTCTTTTTGCTCCGAGTTTGACCGTGTCATATCCATGAGTTTCGCCTTGTTTGTATCGAGTGCTGTTATACAGTTCGAATCAATCAACCATGTGCACCTCGTATCGATTCGCAGTATGTTTATTTCGAATCGAGATAGATGGCTTAGCTCGTATCGATGGTGGATTTGTGCTGGATACAAACTTAAGCTACCTGATGGATTCAAATAAACACCTCCTTCACGGGTACGAACTAGTCATTGGGCGAATCGATACGAAGCGTGTTACTGGTTGATGGATGCGGAGTTGATCGATATGAAACAGTTGCTTGAGGATGGATGCGAAACTGATCGATACGAACGAGGACACGAGGAGGGGTACGAATCTGATCGATTCGAAATATGGCTCAGCGATGGATACGAACCGTATGGACACGAAATCAGAGCTTATTGATGGATACGAAACCAAGGCCGTTTCCTCCAAATTGCATCGATCATAACTTGAACATACGAACTCGGATTGACCTAATATTTGGAATGCTAGTTTCCATGGCTTCGCTTGTCGTGTCTCGTCAGTTGTAGCATGATCTAGACTTGGAAAAAATTCATCGATATCCATAGCGAACCTGCAATGCATAATCGACATTCATGACTAGTAATCATTGGTTTTCAATTAATTTTTGAGTATCTCGTCTTTGCTAAAAGACGAGATAACAGTATAGGTGCAGTAACGACAGACACAACACTAACCCATAATATTGTTGATGGTACAATATAAATCGACATACAACATGTTTTTCATACTTCTATAAGACAGTAATTAGCATGTTGCGGTGTAGATTCAAAACTACAAAGGCACATATTCTCTTCATATTACGGCTAATAAACTGTCGTATTGCTCAGCTAAGTGATTAAAAGGCATAGCAAATAACTGGTATGAAGAAAAATAAAATAGATGAGCAATGTTGAATCAAATGAAAAATATCTCAAAAGATATAGAAATGACGAGGGGTTATTTAAAGTTGAGCAAATATAGGCATGCTATATTATGCAGAACAAAGATAGCAAGTTTGCATGAAATAATTCCATTCGAACAAATGTCCAAAACACGGCGGATTGGCAGTTTGTTTGCACAACTAGCCCAGCTTCATTGACCTAGTGTCAGTTGTTTATTGATTTTGTCAACCTACCGTAGCCACCCAACTAACCCAGCTAACCCAAATGGACTGAATGATTTACCTGTTTATCATATAAGAAAATCAATTAGACTTTATAATGACGCAACAATAGGTAGGTGCAAGAGAAAAAATGGCAAATTCAAAAGCCTTTCAATTGTAAAGCGAGCACACATAAGCTTAATGGTTGTTGGAGTAATTATTAATAAGTAGGTAAACTGATCTTCAAGCAACCGAAGTATACAACAATTTGAACTGATTTATGGTAGGGTAAAAGCTTGGTTCCGTTTGAAGATAGTTAAATGGATTTTACGAACACAAACCTAAATTGGTGCAGACCTTGTCTATTTTTGATGAAGTATAAATATGTTATATTCCGAGTGTAGACTGGTTGAGAATCATTAAAGTAGGGTCGGGCTAAAATTTGCATAGCTTTTATTACACAGATGAAAAATTGTTTATAATAGATTAATAAAGAAATAGATGTAATGTAAAATGTGAAAAAGCCTCAAATAATAATATAAGGAAAGGTAATCTTAGATGTTGGAAGCATACTTCGACAAATAAAGGAAGTTAAAACGGGAGTCCGCAGGTGCGGCGCAGTGGAAAGGAGGCTTGGGTTTTGGTAAAAAGACCCAGATTCGATTCCTACCATGCGCAATTTACCCACTCTTCAGGAGTTTACCAGCCTGCCGGATTCTCCTGGGTTTCAAAAAAAAAAAAGTTAAAACGGGAGCAAAAAACATTTCAGTAAAACAGTTGTATGCGTTTTGCATTGTATAAATTTTTTTATATGGCAAATGCACCTTTTCATCGAAAAGTTGCTATTGAGCACTAATTTAAGTCATCGATGACTAATCAAAACTCTACAAACACCGATGACTAATCATCCAAAAAAAGCATTTTTTTTTGAATTATTTGAATAAACTGCATGATTTATCATTAACGTATAAAATCAAAGGTGTTATTTTATGAATTAATCTAGATGGTAAATTGATCAATCGGTATTATAAAATTTAATATCTAGTAAGGGTCAAACTCATAAATACTAAACAGATTTTAACATATAGTAAGTAGGTCAAATTTGTAAATACTTAACAAATGGAACCAAATTTTAACGTTCATCTGTTAACTTAAAATTTGGCCACATGTAATGCAGTTGGCACTAAACCCAGGCCCGGTCCTAGGGGTAGGCTGGTAAGGCCATCGAATCGTGCAACCCCCCGGACGAGGGCAACGATCATCAGAAAAGTTGAGCTCTTACTATGTACTGTAATAAAAAGTTTTATCTAGCATAATTTATCAAATGTTACAATGGATAGGTGGTTGTAGTGTAGGCCCTTTAGGAAGGCTGTTGAATTCGATTCCTACTTATGCATGCTGCTGCTGCTTTATTTTTATTTTGCCCTACACATCAGTTCTTTTCTTGTTCGGTACGTTATATTACCTATTTCAATACTAAATAAAAATAAATATATAATTTCAAAGGCTTCTTCTCTTTAATAATATCATGATTTTGTTTGCACTGCTGGAGCATTATTATTATACTTAAATTTATCATTGATTAATATCTTATATAATTAGAACTTAATCTTTATGAAAAAGGAAAAAAAGGCATGGAAATGAATCACGCCTAGAGCAACCCACTTTCCAGGGCCGACCTGACTAAACCCTACATTTGATCTTAGAGTTTAGGTTATCTGATGTAAAATATCAATCAATAATGCAAGATATATACTTCTATTTGCTTAAAAGCATGTTAAATAAAAGAATTCCTAAATCAAAACTAAATACATAGAGAACATTATACATAAGATATTTATAAAAGTTAGCAATGATGAACACGAACATCTTAATTAAATATTTGTATTTAATTTAGAAGTTGGAAGTAATAAACTCTGTCTAGTGCATGTTGTATGTATGTAGTTTCTAAATGTAAATAGCAAAAGTGAATATACTATCATGAGAAAGTATGTATTCAAAAATACTTTTAAAGGAGAAACTGTACTGACAAAGAAGGCCGGGTGAAAAACATTTTGTGTGATCTCATAACTGTAGTGCAACATTGTCCTGTGAATATTTGCATACCTTATAATTATGAAATGAACGAAGCCTCAAAGCAACATATAACAGCTGTATTATGTTGTAATGGGCTTGGGCCATTGTTCTCAGCCCAGTAGCACTATAGTTTGTAATATCTATTTAAATACTGACTGTAACATATCAGTTGATTATGAAAAAAGAGAATCAAATAATAAAAGTGCTGCATATTTCTCTTCATCTCAAATACAAATTTCTTATATGGTATCAGAGCTTGTTACTGTCTAACGACAAGAAGGTAAAAGATCATCAGTAAATCTCATCAGAGATCACAAATTTGCCTCATCATTGAGCCGTACAGAAGTGGTGTCAGATCATCATCATCATCCACCACTCTGTTGCTCTCAGTTAGGCATTCTCATCATTTGAGAGTGCAGTACTGTTCTGTTCTTGATTTTCATTTATCAAGAACTTGTTCAGACAGTGCCTCGCCAAGAACTTGCTTCAAGAACTGCAAGCTCGGCTGCACTGCTTCTATCCTGACATCCATATCTCAACATCTCCTCCAATTGCTCCACCATGGCAGGGGATGACCAATTATCATCAAGTGCATCAAGTGGAATCAAGAATCAGGAAGGGTCAAGACCCGATGTTCAAGAAACTCGATTTTCAACAAATTCCTGCAACATAATCAAACCAAAGAACAATTTGGTAACCACAGCATTGGATGAGAATAACTTCATATTATGGAAATATCAAGTTGAAACCAGCATTAGAGGCTATGGGTTGGAAGATTACCTATATGGAACCATGGAAATTCCAGCAAGAATGATCACTGACAATAATGGTGTCAGAGTTAACAATCAAGAATTCATCAACTATCAGAGGCAACGCAGTTTGCTGGCTGCATGGCTAATCTCATCAGTCAGTTCATCACTTCTTAGTCAACTCGTTGGTTGTAAGACATCATTTGAGATATGGACTGCAATACAACAAATATTTGGTACTCAATCAGCAGCAAGAATCATGTACTACAAGAGACAATTGCAAAACTTAAGGAAAGATAGCATGACAATGCAAGAGTATATAACAAAGATAAAATCATATTGTGATATCTTGATACCGCTGGACACAAAGTATCAGAAACAGAGCATATTCTCAGTTTACTAAATGGTCTGGACACTGAATATGAATCAGTGGTTGCAATCATTTCTTCTCAGCAAAACCTACCTAGTTTACAATATGTGCATTCAGTTTTACTATCACATGAAGGAAGGGTAGAACAAAGAAAGGAGAAAGAATTGTCAATTAACTATGCAGCCAATTCAAAGAATAAAGCACAGGATCAAAGCTTCAGACAAAATCCACATAACCAGAGAGGAGGTAGCAGTCAGAGAGGAAGAGGAAGAAATAACAGATGGAATAATAACAGAACAAAGTGTCAAATTTGTGAAAAACCAGGTCATACAGCAAGATAATGCTATTTCAGGCTTAATACTGAATACTATCCAAGTCAGAGAAATGGTGATTCAAGTGCAAATATGGCAAATATCAATTAGAATTTGAGTAATCATTCAGAAGATGCAAGAAGGCAACAGGGTAATTCAGAAAGACTCACCAAAGCAGAGGATATAACAAATGAAGATTGGTATCCAGACTCAGGTGCAACCAACCACCTCACAAGCAACCTTCAAAATCTCAATCTTGGTACCAAAGAATACACAGGTATGCATGCTATACATATGGGCAATGGTGAAGCTATAAACATCACACATGTTGGAACTAGCGGTATCAAAGGTAAAAGACATCTTTACCTTAACAATCTATTAAGAGTACCCAAAATTAAGAAGAACTTAATGAGTGTATCTCAATTTGCTAATGACAACAATGTGTATTTTGAGTTTCACCCAAAATTTTGTGTTGTTAAAGACTTACTGAATCAAGAAACATTACTACAGGGTGAACAAGTGAACTGGATAAAGGACTATACAAGTTCAAGTTTGGAAACACAGCAAATGGCAAAAATAGAAATAAGTGGTGTAACAATTCTGTGTCAAATATTAGGAAGGATAAAGAAATTTTTGACTTGTGGCATTGTAAACTTGGACATCCTAGTATAAATGTTGTAAAACAAGTACTTAGTAACAATAATATTACTTTTGATGTATCTACACCCTATATATGCACATACTGTCAACTAGGCAAAAGCCACAAACTGCCATTTACAGATTCCAACACAACAGTCAGTAAACCACTTGAACTGGTGGCCACAGATCTATGGGGACCAGCCCCAGTGAACTCTGATTATGGATACAGGTACTATATATCATTTGTTAATGCTTATTCTAGATATACATGGATATAGTTTTTGAAGTCAAAAGCAGATGCAAGCAAAACTGTGTTACAGTTTATAACACAAGCAGAAAAACAAACAAACAATGAGCTAAAAGTAATACAAACTGATGGAGGAAGTGAATTCAAACCACTGAAAGAATACTTTCAACAAAAGGGAATCATTCAAAGAACAACCTGCCCACACACTTCAGAGCAAAATGGACTTGTTGAAAGAAAACATAGACACATAGTGGAAACAAGATTAACTATGCTAGCTCAAGCATCTATGCCAATAAAATTCTGGCCAGATGCTTTCAACACTGCAGTATACTTAATTAATAGGCTACCTACCAAAGTACTCAAACATCTAAATCCCACTGAATTATTATTTGGGGTTAAACCAGACTATCAAGGTCTAAAAACATTTGGTTGTTTATGCTTCCCATGTCTTAGACCATATAATACTCATAAATTAAGTCTAAGATCTACCCCATGTACATTCCTTGGTTATGGGAATAATCAAAAGGGATATAGATGCTTGAGTAATGATGGTAGGATATTTGTTTCAAGACATGTAGTATTTAATGAAGAAATATTTCCTTTTGCATATAAGAACATCAAAACTACAACAAAAGTTTATGACAAAGGCAGTGCATCTCTACCATCAATACCTACTGTACCTGATCATAATATCAGAGTCACTGAAGGAGGCAAGCAGAGAGACAATGAATCACAACACACCGTATCCAGTGAAGACACCGGATCAGGTCATGATCCTGAAAGAGTCTCCAATCTCCCTCCTAGCAACTCAAGTCCAAACAATGATATAGAATCAGTGGAAGAACAATCCCCACATGCAGAAGAGATCATCAGCATACATGAGCCTCAACTTGTAGAAACAGGGCATCACATGAAAACAAGATCCAAGAGTGGCATATATAAACCAAAGATATATAATACTCAACTAAGTCAGACAGAGCCAAGCAACTATAAAGATGCTGTTACAAATATCAATTGAAAGCAAGCAATGGATGAGGAATACAAAGCACTCATCAAAAACAAAACTTGGAGCCTCACAACCAGGACCAAAGATAGCAATGTAGTTGGGTGTAAATGGACATACAAGATCAAAAGGGATGCTGATGGAAGCATTAATAAATATAAAGCCAGGCTTATGGCTAAAGGTTACAATCAACAATATGGACTTGACTTTTATGAGACATTTTCACCAGTGGTTAAGCCAACAACAATAAGAGTCATATTAACCATTGCCTTATACAAGAAGTGGAGAATCAAACAACTAGATGTAAACAATGCATTTCTCAATGGGGATTTAAAGGGGACTGTATCATGGAACAACCAGAAGGTTATATAAAAGGGGAAATGATTCTACCCTTGTATGTAAGCTACACAAAGCCATCTACGTTCTAAAGCAGGCTCCACGTGTGTGGAATGAAAAAATCAAGACAACACTGATGAAACAAGACTTCATACCAACAAAATCAGATAATTCACTCTATGTACAATGCAAGAATGACAGCATTACATATATTTTTATATATGTTGACGACATCATCATTACAGGAAGTAGCAGTACAATCATAGATCAGACAATAAAATACTTAGACCAAATATTCTCCATCAAAGATCTGGGTGAATTAAGGTATTTTCTCGGTATAGAAGTAATTCAGAAATCAAGTGCAGAATTGTTCTTATGTCAGAAAAAATATATTCTTGATGTGTTAAAGCGAGCTAACATGGATAATGCAAAACCATTACTTACTCCTATGATTAGTAACTCGCGACTCTCAAAAGACAGGGGTGAAGCAATAGATAATGAAAAGCAATACAGGAACATAGTGGGAGCATTACAATATATTACAATTACTAGACCCGACATATGCTACAGTGTGAACAAAGTATGTCAATATATGCACAAACCTCTCAGCGAACACTGGAAAGCAGTTAAACGAATTTTGAGATACCTGAAGGGAACTCTGAATCATGGTCTAACCCTCAATAGCACAAAACAATTAATGATACATGCTTACTCAGATGCAGATTGGGCTTCAGATCCTGATGATCGAAGATCGACATCAGGGTACTGTGTTTACCTGGGAGATAACCCAATCTCATGGAGCTCGAAAAAGCAAGCTACTGTCTCACGATCGAGTACAGAGTCGGAATACAGATCGATAGCAAGTACCACGGCAGAAATCACATGGATTGAATCTCTTCTGCAAGAGATCAAGGCGGACCTCAACAGCACACCAATTATTTGGTGCGATAATCTCAGTTCGGTCTCTCTCACAACAAACCCAGTCTTACACTCTCGAACGAAGCACATTGAAATAGATCTCTATTTTGTTCGAGAGAAAGTGATAAACCAGAAATTAAAAGTCAATCATATTCCAGCCTTCTACCAAAGAGCAGACGTCCTCACAAAGCCATCATCGGCCACAAATTTCTTGAGATTAAAAGAGGAGCTTAAAATTAAAAGTGGCGGCGCAGAAAAGAACGAAGAAGAGAAACCCTAGATCTAATTGAAGGGGAAAATTATGAAATGAATGAAGTCTCAAAGCAACATATAACAGCTGTATTATGTTGTAATGGGCTTGGGCCATTGTTCTCAGCCCAGTAGCACTATAGTTTGTAATATCTATTTAAATAATGACTGTAACATATCAGTTGATTATGAAAAAGAGAATCAAATAATAAAAGTGCTGCATATTTCTCTTCATCTCAAATACAAATTTCTTATACCTTATCTTACAACAGTGCTGAAATAGTGGTAGCTTATTTAATTGACCAGGTAAAGGAAAAAAAGTTCAATAGTGGAAAGTACACTCATAACATGATTTGTTTCTCTCAATAAAAAGGATATATAAGCTATATATGAAATGGATATATAAATTATAATACACTATATAATTTTACTTCCCGTGAAATAACTTTTTCATCCTACAAAACGTTTTCGACAAAGATATTAATTGAATTGTACTGAAATGTTTGAAGTAGCTCATTTAAATCATTAACTATTCAAATAGATGCCATTTACCTTTACGAAAAAGTTGATTTTATGTTTTTTTTTGAAAAAAAACATACTTAGTCCAACACTTAATTGGATAAACAGGGTTCCAAAAGTCGGTAGTAACCAAACATCCAGATATAGAGGCAAAGAACAAAATGCACTAAAAACAATTGTTGTCGCAAATCCACGGTAGTCACCAAAACAAAATCCAACTAAAAAGACATACCAGACACAGGCTATCATATCTGTTTATGCATAAATTTCTCACAACCTCATTCTCAGTTCCATGTCCCGACTAAAATGATGCATATGTTGAGGATAACTTAAGAGCTATATCGAAAACAAAATTCCCAATGTATCATTGTGAACTTTTCAATGGTCATAGTAAAGTTAATCTATCAAGTGTCCAACAATTATATAAGTTATATTTGAGGGTGAAAAATAAGAGAGTTGCTTACTATCATGAGCCAGCAATAAAGCTCAAGGTAAATACCTATACTAGGTGTAAAAAAGGGTAAAGATAGGACTTGTCGATAACTATCACATTGGATGGTCACCAAAAAATTCAAACGTTCTACTGTGGAAACAAACAACTATAGCCATCACAAAAAAATAGTTGTTTGTTGTAAAACACAGGACAAAGAACCACAACACAAAATGTTAAGGTTTCTATTAAAGTGGGAGAACATGGTATAAATGGAGACAGGTTATAAAAATTTTGTAATACAACTACTAATTTAGTAGTTCAAGGAAATTTGTGATTACCTGCTCTTCTTCTGGATGCGCAGAAGGCGGCACTAGAAGCAGTTTCAACTACGAACTTATACCAATATGAAATTATTTGAAGCATATTGCTCAAATGAACAAATATTGAAACATCAGAGTCATTGTCCAAAAAAAAAAATATTAAAATGAAACATATTAGCTTTGAAGTTATAATGGTTAAAGATAAATTTATTCTGGGGAAATATTTTGTCTCAAGATATTTGCCTACCACTTCATGTATTGCAAGGAGAGTGCATGCACAACTTCTATATAATACGCTAATATTATTATTGCAAAATAATATTCTATAAGAGCAGTAGACGTTATCAAAAAAATTCATTTTTCATTTTAGAATATATGGACAAAATATATTTGTTCAAATGAAATCAAATAACTGGCATATAGCCCTCTATAACACTATCAGTGGTTTCAATATAAATTTTCTTGAAAAGAAGTACATCTAAAATATGAAAACTTGTGCTTAATTGAATTTTACAGGATTGAATTGATAAAATACAGATTGTAGAAATTACTAAAATTAAAAATATCACTAAAAGACGTATAATAGATACATAGTTATGCTTATTAAACATCAATTTAGCTCGGAAAATATTGAGAGCGGTGTCATTTCAAATATATGGAAATACCACATAATAGCTATAAAGCCATGAATATTGGATGTCAAAGTTATTATGGGAAAGCTACTCACGGCAAGCTATTTATTTCATCTTCATGAATTAAAACTTCGATATAAAGCAAATTAAGCTATCAATTGTCCGACAATTTCATAAGTTATATTTGAGGGTGAAAAATAAGAGAAATTGCATACTATCATCAGTCATCAATAAAGTTCAAGGTAAATTATCTATAATAGGTGTAAAAAAAGGGCAAGGTAAGACTTGAGGTTTCAATTGTTCTGCTATTAAACGGAAATACCACACAGTAGTTATAAATCCATGATTATTAGATATCAAAGTTATAATGGGAAAGCAGCTCATGTCAAGCTATTTATTTCAATACTATATGCTTAAGAATATATGCTTGAAGATAACATGTTCTCCAGGCTAAGATTGCTAATAAGTTTAAATAAAATCTTATTCAGGTTGAGGAAAAAGCACATAAAAACATACTCAGCATATAAATCTTTCTCCATCAACATGGGGGGAAAATCTAGCCAGTTTATGTATTTAATAATTCCTTCTCCAAAAGCACGCCTAATTGTGTATTATCTTAAAAAATATAACCTCTGAATAATAAACGAACTGCACCATTTTAATCACTCAATTGGTAGATATTTTAGGTTTTAATGTGTTATTGACACATTGATCAAAATGTCAAGGTTTCTATCAAAGAAGAAGTATTTGATATAAAGGGAGCACAAGTTATAAATTTTTTGTAATACAGTAATTAACAATTTAGTGGTTCAAGGAACTGTGTGATTACCCAATTTTACACAACCAGATTAGAAAGAAGATGGATTGTAGAAATTACATGTGACTAAGAGACATATAACAGATACATAGTTATGCTTGTTTCACATCAAATTTAGTCCAGAAAACATTGAGAGTAGTATCGTTGCAAGTACCGAAATACCACACAAATAGTTATAAAGCCATGATTATTGGATATCAAAGTTATTATGGGAAAGCAGCTCACGTCAAGCTATTTACTTTAGGACAATTTTTCGATCAAGGCATCGCAAAAAAAATAATATAAAAGTAGGCCTCAGTAAAAACTAATTGCCAAAATAGGCCTCGTTTAGTTTGTAACTTGCGCATTTATAGAATGCGCAAGTTATAATTTTTTATAGTTAGTAGAGCTTGCGCAATCCATAAATGCGCATGCTTTAGTTTTAAGCTTGCGCACTTTTGAAATGCACAAGCTTATTTTCGGGCATCAAAAAAACAGAGAGCTGAATCTGAGCTCATTTCATCCTTTATCTCCTTTCTTTCCAAAACCCTCACATTCCCAACTTCAAACTCATTCCAAATATATTAAGTCAAAAGCATTGTTTCTCGTCTATTCCTTCAAACAATCACTCGATTGCGCATAAAATGGAAGCAAACTCTTCATCTATGTTGATTAGAGATAATTATAATTTGAATACTACTGTAGAAATGATTGTTGTTGTTAGCGGAAGCGGTAGTGTTGATGACGTCGATGTGAAAGTACTCATATTGTTGGTTTCTTTGTTGAAAATGCAAAAAGATTTGAAGTATTAATATAGCCAAAACCCTAACTTTGTACATAGTTTTTGTAGTCATAACGGATGTTGTTGTTTGTAGAATTGTCTCTCGGACCCAAATACAGAAGTGTTTTCTATCTTCAAGAACACTATAGAAGCCAAAACGACACATTAATGGAGGTAAATGTTCGATATTTATAAACCGGGGGAATACAAATATGAAGCACTAATTTTTTTATATACACTTCAGGGTGTTGAAACTGTGAAGATATGTGATCATTCAAGCAAGCTCAAGGAGATCAATTATAAAGATCCAAGATTGGAGCCGAATCTACGAATCTTCATATTTTGGCAAACAATGCAAATCGACTACATTCGACTCGATCATCACCTTATTACCGCTTTATGCGATAGATGGAGGCCGAAAACAAATACGTTTCATATGAGAGTCGGGGAGATGACAGTGACTCTAGCGGATGTGTATTTTCTGTTCGGTCTTAAGGCAGACGGTCGCCTGCTATGTTAGCAAAATTTAAATATCGATTACGTCGAATTAGCTCATGACTTGCTTGGTATTTTTCCGCCTATAAAGACGGTTAAGTCTAAAAGTGAATTATCAATGACTTGGTTTAAAGTGAATTTTCCGAACCACTACCCGAAGGGGCAACTGATTTAGATATACTTCGTCGCACTCGTGCCGTGATATTGTATTTTTTGAGTTGCCGATTATTTCTCGATCATTTGAAATGGAGATTAAATTTGAAATTTTTACCTTTTTTGGATGACTGTGGTTATCATTCTTGGGGTAGTGCTGTTCTATGCTATTTGTATAGTGAGTTGTCACACATTGCCTTACAACGTCGAAAAGTTTTAGGGGGTTCTGCAACGTTGTTGCAGCTATGGTCATGGTCGCATATTGCTATTGGATGACTGTCTATTAGAATTCCTACCGACTTAGATCTGTATCTTCCATTCAGGGCTAGGTGGAATTGTGTTAGGAGTTGGCGTGAGACGCCAAGAAACGTACAATTTTACCGTAATGAGTTGGATTTGTTAGCGGATGATGAGTTACATGAGAACCATATTCATCAGTGTATAAGTTTGGACATCCGAAAATTGAGTATGCGTTCGCCAGTTGGATTGCTAAGAGCCGACTGATTCTATTTTCAGACATTGAGTTGTATGCACCTGATCGGGTTATGAGACAGTTTTCCTTTGATTATCAGCACATTCTCGATCCTGTCGTCCTTTTGACCCAGAACTCACTAGCTGGATGACATTTTTGGAGGAAAGTATTGCTATTTGGCAATCAATAATTGATCGTGCCGAACGAGCACGCGAGCCTCCGACACCTTTGAGTGAGTACGAGTATTGGTATTGGCGAATTACTCGTAGTTATATTCTTAAAAGATTGGCAAGGAAGTTGGTTGCGTACACTCCTCATGCTCTTCTAGAACGTGATATGGTAAGTATTGTAATTTCAAAAAATTTATAGTTCAATTTTTATATCATATTGATACATTGTTATGACTTATTGTTTAGGTAAGCGGAATATACAGTGCTTTGGATGTGGTGGGCGAAATAGCAGAAAGTCGTATGGAGCCGAACAAGATCAAAAGCAAGTGCACTGACCTACGACGAATACTTGACACGATTTTGGATCGGAACAAACTAAGAAGGCCGGCCAAGCCGCTGCGCATTGTAGAAGAGCCACCACGTTGTACAGAGGAGATACATATTGCAGTAGCGGGTGGACAAGCCCACTGGAAGAAGGCACATGCGAAGGGGGAGACTTCACAACATCTCGATGGCAAAACTACAGCTGGATGGCCCGCTTGGCTCTAGATAGAACAGCAATATACCCGCGGAGGAACTCATGCTGACTGGCCCGTTTGGCATGAAGGAGAACAACAATTCGAATATGTTGGCCAGTCGACATACGAGCATGCGCAAGAACCGCCGCAATGGTAAATTCAACAAGAAGAACTCATTTTTGGGCCAAGTCAATAATAAGAAATTCCACTTCTGACACCCACTCTTACATTCGAAGAAGGCCAAGGATCGGCTCCCATCGTGTACAAACAGAAGAAGAAGAGAGACACGATCGCTTGAGCTTAGACGGATTCGTGGTTGACGGTGTTGGTTTTATTGTTTTGTTTTTTGGTTGGTTAAGGGATTGTTGACTTGTATGTTTCTATGTTATTGTACGTCTTGTTCAACCTTTTTTGGATAATTTTCAATTGTCAGTTAAATCATTTATTTTGTTTTGTGATGGTATTGTTAATGGAATGGTGTGTGCATCCTCTCAGTTTGGAATTTGGGATTTTGCAATTTGTGTTTTTACAGTGTGGCAGAGCAGCTCTCTGTTTGGAACTGACCCAAAAAATAGCTTGCGCATATGTGGAATGCGCAGGCTATATTGTCAATATAGCTTGCGCATTCCACATATGCGCAGGCTATTTTCGGGTTATTTACAACAATCCGCAAATGCTACATTTGGTCTTTTGTGGCATTTGCGGAATGCTGCAAATAACCCAGTTTTACGCTTGCGCATATATGGAACGCGTAGGTTATATTTTACATATAGCTTGCGCATATCTGAATTGTGCAAACTATATTGACAACATAGCTAGCGCATTCTATATATGCACAAGCGTGTTTTTGGCCATGTCCGAGACAGAGAACTCTTTCAATACCATAAATCACACAATTTCACACAAAAAGCCTTAACATTCTATATAACACGTAAACACCATTCGAACGACAACACCATCACATAACAAAGTCAACAAGTCATACAGTAACATAGATGTTCTACTTCTATTACAATTCAACGTGGACAAGAAAAAAATAGCTTGCGCATATGTGGAATGCGCAAGCTATATTGACAATGTAGCTTGTGCATTCCAT
Organism: Allium cepa; assembly: GCA_030765085.1. Classification (NCBI taxonomy): domain Eukaryota; kingdom Viridiplantae; phylum Streptophyta; class Magnoliopsida; order Asparagales; family Amaryllidaceae; genus Allium; species Allium cepa. The sequence continues at coordinate 452,853,959 of CM060928.1, forward strand.
ATATGCGCAAGCTATTTTTTGGGTCAGTTCCAAACAGAGACCTGCTCTGCCACATTGCAAAACCACAAATTGCAAAATCCTAAATTCCAAACTGAGAGCTTGCACACACCATTCCATTAACAATACCATCACAAAACAAAATAAATAACATGATCCAACTAACAATTGAAAATCATCCAAAAAAGGTTGAATAAGTCGTACAATAATATAAAAACATACAAGTCAACAACCCCTTAACCAACCAAAAAACAACAACAATAAGACCAACACCATCAACCAAGAATCCGTCTAAGCTCAAGTGATGGTGTCACCCCTCTTCTTCTTCCGTTTGTACATGATGGAAGCCGATCCTTGGCCTTCTTTGAATACGCATGCTCATATGTCGACTGTCCAACATATTCGAATTGTTCTCCTTCATGCCAAACGGGCCTGTCAGCATGAGTTTCTCCGTCGGTGTATTGCTGCCCTACCTCGGACCAAGCGGACCATCCAGCTGTAGTTTCGCCACTGGGATGTTGTGAAGTCTTCCCCTCCGCATGATCCTCCCATTGGGCGTGTCCACCCGCTACTGTGGTATGTGTCTCCTCTGTACAACGTGGTGGCTCTTCTACAATGCGCAGCGGCTTGGCCGACCTTCTTAGCTTGTTCCGACCTAAAATCGTGTCAAGTATTCGTCATAGGTCAATGCACTTGCTTTTGACCTTGTCCGGCTCCATATGACTTCCTTCTATTTCGCCCACCACGTCCAAAGCGTTGTATATTCTGCTTACCTAAACCATAAGTCATAACAATGCATCAATATGACATAGAAATTGAATTATAAATTTTTTGAAATTACAATACTTACCACACCACGTTCTAGAGGAGCACGGGAAGTGTACGCAGCCAACTTTCTTGCCATTTTTTAAGAATATAACGACGAGTGATTCGCCAATACCAATACTCGTACTCGCTCAAAGGTGTCGGAGACTCGCATGCTCGTTCGGCATGATCAATTCTTGATTGCCAAATATCAATACTTTCCTTCAAAAATGTCATCCAGCTAGTGGGTTCTGGGTCAAGGGGGACGACAGGATCGGGAATGTGCTGATAATCAAAGAAAAACTGTCTCATAACTCGATCGGGTGCATACAACTCAGACTAAAAATAGAATCAGTCGCTCTTAGCAATCCAACCGGTGAACGCATACTCAATTTCCGGATGCCCAAGCTTATACACTGATAAATATGGTTCCCATCTAACCGCATCATCCGCCAACAAATCCAACTCATTACGGTAGAACTGTATATTTCTTGGCGTCTCACGCCAACTCCTAGCACAATTCCACCTAGCCTCGAATGGAAGATACGCATCTAAGTCGGTAGGAATTCTAATAGACGGTCGTCCAACAGCAATATGCGACCATGACCATAGTTGCAACAACGTTGCAGAACCCCCTAAAACTTTTCGACGTTGAAAGGCAACGTGTGACAACTCACTATACAAATAGAATAGACCAGCACTACCCCAAGAATGAAAACCACAGTTAGCCAAATCATCCAAAAAAAATAAAAATTTCAAACTTAATCTCCCTTTCGAATGATCGGAAAATAATAGGCAACTCAAAAAATACAATATTATGGCACGAGTACAGCGAAGTATATTTAAATTGGTCGCCCCTTCGGGTAGTGGTTTGGAAAATTCACTTTTAAACCAAATCATTGATAATTCACTTTTAGACTTAACCGCCTCTCTAGGCGGAAAAATACCAAGCAAGTCATGAGCTAATTCGATGTAATCGATATCTAGATTTTGCAAACATACCGGGCGACCGTCTATCTTAAGAACGAACATAAAATACACATCCGCTAGAGTCACTGTCATCTCTCCGACTCTCATATGAAACGTATTTATTTCCGGCCTTCATCTATAGCATAAAGCGGTAATAAGGTGATGATCGAGCCGAATGTAGTGGATTTGCATAGTTTGCCAAAATATGAAGATTCGTAGATTCGGCTCCAATCTTAATCTTTATAATTGATCTCCTTGAGCTTGCTTGAATAATCTCATATCTTCACAGTTTCAACACCCTGAAATGTATAAAAAAAAAATTAGTACTTCATATTTGCATTCCCCTCGGTTTACCCATATCGAACATTTACCTCCATTAATATGTCATTTTGGCTCCTATGGTGTTCTTAAAGATAGAGAACACTTCTATCTTCGGGTCCGAAAGACAATTCTACAAACAACAACAACCGTTTATGACTACAAAAACTATATACAAAGTTAGGCTTTTGGCTATATGAATACTTCAAATCCTTTTGCATTTTCAACAAAGAAACCAACAATATGAGTACATTCACATTGACATCATCAACGCTACCGCTTTCGCTAACAACAACAATCATTTCTACGGTGGTATTCACATTACAATAAAATTATAATTATCTCTAATCAACGTAGATGAAGAGTTTGCTTTCATTTTATGCGCAATCGGGTGGTTGTTTGAAAGAATAGATGAGGAATAGTGTTTTTGACTTAATATATTTGGATTTGGAATGGGTTTGAAGTTGGGAATGAGAGGGTTTGGGTAGAAAGAAAATAGGAGACGAAATGAGCTCAGATTCAGCTCTCTGTCTTTCTTATGCCCGAAAATGAGCTTGGGCGTTTAAAAAGTGCGCAAGCTTAAAATTAAAGCATGCGCACTTATGGATTGCGCAAGTTATATCTATAAAAATAAATTATAACTTGCACATTGCATAAATGCGCAAATTACAAACTAAACGAGGCCTATTTTGGCAATTAGTTTTTGTTGAGGCCTACTTCTGTATATATTTTTTTGCGATGCCTTGATCGAAAACTTATTTTAATACTATATGCTTACGAATATATGCTTGAAGATAACATGCTCCACGGTAAGATTGCTAATAAGTTTAAATAAAATCTCATTCAGGTTGAAGAAAAAGCACATAAAAACATAGTCATAAAGCCATGATTATTGGATATCAAAGTTATTATGGGAAAGCAGCTCATGTCAAGCTATTTATTTCAATACTATATGCTTAAGAATATATGCTTGAAGATAACATGTTCTTCACACCGAGATTGCTAATAAGTTTAAATAAAATCTCATTCAGGTTGAAGAAAAAGCACATAAAAACATACCAAGTGTACAAATCTTTCTTCATCAACATGGGGGAAAAAATATAGCCAATTTAAGTATTTTATAATTCCTTCTCCCAAAGAACTACTAATTGTGTATTGTCTTAAAAAAATTGTTGGTCAAATCTCTGAATAATAAAAGAACCGCATCATTCTAATCACTTAATTGGCAAATATTTTAGGTTTTAACGTGTTATCAACACATCGATTAATCATAACATATTGAAGGGTTTAATAAGGTACTCAACCTTACCATTATTAGATAAACCATTTTCCTGACTAAGATTACTGCCAGTTGAAAAACCTGAAATTCTATGGCTGACGTAAACCCGAACAAAATTTCAAGTTCCATTACCTAAAAACTTGAACTATATTCCAAAAAAGACCCAAACAAAATTTCAACCAAAAACTGAGCAAAGGATGAAGAAATAATCAAAGCGACCCAGCAGGAACAGATGATAGTCACAACTTAGGAATTTCAGTAACATTCAATCACAATGGAAGGAACACATTCAATCAGAATCAGTAGAGACATAAATGGAAGACAACCCATAACAACATTCAATCACAATGGAAGGAACAAAAAACAATCATCAAATAGGGAGAACAAAAACATCATACTTGAACAGCTGAAGATCCGGATGATTGAGGCAGCGATCAACTATCTGAAACCCAAGGGCGGTAGAGAAAAAAACGAAGTGGAAGAGAAGTATCAAAGCGATTCAGCAGTAAGAATACGAATAATGCGAATTCAGTAGTAAGAGAAGCGTTACCTGATGTTCATGTGGACGCAACGAAGAAGACGGAAAAGAAAAATCCTATGACGATAATGAATATATAGGGCGAACAAGGGCGAAGCTGGGCGATGGTTTTTGCTTTGGGTGACCATCTATATTCGCGGTCACGATTAGTTGTTCAAGCAGGATTTGGGGAAAATGCAAGGGTATTGGGAAAAGGCAAAGGGTTGTAACGTAAGAGGCAACATTTTTTTCCAATTATTGTATTGGGTTGTTTGATGGCTAAAAAGGAAAAGTCAAGACCACATTCTCTATATAATAGAACAGGTGAGAAGTGTACCAACATACGATTTATAACTTTAGAACAGGTGAGAAGTGTATCGACGTATGATTTATAACTTGTCTCGGGATAGGGTGACTTCTCTTAATTTTGTCATGTGTTAGGATACACCAAAATAAATAAATACAAATATTTATAGTCATGTACATGGAGTATGTATTACAAACATCAAGGACTATATAATATGTTCGTGTACTTGGGTTTGGGTTGAATTTAGTTCAATTCGAAGTCGGATCACATATGCTTGAAGTTTGAACAATTTCAACGATTTTGAACAAATAAATAATCAAGTCAACAAAACATTCTAAGTTGTTCACATGAGCAACAAACCCATGTGCATGCATGCACACTCATCATTTAAATGACATACATCTCATTTACATACTAGAGAATAGAACAGTGGATTATTTAATTACATGAAGTTCAAATATCTAATATCTCAAACATAAGTGGTCCGCTCCGGTTTAACTTAGTATGTCCGTCAGTCAAACCACAATCTAACTGTGATGCCCTACCACCTATGTTACTCGTAACCAACATTAAATTAGGACACATGGAAGATGGACAACTATAAGAAGCGAATTAAAGCATACTTACAAAGTGAGAAAGTCAATTCAGACATTTCTCGAGGCAAAATAATACACCACAACGCTAATCACTTGATGAAAGAGTCAGGAGGTTGTGTGAAACCAATCTCGATAGCATGACCACTGGGGGTGGTCGATCTAATGCACAAACCAGAAGAAACTTCTGCAAGGGAAGTCAAAAATCAATTACTAAATATAATTCGACATATAAACTAAATAAAAAAACTAATTGCAATTCTTTCTCACCTGATTTGAGCAGGAGCTACCGCGCATCCAATTGCATGCCTGAGAAAATTCAATTCCTACAATATGGCAGAAATTTGCAACTTGAAGTTAACAATAAATGATTAAGCAAAAGGTACTATGGAAGCAAGATCAACAATCAAATTTCTCACTTATTTGTATGGAAAAAGAGAGAAAGCAGTCAACTTCAAGAGCAAGAGAAGCAAATTACAAACGATTATGAAACCTCGGATAACTCTAGAGGAAAATCTCATATTCAAAGACTGTTGGAGCTAATAATATCATGGAGAGGATCTGGAAAACCCCTGAAGGAAGCTCCAACATATAAATTAGGGTTTGAACAAATCACCCCAATTCGTATAAGCTCTAATCTTCTAGGGTTTGAAATTTTCCTTTTTTCTTTTGAAGAGGAACGAAAGAAAGTGATAAATGAGTGCGGTTAGGGTTTGAAATGAGTTGTAATATGTGGTGTGTTTTTTTATGGTTAAGAACTATTTATCCGGTTTAGTTGGGCCTTGGGCCAGATTTATCATTTTCAAAAAAAAATGTCATGTAAGACTCCTAATGGCGCAAATAGAAAGTTTCAAGGGGTGAAAACTAAAACTAAAACTATCCATTATGAACTTGTACGTTACACCTCATAGCGAAAAAGATAAAATATAAAATGATAAAACATAATACATAATGTCATAAACTGATAAACATGGTAGACATCATATAAGACATAATATGACTTGAAAACTAAAATGACATAATTACCAATAAATTGGAGTAAAATATAGTTTCATATACACAAACCGTCGTAATGGTGATTGTAATAAGTATTTGCAAATAGTAGATAACTATGTGGTCCTCCAAAAGCTGCAATGTTAGATCTTGTACCAACTTTGCACATATCCCAACTTTAGCTCTCAGCCTATTTGTGAGAGTGCGATAGTGTTTTTCTTAAGCATATAGAGGAAAAATGTGGGTAAGGCATGTTGTTTGCACGTAAAACAGGCAAACACCCCCAAATGAAATAAAATAATTAAAATGAAAGAAATATAAGAAATACAAAGATAGAACATAAGATTTTAATAATGGTTCTATAAATTTTATGGCATACGTCCACTTTAAAGTTTTTATTGGTTAAGATTCACTTGCAAATAGATTTCAGGTTTAGAATTGCTTGAGTAGAACTTCCACGTAAAAGTTAATCAAGATTCAAAAAAGCTAATAAAATTTTCCAAAGGTTCTTTTTCGTGTGTTGTAGATAGTCAGGTATAGACAAATTCATGCATCAAAATTGTCAAATATCCTTTTGAATCACTCACTCGGTCAGATCCGAAAAGATGGGACGAAGAATGTGTCAAATGCCAAAAAAACATGTGTCTCATCGATTGGAGCTAATCAATGTATTTGACCAATTCTTCACTCTTTTCCTTAGCGTTGCAAAGCATTCAAGTTTTGGATCTTTATAGGCAAAATTATCAATATCGGTCGATTGATACTGATCGGTATGCCTTCTCCAAAACATGTCTTTTTACTCAAACTTGCATGTAAAATCATCATAAAAGTAAAATGGGACCCATACAAAGCTTTAGACCGATTAATGGATCAACACGTACCAATCGACAATGTTGCCTCTATACTTAGTATTATTCTTTAGTACTTCATTCTTGGCTTCCTTCAAGCTCCTTAATCAATTCCTTCATCATTTCATAGTCTAATTCCATTGAACTGTCACTTAGTTTAAATACGGGATAAAACTTGCGTCCCAAACTATGCTTCTATGAATACAAAGCATGTTTTGGACTAAGATAAGCAACCGGATCCAAATCTGTAGAGTTGCTTTCATCCTTTGAATCATTTTGTGAAACATTGCATCTTCAATGAGAATATTGGAACTTCCTTCCAAATAACTAGATTATTACATCTTTTCGACATATATAAATGTTGAAGTTTTCTGTTGGAGTCTTCTATCGCTATTGAAAATTTCTAAAAGCTATTCCCATCCTTGGTCATGTAAATTTCCTTTTCTTTTTCATTTTTTTAACATGGTTCGATATGAATTAATTTTCTGCTTTATAGTGTATAAAAAATTACTTAGGGAAATTTCACACTTATCTCATTTTAACTTTCATCATTTTTTGATTTTATCCTTGAGAAGCTGCCACTTTTGTCTTCCTCGAAACCAATTTAAGCTCGAACCTAATCATTGACATCATATCCAACTTAATTTCCAAGCACTGATCTGGAAGGCACTGATGGGTCTGGAGTGTTTGCCATGGAGATTTGATGTGTTTTCAGTGAAAAAAGAAGGTGTTCGATAGAATTGGAAGGTGTTTGATGAATTGCTTGGAGAAGAAGAAGCAGATAAATGTGCACAGTTATGTCATGCACACAGGAAGATGTTACTCATGATTTCTTGTAGTTCAAGCAAGCAAAAATGGTTCAAGAATTGATTCAAATGGGTAAGTTAGTAGCAGAAATTTCTCATGAATTCAGGAATGACTTCAAGAACAAGGTTTAAGAACATGAGTATTGTTTAACAAATGAGGAAGATAACATGAAAGATACAAGTGCAGTTTTCACAAGCAGCTCAAAGATTTGACCAAAGAAATAAAGATGATTCAAGAACAAGAAACAAGAACAGGAAATATAAATGCAAATGAATCAGAACAGAAACTAGTAAAGGATCAAAGATACTAACTGGAAGAATGAAGAAAATTACAACAGCAATTACAAGATCGTACCTAACAGTAGACAACAATGACTCGAAGAAGCAGTCGGGAAAGTGCAGAATTCTCTCGGGAAAATCAAGGTAAAATCATGCATATGAACAGAAGCAAGAAATGTGATAATGTGACTTATAATATCATTAACAATCACCTAGAGGAGTTGAAAAACTAAACAACTGGAATGTAACAAGATTGATAAAATGTCAATTCAAGAACAAGCCTTCAGTTTTGCAATGAAACTAACTGAAACAAATTTGAATGTTAAATGCAGATTTCTGAACAATGATGTAAAGACACAAAGAATAAGCAAATACAAGAACGAGAACTGGAAAATAAGATTGACTTTAAACTGGAAAATAAAGAACGGTAACTTAACTAAAATTAAAAGATAACAAACTGGTTATACTAAGTATCAAAATGAATGGAACAGGAAGAAGTACAACTAGAAGATGAAGAACAGTAGGCTGCAATACAGTAATAATAGAAATATGAATTTTATTGCTTATCATTTCTTCTTCTTACAATAACAGATACTACACTATATTTATACAGTCTCACAACATAAAGGACCAAATATACAAAGCCCATTAACAGCCCATACAAACTTCCTAGCTATTGCACAGCAGCATGCACGTATATACACTCCCTCATACCCAGAATCAAGACATATAACTACTTCTACATCCCTGCTAATAATGTGCAGTTCAACCATGAAGTCTGGCCCCCTGTTTCCTTCAATCAGATTGCTTTCCTCCCTTCTTTTCTGCAATAGTGCTGTTATATTCTTTCCTGACCATCTTGAGGAGAGCATGATTGTTACAACTCCCCTCCCCTTCAAGAATAGACCTTGTCCCAAGGTCCAACGTAGGAAATTTGCGAATAGTAGGCCAGTAATCCTCCTATGTAGCATCTTCTATAGACTTGTCTTTCCACTTCACTAATATCTGCACCACAGCATTATTGTCACGGGGAACTATTCTACTATCAAGTATAGCTTCAGGTTGCTCCACAAGTTCTTCAACGAAGCTAGGTGCGCTGTCTTGCAATACTATATCATTTCCCAGCCTCTTCTTCAGTTGAGACACATGGAATACTGGGTGTATCTTTGCTTCATCTGGTAACTGTAACTTGTAGGCAACCTTTCCAATTCTCTCAAGTATCATATATGGCCCATAGTACTTTGGAGATAACTTGTGAGTTCGCCGAAGTCTTGCAGTAATCTGTTTATATGGTTGGAGTTTTAAATACACCCAGTCCCCTTGATTGAATTCTCTGTCCGTTCTCCTATTGTCAGCATATCTCTTCATTCTACCTTGCGCAAGTTTAATTCTATCCTTCAGAAACTCTATGATGATGTCTCTAGAGTATAGTACTTCCTCTACATGCTCCATCTTGGCTGTGTTAGGCACGTATGACAACAAGTTTGGGGGATCTACACCATACACTGCCTTGTATGGGGTCGTATTAGTGGAAGTCTTCCATGTAGTATTGTACCAATATTATGCTACTGTCAGCCGCTTCACCCACTCCTGTGGCTTGTGACAAATGAAACATCTCAAGTAACATTCCAGAATTTTATTTACCACTTCAGTTTAGCCATCACTTTGAGGGTGATAGGCAGTGCTCAACTTCAAAGTGCACCTCTGTAACTTGAACAATTCCTGCCAAAACTTGCTTGTAAAAACAGCATCTCTATCACTCACTATGGACTTAGGTAGACCATGTAATTTGAAGACACCATCAAAGAAAACAGTGGCTACCTCTTTGGCTGTGAAGGGGTGACTCAAAGGGAAAAAATGGGCATATTTACTCAGCCTATCAACTACCACAAATATGACTGTGAACCTGTGACTCTTTGGCAAACAAGTGATAAAATCCATGGATATATCAATCCAAATTCTCTCTGGAATAGGCAGTTGTTGCAGAAGCCCGGGGACAAATATATTTTCCTTTTTATTCCTCTGACATTCATCACAAGTCTTGATAAAAGCTTCAACATCCCTTTTCATCTGCTTCCAATAGAAAACTTGTTTAATTTTTTTAAGGGTAGCCTTGATGCCAGAGTGTCCTCCCAGAGGAGATGAGTGATGCTCTTTTATTAATGGCAGTAGTAATTCCTGTATGTTATGATCTATCAACAATTTGCCTTTATGAAAGATGACTTCATCCACTACTTTATATTTAATGTTAGGTGGGGTCTGATTTTGTAGCCTTAGCAACTGTTGCTTGTACCAAGTTGAAGAATGCAAAGTTTTTTTAATCTCCTGAAACCAAGAAGCTTGTACTATGGTGACAGACTGCAAGTATAGCTCACTGTTACTACCATGTTCTCCATCTACTTCATCTCGTCTAGACAAAGCATCTGCTACTATATTCTCCTTTCCACTACGGTACTCCACTATGTAATCAAAGCCACGCAACTTGGCCAGCCACTTGTGTTGCAACCCAGTGTGTAGCTTTTGTGTCAAGATGTATTTAAGGCTATGATGATCTGTCTTAATTACAAACTGTCTCCCTAACAAATATTGACCCCATTTCTTTGTGGCTATGATAATAGCTAACAACTCCTTTTCATAAGTAGATAAAGCTAAGTTCCTCCCATGTAAGGCTTTACTCAAATATGCAATAGGCCTATTCTCCTGAGACAACACGGCACCCACCCCATGCCCACTAGCATCACATTCCAAAACAAAGGGTAGGTTGAAATTTGGCATAGCTAGGATAGGTGGATTAATCAAACATCGCTTCAACTATTCAAAGGACTGCCTGGATGTGTCATCCCACTTAAAAGAGTTTTTCTTCAACATCTTTGTCATAGGTTTGGCTATTATCCCGTAGTTTTTTATAAACTTTCTGTAATATCCACTAAGTCCTAAAAATCCTCTCAGTGCCTTTAATGTTTGTGGTAGGGGCCATTCTAGTACTGCTTGAATCTTTGTAGGGTCAACAGCTAAGCCTTTAGAAGAAATCACATGCCCCAAGTAATCTAGAGTCTCCTTAGCAAAACTACATTTGGATAGCTTTACCACTAATTTGTTCTCCTGCAAGACTTGGAATGTTTGTTCAAGATGCCATAGACGATCAACCCAAGTTTTGCTATATACTAATATATCATCAAAGAACACCAATATAAACTTTCTCAAATATGACTTAAAAATGTCATTCATCAAGGATTGAAATGTAGAAGGAGCGTTAACTATACCAAATGGCATCACCAGAAACTCATAATGGCCATGATGTGTTCTGAAGGCTGTCTTGTGAATATCTGATTCATCCATGCATATCTGATGATAGCCTGATCTCAGATCAAGCTTAGAAAACCAGTTAGAGCCCTGTAATTCGTCAAAAAGGTCATCAATCAAGGGAATAGGGAATTTGTCTTTGAGAGTATGTGAATTCAAGCTTCTGTAATCAATACATAGCCTCCAAGTGCCATCTTTCTTTTTAACCATCACAACTGGGGATGAGTAGGAACTAGTGCTCGGCCTAATAAGTCCAGTATTCAACATGTCTTCAATGATTCTTTCCAGTTCATTTTTCAAGTGATATGAATGTCTGTAGGGCTTCATACAAATAGGTTTGGTGTTAGGTTGAAGTGGAATTTTGTGATCATGGGTTCTTTGAGGTGGGAAAGGTGGTTTATCAGTGGTAATCATAGGGAATTTTGGAGGAGCTCAACAATGGCAGGTGAAAGATTGGAATCAGGTTCATGGGTAGGTGACATGTGAAGGCATAATAACATGGTGGTTTGAGCATGAGAACTCTCTTTATCCATTGTATTTTTATCAGTCATTTTTACTTCATCTGGTTTGATGCCTTGCCATATGTACAATTTGTTATTATAATGAAACTTCACCTGCAAGTGCTCCAAATTCAAAGTGACTTCACCTAGACCTTTCATCCACTGAGCACCAAGGACTACTTGACAACCTTCTAAAGGTAGCAGAAGCAATTCAACCATCATTTTGCATCCTTGGCATTTCAATAATACATTTTTACAAACTCCTGATCCATTTAATTTTTCACCATTAGCTACTGTCACTTCATACACTTTGGACTCATCTATTTTCAGTTTGAGTTTTCTGGCCGGCTCCTCATTGATGAAGCTGTGAGTTGACCCCGAGTCGATTAAGATTTGCACTGGTCTTTTATTAATAACTCCTTGAATCTTAATAGTGGATAATGCTGGAATGCCACACATGGCTTGGAGTGTTATGAAAAGTGTCTCTTCTACTGCAGATCCTTCGTCTGCCTCACCCAACTCCTATATCACATGGTCTTTTGTTTCTTCATCCCTAAGGGTCATCATACCTTCTAGCACATACACTCGGGGAGTAGGGCATTTATGGTCCCTATGCCACTTCTGTTTACAACCATAACATAAACCTTGTTTCCTCATTTCAACAATTTCAATAGGGGTGAGGCCTTTGGTGCGAGCTAAGTTTTCCACAGGGGTAATGGTTTCTTTAGGGTTTGGGGTAGGTTGGTGACTTGGTAAAGGTTTAGTAGATGAAGTGGGAGCAACTTGGGTAGTTTTTGACAAAGGTGGATTGCTGTTTTTGGTTCCTTTCTTTACTTTCATATACTTACATTCAAACATCTTGGCCAAAGCAACAGCTTCTCTGAAATCATGAGGTCTAGAGGTCAATACGTCATATCGAATTTCTTCTTTTAATCCTCCAATGAATCGGTCTAACAAAAATTTAGAGGGTAGTGTATCAATCACAGGCTGCAACTGCTCAAATCTACTCAGGTATGCTCTAACAGTAGTGTACTGCTTCAGCTTGGATAAAGTTTCATAGGGTCGCTCCATTTCCTCCGTGTTAAATCTCACCAGGATCTCTTCTCTAAACACTGGCCACAACTCATGATTCTCTATGGTATTGGTATACCGGTGATACCATTGTAAAGCTTCCTTTCTCAACGAAAACGAAGCAATTTCAACCCATTGGTTTACATCAGTATGATGGAAGCGAAAGTACTGCTCTATTTGTCTTAACCAATCTGTAACAGTCTCATCACCCGTGAAGATAGGAATCCAATTTCATGGTGGGAATGGTCTGGTGGTAAGCTGGGGAATAGTAAGGGTTGGGCTGTTCATGAATAGGATAATTGGGGTAGTAGTTTCTTGGTTGAGGTGGTGGTTCTTGTGGCCTCAGAGGAGTGTTCATTTGCATAGGATTACTTCTTGGTGGATAAGTAGGATAGTTTCTTGGTAGTGGTATATTCGGTCTATTAGGAGGAACCATATTTCTAGGGTTTGGATTTTGTATCGGTGTATTAGGAGGAGGAACATTTTGATAATATGGTGATGATGCAGTGACTTGAGGAGGAGGAGGGGGTGGTATTGAAGAGGATGCTTGCTCTCGATATTGTTGCCGCGCCAACACATTCAAAACATTTCCTAAACCCTCAATTTTTTGCATGAGACTATTCATAAGAGCATCATTTTTGTTGTTGTACTCATGTTGCCGTTGCCACTGATGATCAGAATCTTGATCTGGAATGGCTTCTTGCACTGGATTTCCCGAATTTTCAGGATCGAACTGTGGATTTGAGTTGAAACTCAACTCTGTGACAGGCTCTGATACCAAATTGGAAGGCACTGATGGGTCTGGAGTGTTTGCCATGGAGATTTGATGTGTTTTCAGTGAAAAAAGAAGGTGTTCGATAGAATTGGGAAGGTGTTTGATGAATTTCTTGGAGAAGAAGAAGCAGATAAATGTGCACAGTTATGTCATGCACATAGGAAGATGTTACTCAGGATTTCTTGTAGTTCAAGCAAGCAAAAATGGTTCAAGAATTGATTCAAATGGGTAAGTTAGTAGCAGAAATTTCTCATGAATTCAGGAATGACTTCAAGAACAAGGTTTAAGAACATGAGTATTGTTTAACAAATGAGGAAGATAACATGAAAGATACAAGTGCAGTTTTCACAAACAGCTCAAAGATTTGACCAAAGAAATAAAGATGATTCAAGAACAAGAAACAAGAACAGGAAATATAAATGCAAATGAATCAGAACAGAAACTAGTAAAGGATCAAAGATACTAACTGGAAGAATGAAGAAAATTACAACAACAATTACAAGATCGTACCTAACAGTAGACAACAATGACTCGAAGAAGCAGTCGGGAAAGTGCAGAATTCTCTCGGGAAAATCAGGGTAAAATCATGCATATGAACAGAAGCAAGAAATGTGATAATGTGACTTATAAGATCATTAACAATCACCTAAAGGAGTTGAAAAACTAAACAACTGGAATGTAACAAGATTGATAAAATGTCAATTCAAGAACAAGCCTTCAGTTTTGCAATGAAACTAACTGAAACAAATTTGAATGTTAAATGCAGATTTCTGAACAATGATGTAAAGACACAAAGAATAAGAAGATACAAGAACGTGAACTGGAAAATAAGATTGACTTTAAAATGGAAAATAAAGAACGGTAACTAAACTAAAATTAAAAGATAATAAACTGGTTATACTAAGTATCAAAATGAATGGAACAGGAAGAAGTACAACTAGAAGATGAAGAACAGTAGGCTGCAATACAGTAATAATAGAAATATGAATTTTATTGTTTATCATTTCTTCTTCTTACAATAACAGATACTACACTATATTTATACAGTCTCACAACATAAAGGACCAAATATACAAAGCCCATTAACAGCCCATACAAACTTCCTAGCTATTGCACAGCAGCATGCACGTATATACACTCCCTCATACCCAAAATCAAGACATATAACTACTTCTACATCCCTGCTAATAATGTGCAGTTCAACCATGAAGTCTGGTCCCTTGTTTCCTTCAATCAGATTGCTTTCCTCCCTTCTTTTCTGCAATAGTGTTGTTATATTCTTTCCTGACCATCTTGAGGAGAGCATGATTGTTACATGATCCATCAGAGAACTCAAGATCTGATCCATCCTCATCTTTGATTTTCTAGTCGTCGTTGATCCTTGAACGATTAAGGTAGGAATTCTTCCTTAGCCTTGGGCGTCGCTGCCATGACGTTGTCGCTGTTTCATCCACCACTACCAAAATTCATCGTCGATCCATCTTCCCCCGCCGTTGACGATCTTGGTGTCCGAGTCTGAAGCGAGGCTGTGATCAGAAGGAGGTTCTTTTGGATTAGTTGAAGTTTTGATAGAAGTAGAATTCTCTTCTTGAAGATGGCAACAATGAATCGTTATCGATTATCCTTTGAAAGGATTCGTGGAATTTTCTCCAATTTGGTTATGATTTCCTTTGAATTCAAATGTTACTTCTTCCTAGGATTCGTATCCATTTGGCACTTGCATTCGTTATTTAACATTCATGTATCCTGCGAAGATAGAGCTTCATACCACCTTGGATTCTTTCCATTCCTTTAGCGTAAATCCTATGTTAATGGGTAATATCCAACACACAGTTCCATCATGTATCGAAGCTCTTTTGTTAGTTCGAGCGGACTTTCTGCGTAGAGTGCTTCCTTTTACCGTGTTAAGGACATAAACACACACTGCATAGACCAACCACACTGCCCCCAGTTTATATACATAATCTGATTGGTCAACACACATTTATGTTCCTTGGATGTAATACATCTCCACATATAGCGACCACTTATTCGAAGTAAATAACAGAATTTAAAATTACCTAATTGTGCTCATTCTCAAGCTTTCAGTATAGCATGGAAACTCATAGATGCTCTGAGTGTCTTTTTACCCCTGCAACACCTACATCCACTTCTACTACTCCAATGGTGACTTCCAGCTGAGCTTCAGTTTTTACTTCCACTATAACTTGAGCTTGTCAATCCAAATATCATAGAGAAATTCTGTCTGAGGTTACTTCACTTATGATAGTTGAGAAGCCTTAAAGCATTGTTGCTTCGAATGTCGGTCTTACTGACATAATGGTCCACGACAACCCATCGGACCCTCTAGCTTCATTGTTAATGGCTACAGACCTTAGAAGAATCTGCAGCCGAAACCGATTCCCCTGGATGAGGTTCTACTTCTCGAATCATAAAAAGAGCTCATAATCCATCTGATGATTATATGACCTGTAACTGGTACATGTGCATATTCGAGGTCATTCCCTAGTTTAATCCATTCCTTGAGCATATGCTGCAATCCATGAGACTAGCCCCCTCAAAACTCCATCCAAATGCATAAGTCGTACTCCTTAGCCTCTACATGATCTTTGTGGGATACTTGGATACGCGACCTTCCTTTGCCGCGGTCAGATACCTTTACAGCTTTAGAAAGAGATCACACAACCCTTCGCTTGTATTCTTCAAAGCATTCCATGGTTGTGATGTGGCCAATGATCTCCTCAACAAAAGGAGCTACTTTAAATATGAATATTTCTTTATATAATGTCCTACCAGCTTCGTTCAAATATCATTATCTAGTTAGAAGTCCTTCATCCCTTTTCCACCTCACTTGAATAAACCATGTTCAAGTCACTAAATAGCTTTAATTCCTTTAAGGTTATCCCTCCAAGAATCGAGAACTACACTCTAATCCACATGATCCATGAGTTAAAGTTCTTCAAGATAATGAAAGGAAGACAATCCTTCTCATCACTTATCTCCAACCATGTCAATACCACCTCTTACATAATGATTGATGTGTCAACTTCATGCAACCTCCTCCCAGCATTGCTCAGGGTACTCTGCAAGCACTCTGCAGGATGAGATGATTACCCTGGCTCTAGCCCATCATGTAGTAGTTATGGAGGGGGAAGTGCCATCTGACACAACATCTGAAGATAAGGAAAAGAATGATGAAGTAGAGGTCAAATAAAAGAAAAGGATAAAGGAGTACAAGAAGAAGGAGCATGAGAAGGACATGGAGAAGAAAATAGAGGATACGAATCAACCGTGGAAATCATTGGAGAGGAAGTGAATTCAACCTCCACTCCTCGACTGAAACATTTAAGAAGAGGTCCTTTATGCTAACACCCGAGCCCCATCAGAGATCGGTCGGATAATCATCTCCTCTCATGACAGATGATGAAATCTATGGCTCGCTACCTAACTTGGAGACCATAGATTATAGGATTTTGATCTGGGCACACCAATATGCTAGGACTTCTACAACATTTTCAATGACATCCCTTTTCTTCTTACCAATGGCAGAGGTCCCTCCTAAGCCCTACCAATTAAGCTTGGTCCATAGGTTTAATAGATCTCATCAACACCACACTTAAGATCGCAATACATGTGCACTCCGCATGTTCTTTATTTCTGATTCCCAAGTTGTAACCTTATTCTCTTTCGTTTTCACATACAATGAGAAAATGCTTCTATGGCCACCTCAATAAGAAGACTAGCCGTAACCTTTCCATCCACCAGTCATTCTCCCAACCATGTTATAAGCCTTCATAGGAGACTTAGAGAGAGTAAGTAGAAACGGGAGAGGCAGAGGGAGAGTGGGAGAGAGAGAAAAGAAGAGGGTGATATGAGATGCATATCTGACTATGGTAGAGACCAAAGAGCTGCCCTTACCTTTGAATGACTCCAATTCCCGTCAATCTAAGGATTGGTCACTGCCTCCCCATTTATGGATCCATACTCCGATTGGAGCCCATCTCCAAAGAGGCAAACTCCATCATTGCATCACTTTGGTTGGTCTTCCAACATTAGCAACATTCTAGTTCTCATTTCTTAGTCCCTGCTTCTCATAGATCGAGGCCGTCATACTCTACATATGTTGCTTCAACTCCTTACTGAAGGAACCAGGCTAGTTAGAAGCGGGTTAAGTGGGTGAATTAAAAAAAAATCCATTTTGACTTTTATTGAGCCTATGAAGCCTAAATGGATTTTAGATGCAATCTAAAATATTTTAAATAAATCTTCATTATATATAATACATTTGAGAAGTTTTTTATCTTTTTTTTTAATTTATAAGTATATAACATACACTTGTTTATGTAAATTGCACATGCTATAGATAAGAAGTATATATAGTTAATGCGATTGCACGTAGATGTCGAAATTTACATCTCAATAGACCCAATTCCCCTTTAAATATGTATTTTTTGTCCAAGGTTTTGAATTAAAAATGCATACATCATAAAAGATGTATTATAGAATGTAAATATATATGGAGATTATATTTGGTAATTTTATATGATTTGAAATTTAAAATTAACAATAATGAACTTATTTTCAATTAGGGAAAGATTTGAGAGTAAAGATTACATTATTATATAAAATCCATCTATTGAATTTGAATTAAGGCAAACATATGTGTTTCCACATATATAAATATATCAAGTAATGCTTTAGATCTGAAAACAACTTATATATGTAAATATTGTAATTTATAATATATGTATAGATATGTTTGAATTTAAAGTTAACAACTAAAATTAAATTTTAATCTAAAAGGATAAAATATATAAAATTTTACATAACACTTCAAATTTAGAAAGAAAATATAAATTTTGGATACATAAAAGTCCACACATGAATTCTATAATGAAAAACTTTTATTCTTATGAAAATAATATCCAAAACAATTATATTCAAAACATCAAACCATATAACATTAAAGGTTGATTTTCAAGGCAAATTTAAATAATTAAATATATTGTATAAAATTATAAAACAATTTTCAATTAACGATTAGTTTTTTAAATATAAATTTCAAAAACAAAATAAAATGGAATTTTATAACTTAGATATATGCAAATTTATGATAAGAACATTCATAACTAAATAATGCAAATAACAACAATAAATTAGCATAGGAACAGAGGATCTAAATTATATGAATTAAAATGAACATACAATGAATGGAGATAAAAACAAATGTAGATCTGAATCAAATTGACAAATTAAATATACTTTTAATTTTGATGGACAAAAGGAGATTTGAATTACATGTTACAAGATGAACAATTAGAAGACAAAATGAGTTATATAAATTCCAAGCATATGAATAAGAGAAACACATAAACAAATTAAATTAGAGTTGTAGATGTTGTCAAAAGTCAACATTGAATAATGAATCGATGCTCCTAGATTTTTAAATAAATATCCATATTTTGCAAAGATCAAGTGGTTTAAACCCCTTTTAATAAATTGATTTAATTTGTATTTGTTTTGGGTGAAATTTTAGCTATGGAGACCATGATAATTTTGGACATTGAGGGAGAGGAGGAGAGCAAGAGGAAAAAAATTTTGTCCAAAAGAATAATAATGGAATGACCAAAAGAAGATATATTTTTAATGAAAACGTTGAAATCTTTCAATCCCCTCCTTTAAAGCCTTTCTTATTTAATTCATTATTAAATCTCATCAAATCCTCCCCTCATCTTCGTGCTTCATCAGATAAGATAGAACTAAAGAGAAAATGGCAAAAATAATTTCATGAATGAGATTTAAGTGGGTCATATGGAATAGTAAATGATGGAGATTTATTTCTTTTCTTTAATTGCTCCTTTGGATTTTCTAATCATGCTTGAAACATCTTCCCCCTATAATGCATGGCCGACCATAAAAGAAGCATGTTGGCCTTAAAAATTACCTAAAAAAACCTAGCAATTTATCAATTTAAATCGAATGTAAACGTTCTATCTATGATGTATATCAATATGCACATATGTAACTTTTATATAGGCGCTTTATCAAATACTAATACTATTCAAACAAATCGAATAAAAATTAATAATTAATATTTCATAAATATCAATTAATTTAATCAATTTATATCAATTATAAATAAAACAAATTATTTTGTCTTTTTAGAGTGTTCATTATTACAATTGAGTGACTCAAAGATGTAAATTTAGTCAGTGATCAATATTTAATAATTCGAACATTAACGTTTACACGTCACCATAACTAGTGGTGTGACATTTTTGCTGAATTTATTACTTACACATCTTTTAGGTAAAATACAATTTTACTTATTATAAGTGGTACCTGGTAGAAGCGATTATTTACATCAATCATCTTATTCAACACTATATCACATTAGGCTTATGGAATTTGGTTTTAGCCAAAAATTCAAACATCATCCATATTAAACTTGATTAGTCAAACAAAAAACCATGGTTCAATAATAATAATTATTATTATTAACCATATAGCTCTGGCTAGAGACTTTGACTTTGAGTTGACTATAGTTGATTGTAATATTAACCTTAGATAACCATAGAGACGAATTCTCTATTGAACAGTGTTTCACTTCCAATGCTTCAACTTAGACCTAACTATAATTTTTCGATGGACATCATGCCATGATTTAACTATAATCAATGTGCAGTGTTCACATTACAGTTCAATAGTATTCTGAAGTCTATAAAACTGTATTGCATTGTCACTTTGAGAATCTCTGTCTGACCCTAGTTATCCTAACCAATAAAAAACTCTCGAGCGAGTCATTTCATAGTTGTCTAATAACTGTCAATACGTAATCCCTTGGTATCCCTAGTAGTCATGAGTAATACATTGCCTAACATTTGAAGAGTGTTAAACACTCTAGTCTCAATGGACGTATCGATATCCTATTTTAAAACATATTGATTAGTTAAAAAAATGACATTATAATGTGACAAATTTCTCTTGATAACAATACGTTGTAAATACTATCACATAACATATCATTTAAGGATTTCCTATTTCATATAATTTGAATTAATTACTTAATTAGTTATACCATAATATAACAAGTATATAATAGAAAGAATACACCTTTTATTCAGAACAAGATTGGTTATCGAGTTAGATATATGTAACAGATCACATAATTTCCTCTAAGACATACCTCTAATTCTATCAATCTCTCACTTACACTTAGGGTTAATTATGAAATCTTATTCCAACTTCTTCGATCAGTTTTCTCAAAAAGTAGTCAAGCCAGTTCCTTACTGAATGTGCATGCTATATTTTTGAACTATCTACTCTATCAATCCACTGTCTCCAGTGTTGATAAACTTCCTTTAACATGTGGAACTTTCTGGACTATGTTACTTGACTTCTAGTGAACTTTAGGTTCTTTTACAAGTTATATCGCAGCATTGTTATTACATAACAATGTAATGAGATTCTCAATATTTGGAATCACCCTAGCTCGGCTATAAATTTGTGCATTTATTTATACTTCTTTTGTTATAGTGTTATTCAAGGCGATGTAGTTAGCCTTTGGTTGAATTAGTCACTACCTATTCTTTGGAACATTTTCAATCTTAAAGTTCTTAACTTAAGATTCAACATGAACTTAGAATTAACATATTATACTCGATATTACTTATGAAGTTCGAGTCTATGCATTCCTTCATAAGGAGTTTGTTGATTCTATAAACAATTCTCTATTATTTCATATATACTTGAAAATGCTCTCATTTCATATCTTAACTTCGATTTGGTACTTGCTCTATTATCAAATACATATGCGAAATATGGTATTGTTTACAATATAACATGTACGATAATTCCTTTTGCCAATGCATAAAGACCTATCTTACGTGCTCGATATTAAACGATTTCAGTATCATGTCTGCGTATATCATTTTGGACAATCCCACCATCCTTTTATATTGATTATAAAAGATGTCATTTTCCAATCCAATGTCGAGTGTTAAACAACAAAGTAACATGATTTTAACTTTACTTCATAGTTAAAAATCATAAGTTTTTTGTTTGCATATATTTCGGTGTCTTTGATATTATTTCTTACAGATACATGTTTTTTGTGCATGATTGAAAATCAAACTATTTGATTTTCTTTCTCAGTATACTTGCATAACTCTAATGCTTATCGAATAAAATTTTCTATCATATCTAATAACCTACAAACTCATAATCACTCCTATCTACTTTGAGAGACTTTGGTTATTAAGTGCAAATAATAAATTCTAAATCATCATTTAGAAGTTTTGTTTCATATACCAAAACTTAAAATCATATTAAGCGAAAATTTTGTGAGTAAAATTTGAATTAACCTAGGTACATTGAATGAAGATCCTGTTACGTTAATTTCAACAAATAATTTTTTTTGATGTTACTCTATCAATGTAGCTTATCATGTTCCACCTATATTGGTCTTCTTCTTGAAGATACTTTTGCAGCCGATAGATCATATCCATTCTGGTACAACCCTTGAAATATTATTTTGAAAACATACTGGGAATCCTTTATGGATTTGCATATTATGCCATAGGGAAGAGTCGGTACTCTTATGGCTTATTGACAACTGAGGAAATTCTTTTCTCTACATTGATAATAAAATCATAGTTTCTCTTTACTTTGCGAGAGTTATGATTAGATATTCTAGTTATTGTCTGTTTTGGCTTGATCAGTTTCATTACATCCTTTATAATAAATTTTATTTTTGATCGTATCCAAATCCCCCTTGCTACCAGTAATTTCTAAAATAAATTCCTTCATCATGAAGTTGGCGTACTTGAAACAACAATGGTTTCTCAGTGCAACGAAATAGTTGATCATAAACAATTTAATGTATTACCTTCATATATGTATAAAACTGATTTATTTTTTAGTTTATGGAACTTATGTTTGTCACATAAATTGGTCAATCAATATTGATCGGTCTTAAACTCCTTTGAGGTGGTCCACACAGGATCCATCACGTACAGGTATTATGTTTAGTCTTTCACATACAATCTGTCAACTCCTTGACCCAAGATACGTAGAAGTTTCTTATAAAATCTTTTCTTATATGGTCTCATAAATTAGATGAAATTAATTTTGACCTTACATACTTACTCTTAGTACATGGCCTAACAAAAAGAAGTTAACTCAACTTCACTCATCATTAATTATTCCCTGTCGAACTAAGTTTGATTACTTCTTATTGATACATCATTATGTATCATAGGGAGGAGTCACTTTGAGATTGAACCATATCTTTTTTTAGGTACATTTGGAATTCTTTTTCAATACTCTCACCTATTCAATCAAATCAAATCATTTTATTTTCTTTTACACATCATGATATTTACTTTTGTTTTATATTCCATAAACTTATCATAAATATAATACATGTGTATTAAATACATATGTTTATGTTTATGATTATTAATCAGTGAAACCGTCATGGTATAATTAGACCTATAATTGCATACATATATATGTATCAATCCTAAGAGTTCACCAACTCTTATGTCGCTCCCACTAAATGGGTAACGCCCTTAATCATTTAAGATACAATTCACCAATTTCGTATGATTCATAATCATATGATTAAAGAATTATTTCTTAAAGATATGGCTTAATCCATGGTCTTAAAGATGATTGTTAAAAAAATTATACTACGTGTTATGTAGCTAAGGCAACAAATACCGTTATTCTAATAGGTTTATTTCATAACGAATATTCAAAATATTCATAAAAAAATAAAACTATATTTATTTTCAGTTACTATAGAAAACATTCATTATTATTAAATAATATTTGGTATATTTATGAAAATAAATTTTCTTTCATATCTTGATACATCCACTCATAAGTATTATATGGCATGCTCCTCCTATTTTCGCCATTACTATAATAACATATGAAATATGAAGCTTTATTTAGCTACTTAGGCCATTTATTTCTTTTAAACTAACCAGTTTACAGTCGAGAGTTTGCAATCAAATTTCTTAAATACATTGAAACAACCTTTATAGAAAATAATTTGCTATATTATAACGCAATTGGAATAAAAATCATATTTCTTATTTCATATTAAGTATCTTTTAGTATTTCATACAATTGTCGTTTTCGATGTCCCTCTATAAAGCAGAAGTGACTATTCATTCTCTTCATCCCAACTATGAATAAGTTACATCTACTCTTGTACATTCACTTTCCTTTCCAAAATGGTTGAACTATAAGATATAGATCCTTAACGTAATCAATCGTATTAAATACACGATTTTTCATTATAGTTTATTTATTTATTTCCAATGAACTAGTTTCATTGATGTTTTACAAAACTACAACATTTAACATATATGTAACATGCCACAATTGTAATAAACATATATTTAAGTAATTAATTTAAATATTTAATCATTAATTAATGAAACATCCAATATACGTGATTTTTCAAAGATGGATGAATTAGGATTCGATACACCCGTAGTTGAGACCGCTTTTTCGTCGCGAGAAAAATGAGTATAAATTTGACTATGTTTTGAAGTCGACAAATTTTTGGAGCGAATAGTGATTTCTAGAAGGGATGAAAATTTAATGTTAGGCTAAGGCCTATACACTAGCTTATTAGTTAGCTAACCCCTTTATTATTCGCATTCACTTTTCATTCCATGTTATTCCTATCATCCTCTTTTCTAATTATTTTTCTAGTCCCCTCTTTAATCCATAAACCCTAAATCACTACTTCATACTCAAATAAAATTCCTAAATTCAAAATTAAATTATTACAATTCTTCTCTACCTATTCCTTATAAAACCCATCAAGGAATAAGCATGAAGTTGTGATTTGGAGTATCGTCTATGATTTTAAGTGGGCTTTGGGATGGGCTTTGGTGATTAGAGCTTGATTTAGGGAAAAGCAAGGTGAGTGGGAGGATTACCCATCTATGTTTATGTGTAAATCTTCATATTTTCATTTATTGATTAATATGGAATTATATGAAGTGTTTTGGATATTGTTTGCATTGATTTAGACTTGTATTCTTCATATAAACACGATTGTATTAACTCATTATTTGTTAAAGACCTTAATAATTATTTTTGAAACAGTTAGTAAACTAAGAATTTGGTTTTGGGTTAATTGAATGATTATATGTGATGTTTTTATAGATTGGAGACTAATTATATGATATTACTAAGTGCATATCATTAGTTAGTAATAATGAATCGAATATAAATGGTTTTAGAAAAGTTAGTGAGTTAATTAAGTAAGTTTTTTTTAACTCTACACTTATTATTAAATTGATTAGAGGGTTAATGAAGCTTAATTAGCATTTACAAAATGATTGTATGATTTTATAAATGAAGTATATATTTTATAAATGGAGATGAGATTTTATAAAATATTAATATGATTATACATTATTTTGTGAGGCTAACAAGTATTCAAAGGCTTCAAAATGATTAATTAGCTAATATATATTTTATAAATAGTTATAAGATTTTATTAAATACTATGAAATTGTATTAGACATTTATAGAAAAGATTTGCTAGATAAAAGTAAGGTTTGATTAAGTAATAAATGAATTACTTGTTTAATATATGTGTATGGTCAAGTATACATATATGTGTATTTAAAGATATATTACAATGAAAATAATTTGTGTACTATAGTTTGAATTGTTGCATATGTTGCTTGAAACTATATGTGTCTGTGTGCTTGTAAGTATATATAGATGTGTGTAAATACATTTGTATATAAGAGCATTGTGGGTGCCTCACGTAGCTATAACAACCATTGTGTGCGCTAAGTTGCATGAGAATATATTAGGTCCAGTAATCGCTCTGTTGAAGTCAAATACATGGTTTGTGTTGTACTGTGTTTATGTATTCATGTATGAATGTGCACAAATGAGTGTGCTAGAACTTGTAGGCATCACATAAGGCTAGATGGCCAGTTAAGTGCATTTTGGCGTGATTAGTGGAAGTCGGGTCGGTATGATCGCTCGTTGAACTCTACGCCTGCAAAGAGTGGATTTCCTGTCGAAATTGGTTTTCGAATGCATAAGGTACCACTTTCAAAACATTAATCAACGAACTCTGAAGGAGGTCTGGTGCGGTGAAGGCAGGCTTTGGAAGCAAGATGGCTCATTGAACGAAGCATGGAGAAAATGACATAAGAAGTGGTAGGCGGTGGAGCTTGATGTCTCGCTACCCAGGCTTTACTACTTGGGAGAAGTCCCCACTGGTGGTGACCTATCCCTTGTAGTAATGCCTCGGTAAGATGGGTTTTAAGGAATTCCCTCCCCGGTTCGGATGCTATTCGGCGTGAGATTTTGACATGACTTCTAGGAATCTTTGGGCTACTGGGGAAGGTAGGATGCAAGGAGATGCTCGGGATTCAAATGCTAACGTAAGGAGTGCACAAGTGGTCGGCAATGATCAATAAGGGGTTTGAGCAAGTTGTTTAGGATGCGATTGAGGCAAGGAGCATAAGGCACAGCGTATTCCTATATGGGAATTGTAGGTAAATCGAGATAGTGATAGAAAGCCAATTAGATATGAGATCGGCATATGATCGGTTACTTGATAATGTACGATAAGCATGTATGATTAGAGGGAGCATATGATGGTGGGAATTCGGTTCCAGACCCTGCGAGCACGTAATGGCATCGATCGATACTAAATCTGAAAAACTTGTAGACTCATGGCTAGCATAGACTCCCAGAGCGCCATTGTTTTCAAGTGATCAATTAGGGTCAAAGCAAGTACACAACAAGCAAACCAGGGAGTAGGTGATTAGATTGGGTTGTAGTGCAGATCCGGTGCTATGTGTCCGTTCGTATGTCATTTTATGGTTTCAGACTAAGCCTTCGAGAGGGTCTGAAGCAGCGCTTAAGGGGTGCTTGTGTCCAATAGAAGTAGTGTAGATATAGACGCTAGGCATCACTTAAGTGATATGGATTTTCACTATTACTAGGAGAGAGGTCTAGGTCTGTATTGGGGCACTTGTACGGACAAGAGGTTGTATGGGGACACTCGATAACTTTCATGGACTCTCGAGGGTAAGAATGTATATAAATCCAAAGGTTGCATAAAGTGTAGTAGCTCCATTTATATTTCAATTTTTACGGGATGATATCAGATATTCTCTATTTGACATCATTGTCATGTTGTGCTTGTGTTATGCTAGTTTACTAATATTATCTTTGTGTATATCATAATGTAGACTTACATTATGATACTTTTATACTTTTGGATTTGTATATTATGATTTCATTTATCATAATAAATTTTTACGTGGCAGTCACATTATATTATATTAGTTCTACCAACTCGTTGATTATAGAAGAAGAGCAGGTTATGTTATGATTCTCTATTTTTGAGATGGATTTACTATTCTTATTTATGGGCGGTTTGGATTATCCTCAAGCCACATTTGTGGAAATGGTCGGTTGTGATTTAACTATCTTCCGTTTATTCATATATAGTTTTGATATACAATATATTTAGATAGTTCCCTTCACACCATGCTCTAAGTCTGACTAGCCCTTTTCTTTGTTTGTTTATGTCATGGCAACTTTTAAGTACTCGATTGAGTAGTTTGGAGTCAGGGGCTTTTAGAGATATACTATTAGGATGCACAGTTAGGGCATTTTAGAGGCATGAATTTGATATTTTGGATATGTATATCTGATATTTTAATAGTGCATGATATACTTGTTATTTGTATATGAGATCCGTTGTATCCGATATTTATTCAAAACTCCATATCATTGGGTGTTGATGTATTCTTACTTCAATGGTGAGGCGTTTTAAGGAAGCGAAACATATTTATATATGGTTCTATTTGTGGATTAATAAAGAACCTTTCCTTTCAAAAAAAAATATTCTGACTTTCTGTATTAATATTTATTTATCAGTTGCTTCTGCTAGCGTGCTCTCTTATATGTTGTAATACTATTCTATTCATGTATATTCAATATAGCATATGTTATGAGATCTTACTGATGTCTTGGTTTGGTGTTTTGTTTTGATTTTACCCTAAAAATCTATCTTTTATGGTATTCGAAAGTTGGGTGATAATGCATGATGCTATTTTTTGGGTATTATGAAGGATGGGTTGTTACATATAGTATCAGAGCTTAGGTTTAACATTCAGACTAAGAAACCAGTTTGAGTTAATCAATTTGGTAAAGGAAATACGTTAAGAGAACATACTTGTATTTTTCTACAATAGTATAATGTATACACCACTTGTATTCTAGACTTTGATTTGTTTTTATCACTAGTTACTAAAGTATCTTCATCGGGCTATCAGTATGAGCGGAGAAGTGCATGAGCAATGAAGGTTGGGCATTCTAAGATGCCTGATTAGTTCAGAGACTATTTAGCTGCTATAAGAGATGTTCCACTGCTCGTAGACAGTTCCTGCAGATGTGGTTGCGTTAGAAGTTGAATCTCCATTGGGGCACTAGTATTTCTAACTCCGTCAGCTTTATTCTCTTCAAAGTTGTGCCGGGATTTCCTTAGCCTTGGAGGAAAGCCATATCTGAGTCTTGAGACTATTGTTAAGACACATCCTTATGTGCATATGAGAGGGCTTCCATCGATATAGATCTAGAGAATGTTCTCAGAAGGAAGATTGCTTCTTGGCATTTGTTGAGAGGAGACTTTGGTTGGGTAGGACATAGTGTTTATGTATTTGATGATTAGGCATGTAACTTGGAGTGAATTCAGGCCTTGCTTTGGTTCTCAGTTCATTGTTGAGATCGAAAAGGGCATGTAGCTTGAGCATTCCATCCATCTTATTAGGCTAGCTAGTAAGTGAAGGAGTATGTTGACTAGTTTAATGAATTGAGATGGTCGGTACTATGTTGATGTGGGAAAATAGGTTTTTCTTGGGTCTTAAAGCATCAATTGGGGATTCATTACTTAGTCCATCTCTATTAGGGGCAACTTTTAAAAGTCTCGTTAGAATGATTCTCTTATATGATATCACTCGTGAGGTACCATTAGAGATAACGGGAATGGAAAGCAAACAAAAGCACCAATCAAGGTGCAAAGGCTAGGATACAAGGAAGATCAAGCTTATGCGAAGAAGAAAGCCGACCTAGTATATCACACATGTGGCGTGTAGGGGCATTTCTCTAGAAGATGTTATTCGGCTAAAGCAAAACATGAGTGCTTAGTTGCGATTGGCTTAATTACTTGAGGAAGTCTGTCCTATATTTTAGAAGGTTGAGTAAGTGATGATGACTTAAGCCTTGCAGGCATTACCGTGTCCTGGCATGCCTACTACTCAAGCGAAACAAAACGAGCTTATGTAGTGAGGTATGCTCTATTTTTCCAAAACTCGCTTCTGCTCCTTCTAATACTTTGGTGGTATATTTATCTATTGCTAGTTACTCGATAGATAGACTAAACTTGACCTTTCATAGTGGGTAAATTCTTTAGTAAAGATAAACCTTGTATGACTAACCTTAGTTACAAAGCTGATGTGAGGCGACTAAGAGTACTGCCATTCGAACTTGATGCACAAGCTTTTAAGTTTAGCGGGGTTGGTCGACGAAGTGTAACTTAGATTTATATCCAAATAGGGTTTGGTGGATGCATAATAATGGGAAAAGATCGAGCTAATGACTTATAAACGCTTACCTAGAGTCATTCATATTAGAATATTTTTTCTTTTTGCTGGTAAACCTTTGGTGATGGCAGTGATCCTATGTGTCGAAAGGGATATTTTCTAAAGATTTGTCCATTTATATACTAGTTCTTAATCACTAGTTCGTGCGCATGGTTTCTAAGTGATTTCCATTAATTAGGAAAGGGTTTTTCACTTCATTCTTAAAGGCGAGAAGTTGAGTTGGATTCTTGTGGTGATCGAGGAATATGAGAAGCTCGACTAGTCGTGTGAGGAAATTTCAGTGGTCGGATCTCAGAGTTCGCATGGAAGGGATCAGGCGACCAACCCTAATTTAACAAAGAAATCTTACGAGAAAACAAAGGGTTGGAACATGCATCATGTCATTTTGGATAATCTTTAGTAAATTTTAGTGTAGTATAGTTAAGGTTCTTGGGGTTGTTCGGGGAAGGATTTCTCGACTGGTTTTGTAGCGATTAGGATAATTTTCTAAGTGATGAGATGATACTTTCCTAGGCGAGTGTCATGGTGCACTCAATATATTATCCATATTAACATTGTGTAGTTGAGTGAGTTTGAACCTAAGTAAACCCAAACATTTTAGATGTTCATTTAATGATGATTTAATCGATAGAATTTTCTCCTTATGAGAATAAGTTTGTTTGGAAGAAAAAGATAGTTAAAGCATTGATTACTGGATTTTTTCAAGAGTTTCAGGATACGATGATCCTGCATATCATATGTGTTTTCCTTTTTGTAGCAGGAGGCGTAATAGTCATTCGTGTATTGTATTCACGAAAGGGGTTATACCACTTTGGAGTTTATTCCTTTTGGATGTCAAACAGGCCCATTAGGGTTTATGGTTTGACTATTGATTGGTTACCGTGTGTGACAATATATACTCTTTCTGAATTATCTATTTCTTTATATGTTTTTTGTTGCTTGTTGATTGGTTGTTTGTATATTAACTGTATGATGGTTGTTTATTAATCTTTATTGATGGTTGTTGTTGCTTACGGTTATTTGCTAATACTCAATCTTGCTTGCTATTTTTTGATGTTGTTGTTTGATTTTTTTGTTAGATTTTATTGCTTATTTGCATGTTTGATAGTTTTATGCTACTTATTGTTTCTTATCATTGTTTGCAATTGTTTGATGGTTGCACATTGTTTATTATTATTGGTTGTTATTGGTTGATTGTTGCTTGTTTTGTGTGTTTAATTGCTTGTATAGTAGTTATAATTTCATAGTTAAATTATGTTCAGACAGTGATAGCGATAGCTATCCGAAATAGATCACATATCATCCATGCCCTCTGTGGGGTTGAGATTGGATCTATACAGGTCCATTATCTTTTGATATGACTCAAATTTTGAGGTACGTTTTGATACCGACTCACTTAAGCTTTTTCTCCAATAAATAGTCATGTATGATTGCAATATTATCCGTTACTACAGTAAGATTATACATGTTTAAATTCTGTATTGTTGTAGTGTAGGTGCATAATCTTCGTTGTATGGTAAAACTAGATACCTGAGGGCAGATGTATATCTATTTATATGCTTATTTTCATTGATTTACATTTAAATGGTAAGAAGCTTTCCTAAAAGAATTTATGGATTTTTGGGACTGTGGGATATTATAAGTTATCACATATTTCATTGTTGTGTGATGCATTCTAATTTGGTAGCTTCCGTAGTGCTGATTGCATAAGGGAAAGCACTATTGGAATTTTCCGAACTTGACCGAGGATGAAATTCTTTTTAGGAGGAGAGAATGTAACACCTCATAATTGCGATGATAGAGTATTTTAATAATTAATTTAAATATTTAATCGTTAATTAACGGAACACCCATTATACTCGATTTTTCAGAGACGAATGAATTGGGATTCGTTACCCCCATAGTTGAGACTACCTTTCCATCGTGGGACAAATGAATATAACTTGACTAGATTTGGAGTCGATATGTTTTTGGAGTGAATAGTTATTTATAAAAGGAATGAAAATTAAATGTTGGGCTAAGGCCCATTAGCTAGCTTATAAGTTAGCTAATCCCTTCATTGCTCCCATTCACTTTTCATTCCATGTTATTTCCATCTTCCTCTTCTCTAATATTTTCCTAACCCTCCCTTAATCCATAAACTTCAAATCACTATATTCAAATAAAATTTCTAAATTCAAATTAAAATCACAAATATTCCTCTCTACCTATTCCTCACAAAACCCATCAATATGAAGTTGTGATTTGGAGTTTTATCTATGATTTCAAGAGAGGTTTGGAGTGGATTTTAGTGATTAGAGCATGATTTAGGGAAGGTTAGGTGAGTGGGATGATTCTCCATCTATATTTATCTGTAAATCATCATATTTTCGTTTTTTGATTAATATAGAATTGTGTGAAGTGTTTTAGAGATTGAGTTGATTTAGACTTGTATTCATATAAACATGCTTATATTAACTCATTATTTGCTTAAGGCCTTAATGACTATTTTTTAAATAGTTTGTAAACTAAAAAATTTGTTTGGGTTAATTGAATGATTATATGTGATGTAGTGATAGATTAGAGACTAATTACATGATATAATTAAGTGCATGTCATTAGTTAGTAGTAATGAAAATAATATAAATAGTTTTAGAAAAGTTAGTAAGCTAATTAAGTGGGCTTTGAACTCTACACTTGCTATTAAAGTGGCTAGAGGGTTAATGAAGCTTAATTTGTATTTGTAAAATGGTTATATGATTTTATAAATGAAGTATATATGTCATAAAATGGAAAGATTTTATAAAATAGCAATATGATGTGTACTTATTTTTAATGAGGCAAATAAGTATGTAAAGGCTTAAAAATGATTAATAAGTTAATAATATATTTTATAAAATAGTTATAATATTTTACAAAATAGTATAAATCGTATTAGAATTCTATTGAAAAGATTTGCTAAATAAAAAGGTTTGATTAAGTGATAAATGAATAATTTTTTTAAATGTACGTGTATGTATACGAGTATGGGCAAGTATACGTTTATGTGTATTTAAAGATATATAACAGTCAAAACAATTTGTGTATTGTAGTTGGTGTTAGTCCCTGAGAAGATGGTTTTGATGACAACAACCTTAGAATAAGATTATAAAATATAAATACTGACATTATTGTTTAGATATATATGTATATGCAGGATTTAACCATGCATTTACCAAGAATGAAGACTGTACAATATAGAGATTCAAGATATCAAGATTATCCTTGGTTTCAAACTATCTTTTAATAATAATAATATATTTAACTTTTAATATTTATACTTAGATTTAAATATAAAATTAGAGTAAAATTTTATATATATATATCAAAATATTATTCTCTATATTTATTTATGTATTTTAACTATAGTTAAGTATATTTATAAAGTTTAAAAAATAGTTTTAATACAAGATAGAAGTTATTTTCAAAGTAAAACAAATCACTAAAAATACCATAGGCTTGTCCAAAACCCCTAGGACCCTTTGTCGATAAGGTGGCCTTTGATTTCAAAATTTTGAATTTCAAAAGAAGTGTCTATTCATCATATTCTTTCACGAATGGACATGGCTGTTGAGGGCAGTTTTAAACGAATTTATATTCATATTTTCTCTAATTTCACTCCTCTTCTTCTTCCAAATTTCTTTATATACATTTTTACCATTACTCTGCTGAAATCAACATTGAATCTAACTAGATCATTTCTGGTTTGATTCTCTATCACTATCTCAACAAGATCTCAGTGCTATTCAGAGTTATAGGCTTCTTTGTAATAAACTAAACGAGAAAAGGTGTGATTGTAGCCTGTGAAATCAATCAAGCGAGAAATGGTGTGATTGTAGCCTGTAAAATCAATTGAGTGAACTTGTTGCCCGTAAAATCAAATATCTCTACCCAGAGGATTGTGAATCTGGAGTGGTGTACCTCATGGCCTTGAAATTGAGGGTGTAATTGTACAATTGATTTTGAAAGGAAATCTGTACTTGTGTGCGGGACTGGATGTAGGGTAACTCTGAACCAGTATAAAATCCGTTGTATTCTTTCCTTTATTGCTTTTACTTTATTTCGGCATCTGTGTTTGATTCTGTAATCATATCTGTGTCTGAATATTGCATACATTTGTGTTCAAATTAACGTAAACTCCAAAATATTTAGTGATTCCTTAAAACACTATTCACCCCCCTCTAGTGTTAATTCTAGCCTTAAGATCCATAATCCACATTTCTTACATTTGATATCAGAGCAAGGTTTTCAAAGTTTCATAATATGATTTTTGAATTTTTTTTTAAAATGGCTATGTTTAAAAAACTTGTTAATACTAGTTTAGAAATATTCAGATCATCTTTGTCTCTTGAGTTTGCATATAACCAATATTCAAATTCAAGTTGTCTACCAAAATTGTATGATGTGCAGGAAACATGCTTTATGGGTGTTGAGGAATCAATCCACAATGGATAAATTGTGCAGATCAAAAAGAATAAATGGATACTCGATAGTGGATGCTCTAGACACATGACTGGCAATCCAGATATGCTGCATGATATAATATACAAAAACGGAGGACTGGTTAACTTTGGAGACAACTTAAAAGGATATGTGATTGGCATCGGCAAAGTCGGTAACTTTGAAACTCCTATTATTACTAATGTTTTGCTAGTTAAGAATCTGAAACATAATCGGCTAAGTATTAGTCAACTTTGCGATAAAGGATATAAAATTAAATTTGTAAAAGATAAATGTCACATTGAAGATAATAATTCAACCATAATATTTAAGGAAATTAGGAAAAAGAATATTTATATTCTTAGTATGAAAGTTTCAAATGATAACTTGTGTCTTTTGGCAAATACAAGTGACCCTTGGATTTGGCATAAGATATTTGGACACTTGAATTTCAAACTTTTATCTAGACTGTCAAAACATGATCTAGTAAGAGATCTCCCTAAAATGAATTTTAAAATAGATAGTTTATGTGATGCATATCAATTAGGAAAACTTAGAAAAAGTTCCTCTAAATTAAAAGATATGATTTCAACCTCAAAACCTCTTGAATTACTTCATCTTGATTTATTTGGTCTATCTCAAATTCTGTCAATAAATCATAGTAAATATAATTTTGTAATTGTAGATGATTATTCTAGATTTATATGGACAATATTTTTGAAACATAAAAGTAATACTTTGGAATGTTTTAAGAACTTTACAAAAAGGATTCAAAATCAACTTTCACTAAAAATTATAACCATCCGTAGTGATCACGGTGGTGAATTTGGAAATGAAAAGTTTGAGGAATTCTGCAATAAAAAGGGAATAACTCACAATTTTTCATTTTCAAGAACTCCACAACAAAACGGGGCAGTAGAACGTAAAAATAGGACGATTCAAGAGTGTGCGAGAACTATGCTTTCAGATAGTAAATTACCAAAGTATTTTTGGGCAGAAGCATTTGCTACCGCCTGTTATATTTTAAATAGAATTTTAATTAGACCTTTAACTGATAAGACATCTTATGAACTTCTTCACAGAAAGAAACCTAAAGTATCTTATTTTAGAATTTTTGAAAGTAAATGTTTTATTTTAAATACAAAAGATAACTTAGATAAATTTGATCCTAAATCCGACAATGGTATCTTTATCGGATATTCTAACAGAAGTAAAGCATACGGAGTGTTTAGTTTAAGAACTAGCACCATCGAAGAAACAATGCATGTTTCATTCGATGAAAATCTCAAAAAATTTGAAGTTACAACTGATGAAGAGGATTTAGTCACTCAAAATCAAGAGTCAACTGAAACTAATAATGAAACTAATCATCCTAATAAAAGGATTAAACTTTTAAAAGATCATCCTATAGAAAATATACTAGGAGATATGCAATTTGTTGTTACAACTAGAAATCAACTAAGTAAAATGAGAAATGTAGCCTTTATATCAACTACTGAACCCAAAAATCCAAAAGAAGCATCAACTGATGATTCATGGATTTTGGCTATGCAAGAAGAACTAAATCAAATTACTAGCAATGATGTTTGGGAACTTGTTCCTAGACCTGAAAATAAAACTATAATTGGAACTAAATGGGTTTATAAAAATAAAATGAATGAACAAGGAGAGGTTGTTAGAAATAAAGCCCAGTTAGTCGCTCAAGGTTATTGTCAAGAAGAAGGAAAAGATTTTGATGAAACCTTTGATCCCGTAGCAAGATTAGAAGCCATTAGGATTCTACTTGCTTTCACAAATCATAATAATTTCAAATTATATCAAATGGATGTTAAAAGTGCCTTTTTAAATGGATTTGTAAAGGAGGAAGAATATGTTGAACAACCACCACTTTTTGAAAAAGAAAAATTACCAAATCATGTTTACAAACTTAAGAAAGCTCTATATGGTCTAAAACAAGCTCCTAGAGCCTGGTATGATAGACTAAGATCTTACTTATTACAATCAAATTTTGAAATTGGTAAAGTGGATAATACTCTTTTTATTAAAAGAAATAAAAATGATATTCAACTAGTACAAGTTTACGTAGATGATATCATTTTTAGATCAACTAGTTTTGAAATGAACAAAGAATTTTCTAAAATAATGACAAAAGAGTTTGAGATGAGTCATAGGGTGAATTAAACTTCTTTTCAGGATTACAAATAAAACAATTAGATAATGGTATCTTTATTAGTCAAGAAAAATATGCTAAAGACCTAGTCAGCAAATTCGGTTTGACTACTGCAAGTGGAAAACCCACTTCCATGGCAACCAATGAGTACCTAAGTAAAGAAGATCTCTCGAAAGATGTAGATCAAAAATTACATAGAGGAATGATTGGATCGCTACTCTATATCACTGCTAGTAGACCTGATATCATGCATAGTGTTTGTCTCTGTGTAAGATATCAATCCCAACCTAAAGAGACCCACTTAAAAGCCGTAAAATGTATCATAAGATATGTTAAACACACCTTTGATTATGGCTTATTTTAGCCTAAAAATGATTCTTTTGACTTATGCTGATTATGCTGGTTGTAAATCAGACCGAAAATGTACAAGTGGAACTTGTCACTTTTTGGGGCATTCTCTGATTACTTGGTTTAGTAAAAGCAAAATACAGTTTCTTTATCAACAACCGAAGCAGAGTATATTTCTGCTGCTTTGGCTTGTTCTCAAGTAATATATATGCAACAAACTTTAAAAGATTTTGGTTTAAACATCTCAAAATCACCAATTTATTGTGACAATACTAGTGCAATAAATTTATCCAAAAATACTACTCATCATGCTCGAACTAAACATATTAATATCAGACATCATTTTCTCAGAGATAATATAAGGAAGTAATTACTCTCGATTATATCAATTCTGAGAATGAAATTGCAGATATCTTAACAAAACCCTTAAATGAATCTATATTTACTAAATTAAGAAGAGAATTAGGTATTTATTCAATAACTGAAATATATAATATAAATAACAAAGTATAATTAAAAATTAAATTAAAATAAATCAAATAGCAAAAATATCAAGTACCATGTCGACAATCCCCTCCTACTCCTGTCGACATATAACGATTTTTTTTTTTGAAATTTTCCCACCAAAATTTAAATAAGTGGTTATATATTCTTCTTATTTCAAAATTTTAATCATTCTCTCTAGTCTTTCTCTGTTCTAACTTCTAAAAACATTTAAACAATGGCCTCCTCTTCCAAATCAAACAAAAATTCAACTTTTTCATTCCCTTCTCCTTCTACTGGACCATTTCAACGAACTACGCTTGCGCGAGTGATGAAAATGGAGGATTCCTTGAGGGATGCACTACAACTAATGACTGAAATTCAAGTAGTGCAACTTAGAATGGCCAAAGAACAAGAACAGCAAGGCCAAAATCCATAGAAATTTGCAAAAGTTTCTAATGGACAATCACGCTAATCCGATCTTGATTGATGAAGAATCTTCCGAAGATCAAGTGCAAGAGGACAGGAAGAGGAAGAAGAAGAAGAAGCCTTCATGGAAGAAGAGTATGCTGAAGATGACGATAAAGTCGTTTGCGTTGGCAAGTGTGCTTTGACAAGGATGGAAATCTAGCCGAACAACGTGGAAATTTCTGTTTCCACTACCCAAATTGTTCTGCTAATAGATCTCCCATTTTCAAGGACACACATTAGGTTCTTTTCTCTCTTTCCTTTTGTTGTATGTTCTTTCTTACGTTCTATGAAAATGTAAATATAACAATATATAATTAATAAATAATTTGTGTTCTTATATTTGAATTCTCACAATTATCACTATTATTTGAATTATCATATATAGATTCTTAGTTAGAATAGTTAGTAATTTAGGACTAAGTTTTAGTTTTAGAATTAAGTGATGATTATTTATGATAACACCATCGTTATAATCACATGTCATATAATATTAGATTAAGGAGGAGTTATATAGTTTGGAGTTAGTTTTTGTTGATGACAAAGGGGGGGAAGTATAAAATAGGATAGTTAGGCATAGATTAAGGGGGAGTTATTACTTTTAGGGGGAGATTGTTAGTCCCTGAGAAGGTGATTTTGATGACGACAACCTTAGAATAAGATTATAAAATATAAATACTAACATTATAGTTTAGATATATATGTATATATAGGATTTAACCATGCAGGTATCAAGAATGAAGGCTGTACAGTATAGAGATTCAAGATATCAAGATTGAAGACTCATGAGTATCAAGATTATCAAGAGTTCAAGATTTCAATAATAAGTAATTTAATTAGGAATTTTGTTAAAACTCCTAGAAAAACACTGGCATCTTAAAATCCAATTTATTCGTGGAATGAAATCCACTTCGAGCCTATTAAAGGGATGGAACCCTAAGTAGGATGGAACCTACGAAAAATCTAGTGGAACGTTTTTTTGTATCCACTGACTTTTATTCAAATGTTTTTTACAAAATTATATCTTGTTTTCAAAATGATTTCAAAATCTTCATTTTAAAAGAATCAAAAACATCTATCCTGGTTTTAAATATTTTTAGCCTCAAAATAATCTTTATTTTCAAAATCAAATTATCTTTGGTTTTATACTATCTTTTAATAATAATATATTTAACTTTTAATATGTATACTTAGATTTAAATATAAAATTATAGTAAAATTTTATATATATCAAAATATTATTCTCTATGTTTATTTATGTATTTTAACTATAGTGAAGTATATTTATAAAGTTTAAAAAATAGTTTTAATACAACATAGAAGTTATTTTCAAAGTAAAAAAGATCACCAAAATACCATAGGCTTGTCGACAACCCCTAGGACCCCTTGTCGACAAGGCGGCAGTTGATTTCAAAAATTTGAATTTCAAAAGAAGTGTCTATTCATCATATCCTTTCACGAATGGACATGGCTGTAGTTCTAATATAAATAGGGGCAGTTTTAAACGAATTTATATTCATATTTTCTCTGATTTCACTCCTCTTCTTCTTCCACATTTCTTTATATACATTTTTGCCATTACTCTGCCGAAGTCAACATTGAATCTAACTAGATCATTTCTGGTTTGATTCTCTATCACTATCTCAACAAGATCTCAGTGCTATTCAGAGTTATAGGCTTCTTTGTAATAAACTAAACGAGAAAATGTGTGATTGTAGCCTGTGAAATCAATCAAGCGAGAAAAGGTGCGACTGTAGCCTGTGAAATCAATTGAGTTAACTTATTGCCCGTAAAATCAAGTATCTCTACACAGAGGATTGTGAATCTGGAGTGGTGTACCTCGTGGCCTTGAAATCGAGGGTGTAATTGTACAATTGATTTTTAAAGAAAATCCGTACTTGTGTGCGGGACTAGATGTAGGGTAACTCCGAACCAGTATAAAATCCGGTGTGTTCTTCCTTTATTGTTTTTACTTTATTTCTGCATCTGTGTTTGATTCTGTGATCATATCTGATTCTGAATATTGCATACCTTTGTGTTCAAATTAACATAAACTCAAAAAGATTTAGTAATTCCTTAAACATTATTCACCACCCCTCTAGTGTTAATTCTAGCCTTAAGATCCATAATCCGCATTTCTCATAATTGGAATTGTTGTGTATATTTTTTGAACATGTGTGTCTATTTGTGTGTCTGTAAGTATATATAGATGTGTGTAAACACATTTGTATATAAGAGCGTTGTGGGTGTCATATGTAGCCATATCGACCATAATGTGTGCTATGTTGCATGATGCTGGGTCGAGTAATCGCTCCGGTGAAGTCTGAAATGCGATTTGTGTTGTAGTGTGTTTGTGTATGCTTGTATGAATATGCATGAAATAGTGTGCTAGCATGTGTAGGCATCATAAAAGGCTAGATGGCTGGTTGAGTGCGTTTTGGCATGATTAGAGGAAGTCAGGTTGCTATGATCTTCCGTTGAACTCTGCGCATGCAAAGAGTGGATTTTGTGTCAAAATTAATTTTCGAACAGATATGGAACCTTTTAGAACATTTACCAGTATACTCTAGTGAAGGTCTGATGTTATGACGGCATGCTTTGGAAGCAAGGCGCTCATCGGGCGGAGCAACGAAGGAAACAACGCTTGATACGGTGGACGGTGGGGTTCGATGGCTTGCTACCCAAGCTTTATTAGATGGGAGTAGTCCCCACCAGTCTATCGATAGAATCCAACCGGTCAACCGCTGAGCACCTATCCCAAGCAGTAATGCCTGGGCAGAAAGGGTTTTTTGGGGAATTCCTTACCTAGTTCGAACGTGGTAAGACATAATACTTCGACATGACTTATGGGAAGATTCAGTTTACTTAGGAAGGTGGAATGCAAGGTGAGGCTTGAGATTCAGATGCTAATGTAAGAAGTG
Source organism: Allium cepa (assembly GCA_030765085.1). Classification (NCBI taxonomy): domain Eukaryota; kingdom Viridiplantae; phylum Streptophyta; class Magnoliopsida; order Asparagales; family Amaryllidaceae; genus Allium; species Allium cepa. The sequence continues at coordinate 452,893,834 of CM060928.1, forward strand.
CACATGTGGTCGAAAATGATCAATAAGGCATTTAGGAAAGTAGTCGAGGAAGCGATCGAGGTAAAAAGTGCAAGGCATGGACTATTCCTAAATGTAAATAGTAGGCAATCAAGATAGTGATCAAGGGCCAATCAGATATGAGATCGGGACATGATCGATTACACGATAGGTATGGTAAGCCTACATAATTGGAAGGAGCACATGGCGACGAGGAGTTGGTTCTAGACTCAGGCAGATGCATGAGCACATGATAGCATCGATCGATAGTAGATCAGTTTAACGTGTAGACTTACGGCTAGCATAGGCTCTATGGTTCAAAGCGACGTTGTGTTTGAGTGATACGTTGGGGTCGAACAAGTACTCGACAAAGAAATCAGGGAGTAGGTGATTAGATTCATGTAGTAGTGCTGTTCCAATGCTATATATCCATTTGTACGTCCTTTTATAGTTTTGGACCAAGCCTTCAGGAGAGTTTGAATCGATGCTTAAGGAGTACTTATACCCAATAGAAGTAGCATCGATATAGACGCTATAGAGAACTTGAGTGGCAAGTATTTTCATTATTTCTAGGAGAGTTGCCTAGGTCTATGTGGGGACACTTTTTCAGACAAGAGGTCGTATGGGGATGCTCAGTTCCATTCATGGACTCTCAAGGATAAAAATGTATATAAATCTAAAGGTCGTGTAAGGTGCAGCAGCTCCATTTATATTTCGTTCAGTATACGATGATGGTAGATATTTTCTATTTGACATCATTGTTATGTTGTACTTATGATATGGTAGTTGATTGATATTATCTTTGTGTATAGCATTATGCAGACTTATATTATAACACTTTTATCACTTCTACACTTGGATATTGCGATTTCGTGTATCATAGTACATTGTTAGGTAACAGTCACATTATATTAACCGTGTTGACTCGTTGATTATAGAAGAAGAGCAAGTTATGATATGATTCCCTACTTATGAGATGTTTTTACTTGTGATATCCCAGAAATTTCGAGCAATATATGTGTGATAATCCCCTTTATAAATTATTTAAAATTGGCAAAATTGTTATTTCCAAATAATAATAATAATGTGTTGTTTTTAAATATATATGTAGATTTTAAATAGAATTATTATTTACAAATTGAAATTATGTTTGTTTAAATATATATATATATATATATATATATATATATATATATATATATTTGAGTTGATTTTAAATTGGATTTTAAATTGGATTTGAATTTGAATTTGGATTTAAATTTGAAATTTAAAAGATAGATATCTTAAAATATTTTGGATTTTAAAATATATATGTATGATTTTTATTAGTACATAGTTTGTTTTATTTTATTTTCTTTAAATAAATTTATTTATATAAATTTAGAAAAGTATTTATTAAATAATAAAATAAATACAAAAGCTTTAATTTAACATTTAAAAATAAAAATAAAATGCATAATGACAAGTGTTAGTTTATAAATCATCTTAATAACGAATGAAAGTTGATTAATAAGTGTAAATGACAAATGTTAACAAATTTAACAAGTGTCACTTTTTATTTTATTTTCTTTTTATATTTTTAAAAAATCATAATTTAGTCTATATATTCATCTTTCTTTTCTCTTCATTTCTTTTTCCTATCTCATTTTCAAAAATAAGAACAAAGAGAAACAAACCTGTAAAACATTTCACACCAGATCAAAACTAAAGCCTGTAACACAAATTCTCAAACAAGAAATTAATCAAGCAATCAAAACCTGAAATCACCAAACAAAGCAAGCTTTAAACTGTAATCAAAAGCCTTGATCATCTCAGTTTTCAAAGCTAAATCTTCTCAACAACTAAGCTTTAGATTTAAAGTGATTTCCAGTTCAAGCAACAAAGCATTTCAGTTTTCAAAGGATCACAGCATTCAAAGTTTTCAAATTAAAATCTATTACAAGCTCTCTGTACATCAAACAGGTGAATAAACTTTTTATTTAAAAGTTTAGGTAAATAAAAATCCGTTGCTTGTGAATTTATGAGATGAATGATTCTTTGCATGTGTATATATAAGTGTAATCTATGTATATATGTATGTGTTTGAAGTGTGCATGTTTGTATACCTGGGTATATCTTTGTTTCATAGTTCAAAGCTTAAAATTTTGATCAAAATTCAAAATCTTTTCATCTGTTCTCTGATAGGTTCTGATTTGCAAACAAGATAAGTTTGTTTAAACATAATCTAGGTTTTAAAAATATGTTTAAGTATTTTAGGTTTGAATATTATCTGGAATCAAGAAAATACAGTAGATTTTTTAAAACATGTTAAAAATCAAACATTATAATTTGCTGATTCAAGTGTATAACTTGAATCGACTCTGGAAGATATGATTTTTAAAAAGAAAATCATGATTTTTAGAATTGAATCGAGTATGCATTTCGATGTTGACCAGAAACTGATCTTTAAGCAAATTCTGGTGGTCGGAGGTCTCCAGGTGGTTGGGGTTTCGACTGGAGGTTGCTGGGAAGTTGCCGAGTCGAGGAAAAATGGGTGGAGGTTTTCTCAGTCACCGCGGCGTCAACAGTCGGTCGAAGTAGGGTTTAGAACCCTAAAATGGGACGAGGTCGGAAATGTGGTCACTACGATGTCTCTAGTGGATCGATTTTCACCGGACTTGGGGGAATGGTAGCGTGGAAGGCCAGCAAGGTGTGGCCGGAGTTGTAAGGGTGATAGAGGTCGGCGTCGGCAGTTCGAGGCAATTTTTTGGTGACGCCTACTGTGCTTATTTGATCGTTGATTTTGTTTTCGAGTTTGATTCATGTTTCTAGGTGGTCAGAAGGCAAGAGTAGGTCGAGGTCGATTTGTCGGCGGTGATCTTGAAGGCCGGAGCTCTGCCGATTGATGGTGCATGAGCACAGGTGGTTGGGTGGTGTCAGTGACGATTGGTTTGGGAGAGAAGGGTGGACTCGAAGGAATACTCGGGGATGGGAGTTGTTTGCTCGAGTTGATCTTCAGGTTTAACGTGAGAGTTATAACCATCTTTCAAATTTTAACTTAAACTAAAATCTAAGTTTTAAAAAATAAAAGGAAGTGGGTTTACTCGGGTAGGACTCGGATGAGTTATCGGGTGGAACCCGAAGCATGATTAGTTTTTAATCTAAAAATAAGCAAGTTTTTTAAAATTTAAAATAAAACTAGTTTAAATCTATTTCTTAAATCAAATTCTTTACATAATAAATGTTTTTAAATAATGGATTTAAGGAAGTGATATATTTATTTAACTTAAATTTGTTATGTTAAGTTTGTAAGTTATTTAATTTATAAATGTAATTAAGTGTTAATTAAAAAGATAAATGTTTTAAAAATATGTGTTAGTCATAATTAGGTAATTAATAAAGATAATGATTTACCTTAGAAGTTAATCAAGGTTTAATGATTTGAGATTAATAAAGTTAATAAAGTAATTTAAGTATAATTAACTAATTTGATTAATTAATGATTAAGGATTAATTAATTAATAATTTAGGGTTATAATTAATTAATTAGAGATTAATTAATTTATAATTAAGGATTAATTAATTAAATATTTAATATTAATTAATTTATAATCAGAGATTTAATTAATTAAGTAATTAAAGGTTAATTAAGTATAATTAAGCATAAATTAATTAAGTATAATTAAGCATAAATTAATTAAGTAATTAGAGATTAATCAATTGGTAATTAAAGATTGATTAACTAGTGATTAAGGATTAATTAATTTGTTGTTAAGGGTTATTAATTAATAATTAAGGTTTATTAATTAATAATTAAAGGATAATTAATCTATAATTAAAGATTAATTAATTGGTATATAAGATAATTAAGGAATGATTAATTAATTAAATGATTGCAATTAATTAATGATTGATTAAGCAGGGATATATGATTAATTCTTAAGTAATTAATTTAATTATAATATGGATTAATAATTCTTGCTTATGGATGATTGTTTGAGTAGAATGTCTGGATTGATAGATATCTATTGAATAATAATCTGTGATATTATGTGATGTGATATTGGATACCGCTGTGATAAATGTGTTATATTTATCTATGATAAATGCTGTATGAATTCAAAGTATTAAATTGAATTGTTTAAACCTTAAACAACTTGACCTTTAAAATGGCGTTTGGATTTCGACGTGACCGGGAACAGATTTGCTTCAGCACAGCATGATAGGGGGTTCTCGCTTCGTGTTTGGTGGTGAGCAGGAGACTCTTACCCATATGTATATGACTATGTAATAGATACGTGAAATTTTATATATTTTTTCCGTTTTCGCTGTGAGATTCTGATGTTGTTGTTCTTTATTTTTATCTATTCTTTTTCTACCTATTTCTTTTCTTATTGATGATGCGTCTTTCTGTGGAATGAAAGGTGGGTCGTCACAGTTGGTATCAGAGCATATGTTGAGATAATACCTAGGCTCTGGAGTAGTGTCTATCTTGAGAGTGCATATTTGTAATTTTTATATAACTATATGCCAAACTAAATTTGTTGGGTTACCTATCCAGGTTGCCAACATGAGTTCAAGAGGAAGGAGAGGCAGAGTTGTAGGGAGCACGTCGACCAATAATGGAAGAGGTCAGACTGCTAGCGAGGCTGTGAATCCAACACCGCCTCGAGTAAGTTTTGCTGCTTTGTGCAAGGATTTCACCAATCTGGGAAGGAGACCATTTAAAGGATCGGAGACCATTATAGAAGTTCAGGGTTGGATATGCTTGTGTGAGCGCATTTTCAAGAGTTTGGAATTATTTGATGAGGAGAAAAGGGTGATGGCATCGTGCCAACTGCAAGAAGGTGCTACAGCATGGTGGGATGCAGTTACAACAAATATCTCATAGGACGATATTCCTTGGAGTAGATTTAAGGAATTTTTTGAGAAACAGTTCGTGCTGACAACTGGAAGGACTCGTCTGTACAGAGATTTTCTAGATCTGAAGCAAGGGAGTATGTCGGTTTCAGAATAGAAGAACAAGTTCAACGAATTATCTCGCTACAGACCTGGTTTAATCGGCACGTCCCTAAAAAAGAATAAGATGTTTGTGCAAGGAATGAGGCCTGAGTTCCATGACGACACATCTGAAGGGATCTTTTGTGGAGTTTATTGACATGGCATTAAGGTATGAGGAGATCATGAACAAGAAGCAGTTGGCATCTACAGCAGCACCAAGTGGAACTTCTTTCAATCCAAATAAAAGGAAATTTAATCCAAATTGGAAGAAGCAAGGCAAAGGGAAGCAAGGAGGAAGCAATGGACCTTGGAAGTGCTATGTATGTCAGCAAGAGGGTCACTTGGCTAAGCAGTGTCCCAGGGGTAGATCTCAGCAACCGCAGCGTCAAAATGGACCGGGTTCAGCTTTGGTTCATAAAATTCTATGTTTCAACTGTCATCAACCGGGTCATATGGTGAAGGCTTGTCCGCTTCTTCAGAAGGCCCAGCAGAACAAGATGTTTGCTCTTAAAGGTGGTCCATCTTCTTCTTCTAAAGGCAAAGGAGTTTTGGAAGGTACTTTGTTTTTGGATGGTAATTTTATTAGAGTTCTGTTTGATTCTGGTGCATTTCTTAGTTTTCTTTCTTCAAATGCGGTAGAGAAGTTTCATCTTTCCCCTTACTATAGGCGGGATAACCAAGTTAGGTAAGATCTGTAGAGACCTAAGGCTTTCTTATTGTCTCATAGTTTTTCTTGTGACCCATTTGTATTGGATTTCAAAGGGTTTAACCTTATTCTGGGTATGGATTGGTTGGATAAGTATAAGGCTGTTTTGATGTGTAAAGAGAGAACAGTGACTTTGGAGACTGAGTTGGGAAGGATCGCAAAAGTGACTTGCGATAATTCTGGAGTTCATTTGAGCAATCTTTTGCATGGAATCGAGGCATCTCCTAGAGGCGTAGAGTCCATCAAAGTGGTCAGAGATTTTCCGGATGGTAAGAGCAAGTTCGAAGTCTACACGGATGCTTGTGGACTTGGGCTGAGTGTAGTGCTGATGCATAATGGGAAGGTGATTGCGTATTCCAATAGGCAGTTAAAGCCTCATGAAAAGAATTATGCTACTGCACGATCTGGAGTTGTTGGCCATCGTCTTTGCTTTGAAGATTTGGAAGCACTATCTGTTGGGAGAGAAGTTCGAGCTTTTCATGGATCACAAACCTTTGAAGTACCTTTTCTCCTAGAAGGATCTGAATTTGAGGCAACAGAGGTGGGTAGAATTTCTAGCATCATATGATTTGGATATCCTGTATACTCAAGGGAAGGCGAATGTTGTGGTCGATGCTCTGAGTAGGAACACAGTTCTATCTATCTTGGAAGTTGTTCCACCTCTTCTGGAAAGGATTTCGAGTAAGCAAGGATCGGATAAAAGATCGAGAGGAATCATCAGAAGAGTAAGAATGGTTTGTGTTCCAGTTTTGAGATTGATGACCAAGGAACATTGAGGATCAACGAGAGGATTTGTGTTCCGAATTTCAAGGATTTGAAGAAAGAATTTTTATCATAAAGTCATCGCTCTAGGCTAAGTATCCACCTGGGAGTTTTAAAGACGTATAAGGATTTGAAGAGAGCCTTCTAGTGGCCGGGCATGAAGAAGAATATAGCTGCTTTTGTCATGGATATGCGATCTTCCAGCAGGTGAAAGGTGATCAACAGAAGACCGCAGGTTTGTTGCAGCCTTTGGAAGTTCCTAAGTGGAAGTGGGAAATGATTTCTACCGAATTTATCGACGGTTTGCCAAGGACCGAAAGGGGAAATGAAGGAATATGGGTAATTGTAGACAGATTGACCAAGAGCGCCCATTTTATTCAAGTTAAGGCAACCTGTACTTCATCATCTTTGGCAGAGATTTTCTTAAGAGAGATTGTCAGACTGCATGGTGTTCCAGTCAGCATTGTTAGTGACCGTGATCCAATCTTTACCAGTAAATTTTGGGAGGCTTTGCAGACAGCTTTGGGTATGAGATTGAGTTTGAGTACAGCCTATCACCCAGACCGACGGACAAACAGAAAGGCTGAACCGAATTCTTGAGGATATGTTGAGGGCTTGTGTTTCAGATTTTGGTGGATCTTGGGAGGACCATCTACATTTAGTGGAATTCTCGTACAATAATAGTTATCATGCGAGTATCAAGATGGCACCGTATGAAGCTTTGTATGAAAGACCTTGTAGATCCACATCCTGTTGGGTAGAGTCAGGAGATCGTCTTTTCCTTGGTCCAGATTTGATCCGTGAGGCATCTGCGAAGGTAGAGCTTATGAAGAAGAGAAGGAGAGCAGCGCAAGATCACCAGAAGAAATATGCGGACAAGAGACAAAGACAATTGGAATTTGAGATTGGAGATTTGGTCTTTGTCAAAGTTTCTCCGATAAAAGGAGAGATAAGATTTGGAAAGACAGGAAAACTTGCCCCAAGATATATTGGTTCGTTCCGGGTGCTTGAGAGGATTGGTGCTGTGGCCTATAGGATTGAATTGCCAGTCCGAATGGATGGAATTCACAATGTTTTTCACGTATCTTATCTGAGGAAATACATGCACGATCCATCTCTTGTTATGGAACCAGCGGTGCAAGAAGACTTAGAGATTGAGCTGGACTTATCTGTTGTAAGGCATCCAGTCCAGATCGTTGATCAAGACGAGAGGCAACTCAGAAGCAAGGTGGTGAAGCTAGTCAAGGTGCAGTGGAGCGAGGATCCCAGAGAGTGTACTTGGGAAACTCTGGATAGTTTTAGGAAATCTTATCCAGATCTGTGTCCGGATAGCTAGTAATGTTTGCTTGGATGAATTATTTGTTGGTTGATAGTGTATGACTGATATGTATGCTTGGATTGTTGAAATAAAATAAAAGCTTTTGGATTATCTTTTGTTTTAAATTTCGAGGACGAAATTCTTCTAAGGGGGAGGAATGTGATATCCCAGATACTTCAAGCAATATGTGTGTAATAATCCCCTTTATAAATTATTTAAAATTGGCAAAATTGTTATTTCCAAACAATAATAATAATGTGTTGTTTTTAAATACATATGTGGATTTTAAATAGAATTATTATTTACAAACTGAAATTGTATTTGTTTATATATATATATTTGAGTTAATTTTAAATTGGATTTTAAATTGGATTTGAATTTGGATTTGAATTTGAAATTTAAAAGATAGATATCTTAAAATATTTTAGATTTTAAAATATATATGTATGATTTTTATTAATATATAGTTTTTTTATATTATTTTCTTTAAAGATATTTATTTATATAAATTTAAAAAGTATTTATTAAATAGTAAAATAAATACAAAAGCTTTAATTTAACATTTAAAAATAATAATAAATGAAAAATGATAAGTGTTAGTTTATAAATTATCTTAATAACAAATGTAAGTTGATTAATAAGTGTAAATGACAAATGTTAACATATTTAACAAGTGTCGCTTTTTATTTTCTTTTCTTTTATATTTTAAAAAAAATCATAATTTAGTCTATATATTCATCTTTCTTTTCTCTTCATTTCTTTTTCCTATCTCATTTTCAGAAACAAGAACAAAGAAAAACAAACTTGTAAAACATTTTACACCAGATGAAAACTAAAGCCTGTAACACAAATTCTCAAACCAGAAATTAATCAAGCAATCAAAATCTGAAATCACCAAACAAAGCAAGCTTCAACCTATAATCAAAGCCTTGATCATCTCAGTTTTCAAAGCTAAATCTTCTCAACAACTAAGCTTTAGATTTAAAGGGATTTCTAGTTCAAACAACAAAGCATTTCAGTTTTCAAAGGATCACGGCATTCAAAGTTTTCAAATTAAAATTTGTTACAAGCTCTCTGTACATCAAACTTGTGAGTAAACTTTTTATTTAAAAAGTTTAGGTAAATAAAAATCTGTTGCTTATGAATTTCTGAGATGAATGATGCTTTGCATGTGTATATATAAGTGTAATCTCTGTATATATGTGTTTGAAGTGTACATGTTTGTATACCTGGGCATATCTATGTTTTATAGTTCAGAGCTTAAAATTTTGATCAAAATTCAAAATCTTTTCATCTGTTCTCTAATAGGTTCTGATTTTCAAACAATATAATTTTGTTTAAACATAATCTAGGTTTTAAAAATAGTTTAAGTATTTTAGGTTTGAATATTATCTGGAATCAAGAAAATACAGTAGATTTTTTAAAATATGTTATAAATCAAACATTATAATTTGCTGATTCAAGTATATAACTTGAATCGACTATGGAAGATATGATTTTTAAAAAGAAAATCATGATTTTTAGAATTGAATCGAGTGTGTATTTCGGTGTTGACTAGAAATTGATCTTTAAGAAAATTCTAGTGGCCGGAGGTCTCAAGGTGGTCGGGGTTTCGACTGGAGGTTGCTGGGAAGTTGCCGAGTCGTGGAAAAATGGGTGGAGGTTTTCTCAGTCACCGTAGCGTCAGCAATCGATCGAAGTAGGGTTTAGAACCCTAAAATGGGACGAGGTCGGAAATGTGGTCACTACGGCATCGCTGGTGGATCGAGTTTCACCGAACTTGGGGGAATGGTAGCGTGGACGGCGAGCAAGATGTGGCCGGAGTTGTAGGGGTGCTGGAGGTCGGCGTCGGCAGTTCGAGGCAATTTTCTGGTGATGGCTGCTGTGCCTGTTTGATCAAGGTAACTCGATTTTGTTTTCGAGTTTGATTCATGTTTCTGGGTGGTTAGAAGGCAAGAGTGGGTCGAGGTCGATTTGTCGGCGGTGGTCTTGGAGGCCGGAGCTCTGGCGATTGACGGTGCATGTGCACAGTGGTTGGGTGGTGTTAGTGATGATTGGTTTGGGAGAGAGGGGTGGACTCGAAGGAATACTCGAGGATGGGAGTTGTTTGCTTGAGTTGATCTTCGGGTTTAACGTGAGAGTTATAATCATGTTTCAGATTTTAACTTAAACTAAAATATAAGTTTAAAAAAAATGGAAGTGGGTTTACGCGGGTAGGACTCGGGTGAGTTATCAGGTGGAACCCGAAGCAGGATTTTAAACAAGTTTTTAATTTAAAAATAAGCAAGTTTTTAAATTTTAAAATTAAACAAGTTTAAATCTATTTCTTAAATCAAATTCTTTACATAATAAATGTTTTTAAATAATGGATTTAAGGAAGTGATATATTTGTTTAACTTAAATTTGTTAAGTTAAATTTGTAAGTTATTTAAAACTTTATTTATAAATGTAATTAAGTGTTAATTGAAAAGATATATGTTTTAAAATACGTGTTAATCATAATTAGGTAATTAATAAAGATAATGATTTACCTTAAAAGTTAATCAAGGTTTTTATGATTTGAGATTAATTAAGTTAATAAAGTAATTTAAGTATAATTAACTAATTTAATTAATTAATGATTAAGGATTAATTAATTAATAACTTAGGGTTATAATTAATTAATTAGAGATTAATTAATTGATAAATAAGGATTAATTAATCAAATATTTATGATTAATTAATTTATAATTAGAGATTTAATTAGTTAAGTAATTAAAGATAATTAATTAAATATAATTAAGCATAAATTAATTAAGTAATTAAAGATTAATCAATTGGTAATTAAAGATTGATTAATTGGTGATTAAGGATTGATTAATTTGTTATTAATGGTTATTAATTAATAATTAAGGTTTATTAATTAATAATTAAGGTTTATTAATTAATAATTAAAGGATAATTAATCTATAATCAAAGATTAATTAATTGGTTTATAAGGCAATTAAGGAATGATTAATTAATTAATTGATTGTAATTAATTAATGATTGATAAGCAGGGATAGATGATTAATTCTTAAGTAATTAATTTAATTTAAGTTAATTAAATTAATTATAATATGGATTAATAATTCTTGATTATGGATGATTGTTTGAGAAGAATGTCTGGATTGATTGATATCTACTGAATAATAATCTATGATATTCTATGATGTGATATTGGATATGGATGTGATAAATGTGTGATATTTATCTATGATAAATGTTGTGTGAATTCAAAGTATTAAATTGAATTGTTTAACCTTAAACAACTTGACCTTTAAAACGCTGTTTGGATTTCGATGTGGCTGGGATCGGATATCAGACTTGATTATCCAAAAACCACAACGATCCAAGTTAAACGGTAGGTCGTGAAATCTCAAAGTGAAGATTGAGATGGAGTTTCAGAGTGCAAGGGTTATTGTCGTTAACTTTGAGGGTGATTCCAAAATGAGTGTAACGAGATAATGCCTTCGGTTTCATTTGAACCCAGAACGAACTTGTATGGATGAATGCTATCAGACCATCATCAATGGTGGACGATGAGCATTCCAAGATGTGTTCTCTAAAGGTAATCATAGCCTCAAGCCTCGTCAACTGAGAATGGCTAAAACAGAGGAGGTGCACGCAAGGCTAAGTGGGGTAGCACCCAAGTAGGATAATATTTTCCCCTGTTTAGAAGTCCCTTTTATTTGGCTGTGTGGGCGGTTGTTTGGCCACAACCGTGGGGTTGTCTTATTCGGACTATCCAGTAAGGCATAACTCTGGCTTTTTGTTGCAGGGGATCAGGGTGGATCCTCGGTATGGTGATCTAGGCCATGTACTGTGACGGACGGTAACCCAGTAGCCCTTCCATTGATGGAAATCCAATATCCCTACGTGCCCTTTACGGTTTTGATTGTATAACCCACTTTGTGGCTAGTATGCTGGAATTTAATCATGTAACAATTTCAGCTATGTGAATATTTATTTGAAAACCCTAGACACTATTATAGTATAACCATATTTCCTATCAAATGTTTTTATTATCATAAGGGAAAAACTTGTCCGTGTTTATTTGCGGAGGGTCTTACGAGATACCTTTTATTTTCAAAGGTTTTTCAAGTTAAACAACTTAACCGTTTACTCACACCAGACCCATGTCTGACTCGGAGTTTATTTCTGTTTTTCTTAAACTCTTGGGTACTCAAATTTTTATGAGTAGCCAAGTGATCGGGTTTGGCTTGACGAATTTTGGAGAATCTTGGAGCAGGAGTCCAGACGTATCTATCTATCTTTCCACTGTGTTGTGTCTTTTGGCTGTTGTATTTTGATGTAATGGATAGACAGGTCTTTACGATTGTTTAATGTAATGATGTTGTATGACTGTGTACTCTGATGTATATGACTATGTAATAGATATGTGAAATATTATATTTGTTCCGTTTCCGCTGTGAGATTCTGATGTTGTTGTTCTTTCTTTTTATCTATTCTTTTTCTACCTATTTCTTTTCTTATTGATGATGTTCCTTTTTGTGGAATGAAAGGCAGGTCGTCACATTGCCATACTTTTTTATGGGCAGTTGTAGATTATGATCGCCAAGCCACATTGGTAGAGAGTGTCAGCTATGATTTAGTTGTTTCCTTTTTATTCGTACATAGTTTTGACATACAGTACTTTGAGATAGCTCCTCTCACACTAGGCTTTACGTCTGACCCATATTTTGTCATTTTTTGTTTATGCCATGACAACTCTTGGGTACTCGATTCAGTAATTTTGAAATCAGTGCTTTTGGGGATATACTCTTAGGATGTGTGGTTGGAGCATTTTGGAGGCTTGGCATCGATATTTTGGAAATGTACATTTGATATTTTAGCAAGACATGATAAACCTATTATTTTTATATAAGACCCATTGTATCAGAAATTTATTCAGAACTCTACTTCATTGGGAGTTGATGTATTATTACTTTTTGTACTGATATATATTTATCGATTGCTTTTGCTAGTGTGATCTCTTATACATTGTCATCTTGTTCTGTTCATGTGTATTTGGTATATGATATGTTAGCATTATATTGTGAGATCTTATCGATGTCTTAGTTTGGTATTTTATTTTATTTTACCCCGCAATCTATTATTTTTTGTATTTGAAAGTCGAGCGATGATGTAAGGCACCGATTTTCAAGTATTACGAAGGATGGGTTGTTACAATATAATATTTATATGTAATTGAATCTGGGTCAAGTATATATAATATTGCTATTAGAGTTAAACATTCATAGAGGCCAATACAAGGGATTGTATAAACAAACAATAAAGGGACTACATGCCAAAGGATTTAAAGGTAAGTATATTCTGTATTTTTCTTTGTCAATCTTTAATTTAGTTCATTTATATTTCTTAACCGAGAAATATTTTATCCATTTTAATGGTTGCATAATTTATCTAAGTATATTATTTTAACTTGTGTGGCATATATCAGAAACATTAAATGTTACCATTTCATTTTTCCAATAAGACTCCCACTAAATTATATTTTTTCAAAACCCTAAGATAAATATAAAAAGATTTCGATTTCACTAGGGCATGTTACGCCTCGCTTGCCTTAGGATTTTGATCTTGAAGAAGATCAACAGCTCATAGGCCCACAAGCAATGGATAACACTTTATCAATTGTGGCATATACCCTAACCCCTGGGCCTTTGTACTAATCTCATCTCGACCTTCAGGAAGATCAACAAATTGAGAGAGATTTTCCATTCATACACTCCATTTTGCAATGGTCGATGTATAATGCACATACCTTGAGGAAGATCAAAAAATGCATCATATATCTTACCTTGTCTAGTCAATAAATAAATAGTACTACACATATGACATCTCTATAACTTGAGGAAGATGAACAGCTAAGGAGCATGCAACTTACCTATCGGTATATAAATAGTAGAGGACAACTTATATATTAAGTACCCATAATCCTTAATATATATATATATGTATGTATGTATATGTATATATGAGATTGGTAAAGTTTATCGAATAATGTATTTCATTATGAAACACACTTGTGATTTAAGTGTATGATACATCATAAACTATGGTATACGTAAAATATGTATGTATTTATTTCTTAAATCTAATCTGGCTTCGTATAGTGCAAATCTATTTAATTAAATCATTGTTAATTTAATTTTAATTATATTAATTAGATCATATTTAATTAATTTAATTATTTATTTTAATTAATATTTTAAATTTTTTATTTAAATTTCAAATGTTGAATTTTACTTCATTCATCCTTAATTATTTAAAGATGGATATAGATCGGAATATTTTGGTAACTATGTGGACACATAATTATAAATATATATTATTTATTAATTAACTTTTAATTTCTTAATTAATTAATTTTTTTGTTTAAAACAATATTAATTAAATTCAAAATTATATCTTTATTTACCTTAACCATTTTAAGATACATAATCACATATCATTTTATATGTTTTAATTTAATAAATTAACTTTGAATTAATTAATTATTTATTTAATTACTCCAATAATTAAATAAAAAAATTGAAATTAATATTTGTTAACTTTTAAAAACAATTTTGAAAGGTTTATAACATTTATAACATGTCATATCATGAGCATAACATTTTGAATTTACAATATAATTTTAAAAATAATTTCAAAACATATTTTGAAAAATTAGCCTACGGCCCAAAATTAATTTGTTCCTTTATATTTAGGATAAACTTTGGGCTTAGATCAACTTTCGAGCCAGGCCAATAGTAAGGTAGGGTACAGTATTTGATTACAAAAACCCAACCTTCAACATTTCCTCTCTAGCTACCCTGTTAAATGGGTAAAATTTAATCAATTAGCCATAACATTGCTAATTTGGACCGCACATACCATTTGGGATCTAATATTATGGAACGTGTTTGCACCAAAAATGGTCACAAACCCTATTGAGTGTAATTGTAGAGAAATGAACAAAGAAATTAAAATTAAAATGAGGATAATATAGCAATCACACTTAGCAAATAAATGAACAATAAGAAACACAAGATTTATAGTGTTTCGGAACTGTTTTGCCTACGTCCACTTTGAAGATCAATCTTTTATTGCTTTTTCATTCCGGTACAACGCTTGTAATAGTTAATGATTGACTACAATTAAATCAAAAATAAAAGTAGCAGCACGTAGAATACCGAGCAATAAGTCCATTTTAGTTGCAATGAAGGTGCTATTTATAGGTGTGGAGCTCGTAATATCTGCCTTGGATCTTGAAGTACTCTTTCTCAAGCCCAGGTAGGCCCACATGATCGTTCTGGGGTCGTTTGAGATCGGTCCTTGACCGACCCATAGCATTTCGTATCGATCAAGAAATGCTCCAATCAAGCCATGATCAATCAAGGAGGCTTCCGAAGTGTTATGTAACTTTCTGTGAAAATCCCATTGCATTTGGAGTTGTGGTTGCAGAGTTGTTGATCGATCAAGATTGCAATTACAGAGTAGCTGAGGCCTTTATATCGATCCATATCAGTTCTGTATCAGTAGGAGCACTTGTCGTATGATGATGAAACTTGTTGGAGTGGGTCCCCAGTGGCTTTGGAGCATTGTGTAAAAGTTTGAGACCAATCCAGTGAGTTTAGCAATCGATCCTCAATAAGATGGGTGTTTTTTATATCCATATGATCGATATGGTAAATATTTTTCTATTGAATTTTGACTTGAGATATATTGTGAAAACTTCTTAGAATATTCTAAGCACGTCCTCAAAGTTTGGAGTCGTTTGGATCCGAAATGACTGAGATATACCCTGCTTTGTGTTAAAAAGCAACATTTTCATATCCATCAGATCGAAACGAAAATGATGGATATGAAGGATTTTTCAACTTTATTGTTTTGACTATTAATTTTGTAATGGGCTTCCTACACTATTTTATTAACTTCTGAAAGTTTCAAGTTGATTGGCTTTGTAGATTTTGAGATATTGATCGAGCTTTGCTAATTTGAACCATTTCTAGTATCGATCCTATATGGAGTACATGAGTGATTGTTTTGCTTATAACTTGAGCATACAAACTCTGATTGACTTGAAATTTAAAATATGACTTCCTATAGCTCTGTAGATCATTCCAAACTAATTGCACTTCGATCGGGGCCGGGGTCCCGGCCGGCCGTATTTCATTCATAGTCTCAAGTATACCTGTTTTTTGAAACAAGTAAACAACTATAATCCGTCAAATTTATGGTTATCACGGCCTTGCCAAAAGGCGGGATAATATTTTCCACCTAAAGTACGTCTTGTTTGAACATGACGCGCTTTGAAAAGCCGCTATCTCCAATCAGAAAGGACCCCATTCAGTTCGTTGAATAGTCATTATCCTTCAGCCAAGAGTCGTAGTTCCCTCTAGTTGCGACTCCTGTCGATTTCCAGTAGTATAAATACTGAGTTGTAGCCTGCCAATGGTTACACAGTTCTCATCTTTGGTGATTATCAAGTGTCAACGATTTGCTGTTTCCATTTCTGGTTGATTCCAGGTGAGTATTCAATTTCTGTCGGTTTCAAAAAATCGAATTTTTAGAATGCATACGTGCACGTTCATGTTTATGTCATTGGCTCTTGGATATGCTCGTATGCTCGTGGGTCGTTGCCAATTTGGTGAAATGCAATTCAATCATTTGCATTTTTGATGGCAAGGGAAATGGTATTCCACTAAAAATGAATTTTCGTATTGGAATTCTCTCAATACTCCTTTGATTATATCGTAAGCGATACATCAAAGTAGGCATATGACGGAACCCTTTCTGTTCATGATTCCTTTATGGATGATGTAGCAGGATGCTTCGCAGAGGATGTACCATTTCTCATTCCTCTATTCAAGAAGGATTCCTTGTTGTAGATAATCTTTGGTAGGATTCATCAATGGATCTATTTTTTTAAGCTCCATCTCCAAAACCTTGTCGATTTCTAAATGGTTAATGCTTAGAGCATTAAGCCCTCCAATGAGCCCATTTACTATGTATCCCTTGAATTAGCTAACTTGACTGGTAAGTCGGCTCTTTCGTTTTGTTCTTTGGGGATGTGTGTTACGATACAATATTCCAAATCGGTCAATGATTTTTGGGTTCGGACGAAACAAGGAGCAAGTCATTCCCCCCTTAGCTCGACAATTTCCTCTAGCTTGGGATATTACTATCAGGGACTCGTAAAACATCTGTAGAGATTTCACTCCCAGTCCTCTAACAAATTCAGGCCTGACAGTCACGACATCATGTTAAGCTTCATTATTTTTTGTAGGGAAAATCAACTTTCTAGATGTAATTCTCTTCGTATGACAGTGCAGTGCTTATGGCGTGTATTGACGTGGCCCGATTGATGTATAAATCTTCACAATCCTATGGCATGGGTAAAATGGGAGGTCTCTCTAAGCGATCTATCCGAGTTGGAAATGCATCAATGTAGTTGTTAGTCCATTCGAAATTTATCTTCCCTATCTTGACCGGGTTGAAGAAGAGAATACATTTGTAGATGGCCCTAGAGTTGAATTAGCCTAGGACGGTAACCTTCCCACTTAGGCTCAGTACCTGCTTGGTTATCCTCAGTACATGGATGTCTCTAATTGTCGGAATTTTTTGGACATTAGCCTCAATTCCACGAGAATTGATGATGAAACTAAAGAATTTTTCTGACGCAACGCTGAAAGAGCATTTCAAAGAATCGAGTTTCATTCTGCATTTTTTTGGAGAGCACTGAATATCTCTACCAAATCATCGATGTGGTCATTTGATATTCGTGATCTCACAAGCATATTAACCATATATACTTTCACTGATCGATGGATCTGATTTTTGAACGATCTGTGAACCGTCCTTTGGTAAGTAGCACCAGTGCTCTTAAGTTTGAATCCATGGATTGCAACATAGCACTATAGGTCTAGGTCAGTAACGAAACTGTTGTACTCCTAGTCTAGGACATGCTTTAGTATCTGATTGTATCTGGAGTTTGCGTCCATGGAAGTGAGTAAATCATGTTCGATGGTTGAGTCCACCAGTTGGTTGATCCTTGGAAGTAGAAAGCTATGCTTTGTCATGCCTCGTGCAAATCTGAGTAGTCGACGTATGTTCTCCACTCTCTATTTATTGTTCTCATAAGTAAAGGATTGGGTACTCATTTTGGGTAGAGGGCATCGTGGATAAACCCATTGGTTTTGAATCGATTCGCCTCCTCTTTTAGTGCAATAGATCTCTTCAGATCCATGTCGCATCATTTTTGTTCATCGAAACATGCCTCAGGTCGACATTTAATGCAGGGTTCTTAGTGGCCAGTGAGAGTCCCCCCACACACACAAACATATATATATATATATATATATATATATATATAGACACACACACACATGAGATTTAGTCCAAGCGAACACATTAGGATTCACCTAGAGTGAAACAGTTAACTCATTCATCCTCATTGCGCTGAGATGTGATCTGATCTTCAATACTCGTGATGGTTTATAGGCTCTTTATGTGCTTATTTGCAATGGTTAATGATCAGCCTTATAGGCACGTTGAATCAAAGGCTTAGTAGAGTTTACCTTGTATCGCGTCCTGCTGCATAGCTGGCTCCAACTATGAATTTGAATCTACTTGTGCTTCTGAGTGATGCACTTTCCATTCAATGTACTCGTGGTCCATTGCTTATTGTAAGGGTCGGAATGATGATCAGTTGCCCATAAGTCCGGGCATCGAGCCGATGGTTCTATCCCCAAGCATCCTTTTGGTTGTAACCTCATGTTGTTATAAATACTAGGCACAAGTCATAGGATCGAGTAGTTGTAACAGCTCTTGGATGATCACACTCATGCCCCCCGTCTTGGGTTGATGGACGTATTGTGCGAATGGTCGAGTCTAGCCCTTGCTATGTTTATACTGTAGTCCAAGCTTTAAGAGCCAAAGTTTTATGATGAACGATAATATCACATTCATCTTATTCCTTGAGCGTGCCCCCAAGTCTGGGGAATATCTTGATAAGTGGCAAGGTAGATCATGTTCGCTTCAATTTTGTATTCTGTCCCATTGAACCATGGGATCGAGTTAAACGATGGAAGGCTAAGTCATGCTTATCCTGCATCATGTTCTAGTTCATTCCTCCATGCAGAATACTATGTTGCTCCGTCGACATTCGAACATGAGCTAAGTTTTGGATGGTCAATCAGATTTACTTCGCTGCTTATGTAGCCACACTCTGAGCGGAAACTGAAGGGTGATTGATGCTTCCCTTGTCAAATCCAGGGCAAGAATCGATGTGCAGATGTTTAGGTTGCACTTGTTTTGAATTGCTTTTTTAGTCGGATCATGGTAAGAATCAACGAATGAATGTTCGCATTGCATTCATTTGGAGTTGGGCGATCAACCACGTCCATTTCGATTTATGTTCTCCCGTCAGATCTAGAGATAAAGTCAACTCAAATGTAGTCAGGTCATGCTCATCCGGTCTCATGCTCTTCCTGACAGATTGAAGGAAGGTGATGGATGATGAATGGTCAAGTCACACTCATTCGTGGTTTATTCTTCTATCCATGCTCTGGTGGTCAAAGGTATTCGATGGACGTTCGAGTCACATTGATTTGTTGTCGATGAGGATCGATATTGACCATCGATTCAGTGGCTCAATATGAAAAGCTCGGATCACATTGCCTGTCAATAAAGGGTATGGTATGAAAAGTCTAGAACAATATCCCCCGTTGATTTGGCAATATGATATAGCTGGCCATCCTTAACTTCGGATGTTGTTCTAATTGGTTCGGTACTAAGGCCTCCTTCCAGTTGTCATATGTTAGATTCTGACCTTAATGCTTCGCCGTCGAGCTCAGTGGTTGGATGAATGCATTTCTCTCCCCAGTCGAGGGTTGGCAGGACTATTTGTCATATAGTCATGTTCCATATTTGTTGCTCATGTTGTAGTCCACTCTAGGGAAACAAATTCTATTGACATGCGGTCGAACTACGCCCATTTAGAGTTTATACTCCAGCTCACGCTCTGGGAGCTTGAGTTAGTCGATGGATGGTTGATCCATGTATGTCTTTATTATGTTTATACTCTAGTCCACACTCTGGGGACTAGAATTGGTTGATGGGTGGTCAGTCACACCCCTATAGCGTTTATACTCTAGTCTGCGTTTTGGGAACCAGAGTTGGTCGATGGGTGGTCGATCACACCCGTTAATGTTTACACTCCAGTTCGCACTTTGGGAATCTGGAGTTGTTTAACAAACAGTCAATCACATCTGTTTAGGAAAGATGCTCCTACCCACATTTTAGTGATAAGAGTTTGTTAAGGTTGTAGATAGACGGATCACATCCTCCTTAAACTGGAACTTGAAGTCGTGGATGGACGGATCACATCCTTCTTAAACTCGAACTTGAGGTCGTGGATGGACGGATCCATCCTCCTCGAGCAGGAATGTGAGGTCATGGATGGACGGATCCATCCTCCTCGAGCTAGAAAGCGAGGTCGTGGATGGACGGATCCATCCTCCTCGAGCTATAAAGCGAGGTCGTGGATGGACGGATCCATCCTCCTCGAGCTGGAAAGCGAGGTCGTGGATGGATGGATCCATCCTCCTCGAGCTGGAAGGCAAGGTCGTGGATGGACGGATCCATCCTCCTTGATCTTGAGAGCGAGGTCATGGATGGACGGATCCATCCTCCATGAGCTGGAAAGTGAGGTCATGGATGGACAGATCCATCCTCCTTGAGCTGCAAAGCGAGGTCTTGGATGGACGGATCCATACTCCTCGAGCAGGATGGTCGGATCATGTCCAATTTAAGCTTAGGTTGACAAATTACCCCTTGCATCCAGAAAAGGAGCCGATGCATGGACTATCGTACTACATCGTCTTTGATTTCGATTATGCTTCTGCCAAGCTTAAGGAGTAAAAGTAATGCTTTGAAGAACTTTGAGTTTGGGCGAAAGAGTGGATGGTCGAACCACTTCCACTTTGAGTCATGTATTTTCCTCTAGTGTTAGGGGGAAAGAATTGGAGAGTGGACAGTCGAGTCCCGTCCACTTGATACTTCATGCTTTTTCGGTTAGGTCGGGGAAGAGAGTTGAAATGATAGCTCCTAACGATTAGTGAGCTGGCAGTCAGTGCATGGTGATTGTAAATTGGGGCTTCGGCCTTGATGACGTCGGTTTAAGGCATGATTGTTTTGCCGAATCACAGATGCGAGCTGGAGAGTGAATGGTCAAATCATATCCACTTTAGACTCGTGTTCTTGAACAACCCCAAGTGTCCAATGTAGGATTTGATGCATAGATGGCCACGTCATGTCCACCCCTAGTGTGGTTCTGATCTTACTGGGCATCAGAAGAAGCATAAGTATTTTGGCAAGCTTCAAGTACGAGATGGGGAGTGTACTATTGGGACATATCACTCCAAGTCTTTCTCAGATCTTCAATTAAATTGCATAGGTGGATGAGTGGATGGTCGGTAGCATCCACTTTGTACTGGAGTCCTTACCTTGTCGGTCTCTTCCGCATTGATGCCTTGCCCCCAAGCCAAGGGCATATAGTATCCGATGAGTGTTTGAATCATGCTCGTCATGATGATACCTCAA
This sequence comes from Allium cepa, assembly GCA_030765085.1. NCBI lineage: Eukaryota > Viridiplantae > Streptophyta > Magnoliopsida > Asparagales > Amaryllidaceae > Allium > Allium cepa. The sequence continues at coordinate 452,915,223 of CM060928.1, forward strand.
TGACCTGACTATAGTCCATGGAGGTTGTTTGGCACCTAACTTTGAGTACTTAGTTACCTGCACCGTTTGCATGTAGTTTAATTCAACTTAGTCATATTTCGCAACATAAGTGAAAATTAAATAGAAATAATTCAAAAAAGATCATCTTAAATCTCAATGATAAGTGAAGCAGCGTCATATGCGTGCTATTGCACTTCGGTCCAGCCCTTCTTAGTTGGAAGTCTAATGCAGGTGGTTCAACTTAATCAAAGTTCTTGATTGATAAGGGTCGGATGTTCCTTGCCCGTCATTTTATGGGGCTTGCACATATTGTTGAAGCTTTCCTTTCTAAGTTAGCTCTTCGGCCGTGCCATGTTGATGTAGCCATTGATGGCTGCCCACCAGTTCTACCGTTAAAGTCTAGAAGTTAACACTGGTTATGAATTCATCATTTTTTTGGGTATTGACAGCAGCTGATTATAGAACTTAATGAACTCATTGACTGCCAGCTTCATCATCTCCTTTTACTGTTCTAAGAAATAGATCTTGTAATTCTTATTATGAACAACAATAGTCACCTCTTAGGAATATGGGAAGGCATCTGCCTTTGAGGGCCTCTGTCACTCAAGAGGAGTTCATATGCCACTCCCACTTCATGAGATAGTGTTAGAGGCTGCCTCTCCAGAGTACACCGACGTGCATGTTGATCCTTCATCGGGTTCATCAAATCAATATTGGCATGGAAATTTTGCATGTATAATGGTTGCAATTAATAGGTTGTGACTAGGAAAGACACTCCAATTGTTGTTAATTAGGTCTGTTTTCAAGCTATGACAGTTTGTAATACTGGTGCATGATGTATACATGATTATCCAACGTTTGAGTGGTTGGTAACGTCGATTGGATGGTAAGTCAGTTCGAGTGAGCTCATAGATTGGTGATTGTCCCAAGCTTTCATCAAGATATGAGACCCATATGAGGCAATCAGGAAGCCCTCTTGAGGTTATACACCATAGTTGTCAATTCAGTCATTTGAAAGTTAGCCAATTGGAGGAAGTTGCAATCTACCTTGGAAGCATGATATATTAACCAACTCTAGTTCTTGGTATATTAGCTTGGTTCTCCAGCCTCTGGGAGCACCGTTAGAGTAGTAGTTGCTTGATTGTAATTCATCATCTACTGTTTTAAACCCCTATGTCCTGGTCAGTCACGGAACGATCAGGAGAGTGGATAGGATGCTCCTTCATTAAGTTGAGTTCTGAATCCAAATGTTGGTGAAATACAAATGTTGGTGAAATTGAACAATCCAAAAAGTGGACAACTAGATCCATACGAAAAGTGCACAACTGGATCGATACGAAAGTTGTGCTTGAGGATCGATATGAAAGGTGCACAACTGGATCAATACAAAAGTTGTGCTTAAGGATCGACACGAAAGGTGAAAAACTGGATCAAAATGAAAGGTGAACAACTGGATCGATATGAAAGTTGTGCTTGAGGATTGATACAAAAAATTCACAATTGGATTGATACGAAAGTTGTGTCTGAGGATCGATATGATAGATGCATAATTGGATCGATATGAAAGTTGTGCTTGAGAATCAATACGAAAGGTGCATAACCGGATACGAATGTTGCGCAACTAGATAGATATGAAATAGTCATACTTTCTGGATACGAAAATACGGATAGAAAATCAGGAGTTGGAATTTTCTTTTTGGATACGAAAGCTCGCAGTCGAACGGGAAACTTTGTGAAGGCGAAACTGGATCTTATCTTCCAGATAATGGAATCCACTAGTAGATGACGAGTTTCAATTTGAGAAAAATGGAGTTCTCTCAGTGAAAGCACCAATGTGTTTGCAGCAAAAATGGTCACAAACTCCATTGAGCGTAATTGTAGAGAAATGAACAAAGAAAGTAAAATTAAAATGAGGATAATATAGCAATCACACTTAGCAAATAGATGAACAATAAGCAACGCAAGATTTGTAGTGGTTCGGCACAGTTTTGCCTACGTCCACTTTGAAGATCAATCTTTTATTACTTTTTTACTCTAGTACAATGCTTGTAATAGCTAATGATTGACTCCATTTTAATCAGAAATAAAAGTAGTAGCACGTAAATTCCCTAGCCAAAAGTCCTTTTCATTTGCAATGGAGGTGCTATTTATAGGTGTGGAGCTCGAAATATCTGCCTTCGATCTCAGAATACTCTTTCTCAAGCCCAGGTGGGCCCGCATGATTGGTCTGGGGTCGTTCAGGATAGGTCCTTGATCAAACCGTAGCATTTTGTATCGATCAAGAAATGCTCCAATCAAGCCGTGATCGATCATGGAGGCTTTCGAAGTGTTATGTAACATGCTGTTAAAATATCATTGCATTTGGAGTTGTGGTTGCGTGTTATTGATCGATCAAGATTAGAATTATGGAGTAGCTGCAACCCTCGTATCGATCCATATCAATTCCGCATCGATAGGAGCACTTGTCATATGATGATGAAACTTTTTGGAATGGGTCCCCATAGGATTAGGTGCATTGGGTTAAAGTTTGAGATCGATCAGTGAGTTTAGCTATCGATCCTTAACAAGATGGGCATGTCCATATGATCGATACGAAAATGATCGATATGGAAAATATTTTTCCGTCGAATTTTGGCTTGATATTTATTATGAAAGCTTATTAGAGTATTCTAAGCATGTCCTCAAAGTTTGGAGTCGTTTGGATCCGAAATGAGAGAGATATACCTTGTTTCGTGTCAAAAAGCAACATTTTCGTATCCATCAGATCGATGCGAAAATGATGGATATCAAGAATTTTTCAACTTCATTGTTTTGACTTGTAATTTTGTAGGTGGGATTATTACACTATTTTATTGACATTTTGAAAGTTTCAAGTTGATTGGCTTTGTAGATTTTGATATTGATCGATCCTTGCTAATTTGAATAGTTTCTAGTATTGATCCTGGATGGAGTACATGAGCGCTTGATTTTCTTATAACTTGAGCATACGAACTCCAATTGACTTGAAATTGGAAATATGACTTCCTAGAGATCCGCAAATCATTCCATACAAACTGCACTCGGATCGGTGCCGGGGCCTCGGTCGGCCGTATTTCATTCATAGCCTCGAGTATACCTGTTTTCTGAAACAAGTAAACAACTATAATCGGTCAAATTTCTTGGTATCATGGCCATGTCAAAGGGCGAGATAACAAAATGTACCAGGCCAGTCGGAAGCAGGATAAATTGGTGAATTTCAAAAAAGTTCCATGATCTTTGTTAAGCTTAAGAAGCCGGATTTTAGATTCAATCTAAAATATTTTAAATAAAATCATTATATATTTATTATGTTTGAAAAGTTTTCTTTTAATTTTAATTATTTATTTTACAAGTATATCAATTACACTTGTTTGTGTGAAGTGCATATGCTACAAATAAGAAATGTATGTAGTTAATGTGTAATATCCCCCTTTTGGAGACCCAAAACTAACGACTACGGATGCTGCAACCATCCATAGTTATTAATCCTCGGCGACTAGATACAGTAATGTTAGATAAATTGACGTGACACAAACACTTGGATATGGAAAATTTATAAAATCATAAAAAAACTTTCACATTCCATTTCAAATCATTTCAAATTTATTACATAATCCTAATATGAGAACCACGTTTAGGAAAATTATAATTATTACAACATACGCCAAGAGCGACATATGAAGATACCCCCTTGGACGATCAAAGTATAATATAGGCAATTAAACAGCTTTATCATTACAACAACAACAAAGCGAAATCAAAAATAGAAAAGAACTTTAAATAGCTATCATGCCTCCTGCATAAAACGACCCAAAACTCGACCTTCAAAAATCGGCACCGAATACGACACTCGTATTCAATGCCGCAGATCCAAACGTCGAACCTGGTTCGCCGGAGCTTATAACACATTAAGTAAAACAACACAACGGAAGAAAGAAATGAATGTCATATACAACTCCAATGATACAATATCCAATGATATACAACAATGATATCAATATGATACAAGAAATATCAGAGACAACAAATAACAGCGGAAAACGAATAGCAAAAGAGATAACTCCAATGATCAAACTCCAATCCAATGCTCCAAAGCCACTAGCTTGAACCACCATCATGTTGCACAAAGATAAGCAAGTCTTGTCCGTGAATCCAAGGACTCTAATATCCCAGATCTCCAAAGGATAACAAAGAGAAAGCTGAAAGCTACTGAATCGATATCTATTATCTGAAAAATCCAACTCTAGACTGCCCGTGTGGAAAATTATGGGCACCCAGAGTTTAGGAAGGGAACAATAAACTCCAGGTCAGTCATGGGACTGGTATGAGCAAACAAAACAGTTTTTGTCTTTTAGAAACAAGCAAAAGATTTAAATTTGAAATCCGCATTGCTTTTGAAAAATGAAACTACCATAAGGTCTCCCGGCACACACACCATGCAATCGCACACTTGGGGGAGATTTCTCCTTATGATAGTCAAAAATGCTTGATACGCGAAAACCATTTGATATTATTGTTAGTGCATAGTGGAAAACATTTTGAAAGTATAATATTAATCTTAGCCAGCATACGTACCATTATAGTATGCCTACTATAGCTACCATGTTAGATGGCAGGTTCTACAACTAAAACCGTACAAGGCGCGTATTGGTAATTGGATTTCCAACAAATGGTCAGGCCAAGGAACTTCCCATTGCCACATGGGTACGCCTCTGGAGGGACGCCCCGAGAACCTAACCAAATCTCTGCCAACACAAGGCCGGCTTACCTCTGCAAAAATAGGTAACTACTACACGAGTATGCCATCCCCCGGTTGTAAACAACCTTTATCCGAGTATCCTCAACAACAACAATCACAAAGTAATATATATATTTGTGATATCCACATAAGTAAAGTATCTGGGCTCCATACCATGATACCACTTCTATCCAGAAGGAAACGCACATACCCTAAAGGGCGCTACTCCCTATAACCTTGTTGTATTCTTCCTGTTTCGACCATTCCGGGATGTGAGGATCGACGAAGTCTCGTCCACAAAGCTATGGTTTTCACAAAAGCCATGCTTTGATCAACAAATGATCAGCAGCACTTCATATGACACATTACCAAATTGGGAATGTATCACTAGTAACCATCAACTACATAACCTCTGAGCTCGTACGTCTCAGAGAAAGGTGTTAAGCTAAGAGAATAAATCTCCGCCGCCAAACAGAAATGTATATGATAGAAACCGGTTTTACTTCTCAAAGTGTAATATCAGACACACATCCATACAAGTCTGTTCCGGGTTCGAACAGAACCGAAGGCACTTCCAAAGAAGCCCTTGCAATCCAGATAATTTCTAATCACGATCGGACTCCCCATCACAATGGGTGCTCAAATCTCTATACCGGGGCCAGTCGGTGCAGAGACATTCGACAGGTCATCCTTTCGCTTTTGAAAGTATCCGGTCTTCACCACCGGTCTTCAAATGCTATCCATATCGTCGTGTCATTATTCAAAATGGGTTATATGACACAAGGTCCTCTCCCGGCTAAACCGAATAATGAACGCAATATTTAAAAACATATGGATAATGGAATTTCAGTTAGGTCACAACTTATTATCCAAAACTTTTCTTTTAAATGGTTTAAACAAATTACCATTTACAATCTTTTAAACAAAAAGATTTACTTCCAGAAACATTTCTATGGTTTATACAATTTCCAAACTTAAATCTTTTAACAAAAGGTTTATCTTTAAGAAACCCTTTCAATTTAAAACGAGGATCACCAATCTTTAACAAAGATTCATTCATAGCCTTTCAAAACAATTCCATTTCAAGTTGGATTAACTCTTCCGGTATTTAAATCAAAGAATCATTTCATAGCTTTCAAAATAATTTCCATAAAACAATTCCACTCCAAAACTTTTATATAAAAGATAAGCCATTTAAATGCTCTTCAATTTCAAATCAAGGTTTGACTATCTTTCACAAAGATTAGTTAACAGTTTTCAAAACTATTTCTATTCGATTTGAAATCTTTCAACACAAATTGAAAACCCTTTCCTTATATGAAAGCTATTATTAATTGAAAACAAATAGTTACGTTTTGGGAAAAACTGATTACATTTACCTAAGTTAAAGCCATTCAAGTATAAACTTGAGTTTAAATTTAAATTCCCAAACCAATACTTTTCAATGGTTAAAAATCCATATAAACACTTTTATAACTTGTATAATCTTTTTAAGCCAAAATTTCCAAATTATTGAATCCAATTTCAAATATTGAGTTCAAATTTTAAATCAAATTTCAAAACTAAATCAAATTATTCAAAAAAATAACTTCTATCTTTGAAATTCCTTTCCAAAAGTCTTTCACTTTAAACCCAATCCATATCCAAAACCATTTGGATTTAAAAATTAAAATTTTAAAACCATTTCAAAATTTAAAACCATTTCAAAATATTAAATTCCAATATCTATGACTTAGCTGATTTCCTCGTGAAATTCATATTTGTGTGTGTATAGTGTGGTCCAGCGGTTTCATACAATAGTGCGACAACATCAATCATCACAGATACAATCACAGAAATATCGATAAACGGTATATCCTATAACGCTTATCCATTACATAGAATCACAGGTAGATAATATAAATGCATTATAAATAAATAACTACATTCATCACAGCATGAATTAAGTTCAAATCACAAAGCATCACGTAGTAGAGATGACAAAACAATTCACAACATTCAATAAAATACAATCATCCATAAATAAGGTTAATTGACCATTTGATTAATTAAAACCAGATTAATCACTAATTCTGGTTGATTAACATTAATTAACTATAGTTTGTGTTAATTAATTATTCTTTGATTATTGATTAACCTCAATTTATAAATTAATTAATCCTTTAACTATTAATTAATCAACCTTAATTTATAAATTAATGAACTTCACTAATTAATTTAAATCAAATTTGATTAACCAATTAATCAATCTTTAATCATTAGATAGTTAACTCTTTATTTTAAATAATTAACCTTTAATTATCCAATTATTCTTTAATTAATTATCCTTAATTAATTACATTAATTAATTAACTCTTAACTACTTACCATTTAATTAATTAACATTAATTAATTTCCGTAAATAAATCATTCCTAAGTTAATTACATAATTCATTAACCCTTGATTAATTAACCAATTAATTATTTTTCAATTATAAGTTAATTAACCATTAATCATTAATCCATAATTAATGTAATTATCCTTTTAAATTAGTTGACTCTTAATTAAATTTCTTTAATTTCTTAATTATCATTTAAACCTTATTTAATAATCCTTTGGACATCATCAATACATTTATTAGCTTAAAATCTTTAAGTTAGATTAAAGATTATAAAACCCTTTGATTTTTCTCAATCATTTACTTAATTACCAAAAAATTAAGTATATAAAACTTAAAAAAATAAAAAGTTATATACTTTTGACTTAATAAATTTGAAAAGGTTATAAAGCTTAAATTTTTGACCAATACAAACTTGGATAAACATTTATTACTTGCGAAAGAATTGTTTTATAAAAAAAATATCGTTTTAAATCCAACTTAATCTGGTTTTAAAAATAAAAACTGTTTTATACAAAGTTACGGACCCGAGACCACCCTGGGTGTTCCCCGAGTCACGTACCCAACTTCCCCTATACTTTCCCGAGTAACTTCCACATAATTTTCTTCTGATTTAAAAATCCTTTTAATTTTTTTTAAAAAAAACCTGAAAGACATGCGCGAGACAACCCGTAGTCATTCTTGAGACAATGCTACCCTTCCCCGAAATCAACTTTGAGCTCCACCTTCCTGCTGCTTCTTCTTCTACTTCCAGACTTCCAAAATGCACGCGCACATGTACACTTGATCGAAATGCCTCCGACCAATGTCGCGATCACCCACATATCATGATTGACCTCGTCCATCAACCCCGACCACCCAAACCTGGGTTCGAGCTCAAAATCGAAATTGAATTAAAATCCCAAACCTAGATCTCGAATGGCATCACCCTATGTAACCTGGAAATCACGTCGTACTCGAAACCCCGACCATCAGAGAGCTTGAAACTTCGGTCAATTCTTCATCGCCATCCCTCCTACCATCACCCAAAACCATTTAGCACTCGGTCAACCGTAGGCGACGAACAAATCAACACATTCACACTTGATAAAACTAGGTTTACCAACTTCAAAAACTCGCCGCCGCCGCCATGACCAACGACAAGCCACCACAGTATTTTTCCCTGACCTGCCGTTCGTCCCTCCATCACCAGGCAAAGCCCCGACTATCACGAGGCAGTAGATCGCCAGAAATTGATGGAAATTTGATTTTTAATTAACTCGCAATATCTTATCATATACGATCTTAAAAATCATAATATGTTTATCAAAAATCATAAACTTGAAATACGAATCAGATTATAAAATAAAAACATGATTTCCAAATAATTGATTTAATGCCTTGAGTTAATTTCCTACTGTAAATTCATATTTTTATAATATGTTCGTAATATAAACCCTTGAAAACAATTTTAACCTTGATGTTACAGTTTAAGAATAAATTTTTGTTTGGAGATCAAAGCCTATCATTGATCATATAAAGAGAAAGGGAATTATTTTGATGAATTATATGGTGCATGTAACATAACAGAGTTTGTATTCATCTACCCAGACATTCCTATTTATACACAAGGCCATTCAAACTTAATCCCAGAAAAAAAAAATCATTCATGCAAACATTTTCACACCATATCTCAAAGACCATCACAAGCATCAGGTAAATAAACAAATTCAGGTTTCAAATTTGAGGTTTGCTCACCTGTTTGTTTTGACAAAGCAGAGAACAGGAATTTGGAAATTTTGATTCAAACTGAAACTTGTTTTTTTGATTCATGCTGAGTTATACTGGGTTGCATTATGAATTTGATCTCAGGTTTTAAATTCTTGCTTTGACCTTTAGCTCAGTCGAATCTGTGCTTGCTTTCTTTAATTTTCCAGATTCAAAACTTGATCAGGTTGAAGTTTGAACACTGAAATCTGGTTTTGAAGATGACCTTCCCCTTGCTTTGATCTCAGATTTTAGTTGAGACGTTTTTGTTTTCTGGTTTTCATTTGATCTGAAGCATTTTGATTCAGTTTTTCACATGAAAGAAAATAAGCTGTTTTTTTTTCTTTTTTTTCTTTTAATATTTACATTTTTAAAAGAAATAGCATGCCATTTGTTGTTTTGTATTAACACTTGTAAACACTCATTTTCAAAGATTACAAATGTCATTTTGTGACAAATTTATGTTTAAACCTTGTTTTCTAATATATTTACAAGTTATGCTTTAAACCTTAATTTATTTTATATTTACAAACTTATATTAGGAATCATATTTTAAAATGGTTTAATTCCAATTTATACTAATTATGGGTTTAAATGTTATGTACTTTTAAATTCATATATATATATATATATATATATATATATATATATGAATACAACCCATTTACATATATATGGTTTCTTATTAATTTCCAAAGATATGTACATTTTAAAACTCTTATTAATTCCTGTTTTATCTTTTATTAACTTTAAAGTTTTCAGATTCGCTTATTTTTATTTTCTTATGTATATATAAATTTAAGAGAAAGTAGTAAAACCTTTTATTCATTTTCAAACTATTGTACCTTTAAATAAATATTTATCAATATACATAAATAAATAAATATGTATACATATATATTGGAGTTTATTCTTTAAATAGCTCTTAGAGATTTACCATATTAAATTCAAATATAACTTTAAAAATACAAATTATATCTATTAAAATTAGAAAACAATTTCTTATTAACTTTTAAAATATAACTTTTAAATCCAATTTATTTTCTAAGATATTTATTCTTGAATTTCAAATTCATAGTTCAATTTAAAATTAATTCTATATACAAAGATCTGATTAAATTTGAAATTTTTTCATTTATTCACAATTTGATTCCAAAAATTAAATTAATTGTCAAACTAGTCTTGTTTGAAATTCGGGAATGTTACAGATTCCCCCCTTAGAAAATTTCATCTTCGAAATTTGTAAGGGAGACAACAAAGGATGGAAACACAAAGATAGAGAAACAGTTTTCAATCAAACTGGGTATCTATTCTGAATTTGGCTTTCCAAATCAGAATATCAACAATAGGTATGAGAACAAACTTATTTAACATTTCATGAAATACTCGGGTCATTCGGTCCACGAATATGCAGGTGATTGGTTAGTTCGAAGGGATAACTTAACCATCCGTAGAATATATCTGGATCCCAAAAGAATAGACAGATGTATGGATACAATCCCAAAACTTTTAGTTTAACCAACCAAAATATACCTATCAACCATAGAAACCAAAGCAAATAATTCGTCCAAACAAACAATTCTGTCCCATCTGGAGTTTGTATCCCATGCAAATATATCAAAGCTTCTTCCTGGAGCTGCCAGGAATCATCGAAGAATTGAAAAGACGAATCAAAGGAGATTGATAGAGAAAGTTATTTCCGCTATTGCAGGGAACTGACCATTTGTAGTGGTACTCCCTTGTCCCCTATCTCGTCCTCTTCTTGCATCATACTCACTATCAGTGGATAGTAAGAGAATTTACTGAGGCATTCAGACGGATATCTTAGGGATATACTCATTCTAGGGTATACTTCCCCCTGTCTCTAATGAGTTACTTAATGTGTTATACTCCTGAGCTAAAGTTTCAACCTTCAGCTCTGATACCAAATGAAACGACCCAAAACTCGACCTTCGAAAATCGGCACCGAATGCGACACTCATATTCAATGCCGCAGATCCAAACGTCGAACCTGGTTCGCCGGAGCTTATAACACATTAAGTATAACAACACAGCGGAAGAAAGAAATGAGTATCATATACAACTCCAATGATACAATATCCAATGATATACGACAATGATATCAATATGATACAAGAAATATCAGAGACAACAAACAACAGCGGAGAATTGCAAAAGAGATAACTCCAATGATCAAACTGCAACTCCAATCCAATGCTCCAAAGCCACTAGCTCGAACAACCATCATGTTGCACAAAGATAAACAAGTCTCGTCCGTAAATCCAAGGACTCTAATATCCAAGATGTCGAGAGGATACCAAAGAGAAAGCTGAAAGCTACTGAATCGATATTTATTATCTGAAAAACCCAACTCTAGACCACCCGTGTGGAAAATTGTGGGCACCCAGAGTTTAGGAAGGAAACAACAAACTCCAGATCAGTCATGGGACTGGTATGAGCAATCAAAACAGTTTTTGACTTCTAGAAATAAGCAAAAGATTTAAATTTGAAATCCGCAATGCTTTTGGAAAATGAAACTACCATAAGGCCTTCCGGCACACACACCATGCAATCGCACACTTGGGAGAGATTTCTCCTTATGATAGTCAAAAATGCTTGATACGCGAAAACCATTTGATATTATTATTAGTGCATAGTGGAAAATATTTCGAAAGTATAATATTAATCTTTGCCAGCATACGTACCATTATAGTATGCCTACTATAGCTACCATATTATATGGCATGTTCTACAACTAAAACCGTACAAGGCGCGTATTGGTAATTGGATTTCCAACAAATGGCCAGGCCAAGGAACTTCTCATTGCCACATGGGTATGCCTCTGGAGGGATGCCCCGAGAACCTAACCGGATCTCTGCCAACACAAGGCCGGGTTACCTCTGCAAAAATAGGTAACTACTACACGAGTATGCCATCCATCGATTGTAAACAACCTTTATCCAAGGATCCTCAACAACAACAATCACAAAGTAATATATATATATATATATATATTTGCGATATCCACATAAGTTAAGTATCTGGGCTCCATACCATGATACCACTTCTATCCAGAAGGAAATGCACATACCCTAAGGGGCGCTACTCCCTATAACCTTGCTGCATTCTTCGTGTTTCGACCATTCCGGGGTGTGAGGATCGACGAAGTCTCGTCCACAAAGCTACGCTTTTCACAAAAGCCATGCTTTGATCAACAAATGATCAGCAGCACTTCGTATGCCACATTACCAAATTGGGAATGTATCAATACTAACCATCAACTACATAACCTCTGAGCTCGTACGTCTCAGAGAAGGGTGTTAAGCTAAGAGAATAAATCTCCGCCACCAAACAGAAATGTATTTGATAGAAACCGGTTTTACATCTCAAAGTGTAATGTCAGACACACATCCATACAAGTCTGTTCCGGGTTCGAACAGAACCGAAGTCACTTCCAAAGAAGCCCTTGCAATCCGGATAATTTCTAATCACGACCGGACTCCCCATCACAATGGGTGCTCAAATCTCTATACCGAGGCCAGTCGGTGCAGAGACATTTGACAAGTCATCCTTTCGCTTTCGAAAGTATCCGGTCTTCACCACAGGTCTTCAAATGCTATCCATATCATCGTATCATTATTCGAAATGGGTTATATGACATAAGGTCCTCTCCCGGTTAAACCGAATAATGAGCGCAATATTTAAAAACATATGGATACTGTGCTTTCAGTTAAGTCACAACTTATTATCCAAAACTTTTCTTTCAAATGGTTTAAACAAATTACCATTTACAATCTTTTAAACAAAAAGATTTACTTCCAGAAACCTTTCAATGGTTTAAACAATTTCCATACTTAAATCTTTTTAACAAAAGATTTATCTTTAAAACCCCCTTTCAATTTAAAACGAAGATCACCAATCTTTAACAAAAATTCATTCATAGCCTTTCAAAACAATTCCATTTCAAGTTGGATTAACTCATCCGATATTTAAATCAAAGACTCATTTCATAGCTTTCAATATCATTTCCACAAAACAATTCCAATCCAAAACTTTTATATAAAAGATACACCATTTAAATGATCTTCAATTTCAAATCAAGGTTTGACTATCTTTCACAAAGATTAGTTAACAGTTTTCAAAACTATTATCTTTCAACACAAATTGAAAACCCTTTCCTTATATGAAAGCTATTATTAATTGAAAACAAATAGTTTCGTTTTGGGAAAAACTGATTACATTTACCTAAGTTAAAGCCATTCAAGTATAAACTTGGGTTTAAATTTAAATTCCCAAACCAATACTTTTCAATGGTTAAAAATCCATATAAACACTTTTATAACTTGTATAATCTTTTTAAGCCAAAATTTCCAAATTATTGAATTCAATTTCAAATATTGAATTCAAATTTTAAATCAAATTTCAAAACTAAATCAAGTTATTCAAAAAAATAACTTCTATCTTTGAAATTCCTTTCCAAAAGTCTTTCACTTTAAACCCAATCCATATCCAAAACCATTTGGATTTAAAAATTCAAACTTTAAAACCATTTCAAAATATTAAATTCCAATATCCATGACTTAGCTGATTTCCTCATGAAATCCATATTTGTATGTGTATAGTGTGGTCCAGGGGTTTCGCACAATAGTGCAACAACATCAATCATCACAGATACAATCACAGCAATATCGATAAGCGGTATATCCTATAACGCTTATCCATATACACAGAATCACAGGCAGATAATATAAATGCATTATAAATAAATAAACTACATTCATCACAGCTTGAATTAAGTTCAAATCACAAAGCATCACGCAGTAGAGATGACAAAACAATTCACAACATTCAATAAAATACAATCATCCATAAATAAGGTTAATTGACTATTTGATTAATTAAAACCAGATTAATCACTAATTCTGGTTGATTAACATTAATTAACTACAGTTTGTGTTAATTAATTATTCTTTGATTATTGATTAACCTCAATTTATAAATTAATTAATCCTTTAACTATTAATTAATCAACCATAATTTATAAATTAATGAACTTCACTAATTAATTTAAATCAAATTTGATTAACCAATTAATCAATCTTTAACCATTATATAGTTAACTCTTTATTTTAAATAATTAACCTTTAATTATCCTTAATTAATTACATTAATTAATTAACTCTTAACTACTTACCATTTAATTAATTAACATTAATTAATTTCCATAAATAAATCATTCTTAAGTTAATTACATAATTCGTTAACCCTTGATTAATTAACTAATTAATTATTTTTCAATTATAAGTTAATTAACCATTAATCATTAATCCCTAATTAATGTAATTATCCTTTTAAATTAATTGACTCTTAATTAAATTTCTTTAATTTCTTAATTATCATTTAAACCTTATTTAATAATCCTTTGGAAATAGGCCATCATCAATACATTATTAACTTAAAATCTTTAAGTTAGATTAAAGATTATAAAACCATTTCATTTTTCTCAATCATTTACTTAATTACCAAAAAAATAAGTTTATAAAACTTAAAAAAAACAAAAGTTATATACTTTTGACTTAATAATTTTGAAAAAGTTATAATGCTTAAATTTTTGACCAATACAAACTTGGATAAACATTTATTACTTGCGAAAGAATTGTTTTATAAAAAAATATCGTTTTAAATCCAACTTAATCTGGTTTTAAAAATAGAAACTGTTTTATACAAAGTTACAGACCCGAGGCCACCGTGGGTCTTCCCCGAGTCACGTACCCAACTTCCCTTATACTTTCCCGAGTAACTTCCACATAATTTTCTTCTGATTTAAAAATCCTTTTAAACTTTTTTTTAAAACCTGAAAAACATACGCGAGACAACCCGTAGTCATTCTCGAGACAATGCTACCCTTCCTCGAAATCAACTTCGAGCTCCACCTTTCTGCTGCTTCTTCTTCTACTTCCAGACTTCCAAAATGCATGTGCACATGTACACTTGATCGAAATGCCTCCGACCAACGTCGCGATCACCCACATATCATGATTGACCTCCTCCATCAACCCCGACCACCCAAACCTGGGTTCGAGCTCAAAATCGAAATTGAGTTAAAATACCAAACCTGGAACTCGAATGGCATCACCCTATCTAACCTGGAAATCGCGTCGTACTCGAAACCCCGACTATCAGAAAGCTTGAAACTCCGGTCAATTCTTCGTCGCCATCCCTCCTACCATTACCCAAAACCATTTAACACTCGGTCAACCGTAGGCGACTAACAAATCAACACATTCACACTTGACAAAACAAGGTTTACCAACTTCAAAAACTCATCGCCGCCACCACGACCAACTACACGCCACCACAGTATTTTTCCCTGACCCGTCGTTCGTCCCTCCATCACCAGCCAAAGCCCCGACCATCACGAGACAATAGATCGCCAGAAATTGATGGAAATTCGATTTTTAATTAACTCGCAATATCTCATCATATACGATCTTAGAAAACATAATATGGTTATCAAAAATCATAAACTTGAAATACGAATCAGATTATAAAATAAAAACATGATTTCCAAATAATTGATTTAATGCCTTGAGTTAATTTCCTACTGTAAATTCAAATTTTTATAATAAGTTCTTAATATAAACCCTTGAAAACATTTTTAACCTTGATGTTACAATTTAACAATAAATTTTTGTTTGGAGATCAAAGCCTATCATTGATCATATGAAGAGAAAGGGAATTATTTTGATGAATTATATGGTGCCTGTAACATAACATAGTTTATATTCATCTACCCTGACATGCCTATTTATACACAAGGCCATTCAAACTTAATCCCAGAAAAAAATCATTCATGCAAACATTTTCACACCATATCTCAAAGACCATCACAAGCATCAGGTAAATAAACAAATTCAGGTTTCAAATTTGAGGTTTTACTCACCTGTTTGTTTTGACAAAGCAGAGAACAGGAATTTGGAAATTTTTATTCAAACTGAAACTTGTTTTGTTGATTCATGCTGAGTTGTACTGGGTTGCATTATGAATTTGATCTCAGGTTTTAAATTCTTGCTTTGACCTTTAGCTCAGTTGAATCTGTGCTTGCTTTCTTTAATTTTCCAGATTCAAAACTTGATCAGGTTGAAGTTTAGAACTTGAATATTTGAACACTGAAATCTGGTTTTGAAGATGACCTGCCCCTTTCTTCGATCTCAGATTTTTGTTGAGATGTTTTTGTTTTCTGGTTTTCATTTGATCTGAAGCATTTTGATTCAGTTTTTCACGTGAAAGAAAATAGGCTGTTTTCTTTTCTTTTTTTTTCTTTTAATATTTACATTTTAAAAAGAAATAGCATGCCACTTGTTGTTTTGTATTAACACTTGTAAACACTCATTTTCAAAGATTAAAAATGTCATTTTGTGACAAATTTATGTTTAAACCTTGTTTTCTAATATATTTACAAGTTATGCTTTAAACCTTAATTTATTTTATATTTACAAACTTATATTAGGAATCATATTTTAAAATGGTTTAATTCCAATTTATACTAATTATGGGTTTAAATGTTATGTACTTTTAAATTTATATATATATATATATAAATACAACCCATTTACATATATATGGTTTCTTATTAATTTCCAAAGATATGTACATTTTAAAACTCTTATTAATTCCTGTTTTATCTTTTATTAACTTTAAAGTTTTCAAATTCACTTATTTCTATTTTTCATGTATATATAAATTTAAGAGAAAGTAGTAAAACCTTTTATTCATTTTCAAACTATTGTACCTTTAAATGAATATTTATCTATATACATAAATAAATAAATATGTATACATATATATTAGAGTTTATTCTTTAAATAGCTCTTAGAGATTTACCATATTAAATTCAAATATAACTTTCAAAATACAAATTATATCTATTAATATTAGAAAACAATTTCTTATTAACTTTTAAAATATAACTTTTAAATCCAATTTATTTTCTAAGATATTTATTCTTGAATTTCAAATTCATAATTCAATTTAAAATTAATTCTATATAAAAATATCTGATTAAATTTGAATTTTTTTCTTTTATTCACAATTTGATTCTAAAAATTAAATTAATTGTCAAATTAAACTTGTTCAAAATTCAGGAATGTTAAATGTAACGACCCGGAAATTTCTATCCCGAATATTCCAGATAGTTAGGAAAAGAAGAAAAGAGAGAAGAAGAAACATAAACAAAACCCAGATTCTCACATTCGTAGCGGATAAAATATAATATCTCATAAAATAATAGTTATACAAAGGAAACTGTATCAGTCAACACATTTAATACATCAGAATTTCAACATTTACACAATCACTGAACAGTTTAAAATAACTTGTCCTAGATAAATAATATACACAGCGGAATTCTCTCCATACGTTCCTGTCATCCAGCTCGCCTCTTGAGCTCCAGAACGACCTTACCTGAATATCTGTAATATTCGGTCTGACCCGAGCATTACATCAAAGTAACACCTGGGTCCGGCTGGAAACCAGCGTGAGTAAACCCATCAAACTAGAAATTCTAATGCATAAATCACACTTAAACCCGGGGTAACTCGTACCTTATTACAATTAAACAACTCATAAAATCAACACCTATTTCCACAAATCAATATCTAAGTACCAACTGAGTTTTAAAATGGTCCAATTACTTAAATCATTCCATTCCAACTTATTGATTTCACTCATCAATTCTATATAGAATTATTATAGATTACAAATCGAAATGGTTTCGGGTGTTTATTAATACCCGACTCCGGTCTTTTCGAATTCAATACCATCTTAGCCCATGTTATTCAAGTGAAATGCAATTCAACTTTAAATAAAATATGTCACCTTTTTACCCAGCAATTCATCATTGATAGATAACCACATTACCATTTTCCACCCAAACATATCATATCACAAAAACATTTCATATCAGAGATATCAATCAATTCAAGGTATTTAATTAACATTTAATCGTTCACAAGCAAGATGGATCATTCCCAAAATTAATTTAATTTATCCCTAATTGAATTAATTACTAATCTTTTAATCACTTAGATTATCTTTACTTAATCATTACAAATCAATTAATTAATCAACCTTAAATCATCCATCTTAATTTATCATCCTTGCTTAATTATCTTTAATTACATAAAGTAATTACCCTTAACAATTCAATAATTAAGCTTTAATTACTTTCATTAATTACATTAATTAATGATCTTTAATTAATTACTTCCATTTATTAGCCTTAATCAATCATAAACAGTAATTAACCATCCTATTATTACTTTCCTTAATTAATTAACTCCTTAATTAATTATATTAATCCTTTAATTAATTACACCAAGTAATTAATCCTTAATTACTTCTCCTAAGTAATTATCCTTTAATTACTTCCCATTAAGTAATTTTCCTTATATTAATTACATTCAGTAATTTATCCATCAATTACTTCACTAAGTAATTACACTTATCAATCTTCTTAAGTAATTATACTTAATCAATTATCAAGTGACTATTAACAAATTAATTAATCACATTCATTTCATTAATTACAACTGGGTAATTCATCCCTTAATTACCCTATAAACCAATTAATTAATCTTTAATTATTAATTAATAAACCTTAATTATCAATTAATCTCTTTCAATACAAAGTAATCAATTCTTAAGTACTTTTAAAATCAATTAATTAACCTTTAATTAACTGGTTTATTATCCATTAACTATTGATTAATAACCCTAATTGTTAATCAATATCTCCCAATACAAATTAATAAATCCATAATTAATTATTCTTTATCTGTAAATTAATAAACCTTAAATTGGTAATTGATTAATCTCAAATAAATCCTTACATTAAGTGACCATTCTTTGATTTACTTCCATCAAACAATTATTATTTAATCACTTCATTAAGTAATTCAACCTTTCATTAAATTATTCTTCAAAACCCTTTTATCTCCCTTAATTACCACATACATAACCATGGTTTCCTTACTAAAAGAAATCTGGGTTCTGCTTATCTTTAACTTAAATATCCTATACATGCTTATCTAAACTTACGATTCTGGGTAGCAGGATTTACCCGAGCACATACATCAAAATCCCGAGAAACTCACGAGTTTCTCTTGTCTTCAATTTCTTCGAGTCAAAGCATAAAAACACGCGAGCACGCTCCGAGAAAAAGCCATCCTCCACAAACCCAGTTTCTCGTGTCACCACCGTGCACGTGTACACATGAGTGCCACCGATCCAATCACCTCTGACGATGTCCCTTAGTCGCTAATGACCCCTACCCACGTTCCGACCACCCAGATCAGAAAATCACTATGCCAATTCAAATCAAGCAATTCTGAACAACCCAGACTCAAACTTCCTCGACCAAGAAGACGTTCGCCACGGCGATCACGGCGACTGGAATCCACGTCCCTCTAACATCAACCTCGTCATCGACCCATGCAGCTATTCCATCACTCGCGATCGAACTCGACGCCTCGATTTAATCGATATTACCTCATCATTACACTCAGCAGAACACTCTTCCAAAACCCTAGATCGTCGCCATCCGACTCCTCTGATGATCAATAACATCAATCACCATTTTTCCCATGCAAAACAACTCCGTGGTCACCTTCGACCAAAACCCCGACCCCTAAAGGTTCTTCGATCAACAAAAAAAGGTCGAAATCAAGTTTCTGATTATCTTAGAAATTCTCATTCAAAACTCAACTAAAAATCTAAATTTTCATTTTAAAAATCCTAGTTTTTATAGATACATCAGATTATAAACTTGAATCTACAATTTAATCATGTTGAAATTTGGATAAAAACCAAGTTCTCACTGTTCTTCTTCCCTTATATTTCAACTACCATCAATTTCTTGCTGGAAGTATTTTTAATTCCACCATCATGTGTTTACGAACATATTTTGTTTTTAAATCTAAGTCTAATAAGTAACAGAGAGAGAAGTATGATTTTTTTATCAAGATTGTATCCTGATATCAAAGCAGCATCAATCTGCATACAACATATACATCCCTATGTTCGGATATTAAGTTGCATGCATCAGATTTTTAAATAAATTAAAAACTTAAATGCAATTGTTTTACTCACAAACAGAAATTTCAAATAGATTTAAGCATTTAACAAGAGAAGTAGATTACTCACCTGCTTCTCAGAGACCAGCGAACCAGGTTTGAATATCTGGAAAAAATTTGATTTGCATCTGAAAAAACTTGCTTAGCATGTTGTTGAGATTTGAAAGGTGGAATGCACTTGAATTTGATTTTTTTTAGGAAATTCGAATTTGCTCTCTGGTCTTGAATTTTGAACTGCTGTTTTTAAAATTTGAAGCTGAGTTGATTTTTATTTTAACTTGTTTTCAGGTTGATTTCAGTTTATAGGTTTCATTAGATTTTCTTTTCCTTTCATAATGAAGGATAAGAGGTAAAAAAAATGAGAAAGGGTGGAGATGTACATATCTTAATTATCTTTTATTTTCTTATTTTCTAAAAATAATGACACTTGTTGATTTTACATACAAATGTCATTTGCATGAAACATTTGATTTACATTTGTTGAATCATGAATATATTTAACTTACAAGTGTATTTTCCTAGAATTAATAAATTTTATAAATGATTTTTTTATAAACTCTCACATATATATTTATATTTAATTTCCTAATTTATACATACATTTCTTAATTTATATATATATAACCCTTTAAAAGAAAATAATATAAAACAAACTCTATTCTAAATAAAATCATATACAACATATTTTAAAAAAAGGCCAAATTTATTTAAGATATATATCTATCTTTTGAATCCCAAATTTAAATTCAAATTCAAATACAATTAAAAATCCAATTTGAAATCAACCTACACAAATATTTTTATTTACACAAACACAGATTCAATTTGTTTGAAAATAATAATATTTCTATTTAAATTCTTCTTATATCCATATATATAATATAAACAACCATTATTATTTGTTTCAAAAAATAATAATAATTTTTATTTCTATTAAAATCTACTCATCTATATATACATATATTCCATCTTTATTTTTGTTTTAAAAGAATAACTTGTAAAATTTTAAAAAATTATCTTAGGAGATTATTAAATGAATACTTATCCATATATTTATAATTCAGCATTTATTATAGTTCAAATTCATATATACATATTCAGATATCCATATATATCAGAATTTCATTTGTTCAATTAGCAAATAAGTATTTTAACAATTTTAATCCTGTTAATTTCCAATTAACAGATGCCCAGAAATTCGGGTTATCACATCCCTCCTCCCTTAGAATCTTTTCGTCCTCGTAAAGGAATGAAGCCAGATTTATTAAAATGCTTGTAATCAGATAAATTTCCCTTTGATTATTTTAAAACACTTTAAAAAATCTATATAATATTATCAAAATAGCTTTATATACAAAAATACTTTTTATAACTTGATGTCTCAACAGTCCATCCTTGTGCTTACAGAAATTCGGTCATACGTTGATCAGGCGTAAGACTGAAAATCTATAAGTGCTTAGCAGACCCGTTTCCAGCACCAAATGAAAATACTTGGAAAATAATTTGTTGAAAATATAGAACATTTTGAAAATAGAGGAAATATATTTGGTGAGAATGCTCTGGAAATCATCACCCCCATCCATGGTCGCAGTTAACCCGATGGTTACGTTGCCATCCCGACAAAATCCATAGATTGCTGTAGGCCTCCACGCCCCTCGGTTACACCATGGAACCCGCTACAGATCGCAGCTACAACTGGGTTACGTTGCTATCACAGCAAAAACCATATATAAAAAAAAGTTTAAAAGTATTTTTAAATCAGAAGAAAATTATGTTGAAGTTACTCGGGAAAGTATAGGGGAAGTTGGGTACGTGACTCGGGGAAGATCCAGGGTGGTCTCAGGTCTGTAACTTTGTATAAAATAGTTTTTATTTTTAAAACCATATTAAGTTGGATTTAAAACGATATTTTTTTATAAAACAATTCTTTCGCAAGTAATAAATGTTTTTCCAAGTTTGTATTGGTAAAAAATTTAAGCTTTATAAAATTTTCAAATTAATTAAGTCAAAAGTATATAACTTTTGATTTTTTTTTTAAGTTTTATAAACTTAATTTTTTGGTAATTAAGTAAATGATTGAGAAAAATGAAATGGTTTTATAATCTTTAATCTAACTTAAAGATTTTAAGCTAATAAATGCATTGATAATGGCCTATTTCTAAAGGATTATTAAATAAGGTTTAAATGATAATTAAGAAATTAAAGAAATTTAATTAAGATTCAATTAATTTAAAAGGATAATTACATTAATTAGGGATTAATGATTAATGGTTAATTAACTTATAATTGAAAAATAATTAATTAGTTAATTAATCAAGGGTTAATGAATTATGTAATTAACTTAAGAATGATTTATTTTTGGAAATTAATTAATGTTAATTAATTAAATGATAATTAATTAAGAGTTAATTAATTAATGCAATTAATTAAGGATAATTAATTAAAAATAATTGGATAATTAAAGGTTAATTATTTAAAATAAAGAGTTAACTATGTAATGATTAAAGATTGATTAATTGGTTAATCAAATTTGAAATGAGTGAAGTTCATTAATTTATAAATTATGGTTGATTAATTAATAGTTAAAGGATTAATTAATTTATAAATTGAGGTTAATCAATAATCAAAGAATAATTAATGAACACAAACTGTAGTTAATTAATGTTAATCAACCAGAATTAGTTATTAATCTGGTTTTAATTAATCAAACGGTCAATTAACCTTATTTATGGATGATTGTATTTTATTGAATGTTGTGAATTGTTTTGTCATCTCTACTGCGTGATGCTTTGTGATTTGAACTTCATTCAATCTGTGATGAATGTAGTTTATTTATCTATAATGCATTTATATTATCTGCCTGTGATTTTGTGTATATGGATAAGCGTTATAGGGTATACCGCTTATCGATATCGTTGTGATTGTATTTGTGGTGATTGATGTTGTTACACTATTGTGTGAAACCCCTGGACCACACTATACACACACAAATATAGATTTCACGAGGAAATCAGCTAAGTCACAGATATTGGAATTTAATATTTTGAAATGGTTTTAAAGTTTGAATTTTTAAATCCAAATGGTTTTGGATATGGATTGGGTTTAAAGTGAAAAACTTTTGGAAAGGAATTTCATAGATAGAAGTTATTTTTTTTGAATAACTTGATTTAGTTTTGAAATTTGATTTAAAATTTGAATTCAATATTTGAAATTGAATTCAATAATTTGGAAATTTTGGCTTAAAAAGGTTATACAAGTTATAAAAGTGTTTATATGGATTTTCAACCATTGAAAAGTATTGGTTTGGGAATTTAAATTTAAACCCAAGTTTATACTTGAATGGCTTTAACTTAGGTAAATGTAATCAGTTTTTCCCAAAACGAAACTATTTTTTTTTATTAATAATAGCTTTCATATAAGGAAAGGGTTTTCAATTTGTGTTGAAAGATTTCAAATCGAATAGAAATAGTTTTAAAAACTGTTAACTAATCTTTGTGAAAGATAGTCAAACCTTGATTTGAAATTGAAGAGCATTTAAATGGTGTATCTTTTATATAAAAGTTTTGGAATGGAATTGTTTTGTGGAAATGATTTTCAAAGCTATGAAATGAGTCTTTGATTTAAATATCGGATGAGTTAATCCAACTTGAAATGGAATTGTTTTGAAAGGCTATGAATGAATCTTGGTTAAAGATTGGTGATCCTCGTTTTAAATTGAAAGGGGGTTTTAAAGATAAATCTTTTGTTTAAAAGATTTAAGTATGGAAATTGTTTAAACCATTGAAAGGTTTCTGGAAGTAAATCTTTTTGTTTAAAAGATTGTAAATGGTAATTTGTTTACACCATTTGAAAGAAAAGTGTTGGATAATAAGTTGTGACTTAACTGAAATCCCATTATCCATATGTTTTTAAATATTGCGCTCATTACCCGGTTTAGCCGGGAGAGGACTTTGTGCCATATAACCCATTCCAAATAATGATACGACGAATGGATAGCATTTGAAGACCAGTGGTGAAGATCGGTGGTGAAGACCGGATACTTTCGAAAGCGAAAGGATGACCTGTCGAATGTCTCTGCACCGACCGGCCCCGGTATAGAGATTTGAGCACCAATTGTGACGGGGAGTCCGATCGTGATTAGAAATTATCCGGATTGCAAGGGCTTCTTTGGAAGTGCCTTCGGTTCTGTTCGAACCCGGAATAGACTTGTATGGATGTGTGTCTGACATTACACTTTGAGATGTAAAACCGGTTTCTATCAAATACATTTCTGTTTGGCGGCGGAGATTTATTCTCTTAGCGTAACACCTTTCTCTGAGACGTACGAGCTCAGAGGTTATGTAGTTGATGGTTACTAGTGATACATTCCCAATTTGGTAATGTGGCATACGAAGTGTTGCTGATCATTTGTTGATCAAAGCATGGCTTTTGTGAAAAGCGTAGCTTTGTAGACAAGACTTCGTCGATCCTCACATCCCGGAATGGTCGAAACAGGAAGAATGCAGCAAGGTTATAGGGAGTAGCGCCTCTTAGGGTATGTGCATTTCCTTCTAGATAGAAGTGGTATCATGGTATGGAGCCCAGATACTTAACTTATGTGGATATCGCAAATATATATATTACTTTGTGATTGTTGTTGTTGAGGATCCTCAGATAAAGGTTGTTTACAACCGAGGGATGGCATACTCGTGTAGTAGTTACCTATTTTTGCAGAGGTAACCCGACCTTGTGTTGGAAGAGATCCGGTTAGGTTCTCGGGGCGTCCCTCCAGAGGCGTACCCATGTGGCAATGGAAAGTTCCTTAGCCTGACCATTTGTTGGAAATCCAATTACCAATACGCGCCTTGTACGGTTTTAGTTGTAGAACCTGCCATCTAACATGGTAGCTATAGTAGGCATACTATAATGGTACGTATGTTGGCTAAGATTAATATTATACTTTCGAAATGTTTTCCACTATGCACTAATAATAATATCAAATGTTTTACGCATATCAAGCATATTTGACTATCATAAGGAGAAATCTCAGATTGCATGGTGTGTGTGTCGGGAGGCCTTACGGTAGTTTCATTTTCCAAAAGCACTGCGGCTTTCAAATTTAAATCTTGTGCTTGTTTCTAAAAGACAAAAACTGTTTTGTTTGATCATACCAGTCCCATGACTGACATGGAGTTTGTTGTTCCCTTCCTAAACTCTAGGAGCCCACAATTTTCCACGCGGGAAGTCTAGAGTTTGGTTTTTCAGATAATAGATATCGATTCAGTAGGTTTCAGCTTTCTCTTTGGTATCCTTTGGAGATCTTGGATATTAGATCCTTGGATTCACCGACGAGACTTGTCTATCTTTGTGCAACATGATGGTTGTTCGAGCTAGTGGCTTTGGAGCATTGGATTGGAGTTGCAGTTTGATCATTGGAGTTATCTCTTTTGCTATTCATTTTCCGCTGTTGTTTGTTGTCTCTGATATTTCTTGTATCATATTGATATCATTGTTGTATATCATTGGATATTGTATCATTGGAGTTGTATATGATATTCATTTCTTTCTTCCGCTGTGTTGTTATAGTTAATGTGTTATAAGCTCCGGCAAACCAGGTTCGACGTTTGGATCTGCGGCATTGAATATGAGTATCGTATTTGGTGCCGATTTTCGAAGGTCGAGTTTTGGGTCGTTTCATTTGGTGAACGTCGTGGAAGTTTATTCGTCTAACGAGGTACCTGAAAACCTCAACTCTCAAAATACTCAATATTAATAGAGCACCCAAGAATTTAAAGGGAGAACATAAACTTCGAGTTAGACATAAAGCCTGGTATGAATAATAAACTGCCATCTCAAACCATTTAGATATCTAGTGAGACCATGCCGCTTAGCGAAAAGGGTTTTTCCCTCCCTAGTATCTTATCTAAATCTTTATAATAATCATATACTGTGCTCTTGCATCCACAATGGTTAAAACATAACAATTCAAAATATTATTATGATGTGCAAACAAGTAAATCAATTATGGATTACCCATCCCCATTCATTTGGACTATCTATCTGAGTTATAATTTCTAGGGTAACTATTAACCTGTTTGTTTTCACGGCTTACTAATAATCTGTTTAGAACTTATGTTGTCCGGTTTCATAATTTTCATGGGATTACTAAGAACTTATTGGCCCCTGCCAATAACTTTATTATTTCATGGGTTCTTCCTGAACCTATTGGTATCTCCATTAACTTCCCTCACATTCCAGTTTTCATGGGTTGACTAGGAACCTATTGATTTCTGTCAATAACTTAAGCCGGACATAGTTTTCATGGATTTACTACAAACCTATTAGCCTCTGCCAATAACTCTTTCTAAATATAGTTTTTATGAGTTAACTATGAACATATTGGCTTCTGCCAATTATATTTTATATATGTAGTTTTCATGGGTTTACTTTGAACCTGTCTATCTGACTACTTCTTTAATCATTATTTAGGCATCCTATATTCTGGTCTACTTGACCTCCTAGATGCAATTCTACTCATTCAGGAGTTAACTCAATTTATATTCAATACTGGGTCAACCTAATAATTTATTTTGCACTTTCTCCCCAAAATACAATTATAGGTCCATTTTAAAGTGAATATGTATATTGGAAGAAGCAAGCATAATAACAATATAACACTAACATCAGTGGTTTAATTCTTTGAAAGCATTTTCATATGAAACATGGTTAATCCCTTTAACCTATTATTTTATCAAGGAAAGCTTCTTCAAAAACTCTGTACTTAAAGTCATTTTAAAAATCCTTTATTTATGCCATGGTTTTTCCTATAAAAATTAGATTAGGTTCTTTGTTTTGAAAACTAAGGTTTTCTAAACCTTGAGCCTTTATTTTTGAAACCATTGGATAACCTCCTTCGAAAACATTCAAATCTTCTTTTTAAAACACTGAGCATATGCCTTTCAAAACACTTTAAATCATCACTTTCGAAACCATCAAATCATACATTTTCAATGTATTAAAGCATCATTTATTAACTCATAAAAGCATAACTTCGAAACCATTAAAAGTACCCCTTTCAAACCATTGGGTTTATCTTTAAAAATATCTTTTGGGTCAAAGTTAATATAAATGAGAGTACCCATTTCGAAACTATTAACCTTCAAATATAATAATTGGGGAAAAACAGATGGCTTCGGAACCATCCCTTCGAAAGCATTTATAATTTAAGTAAAAAATTTGAAGGTTAGCTTCTAAACCCCTTTGGAACCTATTGCCTTTGGAACCATTTACCCTTTTGAAAGCTATAGGAAGCGGCTTAATATATTTAGATAACAAAATCTACCTTTCGAAAGCACTGATGACTTCAATACATTCGAAAAGTATAAGGTCGGCAGTAGGGTTTTGATTAGGTTGAAACTAACCTTTCAAAAGCTTTGATTTAAAAACAAGGCAACTCTTTTGAAAGCTTCACTTTAAATAAAAGGCGGCAATATATTCAAAAGCAACTTCTTTGAGAGCTACATTGAAGGGGTTTCAACCTTTCTGAAAGCATTCTTTTGAAAACAAGACAAGCACGTATCTTTTGAGAGTAAAGCAAAGGCTTCGACCCCTTCGAAAGCATTGGTTTCGACACTATACCTTACACTTTTCTCCAATCCACTATGTACCAACATATTGATACCTTTTGTATTGGTTTCAGCTTGGTTAGTTTTGACTTGGTTGAGATGGAAGCATCGGGTCAAAAGGTTGCTTTTGAAAGAGGCAGAACATAATTCTGGGTAAAGACTGTTTTAATGCCTTTTTAAGTAATTGTTTTTTAACTAACCTGCCTATTTGTAAACATTTAATTGGTTTCCATAAACATTTCAAATTCTTTCTTAAAAACTACCGTAGTTATTTCAGATCTAAACATGACTTAATTTAGCAAATAAGCCCTTTCATCAAGCAAAACAAATAAAACATTTAAGCCCTTCATCTAAAATAATTTAAGTTCCATAATAAATTACTTAGGAAAAATCCCCAAAAATCATAGAAATTCACTTTTAATATGCTATTTAACATATATAAATTTCAGACCCTAGTTCCTTCAAATAATAGCCGAAATAATTTTAAACCCATTTTATTCATTTCTTTCTTCAAAAATTCATAATCGATTTTCCATGGCTTGGAGAATTGCAAAAAATTAAACCCATCTTCAAAATAATGGTTTACATAACATATAAATTCCTCATGGCATTCAAAATCCAAAATAAATGATTTTTAGCCTTAAAACCGTATAAAACAATTATCAAACAAACTTGTTTGAATATATCATATCATTAGATCCAAGCATATCATCATCAAAAATCATCATAATGGATTTAAACTTAAACCTAAAATCAAATGATCATTAAAAAAATAGAGATGGTTTTGATTATTATTCACCTTGATTAGGATAAGGAATTATAGATTTGATCCTTAGTTAATTCCGCTAGCTTGATTCCTTAGCATTAAATGAATTTCTCCTCTTTTCCTCCTAAGTAATGGCTAGCTTGAGCTTTCTATTGTTTACATTTTTGAATTTTTGAGAAAAATGAACATGAATAGAAAGTGGAAATGATATTATAAGGGTAATGGTTTGGCGATTACTTTATAATACCCTTCTGTTATTTAATTTAAATGAAAAACCATTCATAAGCCCATTTATTTAATTAAGCTCGGCCTTTAAATAAATTTTGGAATCTCAATCACGTTATCATTCTAATATTTACATTATTCTATTTAATTTGTCTAATTAAATCTCTTGAATAATGTTATTAAAAATTAGGGGTGTTACAGATTCCCCTCCTTAAATAATTTCGTCCTCGAATTTCTTTAAGGACTAAATACTAAGCATGAGTCATCTGTAACAACTCCTAACAACCATACAAGCCTCCCTAACTAGCAACCGTCTATATAAAGCTAATATAGAATATACCCTCATAGCAGATCGGGATAAGTATCTATAATCCTGTATTCTATCTCCCTAGTACAGTCCTTCTCGTTGTTGCTTTACTGAACTTTCACCAACCTGACTATCTTGTTCCTCAACGTTTTCGCATCTCTCGCTATAACCCGGATTGGTTGTCTAACACAAGTCAAATTATGCTCTACTATCAAATCTTCCAACCCTATCAGAGGAATAGCAGTCTATGAATCATGCACATACTTACGAAGATGGGACACATGAAATATATTATGGACACCTGCATATCACTCGGCAACTCTACTCTATATGCGAGCTTCCTGATCCTCTCTATAACTTGGAACAGACCAACATATCTCAGCGCCAGTTCCCCTAACTTTTCGAATCGTACCACACCCTTCATCGATGATACCTTAATGAAAATCTTACCTCCTACTGAGAATTCTAGGTTTTTACACAACTTACCTGCATAACTCTTGTCTGGACTGAGCTTCTTTCATCATTTCTCGGATCAACTCAGTCTTCTCTATCACCTCTCTCACCAGATCTGGACCTAAGAATAATCTGTCTTCAGTCTCCAACCAACATTTTGGTGTTTGCATGGTCTACCATACAAAGCTTCAAAAGGCACCATTCCTATACTAGTTTGATAACTATTATTATAGGAAAACTCCACTAAGTGTAGGTGATCTTCCCAAGATCCACCAAAGTAGAATATACAAGCTCTTAACAAATCCTCGCGCACCTTATCGACTCCCTCTGTCTTCCCATCCGTCTGAGGATGATACGCAATACTCATATTAAGCTTGGTATCTAACAACTCTAGTAGAATTTTTTAGAATTCACTACTAAACAAAGCATCTCTGTCACTGACTATACTACTAGGAATTCCATGCAGCTGAACTATGTTCTTCATGAACAAATTAGCTAAAATAGGTACCGTCCTGGTTGACTTAACTGGAATGAAATAGGCACTCTTGGTCAACCTATCCACTATAACCCATATACTTTCAATTCCTCTATTTGACCTTGGTAGCCCATCTATAAAATCTATGGATATTGAATCCCATTTCCAAACTGGTACCTCCAGAGGCTAAAGCAACACACTTGGCTTCTGATGTTTGGCCTTTATTTGTTAACAGTTTGCACACTGCCTAACCCACAAGCCAACATCCCTCTTCATACCTTCCCAATAGAAGCTTCTCTTTATACCTCGATACATCTTGGCTCCTCCAGGATAAACTGTAAATTTGGACCGATGACATTCTCTAAGAACTTCTTTCCTTAAGTTTTCAACATTTGAAACACACAATTGTCCCTTCTTTCTCAACCACCCTCTTAAAATCCTTTAGATCATCGATCTCAGTTCAAACCTTAAGGCTTCTAATCTTCTCGGCTAATAATGGATCCTCTTTCTACTTAGAAGAAATTTTTTCGATCAACACTGGTCGAACTTCCAAACAGGACAACATGGCGGTGCTCTAACTAGAGCTAGCAGTCGATATTAACTGCACACTACAAGTAGTTAAGGCTTCTAAATCTTTCCACTCTACCAACATAGCTAACACCACATTCTGATGTCTTCAGCTAAGAGCACCCGCTACTTTATTTCCTTTCCCAAGTGTATATTCTATACCAAAATCATAAGCTGCTAAAATGTAACATCCCTTTACTTGAAGAACCAAAACTAACAGCTATGGATGCTGCAGTCATCCATAATTATTAATCCTAGATGACCAAATACAACAGTGCTAGATCCATTGATACACAGATGATAATAATATGAATTTTTTTAATGATTCAAAAACATATTTCCACATTCCATTCGAAATATTTCATGTTCATTACATAATCCCAAAACTTTAACCACGTTCAACAAAATATAATTATTACACACACGCTAAGAGCGACATATAAAGATGACCCTTGGTTGATCAGAGTATATATAAAGGCTAATAATTCTGTCTTTACATCCAAATACATAGAGGAAAAATAACTCCAAATAAGTAACTGCCTCCTGCACGCCTCCGGAAGTTTTATTCGTCTAAGAAGAGAACCTGAAAACCTTAAATCTCAAACTACTTAAAATCAACCGAGTACCCGAGAGTTCAAGGGGAAAACAAAAACTTCGAGTTAGATATAATACCTGCTATAAATAATAATCTAATATCTCAATCCTCTTAGATATCTAGTGAGACAATGCCGCTTGGCAGAACGGGTTTTCCCCCGCACTACTATCCTAAAACTTTTATAAAACCATATATTATGCTCCTGCATCCACAATGGTTAAAAAATACATTGCAAAATATTATGATAGTATCCATACATATAAACATTTGGATTTCCTATCCTCGATTTAAATTTACACTCTGTCATAATTATAGTTTCTAATGTCACTATTAACCTATTAGTTTTCATGGGTTTACTAATAACCTTTTTCATTACACATGGACACCCTGTCCTATTCCATAGTTTTCATGGGGTAACTAAGAACCTATAGGCTCCTACCAATTAATACATGGGTCCCCCTGAACCTATTAGTCATTCCAATAACTAATCCCCTTATCCTAGTTTTCATGGGTTGACTAGGAACCTATGGATTTATCCAGTAATTCACTTCTCATCCTAGTTTTCATGGGTTGACTAGGAACCTACTGATGCTTTCCTTAACTTCTTTCTTATCCTAGTTTTCATGGGTTGACTAGGAACCTATTGACTGATGTCAATTCTTAATTCTTATATAGTTTTCATGGGTTCACTACAAACCAATTAGTGCCTACCAAATATCCTTAATACACAGTTTTCATGGGTTTACTATGAACCTGTTGGTTTCCTCCAATAACTACTTAATCATAGTTTTCATGGGTTTACTATGAACCTATCTCCCAGATAACTTCTAGGTGTAAGCATCCTATATTTTGGTCTCCCTGACTCTCTGGATGCAATTCTACTCATTCAGTTGTTTAATCAATTTATATTCACTACCAGGTTAATCTAGCTGATTCTTATACTCCTTTTTATCTCCCAAATACAGTTACGGGTTCTTTATCAGTGAATATATTCATATTTGAAGAAGCAAAGAATTTTTTTTAACAATACCACTCCTCTGGGTTTAAGGTCCTTGAATTACATTTCATACAAAACATAGTTAATCCTGTTAACCTATATTTTCATTAAGGAAATACTTCTTTAAATATACATACTTAAAGTCCTTTCAAAACTCCTTTATTTAAGCTATGGGTTTCTCCTTTAAAAATTTGAGTTTGGGTCTACCCCATCGAAATATTACTTTCGACCTTGTAGTATGATCTCCTTCAAAAGCATTAAAAGCTGACTTTAAAACATCAGGCTCCTGTCTTTTGAGTGCTTTTAAAACAAACCTTTCGAAACCTTTTAAAAAAGTATTATCACACAAGTATAAAAGTATAGGTTTGAATCCATCTGAAAGTACCCTTTCGAAACCAATGAAGGTTACCATTCGGAACCATTGAAAATCCCTCTTCCGAAAGTGTAGGGTTTATACTTAAACATTATATTTAGGTCAAAGTGAACCTAGGTAAAAGAACCTCTTTTGAAACCATTCTTTATTTCAAAAATATTAGGGAAGGTTGATGGTGTCGAAACCATCCTTTCGAAATCATTAAAACATTAGGGTAAAACTGAAAGTGACTATGCTATAAGATCGTGCAATATGGAATATAAGCTAATATATATAAATATATATCTGTGTGTGTGTGTGTGGAATAAAAGTATAATAGTAAAAAGTAGTAAAGTAAGGATGACACTAGGGATTTTTATACCGGTTCGAACTTCCCGTTCTACGTTCAGTCCCAAACTCCTTCTGGAATTAAAACTAGCAGCCCTTACTTCACCTAAAGGAATAGGTATTACACCGTTTGAACAATCAAACAGGACTTCTACAACCTAGACAGCCGAATAGGATTTCTACCACCTGAGCAACCGAACATGACTTCCAATACAAATAGTAAATTTATTTCTGACTGAGTATGCTCTTGAATAACACAAATAAGTCAATAATGTACACCCTTCCTATAACCTTCTCCTCAAGAATGCTGTATATGATTATGTGTAGATGAAGAATAGAAAGATCAGAATTGCTTGTAAGATATGAAAGTGTGATTATAAGCAATGTATATATGAAATCAGGTAAGCAATAAATTCAAAGAATGTAGTTCAATTTAGATTAAGAGAGGCAAGAAAATTAAGTGCTTTGATCAATGAAACTCAGCTGTATTTATAGTAGATAATGAGTTGCAACTGTAGGTGAAGAGATCTCTACGAATAACAATGGCTGCATCCCTTGGCAAGGAAGATGACTCTTCAGAAAAGAAGTGTCTTTTCACTTAAAAATGGCGGTTGCATGATTCACTCGACTGACTTTGATCATTCGGTCGAGTGAATTCAAAAAATGCACATATATGTTAAAATGTACAGACTTGGTCGACTGAATGATGCCATCAACAATTGGTCCGTGAATATTTAAAAAAAATATGCACAGGTTCAGTTGACTTAGGGCATCGGTTCAGTCGACTGAACTGTGTAGTTCATGAAACCTGAGTGCAATCGAGTTAGAAATTGATTATTTTTAAATCGAGTGCAAATGTATGTGTATATTTGAATGAGAGTGATGATTCTTGAGAGAATATTATAACAAAGCAACTAAACTTGACTCTAAATACATAATACATGACTCTAGTTTAAATATATAGACTATACGAACCATATAACGAGTAGTTGAGTTCGGTCGTCGTAGTGGTCGCAAATTCATGAATCGTTGTGTTTTTTCAACAATCAAAACTCAAGATCCAAATGGAAACTTCATTTGTTATGAATAAATCTTGACAAGCCTTGTTGATCTATATCTCCTCTTGAATCTATGCTTTCTACTATGCTCGTTATTTCTCCCCCTGAATCTATGCTTATATTTCCCTGTAAATAATAATTAAGAAATATCTTTCTCCCCCTTTGTCATCGACAAAAAGGAGGTTTCTAAACTGATAATATTTAAAATCTATGATCATATAAATAACATAGACAATGATATAGATATTCAGCAACCATAGAAAAATCAATCTACAAGTCATAACCAAAGTACCATTGTTCGACAAATATTACACATTCAAACTAAAACATAATATGTACCATTGTTTGCAATATAATAACATATCAGTTTATCAAAATAATGAAGATAGAAAGAAAACACCTACTCATCAGCATTACCTTCTTCATTAGAGCTATCTATTTTGTCATCTCCTTCGATTCCTTCTTTTCCACTAAAATCTCCACCCACTTCTTCCCCTTCCTCTTTTTTTTTCTGTTCTTCGTTAGAGGTCGACCAAGTAAAATGTGGTGTAGGTCATTATCCTTGAGAAGTTGGCACATGAACGGATGTAGAAGAGGGTTGTGCATAGGAGATTACTTCCCAAATATTGTTGAGGAAATCTTTGATATGATTGAGCCTTTTGTTCACCTTCATTACAGATTTCTTAACACGCGAGACATTGGACTTGACACAAGAAAGACGTTAATCTAGAACCTTTGATTTCTTGAAACAATGGTCAAGGCATCTTGAGGTCGAGCTAGCGAACCAATATCTCGTTTCTCGCTAACCTCTCTTTGAGGTGGAGGTGGTTGAGAAGAAAATGAAGCTTCTACACAGAGAGGTTGTTGGTTAGAGGATGGTAGTGGTTGTCCGAAAGTTTGGTTCTCCAGCCAATGCACATAGGTGATAATCATATGATCATGATATTGTTTTGAGAGATTCATCAAACTTAGTGTTTTGGTGTTCAATGATCCAATTGTAGATAAATCCGAGTCGGGGAATGGAACAACGAAATGCTTTAGTATCCTCAAAATGTATGCACCATAATGGATTGTTTTCATTCGTCCTTGATTGAAAGTTTGCAATTCTTCTAAAATAACCTTAGCCCAATTTACATGACGTCCCTCCATATGGCATATAGAGACTGGAAATCTTGCCTATACCCCTTTTCGTAGCTTCTTGTTCTTGGGTTGATAGTGTGAGTCAGTGCGTGATGCATAATTCATGCTTTGGGTCTTAACGTAATAGCTTTAAGTTCAATCATGTCATCAGAGAGGAATAAATGGCTAGTTCGATCTCCTGATTCCATATTTATGGAAATTTCAGTCAGCTCTTCTCCTTCGGATGGACAAGTGAGGATTAATCCAATTCGAGGTAGTGGTAGGAAGATCTTGACGCGACATACAAGTGTCCAAATACAATCATCCGTGTTTTTAATATAATGGTGGTCTAGATTGAGGTTCGCATAAAATAGATTGATGAGAAGATGGTTGAGTTTGATACTATTTGTAGTGTAGTCGATCAGAGACTCCAATCCACTGCGTCTAACAAGTTCTTAAGTGGCATAAGGTGCAAAATCTGGAAATTTTACAAATGATCCTTTAAATATTCGACATTCTTCATTTTTCATTTCTTCATTTTTCAAACCTTTGTGTTGCTTTCTCGTTGTATAGCCAACTACGAATTTGAGAATCTGAAGGACCAGCGAAGGATGAAGATTGTCTTGCTCGTTTTGAGGCCATAGCAGGGTTTAGGGTTTGTGGTGAAAAAAATGAAGATGGATTTGGAATTTTGTTGAAATTTGAGAGATGTTTGAAGTGGAGTTGAAGAAGTAAGGGCAAAAAAGTAGTAGAAATGAATAGAAGTGAAAAACTATAACTTGATTTTGATATTTGAAATGTCTCTCGGCCAAGGGTCACCCAGTTTTACCAGTTTTAGTCGACTAAAGTTGCAAAACTAGTCGACTGACTGGGTTATAAAAAATATATATTTGGGTTCAGTCCACTGACATATGGATTTAGTCGACTGAATCATAACCGTGAGCTTACAATGTATTTTTGGCATATTCAGTCGACTGAGTATCTGAGTCAGTCGATGGAGTTATAGTAAAAAAATAGAGTTGAAAAACTTAATTCAGTCGATGTTTTGCCTTGGTCAGTAAAAAAGTGCAGAAATGATTTTTATTAAGTATAGAAAAGGAAGTACACAAACATAACTTTAAAAAATTCAATATAATAACTGAGTTCAAAAAGTTATCTTCTCCATACGATCGAATTAGGA
This sequence comes from Allium cepa, assembly GCA_030765085.1. Taxonomy (NCBI): domain Eukaryota; kingdom Viridiplantae; phylum Streptophyta; class Magnoliopsida; order Asparagales; family Amaryllidaceae; genus Allium; species Allium cepa. Next base: position 452,951,281 of record CM060928.1, read on the forward strand.
TTCGAAACATTTTCCAATGCGTTCGGAATAAGGGTATAACATTATAAACGCCTGACAGCATGCTTCGATAGGGATTCAAAATTTTAAGTTGCATCTATCGAGACAATTTATAGTGAATTTGAATTTGAATTAAAATATTTTGTATATTTCAGTCAACCATCGCTGCAGCTTTCTTTCCATGCACCTCCTCTTATTAGAACATGTCCCCTGCTTTTTTTCAAATCGCTCCAGATGTCCACTTCGAAAAAAGAAAATAGCCGAGCATGTTAAAACTATCGAATCCCCTTCTCCTTTCTAGAATTCATTCTTCGATTTCAAACAAAAAAAAAGAGAAATGCCGAACGAAGAAAAATGACATCCTCCTTCTAATTTTCGTTCGAACGAAAATCAAATCTAGCATAAAAAGATCAAATGCCATTCTTCTCTTAAATGTTTGACTCCCTCCTCTCTCTTCAGTTCCAAAACAAGAGCTTTGTCGATCGATTTGCAACTTCCTTCACTCGTTCGAATCGAAGTCGAACACCAGGCGAGCGACGATGGTGTACCGATTGTGGGTTGCGGTTAGGTTCGAGCTACATCATGGTGGCTGCGGAGGCAGGTTAAGGTGCGTCTTGAGCTTGGTGATGTAGGGCAGTAGGGTTTGATCGTGGCGGCCATGTTCGTTTTGCAATTGGCTAGGGTTTCGAACCCGAGTTGTGTTCATTGGGATTGGCATTTGATGTTAGCAATTTTGGGTATGGCTTCTTTTTCTGTTTTATCTACTTGATCTTGAAGAAATTATAACAGTAGGGTTGGAAATTTATTTCTTTTCTATTTACTAAAAAATATATTGATATAAATATATATATGTATAAAGTCCCATACATGTTTTAATATACTTAGATAAATAGAAAAGAAGTAGTAAGTTTTGCAGTAAAGGAATTTACTGCCTTGTTATTTACAGTAAATATATGTATGTATATATGATTTGGTAAAACATAGGAACCTAAAATTAACAGCAATATATATATATATATATATATATATATATATATATATATATATGAATATATACAGTAAAGCAGAAATTTTATATAGATAAGATTTTGAAAAGTAGGAAGTTTTAAAATGTTTAAAATTTATATAAAAATTGGATTTTTAAACCTATATAGATTATTTTTATAAATGTATAATTTCAAAAGGAAAATAAATATACATATTTTCACCTAACTGGTTAATTTTAAAAAAATACTTTATTTAGGTGATAAATTTGTTTAATTAACTTATATTAATTATTTGTGCCCTGTCGCTGTTTTGTAGGAGGTTCGGTTGGCCCACAGTGCAATAGGTCGTTCATCGACCCATGCCCTCTATGATTTCTCTAATTTCTTTTTGATCAGTATTTTTAAAACCTTGTTTACCGCTTCAACCTGTACGTTGGCCTGGGGATAAGCTACAGCCAAGAACCTTCAAGCAATCTCATGCTTATGGCACCAACTAGAAAATTCTTCGCTGTCGAACTAGAGTCCATTGTTTGATACGATCTTCTATAGAACCACATACCTGCATAGGATGTTTCGTATTAGGAAGTTTATCACTTTGGAAGATGAAATCTTGTTCCAGGGTTCCGCTTCCACCTATTTGGTGAAATAATCCATTGCCATTATGGAGTATCTTGCCCCTCCTCGACCTATGGGGAGCTCTCCGATCAAATCAATCCACCAAATTGCAAAGGGCCAAGGGATGACCATTTGTGTCAAGCTAGTAGGTGGTAGTCTCGGGATTTTGGCAAACCTTTGGCATTTGTCACATATTTTAGAAAACTCGTTCGCGTCTTTGTTTAGTGTGGGCCAAAAGTATCCATATCGAAGAATTTTCTTAGCCAGAGTTTGCCCTTTGGTGCAATCGCACAAAACTTCCTTGATGGATGTTATTAAGGATATCCTTAGCTTCGTTCACAGGAACGCATCTTAATAATGGATTGAAAAAACCCTGACGGTACAATATGCCATTCTAAACGGTGTAGCGGGATGCTCCCCTCAGGATCTTTCTAGCTTCATTCCGTTCTGCAGGTAAGGTTCTGTCTTATGGGTATTTGATGATGGGGGTAATCCATGTCTCTTCTCCGCTGGCAATTGCTATGATTTGAAGAAACTCAAAGCTTGGTGTGGTTTGACTCATGACGGGGGTTCCTCTAACATTGATTCGGTCCTTATACTTTCCTCTTTGGAGATGGCATCTGCTTCTTGATTTTCTTCTTGTGGGATATGTCCGATTACATGGTAGTCCAGCTCATTTAGGAGGGCTTTGACCATTTTGAGGTAAGATGTGAGCTTCTATCCACGAGTTTGAAATTCTCCGAGGATCTAGTTCACAATCAACTGAGAGTCACTGTGGATACATACCGCCCTAACTCCTATCTCTTTAATGATATCTAGGCCAGCTATCACTGCTTCGTATTCAACTTCATTGTTGGCTGCAGTGAACTCTAGTCTTAGTGCATAGTATAACTTCCTTCCTCGGGGCATGACTATTACGACTCCTACTCTCTAGCCAAGCTCGTTTGATGCACCATCAACGAAAAAATCCATTTGACTGCTTCTATAATTGTTACTTCTGTCTCGTCATCTCGTATTGTAAATTTAGCTATAAAATTGGCCAAGGCTTGTCCTTTTATTATGGTGCGTGGATGGTAGGTGATGTCATGTTGGCTTAGCTCAATGCACCACTTCAGTAGGTGTCCTGAAGTATCCGGTTTATGCAAAACTTGTCTTAGAAGCTGATATGTCAGAACCTTAATTAAGTGAGATTGAAATTAAGGCCGTAACTTCTTGGACACTATGAGCAGACAGTATGTCAATTTTTCGATCTTAGGGTATCTAGCTTCTGCTCCTGTGAATCTTTTGCTAATAAAGTATACCAGTCTATGGATATGATCATCTTCTCATACTATTGCAGCACTTAGGGCCTGGGAGGATACAACCATGTATAAGTAAATACTTTCTCCATCCATCGGAGTGGAAGTACTAGAGGCTTCTGCAGATGTTCGAGTAGATTTTGGAAGTCAGAGTTGCACTTATCAGTCCATTCAAACTTTCCTTTGTCTCTTTTGAGGTCTTCGAAGAATGGGACACAATTGTCCACTGCTTTGCATATAAATTTGCTCAAAGCGGCTACTTCCTCGTTTTAGCTCTGCATTTCTCTTCATGTTGATGGGATCTTGATGTCCTTCAAAGCTTGTACCTTTTCAGAATTCGCCTCTATCCCTCTAGCATGTACGACAAAACCTAAGAACTTACCTGATGACACCCCAAAAGAACATTTTAGCGGGTTTAGCTTCATTTGGTATTTGCACAATACTTGGAACATCTCGTCTAGGTGGTTCAGATGATCCTCTTCTCTTCTTGACTTGGCAAGCATGTAGTCTGCATAGACTTCCATGGAGTGACCAATATGCTGCTCGAACATTTATTAACCAAACGTTGGTAGGTAGCGTCGGCATTTTTAATCCCGAACGGCATGACCTTGTAACAGTACAGGCCTAGGTCCATGATGAAGCTAGTGTGTTCTTGATCTGGCACATGCATAGGAATCTAGTTGTATCTCAAATGCACATCCATAAATGACAATAATTCACACCCCGTGGTTCCGTCCACCAGTCGGTCAATTTGGGGCTAAGGGAAACAGTCTTTGGGGTAAGCATCGTTGAGGTTGGAGAAGTCAATGCATGTTCGTCACTTTCCATTAGGTTTCTTTACCATCACTGGGTTGGAGATCCACTCCAGATAAATAGCTTCATGAATGTAACCATTAGCGAGTAGGTTCTTCACTTCCTTATTGAGAGTGGTTGATCACTCTACCCCCATGCTTCTTTTCTTTTGCTTGACAGAGACCTTGATAGAGCTTTTGGCACTTAACAATTAACAATCGATAGTTAACACCTCATTTTTCAATATTAATTAATCAACATACTAAGTAACATCAAAATCATCTTTTAATTTGAAAGAACAAAATGATGACTTATTCTACACAATAGATGTCAAAATTAATCTATTTAATTTAATTATAGCAGAACATGGTTTTATTCTACTAATAGATGTCCAAAAAAATCTATTCAATTTATAATAGTAGAACGAGGTTTTATTTTGCTAAATAAATGTACAAAATAATTTATTCAATGTATAATAGCGGAATGGTATTTTATTCTATGAAATAGATATCATAAATGAAGTATAGTTATTTTAACTAGTTGTTATTTAAAACAATGTAATTATATTTAACCACTATTATTTTATCATAAAGATATACTTCATTAAAACTATCAATAGGTTATACCAAAATATTATACTCTTCAATACGAGTATAACACAAAAGTCTATAGGTTAATCAGATTTAATATGAGTGAGTTATCATATTTTAAAATCAAGACATTTAACTAAAAGGTTAAACAACTAAATTTAATAATTTCTCACCAAACTTCAACGGGCCAATCCACTATCCAATCGACCCAAATCCACATAGCAGCCTTCCCTTCTCCTTTCCCAAATTCGGCATTTCCAAATCATGTTCCTATGCATGTACGTGCACGACGTGCACACGATACCACCCACCACACCACCAATCGAACATTAGAGAACGCCACCTCACTCCACTTCACGAGCCCATACAGTGCCACCCTCGTCATCCCCTCCAGCCACCTATATCAAAATCTGATCATGCTTCATCCCAAATCGAATTTCGACTTCGAGGACCCAACCTTGTTCATCCTTCCTCCACCACCACTCCAATCAACGATCACCACCACCATCCATGCCATTGCGATCGCACCACCCTTCCATACCTTTGGCCCTGCATTAGCCAACTCGGCTCTTCCCTACATCGCTAGCAACCTTAACTATCGAACCTAAGATTAATGAACGAAACCATAACTCAAGCTTCCACCACCATCTTAGACCACCGTGCTTCCCCCAACTACACCCATGCCTCCATCTTTCCTTAACCTTCATCCCAACGCCGTCGCTCCTCCCATTGACCACCACATCGTTGGAAATTAATGTATGATCGAAAACCGTTCATATCATCACCACGACCACCCCCATGCCACTAAAAATTCTACGATCGCCACTAAAAATCACCACTCGACGATATGAGCACACACATATCCTCCATTCACCATTTCATAATTGTTGAAAATCCCCATTATTTGAATAGTAGTGGATATCAGATGATTTCCACCACCACACTTGACAAAAAATCGAGTGACCATTTCTATAAATACTAGAGCTGATAATGAACAACTATTATGTTGGAAGTTCAGGCTTATTTCAATTGGTTGTGGAGTTATGGATTTCTGAAAAGAGGAGGGTGGATTTTTTTTTCCTTTTATAGTGAGGTGAAAATCATAAAAGAAGAAGAGGAAGATATGAGGAAGTATGATGTGAAATAAAGTCAAGTGATGTGCATATACTTATCACCAACACATTACTTAAAAATTAAACAAACCCAAAAATTCAAGCTACCCATCAAATCAAGGGCAAATCATAATTATTGGTAGTTGAAAATATTGGTTTTAATTTGATTTAAAAAAGGTTTGAAAATGGAGTTTTGCGATACTTTACTACACAATATCTTGTTCACATATAGACCAGAAACGACATAAATAAAATACGATTGCATATAATAATGCGATGCTATCATTGAATAACACAGGTTATTTTATTCTATGAAATTTCAAAATACAAATGTTTACCGTAAAACAGGTCAAATGATAATTTACATATTTTTTTAATTAAAATTATGGACAATCCTATTAATCTATGTAAAAATAATAAATTAAAAATCATGTCATTTTTATCAAAATTTGATTTTCTTATTATTTGTTACATTCAAATTAAATTTGAATATTTAAATAAATTAATAATCTCATTCGAAATGTTAAAAATTCAAGGTTGTTAAACGCCTATCTTCGGGTATTGATTGAATTTGTTCATTGTCTTTTGTTTCTCATCATTGACTGGGCATGTCTTGCCAGGTCAAATGGTGGATATTCTAATCACTCGTCGATCACTATCTCTATAGTTCGATAGTTCAAATGCTTATCTCTAGGCATCAGTGTTTGACTTCACCAATATCTGGGTGTTGATCAAAATAACTCCTCGAACATCCTCGTTTTTCCTCGGCCGGGCATATCCTACCGAGCCATGAGCATGGTCATCGTAGCCTCGATTATACATTCATTCGTATCTCCAAGCATTCGCTCTCGTTCTCACCTGCCTCCAGGTGTTGGATGAGAGCATCCATTGACTGTCATTTCTTATCCTCAGTCAAGCAGCCGTAAGCATGGTTGTTAAAACTTCGATTGCACACCGGTTCATATCTCTAGGAACTAGTGCTTTGGTCGCCTGACTCTGGGCATCCCTCATTGACTTTGCCAATCTCTAGGCATTAGTCAAGATTAGAGGGATAAAGGAAAATCGTCTGATCGACCATTGTGATTATACTCCTATGACCTGATTAGGGATCAAAGGAGTTAGTCAGTACCTATGTCCAGGTACCTAATTGCATAGCTAATAACATAGCATAAGATTTAGCATACAAGAACATGGTTCCATTGGTTACAGAAGTAAGCTTTATTTATGAACAAAATAATTGGCAAGTCATGGCTTATTACATTGCTCTCAGTTCACTAAGGTGGCCTATTTGCAACAAATAAAGTAAATAAACCTATGTGAAATAGCATCGCAAGTGTTCGTTATTCCACACCTGCAGAATCAGGATCCTATCAATAGTGGCTAGCTTGAAAGTTCCATCTCCAAGGTTTTGTTTAATAACCTAGGGACCTTCTCAATTCAGACCAAGTGCCTTCCTAACTGAGAGAACTCATGTCAAAAAATAATATCTCCAACCTCAAAGGTATGACTCCTAACCTTGGCGTTGAAGTGTCATGCTACTCTTTTTCGGTGAGCGGCTACCCTCAGTTCAGCTTCTTCCTATTTCTCATTAACCAAGTCAAGGGACTCAAGTAAAAGTTTCTCGTTCAATTTGGGATCATAATGTTTTCTTTGGTAGGAAGGAATTTCTAATTCTACCAGAATCATTTCCTCAGCTCCGTAGGCCAGAGCGAACAGAGTGTGTCCAATTGAAGACTTATGGGTCATCTAGTAAGCCCACATTGCTAAGGGTAGTTCATCGACCCAATTTTCTTTGGCTATTGTTAGCCATTTCTTTAGGACGGATTTGATTATTTCGTTCATCGCCTTCATTTTTCCATTCACTTGCGGGTGTGCTACTACATAGATGCTCTTCTCGATCTTGTATTGGTTATGGAAATGCTTGAACTCGGCGCTCACGAATTGAGTACCATTATTAGTTATGACTTTCTATGGGACTCCAAATCTGCAAATGATGTTCTTCACCACAGAGTTGATCACTTTCTTCATAGTGATCGTGGCCAACGGTTCTGCTTCAACCCTCTTTATGAAAAAGTATGTAGCTACAGTTTCGTATTTTGCTTTGCCTTTCGACTTTGGTAGCACATGATTATATCAACTCCCCAACCAATAAATGGCCATGGGCTAACCATTTAGGTATGCTCGACAGATAGGGCTCTTGGAATCTTTGCAAATATCTGGTATCTATTGCACTATCTGGTGTAATCAATAACATCTCGGTTGATTACTAGCCAGAAATATCCATAGTGAAGAATTTTCTTTGCCAACATCTGCCCTCGGTTTGGTAACTACTACTTCCCTCATGTACTTCCATGAGGATTCTCTTAACCTCATCCTCTACGACACACTGCATCAAGGTGGTATGAATGCCTCTCTTGCATAACACTCCTTCTTACATTATAAATCGCGACATCTTACAAAGGATTTTCCATCATTCATTCCGTTCATTCACGAGAGTCCCCTTTAGCAAATAGTCTTGGATGGTAGTCATCTATGACTCCTTTACCTCCTCGGTCTCCTTGATCCACTCAACATCCATTTGGTCGATGCTCAAAGCCAATAATACATCAATTGAGACCAATTTTATTAATTATGCATCTCTATAATGGCTAGCTTGGCTAATGAGTCCTCCTTCATATTTTCTTCTCTAGGAATGTGAGTAATTGTGTATTGTTCAATATCATTCAACTGTTTCCACGTCTTTGTTGGGTAAGGGGAAAATCTCTCTCCTTTAGCTAGAAATTCCTTCTTCACTTGACAAACCACTAACTAAAGAGTCGATATACATATGCAATGTCCTGACTTCAAGTTCCTTTTCTATCTTGAGTCCAGCTATCAAAGCTTCATACCCAAGTTCGTTGTTTGTTTCCGAAGACTCTAGCTTCGGTATGTAGCATATCGTTCACAATTCCCAGGTTAGAGAACTACTATTGCTCCAGAATGACTACGTCGGAAGCTTTGTCTATATATAACTTCTATTGATTAGGTTGGACTATATCCTCCTCTTCTCTCTCACAAATGATAAATTCAAAGATGAAATCTACTAACGCGTGTCCTTTTATCGCCCTTTTGGGAAGTTAATTTATGCCATACTAGCTCAACATGATATTCCACTACAATAGTCTTCCCGAGATCTTGGGTCGGCATTGTACTTGATTTAAAGGTTGATCTGTTAATACCTTTATTGGGTGAAGTTGAAAATATGGTCATAATTTCCTTAAAGCAAACACCAGACAACATACCAGCTTTGCCAGTCTTGGCTAGTTCTTTTCTGCTCCGGTAAACCTCTTGTGGATGTAGTATATATGCCTTTGGATCTTTGTCACGAACTAAGGTTGCAATCGGCGAGTGACCAAATATCGTTAAGAATATGAACAAGTCCTCACCATCCAAAAGCTTCTGTAGGATCAATGGTCTTTCCATGTGCTTTAAAAATTCTTGGAAAGTATCCTAGCATTCATTTGTCCAGTCAAACTTTATCTTTTCCTATTTAAGGGCATTGAAGAATGGTATATACTTATCGATCACTTTTGAAATGAATTGGCTCAACATAGCAACTTTCTTGTTCAAGCCCTACATTTTCACGTTGTCCTTGGGGCAATCACATGTTTCAAGGCTTTAATCTACTCTAGATTAGCCTTATTGCCCATTAAACCTAAGAATCTCCCCAATGCGACTCCAAAGGGACATTTTAATGGATTCAACTTCATTTCGAACCTCCATAGCATATCCAACATCTCAGAAAGATCATCTATATGGTTCATCGGTAGCTGTGACTTTACAACCATTTTATATACATATAGTTCCATAGTCCGTCCAATCTGATTATCAAATATTCTGTTTAACAATCGTTGGTAGGTAGCTTCAGTATTCTTCAAACCAAGCGACATGACTCAATAGTAGTATAGGCTCAATGTAACGATCCGCATTTTTGGACGGCTTAAATCAACACAAATGTCAACTCAAACCATTCAAAAGGAGGATTCTTAATGGGGTAAATAAGAAAATAATAGAAAAGAATGGAAAAAACAACACAGAATCTCATAGTGGAACGACAAAACATAATAATCAAATAAACAGTTCATGAAGCTGTTTTACAAATAAAGTTTGATTACACTTTTACAATAAAAATCAGAGTTATCCAATACAGTAGGAATAGATAACTAATGCAATGGAATAATGTGATGTAGTGGAATATATATAAATAGATAGTATACAATCTCTATCTTCGTCCTCCAGAAATGAAGTATCCATGCTGAAATACTCAGGCTAACCCGAGCGTAATGAAAAAACAAAACACTCGAGTCAGAATTAAAAGATCTTATGTCAGTTAAATCAATAGTAAATAAATATTAGTGCAATGGCTTCAGAGATGTTTACAGGATTTTACATCTCTTATCCAGTGTCTAACGTGCGTGCAATAACTTAAGAGATGTTCAGGATTCCATTTCCTAAGGATCCGTTAAACTATTTACTATGTAGTACAATACGCTATTATAATATGACTATCAGCAAACTAAAGTATTAAAATAGCATTAAGGCATTACTCATATCCCCCTTAACACATTTTTATAAATGTCGTAGTCGATACAGTACCGTAATTCCTCTGTAAACTGGAGGGCTATCAGAGGGCACTCTATAGTGTACGACACAAACCAAACTCATAGTGGGCTCGATAAGGCATATAACAATGCATACGAGGCAATGCCATGGTAGGATACTACCATTTGTAGAACTAGGCCGGTGGTAACGCATATCAGCTACTACTTCCCATCTCGGAACACACTCCTATAATCAAATTGAAGGGTGGCCACCAAATCAATCAGAAAGCAAGAGATATGGTATCGAAGAAGCATGTTTGATCGGTGGTGCGACCTCGTTTGGCCTAGGTATAGCTTATATTTTAGTCATATCGAGCTGACCCGAGGGGGTCAGGGCTGCGTTCATACCTCATACAGTGGCGTTCGCCAAATCATCCTACTTCATTCTGGATTCTTCACCACGTGCATGGTTGTCAAAGTGGTTTTCAGTATTGGCAGAGAGTATGACAATATCTTATCCCGGTCTCTTTAACAACCAAATGCTTATTTCACACCGGTTGGTTCTTTTACATTTCAAACAGTTCACACTTCATATCAAAATATTATATTCATTTCAAAAATCTTGTCACTTTCGAAACCATTATTTACTTCAAAATATTATTCACTTCCAAATCATAATCATTTCAAAATCATATTCACTTTCAAAATCATTATTCATCTTAAATCATATTCGTTTAAAAATTATAACCACAAAAATAGGTTAAACCATTATATCAAAATATTCGCATTTGAATCAATTAAATCTAAATCATAACAGTTCCAACTTTAAATAATTTGAATATTGAAAGTAGTTTATATATTGAGATAGTTATACATTAAAAAGAGTTTATATTTTAAAAACAGGTTATAGATTAAAATAGTTTATATATTAGAATAGTTTGTATATTGAAATAGGTTATATATTAAGAGATTAAATATATTAGAAATAGTTTACAATTGTTTGAAATAGTTTAAAATAATTTAAAAATAGTTTAAATAGTTTAAGGATTCTAAACAATTAAATTAGTTTAATATAAAATGGTTTGATTATTGGAAATGGTTTATATAGTAAATGGTTTATATAGTAAATAGTTTGAAAATCTAAATAATCTAAATTTTAAAATAATAAATTTTTAAACAGTTTATTTAAAAATAATCAATTTGAAAATAATATCAAATTAAACAATTTCTTCCATTTCCAACAAATCTGAACCATATCCAGAATTCAAATCAACAAAACTCAAGTTCAATCTTTCAATTCAAATTCTCATTAAAACCATTTCAATCTATATCGATTTCAACTCCGTGTTTGAACTACAAATTTGAACCTCTTCAAATTCAATAGATTTTAAAGTTTAAATATTCAAACGTTTACAAATACTCAATTTTTGATAAATTTCATTTATATTTCAAAATCCAGCTTTAAGATTTCAATTTAAATTCTTTAAACAATTCATTTAAACCAATTTCAATTTCAACATTTTTAAAGCTTGAAATATTAAAATAATTCAATTCATATAATCAAATTTTATTTCAAAATATCATTTAACTGGATTCAAAAATTAAAGATTTAAGATCATTCAATTTAACAAATCCGGTGTCCGTATATAATTTTCTACCATATGGTTAAGTGATACAGATATATATCATTTCAACCCACAATAAATTTTAAATTTATGGCTATATATCATATCAACCCGCAATCCCCAAAAAATTCAAAATCCATAAAACCACTCAAGTTTATCATTTCAACTCATAACGATTTTTCCATATCCTATAAGTCCATTCGGGTATGTATCATTTCAACCCATAATGGTTTCCTAATAATACTAAGGGAACTTGCAATGTGATAACAGTATACCAAATAAATATAATATCAAATCATCCAAATGTCAACAATTAATCATCCATCACAATGATCATTCAAATCAACCAATAAATCACAACAAATAAACTGATTATCAATATCAGGTATTTAACTGGCAATTAAATTTCGATATTAATTCAAATGACAATTTAATTCAATAAAATTCAAATTTAACTGGAATGACAATTTAAATATACCAAACAACAATCAATAAATTTCTAATCACATCATAAATTTAATTTAACTAACATAAGATAGTTTAGTAGTCGTGAGTGGGTTAAAATACTCATTTTTGATTTTTAATCGAATTAAAATCCAATTAAAGCCCAAAATTATAACAGTCTCAAAATGCAACTAAACCTATTCTATGATGATCGGAATTTTGATACGATCGTAACGAAGAAAATCACGTGTGAATCCGAGCTCGTATACAAAAGTTATGATAATTAGAACATTTGAATTTAAATTTTATTAAAATAAATAAAATAGGGCAAATGAGTAATTTTGCATACCCCTGGAAAATCGCTAGCCCATGTTCATAGTTCGAACGTGCTCCTACCTAAATGCAACCATCGCCTTCATTCGCCAATCATTGTCGATAGAGCCACCTATGACCGAATCGAGTCGCCTTGCCGCCATCCTCAGGTCCAGCTGCTCCCACCAATACCCTTGACGACCCCTCCGGCCTCCACCGTGACTTCCGCCGCCACTGCCATTTGATGAATTTTGTGGCCCACTCGATGCCATTCTAGGCCAAGTTATCCATGTGGATTGATCCCTCTCATCATCCTCTAGCTCGCAGCAACCTCTGATCACCATCAAGTTGAAGATCCACCGTCCAATTGGAAACTCTAGCAACGGACGACCGAGGAAGATCGCCAATTTCTGGCCAAACAGTGATTCGATTGCAAAAAGAATTATAGAGGTTGTGCTTGTCGAGAGCTATCCAAAGATATATAATTCGATATAGTTCGAGGAGTTTAAATTTTTGAAATTGATTTTGATTTGAAATTGATTTGGGATTTAGGGTTTCTGCCATTGGAAGGAAGGAACATATAAGAAGTCGATGTACATAAAGAATAAACTAAAATGCTGCTAGGGTTCGAGAAACAAAATCTATTTATATGGGCAAGCAAGATAAGAATGAATAACATATCGAATTGGGTTGAAACGATAACAACAACCCGGAAAGCCCGTTTCGTTCCCGAAACAAAAATTGGTCATCTTGTATATCAAAATTGATGTTTTCGATATTTTTAAACTCAATGGAACTAGTTTCAAGTTCAAATTTCATCGTATACAGAAGTTAGCTTTTAAAATCAGTTTATTTTAAATTGAATTCATTAAAGATTCCTATGCGTTTCGAGCCCGCACGATCAAACAGCAAGTCTGATCTCTACGAAACTTGAAATCCTATAATAATTCATTGTTACGTGTTCGATGAAACCAGTTTTGTCGAAATCCGAGACAGTGGTCAAAATGGCTATTATAAGTTGATTAAAACAATTATTATTAAATTAATTTAATCACTTTTCACATTCAAATTTAATAGTTAACAATTTTCATCATTTTTGATTACCTAGAAATTTATAATCTTTTAAAACAAATTTCTCATGCCAAATACAATGTTAAATATTGCATTAATTACATCATTCAATTGAAATTGCAATAAATTCATTAATTATAATTTAAATTACAAATAAATTCATTTATTTTGATTTACATCTTATTATTCAATCATCTAATACCAATATGAGTTCATTTGACTCTATTTCACTTTTTATTATATTCTATTCTAAAGTTATCATCTTAACTCATATTAATGCAATATTAAATTACATTTAATTTTATAAATTTCCAAATTAATTTCAACGGATTAAATAATTAGACGATAAATAAGCAATTGCTACTTTTACGTAATTATAAGTTTATTATTTGCAACAGGATTATAAATCTACATACAAATAATTGATTTCACATTATACACTAAAACCAACTAAAAAAATAACATACAATTTCATTATTAATACAACATTGAATTTATTCCTTATTTGCAATTTCTTACCAAATTAACTTTACAATTATTTCAATTAGTTGAAACATTAAATATAGTTGTCAAAACATTCAAACAACATTATTAAATCATATTCTAATTATTGTTCTCATTAATAAATCATAAATTTCTCTCAATATTAAATTGCCAAATCTTAATTAGTTTAACATTTTTAATTATCGAAAATCATAGGTCGTTACACTCTCCCATACTCAAAACTTTTCGTCCTCGAAAAGGAAAAGAAGGAATTAAGAACATACATATTTTATTCAAAATAATCTATTTATTAACACTTTAAACTTACATAATTAAGTATCTTAAATAAAATATATCAATTTATAAACAATTAAATCTTCCATATCCAAGTTTAATAAAAGTTGAAAATATTTTCACTTTCACAAAATTTCTATGTCCTAAATTCACGAAAAATTTCAGTAGAGTCTCATTTGTATGGATAGATCCAAAAAATAACAATATCAATAATAAAAATATATATATCATATTTCAAAAGTAAAACATCCCAAACCATGGAGAAAACAATAAAATATTGCTATAAAACCGTAATCTGAACACGTACCTATTTGTTAGGCAAACAACTTTATTTAAGAAACCAAAAGCAGTAGCTATTGCTTCCATAAACCTATATTTCACTTATATAACCCAAATAGTGAGAATTATGTATAAGATAAATATTTAGTTGTTTCAATTAATAGCATAAAAAAACAATCTGAAATAGTCACATGCCAAAAAACAGCACAACCATCATATGCAACAAAGGAATCAACCCAACTTCCATAACAAACCAAAACTAATGGGTTTGTTTAGTTCAGAAACTTTTCATTGTACAAGGGCGATAAACAAACTATCAACTCTACCTACGCTCAACAGCCTTAGATAATTACTTAATAGATTATTCATATGTCCTTAAACAATTTGAAGTATCCTTCTCAAACTTCCCATCAACCAAACATCAATGAATTGCAAATAATATTTAAGTTTATTCAATCAGTTTTCCTTTTCAATCTTTTATTTATTTTTATTCATTTATAAAATGTCATTTTTTCCATTAATTCACATTCATTTACTTACATATGTTGTCTTTCATTCAATATTTAAAATAATCAATGAATTCATTATTTAAGCATTACATACATTTTATTTCAGTTTATTTCACATTTATTATTTACTTATAATCCTTGATATCCATTTTAATATTAATATTCATCAGTGAATCTTTTCAGTCATTTTCTTGAGTTTATACTCATTTATTTAAATAGTATTCACCTTTACTATTTAATTTAATTATCAACATTTCACAATATTAACTTATGCTTATGACATTTCTTGTACATCAAAATTCTTATTTATAGAAATAATTCCATTTGAACTTTCATTACTTAAGTTTTACTTGTATAATATTCTATTACATATTCGTAATTATCATTAAAACCTTTTAGATATTTCTGGTAAGTTATGTATATATGTTTTAAGAATGTAATTGAATGTTACACAAGTTTATCTTATTCATTTTAGTTAACAAAATGTCCAATAATTACATCTTCTAAATTTCATATCTTTTGATTTACAAATTACAAATATCAAACTTCTTATATATTTCATTAATCACTTAGCATCTAATTTCTTATTTTTCATTTTTAGAAGTTTCCAATTATTAAGATAGTTAAGATTCCATTTCATTATAATAATTGAAATCCCTAATTTATAGAAACTTAAGAACTAAATGTCGGGTTCCATTTTAAATCTTTTAAAATAATATATATTTATACTCATAACTTTTATATATCAAATCATACTTAAGAAAATAAAATTAAAATTTGTTTATCAAAAAAATGTGTAGCAAAGCTACTACAATGGTCTTCCCACTTTGAAACTCAAAAATGAATGTTGATGATACGACCGTAATCGTCCAAATTATTTTCCAGTGTTAAAAGAAGGGAGTACGGGACTTATTTCCATTTAAAATTCTTTTAAAACAGTTCTTTCAAGTCGCATTGAAAATATTTATATATGAAAATACTTCCAAATAATTCTAATATTATATTCCAAAATCTTTGAAAGACAATTTCAAAACCTCGGGACTTAAGTTCTCAAATTTTCAATTCTTATTTTACTTGCAAATTTTATTTTACAACCAATATTTATATAATTCCCTTTCCTAACAAACAAATATATCACATAAAACTATATACTTCTATAAAAATTATTTTTTATATACGAAATATAATACTAAGTAAAATTATTTCATTTACCTATATTTCAAAAATAACATTTTGTCATTCTGTCCTATTAAGTGTTTAGAAATCTCTATCGATGCCATAGCGCCCTACGTACCAATCAAAATTTATAAATACTAAACAAAACAAATTAACACAATATAAAAACATTTTTATAACACTAACAACTATGCTCTCTCATATATACACTCAGACAGACTCATTCTACGGAATTACTACCCTATCTCTAATGAGTCAGACCCCATAAAGCTAAGTTAAACAACAAACCAAAGCTCTGATACCGAATGTAATGACACGCCTTTTTGAACGGTTTAAATCGACACACACGTTAACTCAAACCATTCGAAAGGGAGGATTGTTCGCAGAATGACAAAATATAATAATCAAATAAACAGTTCATGAAGGTGTTTTACAAATAACATTTAATTACATTTTTACAATACAAATCAGAGTTATACAATACAGTAGGAATAAATAAATAATGCAGCGGAATAACGTGATGCAGTGGAATATATATAAAATAGATAGTATACAATCTTCGTCTTCGTCCTCCAAAAATGTCAGGACACGATTTTTCGTTGCCGAAAAACCGAACACTGAGGGGGTTTTTAAGAAAGAAGAAAGAAAAAAAAAGAAGAGAGAAGAGATAGAAAGAAAGGAAAATAGAACGGAACAGAACAACTACTAAAAATATCAGAATCTCACAATTCGCAGCGGAACAACATATAATAATAAATGAATAATCTTTAAACAAAGAACTGTATCAGTTATTACATTACATCACATTTTATTACATCATATCATCAGAGTGTACAACAACATACATCAACAAACAGTGCAGCGGAAAAAGAAATACTATATAAGTAATATGCCATGCCATCCAGCTTGCCTCCAGCAACTCCAGAATATCCAGAATATCCTGATAAACCTAACTCTTAACTGCCCGTGTGGAAATTGGTGGGCACCCAGAGTTTAGGAAGGAAAACAATAAACTCCGAGTCAGTCATGTGACTGGTGCGAGAACTTAAAACAGTTTATTTATTTTAAAATCAAAATAGAGGAATATTTTTTTTAAAATAGATTCGCAATGCTTTTGAAAATGTAACTACCATAAGACCTCCCACCACACACACAATGCAAACGCAGACTTGGAGGAGATTTCTTCTTATGTTAGTCAAAGATGCTTGATACGCATTAAAAGAAAACATTTGATATTATTATTAGTGCATAGTGTAGAAAAATTATTTCGAAAATAAAGATATAAATCTTAGCCAGCATAGGTACCATTATATTATGCCTACTATAGCTACCTCCTGAGGAAGCAGGTTCTACAGCTAAAACCGTACAAGATCGTATTGTTTCTTTGGATTTCCAACGAATGGTCAGGCCAAGGAACTTCCCATTGCCACATGAGAATGCCTCTGGATGGACATCCCCGAGAACCAAACCGGATCTCTACCAACACAAGGCCGGGTTACTCCTAACTGAGTAACAACTGACCGAATATGCCATCCCCCGGTCCTTTGGGACCTTTATCAACCGAGCGCTCGTAATCAATTCACACAATCATAAAGTGTTTTCAACATGAGTAAGTATCTGGGCTCCATACCATGATACCACCCTTTTCCAGAAGGAAATGGACACATCCTAAAGGGTGCTACCCCTCATAACCTTGCCGCTTCTTTCCTGTTTTGACCATTCCGGGATGTGAGGCTCGACGAAGTCTCGTCCACAAAAACATACTTTATACAAAAGCCATGCTTTGGGTCAACAAATGATCAACACAATGATCACTAAGATAGACGATCAAATAAATGATCCTATCACAATAATCAACACAATGATCATTTCAGCATCACTCAGCATGTCACATTACCAAATTGGGAATATATTGCTGATAACTTCAACTATATAACCTCTGAGCTCGTACGTCTCACAGAAGGGTGTTAAGCTAAGAGAATAAATTCTCCGCCACCACAGAAATATATTTGAAAGAAATCGGCTTTATAACTCAATTTGTAATGTCAGACATACAATCCATACAAGTCTGTTCCGGGCTCGAACAGAACCGAAGGCACTTACAAAGAAGTCCTTGCAATCCGGATATTCACTAATCACGTTCGGACTTCCCATCACATATGGAGTCTCTATACCGGGGACCAGTCGATGCAAAGACATTCGACAAGAAACCCTTTCGTTTTCGAAAATATCCGGTCTTCAACACCGGTCTTCGAATGCAATTCATACGACGTATCACATATTCGGAATGGGTTATACGACCCCATGGTCCTTTCCCGGTTAACCCGAATAGTGAGCGCTTATTTTAAAAAATAAGTGTGGCATTCAATTTCAAACAATCACAACAAATACCATTCAAGGTAAATATCGATAGCCGGTTATTGAACTATCAATGGATATGCCAACATCACCAGATTCCAAATAATTTTCCCAAATTATTTATCTTCCAAAAATATCTTTAGGGAATATAAACTTAATTTCCATTCTTTTAAAAATAAATCAATATTTATTCTTAAACCCAATTTCCCAATTCCATTTATAAATTCTATATTGAATTTACAATCCGAAATATTTATGGATATATGATTTCCATTCAATTTCTAATATTCATTTTCAATTTATCTTCAAAAAGATAAATTCCAAATATTCACTTAATATTGGAAAAGCATTTCTATACTTATTAAAAATAAGTAATTCACAGATCTTTTTATTTTCTATACTTAGAAAATATTTAATATACCCTAATCGAAATTAAGTATATACTTCATCCTTTAAGGAAATCATTCACTTAACCATATTTATTTGGGCCAAAACGAATGTTGCGTAAAACATCGTTACGACAACCCAAAATCACTAGTATAGGGATTCGAAATTAAAATAGATATATAAATCCCAATACTATACAAAACATTTCCTTTCGGAAATCATCTATTATAACAACAGTGTTAAAATCTACCATTTCCTTTTATTTCTCGAAAACATCTATTTCAACAATAAATGTTGAAATCTATGATTTCAAATCTCAACATATTTTAAAACATCATTAGATCGTTTTAATTTTATTCAAAACATCCCATTCTAAATAATTTCTTTAACATATTATTCACTATTCAAAAACGTGAATATATTGTTAACCAATTTCATTACTTCTATTCATTTTAGTTTAAGGAATTATTCACTGTCTAAAACATGAATATAACTTCATAAATAAATTGCAACAATTTACTTATCAAAATAAGTAGTTTGCGAATTTATAAAACAATGTTTATAAATTCTATTTCTATTTCTTTTATAACAACTTCCTTTTATAAATTTCCTTTATTAACTTATCTCAATTTATATCACAATGATATATTAAAAATTTCATATTATAAGTTAAATACTTATAATTTATTTGTTTATAAAATCATTCCTTTAAACTTCACAAATTTTATAAATCTTATAACTTATAAGATTCATCTATTTATCCAAAATCTTATTCTTTTAAATAACTTCACAAATTTTATAAACCTACTGTTTATAAAATTCCAATTATAACTTCACCGTTCATAATTCTATAAATTCATTCATTTGTGAAATTCATTCACAATTCATCCTAACTCTTATAAAAACTTCGTTTTATAATTCCAATATTTTAATTTACAAATATCCATTTGTAAATCCTTTAATATAAATCAATTTATTTTACTATTTTTTAAAATGCCTTTTACTCTTTTATAAATCCATCTTTTGATTTAGAAATAATCCAATTTCATAAATCCTATTTTTAAACCTTTTTATAATTTATTCAAAAATCCCAATTTTTATAAAATCGTTAATCTCTTATTTTCAAAAATCAACTTTTAACTATATTTCTCAAAATATAATTTTTATAACATTAAAATTTTAACGTTTATTTATTTAGAATGAATCAATTCTAAAGATATTTATAAAGCGTATATCTTCAAAATTACTTTAGAAATCTCTTAAAGTAAAAATCGTTATTTTTAAACTTCAAAAATTGGATCCGATGATGTAACACATCAATAGTCAATCACGATTTTCAATATCATATATCATCCATGATAAACAATCAAATATCACTATATATGAAATCAACAAATATTTGTGAGGAATCCAGTTGGATCCCTCCAACCTGTTTCCCTGCATCCACAGACATTAGCACAATACCATTCCGTTTCAAGACGGAATATCGCGGTATACGGGATTTTATAAAAATATATCCGCTTACTAACGGCGCAATAGGGTCTCATCCGCTAAAAAGAAATGCGGGAAATCAATCAACTGCAATATATACATATGCCAATATATATATAGCTATATATATAATATAATACCAATTCCACTTGAGGTGGAATATCGCAGTATATGTGTGTAATAAATAACCTCTGCTTACTAACGGCGTATAGGGTCTATTCACATCCAATATATATATAACAATCATCATTCAAACATTCAATCAACACAGTCAATCAATTTTAAATTTAACTATTAAAATTTAAATAAACAATAAAATTCCTTTTGAGTGAGAAGTTCTCACCTTTTATTCCTGTTTGCCATCCACTTCCAATTCAACTTGTTTTCTTCATTTATACCTAGTATAAATATTTACACAATTTATTAATATTCGAAACGACCGAATAATAAATTTTCGTTGTTTTTTTTTTTTTTTTGATTGTTAAAATAAATCAATAGTTTTATTTAAACCAGTTTCTTCTTTAATAAATTTATTTTAACTAAAAATTTCTTTTTAGTAACTATAATAGATAAAACAAATTTATTATTGTAAACTATTTATTTTATAACAACTTAACTAATCATTTTACTTTAAATTAATATCCTTATATCAATTTCTTTTAATTAACCTATTTAACTAAGAATTTAAATTTTAAACTAAATTCCTTTATTAGCCACTATTAAATTTCTTTTTCTTATCAATTAAAAATTTTAATTGACCAATCTTAAATTTATACAAATTTTCTGGTTTCAAACTAAAAATCTGAATTCAAACTGATTCTTCTTTAATTAATCTATTTTCCTTTCAACCAAATTTCTGTTAAATAAATTTATTTAACTAAACTTTTTACTTTCAAACTAACTTTCTTTTTTAATAAATTGTTTTTACCTTTCAACAATTTCTTTTTTTTTTTACATAAATTTATTTTAACTAAAATTATATTTTAAATAATTAAATTTCCTTTATAAATGGATTAATTAACAAGTGATTTATTTCAAACTAAGGGTTTTAATCTTTTCTTGTAAAAACAATCCATATAAATTTTAAAAACTTATATTTATTATTATTATAACTTTCTTCAAACTTTACTTTAAAATAATATGTTTTTGTTTTCCTGTAAATACTAGCAGAAATTTCTTTATTATAATTATTTATTTCCTGGAACAGCCTTTTGATAATTGAAATAATATCCAACGTATTAGGTTTATCTATATAAATAAATTTTCTATTTATATATATATAAAAAATCTGCATTTCTAACTTACTGTTAATCAATTACTGTGGCAATATCATATATTTCTTAAAATCCTATCTCTATACTTATTTGTTTCTGTTTTAACTATTTTTTTTTTTTTCATACTGTTCAACATATTAATATTCGTATACATATATTTTACTGTATGTAATTTCTTAATAAATATCATCAGGTTCAAATTCGAAAATAAACAAGTCGAGAATACCTTACTGCGAAAAAGAAGAGCACAACCCTAGCGTTGATCTTCGAACGCAACCCAATCGAGTCGCCTCCATGTTGCGTGCGCCCACCATCATCTAGTCGCCGCTGTCTTCAACGTCGAACTCGCGACCCCCACTTCCTCGCCGCAGCCTCGACATCGCGCGCCACCCCAAATCGACACAGTGTTACTTCCTTGCTCACGAACCCCCACCAAGTCGCCGCGCCTCCATGTGCGAGCACCTGCGCGTGTGCCGCCTTGCAATTGCCGTCTCCTCGCGTCGCCCCCCCCCCCCCAATGCCGCGCGCACGCGCGCCACCATCATCGCGACTATCCTCTCGTGCTCGCGATTTTTCTTTTAGGGCTTCGGCCATTGAAGTTTTTTTTTTTTTTTAATTTACTGAGGCATTGATTTGT
The DNA here is from genome assembly GCA_030765085.1 of Allium cepa. NCBI lineage: Eukaryota > Viridiplantae > Streptophyta > Magnoliopsida > Asparagales > Amaryllidaceae > Allium > Allium cepa. The sequence goes on from CM060928.1 coordinate 452,973,591, forward strand.
AATTGAAGAAGAAGGAAAGGGGGAAAAAAATACGGCTTCGGCCATTGTTCGTTGATTTGGGAGGGAGAACGAAATAAAGGAATGTCGCCATTAAATTTTTAACGAACTTCTCGATTTGATTTCAGAGTGGAGGAGGGATATTTGAAATCGAATGCAGTATCTTCTGCACGATCTTTAGCGTGATCTCGGCATGATTTTAGGCGAGATTTTAGGAAGCAACGTGCTGTATTTGACCAATTTAAATTTTTGAATTTAAATTGAATCCGATTAAACTTCAACGCGTTTACACGCCGCGTGATCACATATCAACTCCAAAAAATACGAAATTTGAAATCCGGCAATAATTCAATATTACGGATCCAATGGAACTGGTTTCGTCGAATTCCGAGACTGTGCATCGGACGGCTATTTTAAATATCGATTCAAACGATTATAATTTCAAACCGAACAATTTACTCCCAAATTGAATTCTGAAGCTTCTAAAACCTTCAATATTATCAATATGAATTTTACAAGCCTTTGAAATATTTTTAATCGGCTTAAATTTGAAGATTCAAATTTTTATTCAACTCACAACAGATTAAATTCTATAATTCAATCGTTATATTCAAAGTTATATTGAAAATTCAATCCAAACCATCCTTCAAATATTTAAAATAAATTAAATATTCTCAAATTGAATTGTTAAAAATTCTGGGTCGTTACAATCTTTCCCCTTTAAAAGAATTTTGTCCCGAAATTACAAGTTAAGAAGAATGCCCTTATCCCGTCTATTATTTTTCACAATTTAAATAGTTTTATCAACTTACTAGCCTAAATCTTTTTACTAGAGATTTATTATCATTTCAACTAGCTTTTCAACTTCAATTATAGGTTTCAAACAAATATTGTTTTCCTTAACAATTCAAGTTTAAATTCAAATTCAAATTTCAAACTTTCAAATTTTTCTCAAAATTTTTCTAACACCCTAAATTTTCGAAAAATTTCGCCAGCGTTTCCTTTGCGCGGCTAGCTCGGTACGACTACAAAATGGCACCACGGCCCCTCAGAATCAAAAAGAAAAGAGAAAAGCCAAGTGGCTAGAGAAGAAAGTCATCAAATCTCATACTAAAATTGAAATACGTACCTTTTTGTCGAGCAATTCAATTTTATCTTTGAAATCAAAATTTCCATTCCTTTATACACCTGTATAACCTGCTAGTAGTAGCATCCAAATCCAATCATTCAAACCAATTTGCCAATTCTATTGCAAAATTTCCAATATATGCTTCTTATACGTTTTTACTTCATTGTTGAAGTTATATATTCATTCTCATTCAATTTCACGTTTCAATTCAATTCACAATTTCAATTATTGAATTCTAACGATTAACTTCCATTTAGTAATTCATATTACTACTTTCAATTAGTTTCATCCACTAATTCATTTCAATATTCAATTCATCACGAATTTACTTAATTACTAACAAAGGAAATTTCAATTTATTTCTTTCTTTTTTTTTTTCTTACTTGAATTTATATACAATTCAAATTTATTTTCAAATTTAGCTCACGACTAAACTTTAATTTAACCAATTCAAATTCCCATTCATTAGTCCATGAATAAATAATTTATCAAGTTAGTTTACTTGAATTCAATCCATTTTATTTTATATATTAATGATGATAATTCAATATTATCACTTCTTAACAATCTTGCAACCATATACTATAATAATTCATAGAAAACCATTTCTTTCTATACAAAAAAAATAGTTTTGGGCAAAATTATCTTATTTACCCGATTCAAAACAATTTTATATTCACTAACAAATACGCGCTCATATCTATTATTACACTCAAACTCATTCTAGAGTACTGCTGACTCTATCTCTAACGAGTAATACCCAACGGAACCATGGTTGTCGCTTAACCAACAGCTCTGATACCACATTGTCAGGACACGATTTTTCGTTGCCGAAAAACCGAACACTGAGGGGGTTTTTAAGAAAGAAGAAAGAAAAAAAAAGAAGAGAGAAGAGATAGAAAGAAAGGAAAATAGAACGGAACAGAACAACTACTAAAAATATCAGAATCTCACAATTCGCAGCGGAACAACATATAATAATAAATGAATAATCTTTAAACAAAGAACTGTATCAGTTATTACATTACATCACATTTTATTACATCATATCATCAGAGTGTACAACAACATACATCAACAAACAGTGCAGCGGAAAAAGAAATACTATATAAGTAATATGCCATGCCATCCAGCTTGCCTCCAGCAACTCCAGAATATCCAGAATATCCTGATAAACCTAACTCTTAACTGCCCGTGTGGAAATTGGTGGGCACCCAGAGTTTAGGAAGGAAAACAATAAACTCCGAGTCAGTCATGTGACTGGTGCGAGAACTTAAAACAGTTTATTTATTTTAAAATCAAAATAGAGGAATATTTTTTTTAAAATAGATTCGCAATGCTTTTGAAAATGTAACTACCATAAGACCTCCCACCACACACACAATGCAAACGCAGACTTGGAGGAGATTTCTTCTTATGTTAGTCAAAGATGCTTGATACGCATTAAAAGAAAACATTTGATATTATTATTAGTGCATAGTGTAGAAAAATTATTTCGAAAATAAAGATATAAATCTTAGCCAGCATAGGTACCATTATATTATGCCTACTATAGCTACCTCCTGAGGAAGCAGGTTCTACAACTAAAACCGTACAAGATCGTATTGTTTCTTTGGATTTCCAACGAATGGTCAGGCCAAGGAACTTCCCATTGCCACATGAGAATGCCTCTGGATGGACATCCCCGAGAACCAAACCGGATCTCTACCAACACAAGGCCGGGTTACTCCTAACTGAGTAACAACTGACCGAATATGCCATCCCCCGGTCCTTTGGGACCTTTATCAACCGAGCGCTCGTAATCAATTCACACAATCATAAAGTGTTTTCAACATGAGTAAGTATCTGGGCTCCATACCATGATACCACCCTTTTCCAGAAGGAAATGGACACATCCTAAAGGGTGCTACCCCTCATAACCTTGCCGCTTCTTTCCTGTTTTGACCATTCCGGGATGTGAGGCTCGACGAAGTCTCGTCCACAAAAACATACTTTATACAAAAGCCATGCTTTGGGTCAACAAATGATCAACACAATGATCACTAAGATAGACGATCAAATAAATGATCCTATCACAATAATCAACACAATGATCATTTCAGCATCACTCAGCATGTCACATTACCAAATTGGGAATATATTGCTGATAACTTCAACTATATAACCTCTGAGCTCGTACGTCTCACAGAAGGGTGTTAAGCTAAGAGAATAAATTCTCCGCCACCACAGAAATATATTTGAAAGAAATCGGCTTTATAACTCAATTTGTAATGTCAGACATACAATCCATACAAGTCTGTTCCGGGCTCGAACAGAACCGAAGGCACTTACAAAGAAGTCCTTGCAATCCGGATATTCACTAATCACGTTCGGACTTCCCATCACATATGGAGTCTCTATACCGGGGACCAGTCGATGCAAAGACATTCGACAAGAAACCCTTTCGTTTTCGAAAATATCCGGTCTTCAACACCGGTCTTCGAATGCAATTCATACGACGTATCACATATTCGGAATGGGTTATACGACCCCATGGTCCTTTCCCGGTTAACCCGAATAGTGAGCGCTTATTTTAAAAAATAAGTGTGGCATTCAATTTCAAACAATCACAACAAATACCATTCAAGGTAAATATCGATAGCCGGTTATTGAACTATCAATGGATATGCCAACATCACCAGATTCCAAATAATTTTCCCAAATTATTTATCTTCCAAAAATATCTTTAGGGAATATAAACTTAATTTCCATTCTTTTAAAAATAAATCAATATTTATTCTTAAACCCAATTTCCCAATTCCATTTATAAATTCTATATTGAATTTACAATCCGAAATATTTATGGATATATGATTTCCATTCAATTTCTAATATTCATTTTCAATTTATCTTCAAAAAGATAAATTCCAAATATTCACTTAATATTGGAAAAGCATTTCTATACTTATTAAAAATAAGTAATTCACAGATCTTTTTATTTTCTATACTTAGAAAATATTTAATATACCCTAATCGAAATTAAGTATATACTTCATCCTTTAAGGAAATCATTCACTTAACCATATTTATTTGGGCCAAAACGAATGTTGCGTAAAACATCGTTACGACAACCCAAAATCACTAGTATAGGGATTCGAAATTAAAATAGATATATAAATCCCAATACTATACAAAACATTTCCTTTCGGAAATCATCTATTATAACAACAGTGTTAAAATCTACCATTTCCTTTTATTTCTCGAAAACATCTATTTCAACAATAAATGTTGAAATCTATGATTTCAAATCTCAACATATTTTAAAACATCATTAGATCGTTTTAATTTTATTCAAAACATCCCATTCTAAATAATTTCTTTAACATATTATTCACTATTCAAAAACGTGAATATATTGTTAACCAATTTCATTACTTCTATTCATTTTAGTTTAAGGAATTATTCACTGTCTAAAACATGAATATAACTTCATAAATAAATTGCAACAATTTACTTATCAAAATAAGTAGTTTGCGAATTTATAAAACAATGTTTATAAATTCTATTTCTATTTCTTTTATAACAACTTCCTTTTATAAATTTCCTTTATTAACTTATCTCAATTTATATCACAATGATATATTAAAAATTTCATATTATAAGTTAAATACTTATAATTTATTTGTTTATAAAATCATTCCTTTAAACTTCACAAATTTTATAAATCTTATAACTTATAAGATTCATCTATTTATCCAAAATCTTATTCTTTTAAATAACTTCACAAATTTTATAAACCTACTGTTTATAAAATTCCAATTATAACTTCACCGTTCATAATTCTATAAATTCATTCATTTGTGAAATTCATTCACAATTCATCCTAACTCTTATAAAAACTTCGTTTTATAATTCCAATATTTTAATTTACAAATATCCATTTGTAAATCCTTTAATATAAATCAATTTATTTTACTATTTTTTAAAATGCCTTTTACTCTTTTATAAATCCATCTTTTGATTTAGAAATAATCCAATTTCATAAATCCTATTTTTAAACCTTTTTATAATTTATTCAAAAATCCCAATTTTTATAAAATCGTTAATCTCTTATTTTCAAAAATCAACTTTTAACTATATTTCTCAAAATATAATTTTTATAACATTAAAATTTTAACGTTTATTTATTTAGAATGAATCAATTCTAAAGATATTTATAAAGCGTATATCTTCAAAATTACTTTAGAAATCTCTTAAAGTAAAAATCGTTATTTTTAAACTTCAAAAATTGGATCCGATGATGTAACACATCAATAGTCAATCACGATTTTCAATATCATATATCATCCATGATAAACAATCAAATATCACTATATATGAAATCAACAAATATTTGTGAGGAATCCAGTTGGATCCCTCCAACCTGTTTCCCTGCATCCACAGACATTAGCACAATACCATTCCGTTTCAAGACGGAATATCGCGGTATACGGGATTTTATAAAAATATATCCGCTTACTAACGGCGCAATAGGGTCTCATCCGCTAAAAAGAAATGCGGGAAATCAATCAACTGCAATATATACATATGCCAATATATATATAGCTATATATATAATATAATACCAATTCCACTTGAGGTGGAATATCGCAGTATATGTGTGTAATAAATAACCTCTGCTTACTAACGGCGTATAGGGTCTATTCACATCCAATATATATATAACAATCATCATTCAAACATTCAATCAACACAGTCAATCAATTTTAAATTTAACTATTAAAATTTAAATAAACAATAAAATTCCTTTTGAGTGAGAAGTTCTCACCTTTTATTCCTGTTTGCCATCCACTTCCAATTCAACTTGTTTTCTTCATTTATACCTAGTATAAATATTTACACAATTTATTAATATTCGAAACGACCGAATAATAAATTTTCGTTGTTTTTTTTTTTTTTTTGATTGTTAAAATAAATCAATAGTTTTATTTAAACCAGTTTCTTCTTTAATAAATTTATTTTAACTAAAAATTTCTTTTTAGTAACTATAATAGATAAAACAAATTTATTATTGTAAACTATTTATTTTATAACAACTTAACTAATCATTTTACTTTAAATTAATATCCTTATATCAATTTCTTTTAATTAACCTATTTAACTAAGAATTTAAATTTTAAACTAAATTCCTTTATTAGCCACTATTAAATTTCTTTTTCTTATCAATTAAAAATTTTAATTGACCAATCTTAAATTTATACAAATTTTCTGGTTTCAAACTAAAAATCTGAATTCAAACCGATTCTTCTTTAATTAATCTATTTTCCTTTCAACCAAATTTCTGTTAAATAAATTTATTTAACTAAACTTTTTACTTTCAAACTAACTTTCTTTTTTAATAAATTGTTTTTACCTTTCAACAATTTCTTTTTTTTTTTACATAAATTTATTTTAACTAAAATTATATTTTAAATAATTAAATTTCCTTTATAAATGGATTAATTAACAAGTGATTTATTTCAAACTAAGGGTTTTAATCTTTTCTTGTAAAAACAATCCATATAAATTTTAAAAACTTATATTTATTATTATTATAACTTTCTTCAAACTTTACTTTAAAATAATATGTTTTTGTTTTCCTGTAAATACTAGCAGAAATTTCTTTACTATAATTATTTATTTCCTGGAACAGCCTTTTGATAATTGAAATAATATCCAACGTATTAGGTTTATCTATATAAATAAATTTTCTATTTATATATATATAAAAAATCTGCATTTCTAACTTACTGTTAATCAATTACTGTGGCAATATCATATATTTCTTAAAATCCTATCTCTATACTTATTTGTTTCTGTTTTAACTATTTTTTTTTTTTTTCATACTGTTCAACATATTAATATTCGTATACATATATTTTACTGTATGTAATTTCTTAATAAATATCATCAGGTTCAAATTCGAAAATAAACAAGTCGAGAATACCTTACTGCGAAAAAGAAGAGCACAACCCTAGCGTTGATCTTCGAACGCAACCCAATCGAGTCGCCTCCATGTTGCGTGCGCCCACCATCATCTAGTCGCCGCTGTCTTCAACGTCGAACTCGCGACCCCCACTTCCTCGCCGCAGCCTCGACATCGCGCGCCACCCCAAATCGACACAGTGTTACTTCCTTGCTCACGAACCCCCACCAAGTCGCCGCGCCTCCATGTGCGAGCACCTGCGCGTGTGCCGCCTTGCAATTGCCGTCTCCTCGCGTCGCCCCCCCCCCCCAATGCCGCGCGCACGCGCGCCACCATCATCGCGACTATCCTCTCGTGCTCGCGATTTTTCTTTTAGGGCTTCGGCCATTGAAGTTTTTTTTTTTTTTAATTTACTGAGGCATTGATTTGTAATTGAAGAAGAAGGAAAGGGGGAAAAAAATACGGCTTCGGCCATTGTTCGTTGATTTGGGAGGGAGAACGAAATAAAGGAATGTCGCCATTAAATTTTTAACGAACTTCTCGATTTGATTTCAGAGTGGAGGAGGGATATTTGAAATCGAATGCAGTATCTTCTGCACGATCTTTAGCGTGATCTCGGCATGATTTTAGGCGAGATTTTAGGAAGCAACGTGCTGTATTTGACCAATTTAAATTTTTGAATTTAAATTGAATCCGATTAAACTTCAACGCGTTTACACGCCGCGTGATCACATATCAACTCCAAAAAATACGAAATTTGAAATCCGGCAATAATTCAATATTACGGATCCAATGGAACTGGTTTCGTCGAATTCCGAGACTGTGCATCGGACGGCTATTTTAAATATCGATTCAAACGATTATAATTTCAAACCGAACAATTTACTCCCAAATTGAATTCTGAAGCTTCTAAAACCTTCAATATTATCAATATGAATTTTACAAGCCTTTGAAATATTTTTAATCGGCTTAAATTTGAAGATTCAAATTTTTATTCAACTCACAACAGATTAAATTCTATAATTCAATCGTTATATTCAAAGTTATATTGAAAATTCAATCCAAACCATCCTTCAAATATTTAAAATAAATTAAATATTCTCAAATTGAATTGTTAAAAATTCTGGGTCGTTACAAAAAATAAAGTCTTCGATGCTGAAATACTCAGGCTGACCCGAGCGTAATGAAAAGACATAATACTCGAGTCAGAACTAAAAGATATTATGTAAGTTAAGTTAACAGTTAATAAATATGAGTGTAACGACTTCAGAGATGTTTACGAGATTTTACATCTCCTATCCACTGTCTAATGTGCATGCAATAACTTAAGAGATGTTCGGGATTCCATCTCCTAAGGAACTGTTAAACTATTTACTATGTAGTACAATATGCTATTATAATACGTCTGTCGGCAAAGTAAAGTTTTAAAATAGCGTTAAGGCATTACCCATATCCCCCTTAACACAATTTTATAAATGTCGCAGTCTATACACTGGTATAATTCCTCTGTAAATTGGAGGACTATCATAGGGCACTTCATAGTGTACGACACAAACCAAACTCGTAGTAGGCTCGATAAGGCATATGACAAGGCACATGAGGCAATACCAAGGTAGGATACTACTGTTTCCATAATCAGGCTTGTGGTAACGTATAGTAGCTACTACCACCCACATCGGAACACACTCCCATAATCAAATCGAGGGGTGTCCACCAAATCAATCACAAAGAAACAGATATGGTATCGAAGAAGCATGTCTGATCGGAGGTGCGACCTCACTTGGCCCAGGTATAGCTTCCGTTTTAGTCATATCAAGCTGACCCAAGGGGGTCAGGGCTACGTTCATACCTCATACAGTAGCGTCCGCCAAACCATCCTACTTCATTTTGGATTCTCCACCATGTGCACGGTTGTTAAAGTGGTTTTCAGTATTGGCAGAGAGTATGACAATATCCGATCTCGGTCTCTTTAATAACCAACGCTTATTTCACACCAGTTGGTTCTTTTACATTTCAAACGATTCATACTTCGTATCAAAATAACATATTCATTCCAAAAATCATATCACTTTCGAAACCATTATTTACCTCAAAATCCTATTCACTTTCAAATCATAATCATTTCAAAATCATATTCACTTTCGAAATCATTTTTCAACTCAAATCATATTCGTTTAAAAATCATAACCACAAAAATAGGTTAAACCGTCATAACGAAATATTCCCATTTGAATCAATTAAATCTAAATCATAACAGTTCCAACTTTAAACAATTTGAATATTGAAAGTAGTTCATATATTGAGATAGTTATGCAATAAAAATAGTTTATATTTAAAAATTGGTTATAGATTAAAATAGTTTATATATTAGAATAGTTTGTATATTAAAATAGGTTATATATTAAAAGAGTTAATATACTAGAAATAGTTTATAATAGTTTAATAGTTTAAATAGTTTAAGGATTTTAAGTGGTTAAAATAGTTCAATATAAAATGGTTTGATTATTGGAAATGGTTTATATAGTAAATAGTTTTAAAATCTAAGTTATCCAAATTTTAAAATAATAGATTTTTAAATAGTTTATATCAAATAATTAATTGGAAAATAATACCAGATTAAACTATTTCTTCCATTTCCAACAAAACTGGACCATATCCAGATTTTAAATCAACAAAACTCAATCCTAATCTTTCAATTCAAATTCTTATTAAAACCATTCAATCTATATCGATTTCTAATCTATGTTTGAACTACAAATCTAAACCAAACGTTTACAATAACTCAATTTTTGATAAATTTCATTTATATTTCAAAATCCAACTTTAAGATTTCAATTTGAATTCTTTAAACAATTAATTTAAACCAATTTCAATTTCAACTTCAACATTTTTAAAGCTTTGAATTTTAAAATAATTCAATTCGTATAAACCAAATTTTATTTCAAAATATCATTTAACTGGATTCAAAAATTAAAGATTTAAAATTATTTAATTTTACTAATCATGTGTCCGTATATAATTTTCTACCCTATGGTCAAGTGATACGGATATATATCATTTCATCCTACAATAAATTTTAAATTTACGGGTATATATCATTTCAAGATGCAATCCCAAGATAAATTAAAAATCCATAAAATCATTCGAGTTTATCATTTCAACTCATAACGATTTTTTCCTAATCTATAAGTCCACTCGGGTATGCATATTTATAACAATAGTGATTTCCTAACAATACTAAGAGAACTTGCAGTGTGATAACAACATACCAAATAAATATATATCAAATAATCCAAATGTCAAAAATTAAATATCCATCACAATGATCATTCAAATCAACCAATAAATCACAACAAATAAATTGGTTATCTATATCAGGTATTTAACTGGCAATTAAATTTCGATATTAATTTCATGGCAATTTAATTCAATAAAATTCAGATTAAACTGGAATGACAAATTTAAATATACCAAATACCAATCAATCAGTTTCTAATCACATCATTAATATAGTTTGACTAACATATGATATTTTAGTAGTCGTGAGTGGGTTAAAACACTCACCTTTGATTTTTAATCGAGTTAAAGTCCAATTAAAGCCCAAAATCTAACAGCCTTAGAATGTAGCCAAACAAGTTCCATAATGTTCGGAATCTCGATATGATCGCATTGGAAAAAGCCATGCATGAACCCGAGCTCTTATGCAAAAGTTATGACAATTAGAACATTTGAATTTAAATTTTATTAAAATAAATAAAAGAGGAAAAAAGAGTAATTTCGCATACCCCTAGATTAACCCAAGCCCACGTTCACAATTCGAACGCACTCCTACCTAAATGCAACCGCTGCCTTCATTTGCCTATCGCCGTCAATATAGCCACCAACGACCGGATCGAGTTACTTTGTCGCCATCCTCAGGTCCAGCCGCTCCCACCAGCTCCCATGACAACCCTTCCGGCCTCCACCATAACTTCCACCACACTGCCATTTGAGGAATTTTTTGGCCAACTCGATGCCGTTCTAGGCCAAGCTATCCACATGGATCGATCCCTCTCATCATCCTCTACCTCGCAGCAACCTCCGATCACCATCAAGTTGAAGATCCACCGTCCAATTGGAAACCCTAGCAATGGACGACCAAGGAAGATTGCCAATTTCTAGCCAAATGGTGATTCCATTGAAAAAATGAATTGTAGCAGAAGGTTGCACTCGTCGAGAGCTTTCCAAAGATATATAATTCAATATAGTTCGAAGAGTTTAAATTTTTGAAATAGATTTTGATTTGAAATTGAATTGGGATTTAGGGTTTCTGCCATTGGAAGGAAGGAAAAGATAAGAAGTTGATGTACGTATAGAATAAATTAAAAGGCTGCTAGGGTTTGAGAAACAAGTCTATTTATATGGACAAGCTATAAGAATGAATAACATATCGAATTGGGTCGAAACGATAACATGACCCAAAAATCCTGTTTTGTTCCCAAAACGAAAATAGGTCACCCCATATATCAAAATAGATGTTTTCGATATTTTTAAACTTAATGGAACTAGTTTCAAGTCCAAATTCCATTGTATTCAGAAGTTTGTTTTTAAAATCAGCTTATTTTAAATTGAATTCATTAAATTAATTCCTATGCGCTTCGAGCCCATACGATCAAACGACAAGTCCAATCGATACGAAACTTGAAATTCTACAATAATTCACTGTTACCGATCTGATGAAACATGTTTCATCGAAATCCGAGACAGTGGCCAAAATGGCTATTATACATGTTAATTAAATAAATTATTATTAAATTAATTTAATCACTTTTCACATTCAAATTTAATAGATGACAATTTTCATCATTTTTGATTACCTATAAATTTATAATCTTTTAAAATGAATTTCCCATGTCAAATTCAGTGTTAAATATTGCACTAATTACAGTTTTCAATTGCATTTGCATTAAATTCATTAATTATAATTTAAATTCCAAATAAATTCGTTTATTTTGATTTACGTCTTATTATTCAGTTATCTAATACCAATATGAATTCATTTGACACTATTTCACTTTTTATTATATTCTTATTCTACAGTTATCATCTTATATTTATGCAATATTTAATTACATTTAATTTTATAGATTTCTAGATTAATTTCAACGGATTAAATAATTAGATGATAAATAAGCAATTTTTACTTTTACGTAATTAAACCACATTTATAAGTTTATTGTTTACAACAAGATTATAAATCTATGTACAAATGATTGATTTCACATTATACACTAAAACCAACTAAATAAAATAACATACAATTTTATTATTAATACAACATTGAATTTATTCCTTATTTGCAATTTCTAACCAAATTAACTTTACAATTATTTCAATCGATTGAAATTACATTAAAAATAGTTGTCAAAACATTTAAACAACATTACTAAATCATATTCTAATTATTGTTCTCATTAATAAATCATAAATTTTTTATTTCTCTCAATATTAAATTGAAAATATTAATTAATTTAATATTTTTAATTATCGAAAATTACGGGTCATTACACCCAAGAAGCTTTGATACTTATGTGCTCCTAATCTGAAACGTGCATTGCTATTTGATTGTAACCAAAACACACATCCATGAAGGATAACAGCTCGTGTCCAGCCGTTGAGTCCACAAGCCGGTCTTTCTTCGACGGTAGGAAGTTGTCTTTTGGCATGCTTTATGTAAGTACGAATATCTGTGTCCACCATTTTCCATTTTCCTTCTTAACCGACATGGGATTTGATACCCATTCAGGGTATAAGGTATCATGGATAAAGACATTCGCCTTTAACTTATCCACTTCTTCTTTCAGCGTAATGGATTGCTCTGGACCTAGAATGCGTCTCTTCTGCTTTATAGAAGAGTACTTCGGAATCACATCCAATGCATGTCATGCTATCTCCAACGATATTCCACACAATCAGAATATGTCTAGCAAATACATTAAGATTTTCCCAAAGAAAACCAACTAACTCCTTTCTTAGTTATTGTTAAGCCGAGATCTGATCTTAAGGACCCAAGTAGAATCAGCCATATCAATCGAGATGTCGACCGTTGGCTTTGCCGGTGTGCCCGTGCATCCTTTGGCTCCTTTCGAGGATCCACAGACACAAAGAATTTGCTATGGCTTCCGAGCTAAGGCTTGGGCATTGATCGCTATGCATTAGTTGTCTTAATGTAGAGAGCTTTCTCTGCATCCTTCCATGTCTCTCTTCGCTTTTCCACTCTGAGCCCAGCAATGTAGCATTCACAGCCTACACTTTGGTCTCCTTGAATAGCACCCAATCGATTCTCTATTGGAAGCTTCATCATCAAGCACCAATGAGCCAATGCTATTCCAGAACTGGTAAGGGCCGAACAGTCCAAAGGCATTGTAAGCTGAATACTTATTAACAATAGCAAATGTTTGCATCCACACAATCTACAATCTCCTTCACCCAACTCCATGGATTGGTCAATTGTCCCGACAGGCTCCTTTGCCTCTCCAGTAAATATCTGAATCTTTGATTTACATGGCTTGATATCCTTTGGACTAATTTTCATTTGATCAAAGGTCCTGTTAAATATAATGTTAACCAAGCTTCATTATTAGTCAACACTCGACGTGTAATAGCTGGTCCAACAATGGCCGTAATCACCATAGAATCAAGAATTGGTGCTTCGATCTTGTCAGACTCTCTATCACAAAACACAATATCATCCGTCATCATCGTCAGCTGTTTTGCCAGAGCTCTATCTTCTATGACAAAGCATCTCTCTTGCAATTCATGCTTTAATGATGTTTTATACATTCCATCCCATTCCATCTCTTCTCCACTAGATGAGGTCCTCCAGTTATCATATCTATTGCAATCCTCCCATCGGATCGCTTGGGTCCTTATCCACTGTACCTAGGTCGATCCCTCTAGGCATTTTCCCCCTGAGGTCTAGCATCCTTTCCGATATCCTATGGATCACTCACAGACTACTAAAACTTGTTATTTCATATCAATTCTTCAATTACGTCTGTCAGGTGATGATACTCGTTGGTATTGTGTCTGTGGGAGTCATGGAAGCTGTAACGAACCCAAATTTTTATGAATTTAAATTGATAATTTAAATGAATTTTTGAATTAAAATTGTAAGTTTATCGATTTAAGGGATGCGAGTTTCCCCGATTCAAATAGAAAATATATTAAGTCAAATTTATTTGAAAATTTGCATATATGTATATATATGTGTATTTGAGCATATGTGAGTAACCTTACACCTTTAAAAATCTTTGAGTAGACTCTTGTTTATGTAGTGGTCTGGAAAGTATGTGCTTCCTATATATATAAGTGTTTGGCAACCTCTCTGCATATTGATATATGAATGTGTGTGTATGTGAATATATATGTATATATTGGATTTTAAATAAATTCTTATATAAATGATTTTGAAAAATAAATAATATACTTTGGACACAAGTATAAAAATGAATAAATAAATTGATTTAAAATTTATAAATAATGATAATTAGAGTTATATAAAATATATGTGTATATATAGAGAAATATAAAACAATAATTTTTAAAGTAAAATTTATGATAATTATTTAAACTAAAAATAGAAGTAAGTTTAAAATGCAAGAATAAGAGCAAATAAAAATATGTTATTTATCAAAATAAAGATAGTTTCTTTTATAAATTGTTTTAATTAAATAATGAGTTGTATTTAAACAATATTAATAGTATAATATTTATACAAATGGATTTTTATTGATTGAAATGGTTATTTCAGATTTATATATATATATATATATATATATATATATGTGTGTGTGTGTGTGTGTGTATGTAGGTATTTTTAAAAAAAGCTAGGATTTGTGAATTTAAAATGAAATAAATTACAAACAAATGTATTCATATGACAAGTGATAAAACAAAAGAAGAAATACACATAAGAAAAGGTATGTAAACAAACTCAGCTCAATATAAAACTGTACAAACAAGTATATTAGCATGTAAACAAGAAAGGACCTGCATTTAATGCAAGCATATCCACCCATGCCTATTATACAAATAACATTACCTGTGCAAACCAGATCATCACTCTGTACATCCTTTTCTATATATATCAACTTATTTAACTTCAGTTCGTTCAAAACATAACTAAGCAAAGCTAGAAAAGAAAAACTGAAGCAAGCATTGTTTAAAACTTAAACAAAACTCAACTTACTAACATCAACACAATCAATACCACCAGAGATCAAGAGAATAGCTTCAGCTAGCAAATACAAAACAGGTTTCAAATAAAGAAGACTCTGTTCTTATTACTGGAAAAATCAATGTGAGTGGCATATAGTTGTTCAAACTTGAATGTGTATTGCCATTGCTTTGTGTATATGCTGATGCTAGTGTATTCATTCTCTGTTAGCTACAGAGTATCAACCCACAAGAGAAAAAAAAATTCATATCTTGTTTTATAACCCATATCTGGCCTCAGTTTCAAAACAAGATTTTTGTGTTTAAGTATAGGCTGTGATTTAAAAATGGTTTTATAAGGTATAAAGGTAGGTAGAGGGAAAGATCAAGTTTTTACAGTAAAAACTTAAGTCTCTGGAAATTTCAAAATTCTTGAATTGTGGATTCAATTATATAGCTTGAATTAACAGCCCAAGATAGGATTTTTAAGAGAAATATAGTGATTTTTAGTTGTGTGTATCATGAGCAAGTGACAGTAGAACAAAATTTGCTTAAAAATCAAATTCTCGTGTTTGAGTGGTTCGTGTTGGGTGGGGTTGCTCGGGGTGCTAGACGAGCCTATGGAGATGCTAGGAAAAATGGCCGGAGTTGGTGGAAGTGATGGTGGCGTTGGCGGTAGCGGGGCAAAGTTTTTAACCCTAGTTTTAGGTGGGGCAAATCTTGACTTCGTTCGACGTCCACAATGCATCGAGTGGCACGCGACTTTGGGAGGTGGTAAAGAAGTGGTTGGCGAAGGCGTGGCCGGTGGTGGAGGTTGTCTGGTGGTCGGTGGAGGAAGCGGTGGCCGTTGACAGGTTTGTGGGGTGCGGTGTTGAAAATGTTTCCAGGTTTCCTATTTTCTTCTTTTTCGTTCGATTTTGATTTCTGGCCGATAGTGATGGGTTGATGATCGAGGTGTGTTGCCGCGATGATGGCTGATGTGATGGAGGGCTCGTCGATCGCCAGAGGAGCGTCGTGGGGCGGTGCACGCGCACAGGAACATTGCGTGTCAGGGGGAAGGAAGTGCATCAGTGGTTTATAACTGGAAGAAGAGAAAAAGAAAAAAAAAGAGAAGGGGTCGAACTCGTATTGATCCCTGATTTCTTTTTCTCGCACTGGTTTCGTGTGTTCACTCGAATTTCTTCGTGGATTTCTCGAAGCAGGTAGAGGGGGAAGTTAAGTAAATGTTTTGTTCAGGTTTTGCAAACTAAACCTGATCTGGTTGTAACTTCAAAATTAAATTTTTAATTAAGGATTGAACCAAGATTTAAAGTGAATT
Source organism: Allium cepa (assembly GCA_030765085.1). Taxonomy (NCBI): domain Eukaryota; kingdom Viridiplantae; phylum Streptophyta; class Magnoliopsida; order Asparagales; family Amaryllidaceae; genus Allium; species Allium cepa. Next base: position 452,990,175 of record CM060928.1, read on the forward strand.
TTTAAATATAAGTTCAAGTTTAGTTTGAAGTGTTGTTTGGAAATAGAGTTTTAAAATTTAATTTGCTTTAAAAAAATTTAAAAATGTTTAAGTTCAAATATGTTTAAAGAGGATTGAAATTTATAATGGAACTTCAAAGTATACAGGAAGCATTTAAACAAGTTTTAGATAAATGTTTAAATCTCAACATTTTTGTAAGTGATAAATAAATCGAAATAGGAATGAGTTTCACCTTATGTTAGCATAGAGTAAATGACTCATAATTCGTTTAGTATTAAGTTAATTAACATGGATAATTTATTTAAATAATTAAGGACTTGGATTAATTAAATAAATAATATAAGGTTAATTACTTAATTAAGGTTTAAGGATTTATTAAGTTAATTAATTTGTAAATTAAGAATTATCAATTAGATATTAATTAATAATTAAAGTTGATTTAATTAAGTGATTAAGAAATAAATTGATTTAAGGACGATATGATAAATTAAAATAAGTAATAAATTTGAGCAAAATTAATTTATCAAAGGCTAATTATAAATAAAGGTGATCAAGAATAATTATTTATTAAGGAGTAATTAATGATTAATTAAAGGATAGTTTATAAAATGTCTTAAAATTAATTGATTATCAAATCACCATGACTAGCAAATTTATTCATAGAGATTTATCAGATTTAAATTAATCAGATAATTGAATTAATCCTACCTAGCTTAGATTATAGTGGATGATTAAACTATTTAATATCCCTGTTATATGATGCTTTATGATTACCCCGATCTGTGTTATGATCTATGATGTAATTTAGTGTATGTGATATAGTTTATTATCTGTAATATATATATATATATATATATGCGAAGCTGTGTATGAAAGATAAGCGTTATAATTCATATCGCTTATCGAATATATTGTTGTATTTGATTTGTGATGATTGAATGATGTTGCACAAATTGTGTTAAAACCCTGAACCACACCATACACACACAAATATGGATTTCACGAGGAAATCGATTAAGTCACAGATTTTTGAAATAGTTAAATTTGAATTTTTTAAATTCAAATGTTTTGGAAATGGAATTGGAATAAATGTGAAAAGCTTTTGGAATGGAATTTCAAAATAGAATTTATTATTTTTGAATTACCTGATTAAGTTTTGGAATTTAAATAAGTTAATTTAAATTCAAATTCAATACTTGAAATTGAATTCTAAAATTTGAAATTAGGGATTAATGATATTATACTAGTCATGAGTTAAACCATTTTTAAAGTATTATTTTTGGAAATTTGAATTTAACTCAAGGATTTCAACTCGTATAAATGAATCAGATTTCCAAAATGAAAACTGTTGTTTTCAAATGATAAACACTTTTAGATAAGAACTGAGATTCCAGTTAATTAGGGGAATTTCAAGATTGAATAGAGAAATGATTTTCCTAAGTTAAGAATGAATTCTTTTTGAAAGCTATGAATTAAATCTGCTTATTTTTAACAGATTTAAATTGATGATTTGTTTAAATCAAATTGAAATGAAATTGTTTTGAAGGCTATAAGTTAAATCTTTGATTTAAAGATTTAACGAGTTAAATCAAATTGAAATAAAAATTGATTTGGAAAATATGTGAATGAATCTTATGTTTAAAAGATTTAAATGTGAAAATTGTTTAAACCGTTAAAGGTTGTGAAAATGAATCTTTTTGTTTAAAGATTGAAAATGGTAATTTGTTAAACCATTTGAAAGAAAGTTTGAATTATTAAGTTGTGACTTAATTGAAATCCCATATCCATATGTTTTGAAAATATTTTCGTTCACTATTCGGTTTAACCGGGAAAGGTACCTTTGTGTCGTATAACCCATTCCGAATATGTGATACGTCGTTATGGATAGCATTTGAAGACCGGTGATGAAGACCGGGTATTTGTGAAAGCGATAGGATGACCTATCGATTGTTTCTGCACCGAGTCGCGCCGGTATAGAAACTCCCTAAGTGATGGGAAAATCCGATCGGGATTGTGAATATCCGGGTTGCAAGGACTTCTTTGTAAGTGCCTTCGGTTTTGTTCGAGCCCGGAACAGACTTGTATGGATTGTATGTCTGACGTTACAAATTGAGATATAAAGCAGATTTCTTTCAAATATATTTCTGTTGGTGGCGGAGAATTTATTCTTTTAGCTTAACACCCTTCTCTGAGACGTACGAGCTCAGAGGTTATATAGTTGAAGTTATCAGCGATATATTCCCAATTTGGTAATGTGACATGCTGAGTGTTGTTGTAAATGATCATTGTGTTGATTATTGTGATAGGATCGTTTATTTGATCGTCTATCTTAGTGATCATTGTGTTGATCATTTGTTGACCCAAAGCATAGCTTTTGTATAAAGAATGTTTTTGTGGACGTGACTTCGTCGAACCTCACACCCCGGAAATGGTCAAAACAGGAAAGATGCGGCAAGGTTATGAGGGGTAGCACCCTTTAGGGTATGTACATTTCCTTTTGGATAGAGGTGGTATCATGGTATGGAGCCCAGATATTTAACCTATGTGGTTACTACGAATTTATTACTTTGTGGTTGTTGGCTATCGGGATCCCGTGAGAAAGGTCGTTTACGATCGGGGAATGGCGTGCTCGTGTCAGTAGTTACCCAGTTAGGGGTAACCCGGCCTTGTGTTGGCAGAGTTCCGGTTTGGTTCTCGGGGATGTCTTTCCAGAGGCATTCTCATGTGGCAATGGGAAGTTCCTTGGCCTGACCATTTGTTGGAAATCCAAAGAAACAATACGAAACTTGTACGGCATTAGTTGTAGAACCTATCATTCACTTATGGTGTCGCAACACTGTTTGGATGGTAGCTATAGTAGGCATACGATAATGGTCGTATGTTGGCTAAGATTTATATTCTACTTTCGAAATGAATTTTTCCTACACTATGCACTAGTAATAATATCAAGTGTTTCTTTTTAATGCGTATCAAGCATCTTTGACTATCACCGATTCTGCGTTTGCATTGTGTGTGTGTGCGGGAGGCCTTATGGTAGTCTCATTTTTCAAAAGCATTGCGAATTAACTTTGAAATATTTCTTTGAATGTTTTTAAAGATAAACTGTTTTTGTTGCTCACACCAGTCCCACGACTGATCCGGAGTTTATCGTTTCTTTCCTAAACTCTGGGTGCTCATTATTTTCTACACGAGCAGTCTAGAGTTGGGTTTTACAGATAGCTAGATATAGTGGATTATCTGGAGTTGGTTCAGTCTTTGGACCACACCAGTCTTGCTGAGCTTGGTGATATGTTATTGGGAGTTCGAGCTACTGCTGGATTGATTCTTGGAAATGGAGTTACAGTTCCGATTTGGAGTTCTTCGTTGAAGACTATTTTAGAGTTATATTGTTCCGTATGCTAGATGTTATCTATCGTTTTCTTTTCCGCTGCTGTTTATTGTATCATATCTCTGATGTATATTGATATCTATTGGATTATCTGTTGTATCAGATATTGTATCAAAGCTGTATATCAATGTATTATTCTTTTATTCCGCTGTATTGTTTACTTAATGATTGTTATAAGCTCCGACGAATCGGATTTGAACGGTCGAATCTATGGCATTCGAATACGATATGAAGTATGGATGTCGATTTTTGAGCGGGCAAAATCCGACTCGTCACAGAAGCGACAATACTTCTTATAGTGTCATTCATCTTCTATTGCCTCCCTTCGAGGCAGCTTCTTATACCTTTATGTTCCTTGCGTAGCAAGTTATGTTCTCTACAGTGTCATTCAAAGGAATATAATCCTCTAGTCTTAGATGTCTCGAACGCTTCCGAGTATTAAGCCTTCTACTTCCTATGCCCTGATTTCTTTTCTTCTGACTATTATTATTATTTCCTACATTTATTGCAACATCACTTATTCTCTCACTAGTTTGTTCAATAGCTGCATTACTTTGCATAACTTTCCTTCGATGGTCCATTACCAAGCTTCCCAAAAACCATATCTGCCTCTTCGGACCATAGTTTCCTATAGAACTCTTCCATGTTAGATGGTTGCTTCATCATTAAACACTTATTAAAGTCCGTGTCCAGATGTATCCTCTGAACCAGTGCCATTAGCAAAATCCTCTTTCATTTTATTCCCTTTTGCTATAGAAGTATTGAATCTACCTAAAAATCCATTCAAAGTCTTTCCGAAACACCGATTGATATTCAATAAGGACATTACATACTTTGTTCGAGCACCATGGAGCCTGAACTACTCCATGAACTTCTTTACTGATACATCAAACATCGATATGGATCTCGGTGTGAACTAGGTGTACCACATTGAAGACACTCCATCCAAAAAGATGGGAAAGAACCTACACCATACTATGTATGTTGCTCTGGCACCATCCATGTGCTACCCATACTTCAACAAAAGTCGTCGAGGATCTATTGTCCTTTATGCAACAACATCATAGGCATTACAAACTTTTTGGGATATTCTTCCCATAAAATAATCTCTATGAATAGAGTTCTGCTAGGTGAGGAACTCCACTCTTCATTCTTCCTCTGTTGTTTCTCTTCCATCAAACACTTTATCATATCAGTAGTTTTTTCCTCATTGGTCCATTGATCTAAAAACCGATCGTTCGAAGTAGCCCTGAGTGTTTGAATCCACAAACAGCCTCGGTTTGTTCGATGACACTTAGCCTCTCCTACCTCCAGACAGCCACATCCATGGACCTTCTATGATGCCTCACTGGTTCTATGGTGGTCATTGAGCACCTGCATTTTATACTTCAACATTTTATCAAGTTTTGTTGCTAGTGTCCTACAAATCATCCTCCCTATCCAACAAATCTACGACATTAGACAACACGCCTCCAAGGCCATCCCCATTCATCTTGGTACCAACCAGATACTTGTCGGTATCGAGTTCTCTTCCGTGAGGCCCCAACAGCCTTTTCCTTCATTTTTTGCTTCCCGTCCCTTCTGCTCTGATCAAACGCGGATGAATTCTCTTCTTTGGAACTCGAAGTTGACGCATCTCTCCTGCATTTCCTATGCCTTTGGGATCACTGGGTCAAGAAGAAAATACTTAGATCCACCTTATCAAGAAGAGCTTTTTGGCTTTCAATCATCCTCCAGTTCAACTCAGCCATCATCCTGTCAAACTCTATTTTTGTCACCATCTCTTGAGGGGTAGATGGTAGTGGAAAAGCACCTATTAGTTAGTTAGTGTCTTCATTATGGTGAGAAGCTTCATCTTCACTACCAGCAGTAGCTCTAGATCTTCCGAATCTCTTAGGGCCATTTCTTCAGGTCTACAACAAAAGGTTTTGGATCTACTTTTGGATGCTCTAATCCATGGTATTAAGCTAGATGGACTCCTAAGAAGCTCGGGCTCGGTGATAGTTATAAAAATGTTAGGCTAAAATGTGGCACAACACCCTAAATAAAATGGAAGAGAGTAGATGTAAGTAGTAGTAATAGCAAAAAAAGTAAAAGATGTGAATTTTTATAGTAGTTGGGCAAAAGCTATAGCCTATGCCCACTTTAATCTTATTATGGATTCATTATCATGAGTACAAGAGCATTGCCGATTGATTTCAACTCTAGAATAGCAAAAGTAAGCTCTAATGTGACAATGTTATGTAGAGCATAGAAGATGAAGAAACAAAGGCCAAAACGTCCTCTCTTAGTTGCTCTAGGCTTGGTTTTTATGGGAGAATCACCCATCGGAGTCGCCAGATCGTTGAAGAACATGTAAGGATCCAAATCCATGAGAATAGGGAGGGAAACACAGTCTTTCCATAGCATAAAACCTATCGATACTGACATGAATCATGTCGGTACCAAGAGGTTTTTCCTTGTACAAATCATTTCTTTTCCTTCACATTGTCTTGTGTCTTCAAGTCTTCGAGCTTTGTGCACTTTTTAGCATATGAGAGCATCTTAATACTGAAAGGTTTGGCTTTGTCCAGTACTTGTCCTTTTCTACATAGCTTTGGAGTTATTCAACTATTCTTTTAAATATAGGCCCTGAGACAACCAGTTTACATCCCTTTCACCTGATCACAACACACTTGCTCAAAATATTATTGTGGAGACCTCTCGGTACAGAGTTCTTTTCTCAACCTCTAATTACCGAGTCCTTTCCTTTGTCACATCAGGAATTCAAACTTCTTGAGTTCCCTTCCAAGGCCATTATGAGCTCGCCTTTGAGTTCTTAAACCATTTTATCTTCATCTTGATGTCTAGATTCACTTCCTACTTGGTTTAAACGCTGGATAACAACTTGAAAGACTATTTCACCTCCCACTACAAAAACGAAAACTTATATGATACATTGGATCACTGATCTTTAAAACTCTCGAATAAACCTAGTGATCTAAGTCTCAACTTTCCATTCCTTTCGAATGGAACTAATTTTCCAATGGAGAAAACTTTACTAATTAAATCATTATTAAATGACAACCTCCAAATGCTAGGACACACTTGGGTTCAAACTCACTTCAATTGTACATTTTTAATAAGGATAATATACTAAGTGGACCATGACGCTCGCCTAGGCAATTATCATATTGCTACTAAGAAGATTATCTGAATCTTCTTAAAACTAGTCGAGTCATCCTTCCCTGAAGTATCATAAGCTACCTTAAATAACTAACTATAAATAATTTTACAATGAATAAAAACCATCCAAAATAGTATATGATGCCAATTCCAATCCTTTGCTCGCTCACACAATTTCTTTGTTAAACTAGGGTCGGCCACATGACTCGTCTCATACAATCTTTGATCTGGTTTCTTAGTTTGAACATTAAAATTCCCTCACATAACTAGATCGTGCTTTGGAAATCTCCTAATCACCTCAAGAATCTGACTCAAGTGCTCGTCTTTAAGAATCAAGTGGAAAACCCTTGCAAAACCGATGCAAATCACGTAGAAATTCTTGCTCGAACTAAGGATTGGGAACTGTTATGTGAATGGAAACATGGGATTATCTCATCACCTAAGGTTTACTAACACAAAGATAAATACTTCTGACATGAATGACTATATGCAATGTGCATATGAGTCATCCGCTTGGTCTTTCCTCATTAGTGGGTATCCACCTAATCCTTGTTGGATGTAATCCAAGTCACACTTCATCAATAGCCCCACTCAACTTGAAAGCTTATGCGTCGAGTCTGAATGGCAGTACCCTCGGCCGCTACACCATTTTCAACACCTATCATGGCTGCTGGATTGTCCGCGGGAAGTGAAACATCCTTTGTGGTATCCAAATAACCTTTGAACTAATTAGGCATCCCATACTTCCTATCCATAATTGCTTGTATATCCCGTCTGCTCGTACTAATATCCTAAACGAAGATGTCTTATCAACAAGTGATAGAAATAAATTACAGTTCGGAAGACAAACGGTGTATGTAATATTATATAGTAGGAAAATACAACTATGCTCTCCCTACATATCCCATTCTAACTCAAATCTGTCTACTTTGTCCTAAGTATTGAACCTAGGTTCTATTATCAAAAGTTACAACCCATCCATTGTAATGCTCCAAAAACAATTTCGAATGACAATATCTAAATTTCAAATACCACAAAAGATAGTTTGTTAGGGAAAAATTAAAACAAAGCATCAAACCAAGGCATATCGATGAAATCTCACAGCAGAATGATAACATATAATTTACTGAATATCCATGAATGGAATATGATGAATAATATATAAAAGACTGCACCGGCGGAAGTAACTAGTAAGTAAATATTAATATAGAAAGTTAGAACAGAATAAATGATACAACAAGTCTCGTATATAAACAACGTATCTGCCATGTACTACTACAATATCTAGTATGTGTCCAAAATATTGAAATCATGCCTCCAAAATGCTCCAATTGTGCCACTTTGATAGCGTATCCTCGAAAGAACCTGACTCCCAACCTCCTCAACCAAGTATCCAAGAGTTGTCATGACATAAACAGAAAAAGACAAGGCGTAGGTCAGATATAAAGCTTGGTGTAGAGGGAACTAACTTGAAATACGATATATCAAAACTATACACACATAAAATAGGAAACCACTAATGCACAGCAGGTCCTCCCCACAAATATGGCTCGGGGATAATTCGGACAACCCATAATCAAATTAAGTAAACCCGTCTCAAAGATAGGAAATTATACCATAACATGCTCAAATCATGTAATGAACAAGTCAATGCAACTAATATAATGTAACCAATAAGTAGCGGTATACCAAGAGAAGTTAGTTTTCAAGTTAATTAAGAAAGTGTCATGTTAACATATGACAACCTATATACTGCCAACTTTTGATAGCACTAAGGCTATCAACATGTGATAGCTAATAGGATGTCAACTTGCAACTGTTATTGGAAGCCAATATGCGATAGCTCTTAAGGGAACAACCTACAATAGCCACCAACGTATGATAGTTAAACACTACTCAACATGCGATGGAATGACGAAAGCTCAACTTGTGCAGGCTTGGAGGAAAGTCAACTAGCGATAGCTTGGGGAAGTTAATTTGCGATAGCAACATAGAGCTCAACGTGCAATGACTAGTTGGGTTAACAACTTGCAATAGCTTATAAGAGCTTAACGTATGATAACTAATAAACTATCAACCTACGATTGCTAGTTGAGGGTCAACTAGTGATAGCTTAGGAAAAATCAATATGTGATGGCTTAGGTAGATCCAAATTGTGATGGCTAGGCTTGACTTGAAATGGCTTAAGGAATGCTAATATGAGAATGTTACAGTCAATATGCTATAGCTTCATAAGCAAAAATTTGATAGAGTTAGGGGTATGCCCTCAGGGTAGATTTGTAATTTATTGTAAATTATTAAATCTATAATACAATCTCGTTTAAAATAAAAGGTGTTTTATTTCTGTTATATACTTGTTATAATTAATTAATTAAAGTATATTTAACTGAAAATCCATAAATGGTGTGTTTTTGTGATAGCAATTACAATTGTTGTAGTCATGAGTATTTTAACAAAATATAATAAATACCTTGTTTTAAATATTCCTAGTCAAGGTGTGTCAAGATGAATATCAATGCATTCATTAAGACTAGAGTAAGTAACATGCTCCAAATGTCTGGCAGTGTATTACTCATGAATGTTGGGGCATAAAGAGGTTACATACTTATAGTTATTCGATAACCATGGAAGGACTTACTCGATAGTTTTTTGTTGGTTAATATAAATAAAGTCAAACATAAAATATCGATGTGACAATATTGCATGGTTTTCTTGACTTTAGAATACTGTCGAACTTCAATGTGGAAGCTCCACTTTGATTATTCTTAAATCGTGGCTCAATGTCCATCGAGTGACTCTAGTTGGGTCGAGTGGAGAAGTGAAACACTATTCAATAGAGGATTCGTCTCCTCAGTTGTATGAGGTTAGTATCACGCTTAACTGAAGTCGACTAAAAGTTAAAATCTTCGACTATAGTATTTTGGTTAATTATTATTATTAAATGAAGGACTTTGTGGTTGGACTATAAAGTTGAATATGGACAATATTGGAATTTTGAGCATTACCAAATTCCATAAGTCCTAGTGTGGTATAGTTTTGATGAAGAGAATTGGTGTAAGTATTTGTCAGTATCGGGTAATGATTAAATTAGTAAAATTGGATTTTACCGAACCTATGTGAGCGATAAATTTGGCCATAATGTCGCACTACCTGCTAAGTGACGTGTGCATTAATAAACAAAATTGTTTGATATTACAGGCTGATCAAATTTACATTAAGAGTCACACAACCGAAATGTTGAATACTCCTACTACCACCTAATTGAATTACTTATAACTATTGTAAATTAATTAAATTGACTAATATTTATGAAATATTAATTATAAAATTTTGATTAATTTGTGTTGATCAATATTAAATAGTGTGTATATAGTAAGTATAGACACACGTATCAATATACGACATCGATGTGCGTTTGAATTTGATTTAAATGCATATTTATTTGATTGGGCTTGAAGCGATTATGAGGCCCAAATAGGAGCTATTATGACCAGCTATAGGAGGGTGTAAGTGGTTGAATTTTAATTCAAAATAAGATGAAATGATAAGAGAAAAAGGAGGACCCAGATCCCTATTTTTCTCTTTAATATATTTCTATATATTCATCTCCAGCCCCACATTATTTCCTTTTAGATTTTGCTCAATCAAACCAGTCAAGGCCAATCACAACTCCATCCCTCTTCCTCCATTTCAAGCTTCTAAATATATAAATTAAATACTCAAAGATCAGTGGTTGCTACTTTCGATTTGGTTTCTCTTTCTGAAGGCTTGGATACTGATTCAAGGAGTAAATGAATTCAACATCTCAAGGTGTTTCATCTAGGCTATGGATGGGTATTAACCACATTTATATTATTTATGTTTTTATATATTTTCCATTATGTTATCATGCTACTATTATTTATGTGTATATCACACGGAATCATGTATGTTTATGCAGTTAACATTGGATGAATATGTTTAAATATATGTGTGTTAAAATATAAAAAATTGTATATATACAATTGCATATATATCATTTGGCAATAATAATAATAAATTGTATATTTTAATTTTCAGAAATAATCTTAAACATGTAATAATATTTAAAATTAGTTTGGTACATATATATATATATATATATATATATATATTCGAAATATACATATAAATTTAGCAGCACATATAAACCTAATATGTTTTTGAAAGAAAAAAGGTTAAACCATGCATGTGTGTGTATTATAATTTTTTTAAATGTAAAATCTAACTTTTACAATATTTATATATAAATATCTATAAAATATATGCAATACGTAAATATATATATTTAACAAATTCGATGTATGCTTTCGCTTCTAAGAAATTATATATATATATATAATGATTTTTGTACGGAAATCGAAATAAAAACAAAATCAAATTTAGATCTTAAGATTTAAATAAAATAATATTGGTTTTTTGGTCGAATTTATACATATATATAATTATTTATTTACATCAAAACATATATATATTATATAATTCTTAATACTAATTTAATATGCATATATATGATTATGTCTGTGTGTGTGTGTGTGTGTATATAAATACAAGTTTTGAAACACACATGCAAATACATACATATATATTTATATATTATACATATTTAAAATTTATATACTAATTTAAATTAGAATTTATTAGTATTTACTATGCAGATCTAGATCTAAAATTTGAACTTTAAATTTGAATTTGAATTTATAATTATTTATTTCAAATTTATAATCACTACATATTATAATATTAACTATATGTATATACATATATATATTTACATAAGCTTATATATTTTATGAAAATATTTATAGTATATTGAATTACACACATACACATGCACGCGCACACACACACACACATATATATATATATAACACTTACATATTAGATGACATATATGTATATGAAGGGGCTAATATGTCTCTTTTGGTGTAAATCCCAAGATTTACATATAGACATGTTCCTTGTACACTATTCATATTACATGTGCACGTACACACATATGTGTATATGATACATATATTATATTGTATATTAAACATAACATTAATATAAAACTTTATTTATAAATTAATAAAATATTGATTTTATTTAAAAATAAATTTGATAAGATCTAAATAAATTTAGACTGCATAGGCCCAGTAAGATCTGAATGGAATAATTTTTTTAATTTACTCATTTACCCACTGCACTCTGGCTCAGATTCAATAATGGCATTGGAGCCTAATAGCTTATACGATCAACATTAGTCATGCTAGGACTAACTGATTAGGCTTACCCATTTAGTATGGTATCTAAAAAGGTAATGTCTAAGGTTGGGTTTAGGTAATCAAGTACTCTACCCTACCTAGCAGCCGACCTAGTCCAAAAGGTAAAATAAGCCCAAAAGGTTATTCCTAATAGAAAAGCCCCATGAACTAGACATAGGGCTAATTTTTAAAAAAATTAGAAATTAACACAAAACTTTAAATTCAAAAGTTAAATTTAAAATAAGAAACATATTATAAATGTTTTAACATAATTTTCAAAAGTATTTTAAAATATAATGTTATATAAAAATTTCAAAAATATTAATAAGATTAATAAAACAAATATATTAATTAAATATTTAATTCATTAATTATATATGATATACTATGATATATGTTGCATTAACTTGAATTGTCTATGATAATGTAAGTATGTATAAATACATATATATAAGAAGAGTTTTCAAAATAAAAAATATTTAATTAAATAAATTTATTAGAAGTTAATTAATAAATAATGTAGTACGTATATATAAAGGTATGTATGTATAACTATAAGTGTATAAATATCCAATATACAATGTTATAATTGAATAATATAAAATTAATGAAATGTTAATTAATTAAATTAATTATATAATATTTAATTAATATAATATTATACATAAGACTATTATATAAGTTAATTAAATTATAAATGTTATACAACATGTTAAGCCTTATATAATACGAATGTGAAAATTAAATGTGGAACATTATGAAACCCTAAGTAGACCTAAGGGATAACATACACATATATAAGTATACCATGATTTCTGATGTTTCCGACACTTGGATCACGAAGATATTTCATAAGAAATACATTATTCCATAAGTTGGTATTATTGAATATAATATATTAAAGATTATGAATCTTTAATAGAAAGTAGTCCTCTGCCACTTATATATATTAACAAATTAGTTGCATACTCCTTGGTTATTCAGCTTTCCTCAAGTTAGGGATGTTATGTGTAGCACTATTAATAAATAGAATAGACGAGGCAAAATAACTGCACGTGTTTTTCAAGCTTTCCTCTAAATATGTGCATTATACTTAGGCCATCGCGAAATGTTAGTATGAGTAAATAATCTCTCTTTATTTGTTGAGTTCTACTCAGGTAAAGATGAAACTAGGACAAGGGACCACATGTTAGGAGTTGTATATGATACAACCGATAAGGAGTTATCCATCATATAAGGGAGTATGATTTGTTAAGCTTTCCTTAAGATCAGAATCCAAAGGCATACGAGTCCTAACACCCACTAGTGAAGTGGTAAGACTTTTATATTGCATTTTAGGGTTTAGAGAAACATAAAAGACTAGTGGGAGCTTATTAGTAAATGAAATATAAAGTTTAACCTTACTAATATTATAAGAACGTCTACTATGAAATTGTCCTAATTTACTAAGTTAAAACTTGAAGAAAAATGTCTACACCCAAATTATTTTTTGAAAATGACAAAATCACCAGATCTAACAATGTTGACAAGCTAAGAGTGATAAAGATGCATTAACTTATGAACATATTTGGTTATTGATACCTCCAAAAGAACAACCCATTGATGATGCAGACCATAAGCTAAGACCTGCTTATGATAAATAGGTTTCAGATATAGAGATTGCCCAAGATTTCATGATCTCTACGTTAGAAAAGTCATTGTAGAGGTAGCATGAAAACATGTATGTCAATGAGATTTTCGATAGTCTCATGGCTCTTTTTGGTGAATTGTCTCATTCTGTAAGGTAAAAACTTTTAAAGAAACTGTCCAATACCAAAATTACCAAGGGATGAAAAGTGGATAATTACATTCTAACGATGAAAGGGTATATTAATAGACTTGCACAGTTAAATGTAGCCATAAGCAACGAAATGTAGTCACACTTGATCCTTGGTTTTCATACTCCCCAGTATGAGCTGTTCATATTAAACTATAATGTGAATCGGTTGAATGTAAGCCTTATGGCATCAAAATGTTGAGACGGCCGAGTCTTCGTCCACGGATCAAGGAGTTGTACTTGAAGTTAAGGGGAATGCTACATCTTCAAAAGGTTTGAAGAAGCAGGAAAGGGTTTAACAAGAAAAATAAGAAGACCGCTGCTAAGTGTCATCATTGTCACAAGAAGGGTCATTGGAAATGAAATAGTTTGGAGTACTTAAAGATCATTAGAGAAGAAGCATAATGGTTCCTCCGCTCCATCAATTATATTTAAGATTCAAAATTGTTTTGTAGTCAATAAATTATCTTGAGTAATAGATACTGGATTTGGAACTCACATATGTAATTTGTTATTGGGGTCTATAAACTGGCATTGCATGACAAAGGAAGAAACGAGGCTTCAAGTTGCTGATGGGTCTATTGTACATGCAATAGTAGTTGGAGATTTTCATTTGATTTTTCCGAGTGGATTTCTTTTAATATTAAATAATTGCTATTATGTAATAGACTTTATTTATAGAATTATTTCTACGTCTGGATTGCTTAAGACTAGTTATATTTTTCACTGTGTTAATAATGTTATGAACATTATTTTAGATGGTAATAAAGTCTGTGATGGTATTATGGATAATGACATCTATGCGATCAATACAAACTATGTCTGTTCTGTGAGTAGTGCTTCGAATAACAATATAAATAAAAATTATCTTTGGCACTGTAGGCTTGATCACATAAGTGAAAAACAATTACATAAATTGAAAAGCGAAGGTGTAGCAACCCGCCGTGAAATGGACCAAAATTCCAACCTAGAAAAGGCCCATCGAAACATAGACCCATCTCAAAGCCAGCCATTGGTTGATAAAAAGAAAAATAAAGAGCTCTTTATCTATGCATTCAAAATCTTATAGAGGAAGGATAAAACATAATAATAACAACAGTACCCATTTTATTCAAACTTCAAAATGTAATTGAAAACCATAAATTATATTCATAATCACCGCTATATATCTGTGGTAGCAATATACGAATAGACAATATCATTTTTATTTCATGGGTACATCAAAAACTATAGAAAATAACATGTAAATAAATAGACCACTACCACAAGTCTTATCAACGTCTCCTCCTTGAGCATCGCCCTTCTTAACCTGTGTTGTAATGAGGAAGGAGTCAGAACAAAATATGTTTGGTGAATAAATTTTTTAAGCCTTACTATCTTAGTACTTGGGCAGTATAATTTAAATTGACTTCCCACTAGTAACTATCTAGCTGATATTGCATGGAATCTCTTTAGCCACTTAATAATTCCTATTGAAGTGGGCCCATTCCTGAGATATCCTTTACTGTGCCTAACCCATAACCTCGACCATTTACTACTTCCTACACTAAGAAGAGGCAAGCCCTTACACAACCACTTAATACCTTTAATCTCTAAAACGGGTCCTTCGTATTATGACCCATATTCCACGACGACGTCTCACATTTGTACAACTATTCATAGGTACTGGTAGCCAGATTAAATGGGCAAATTTACTCTACAGAATTCAAGACTAACCTTGCATCATCGTAGTAACTTATTGTAGACGATATCTCACATCAGCCCCAAAGTCACACTATAGGTAGCCAGATTAGCTGGCCAGAATTCTATTTACTTTTGGCTAACCTTGCATCCCTATAACTTAGTCGTAATCTATACCACACTCTATATATATTATACACATCTCACCATTTCCATAATTAAGGACTTATAATCTTTCGTATTTCGCCTTTAAAATTAATTAATTTCCTAAGAGGGATTTAATAAAATTAATAACCTCTTTAACAACTTCATAATACATTATAATTATACATTAATTATGCTAATATATATGTATATGAATGCACGCCTAACTATTTCTAAAGGTGTGGAACTTATGCCCTAAATTAGCATTTAGATGTCAACTCTTTTAATAATTATACAAGTCGCATTTCATATTATCAACAATGCCAAAATTCCAATATTCATATCCAAAATTCCAATCAATAGACTTATATACAATAAAAATTTAAACTCAAATTTTTACATCAAAATAATGGAATATGTTGATAACAGAAACCTACAATTCCAAGTTTGCACTCTATTCAACTCCTTTTTCACATAAAAATATACATAGAAATTTCTATTTCATTCATGGGACTAAACGGTGCAAAGACTATGAATAAAATTTATACCTTACACAAATTCAAAGAAAAAGAATAAGAAGTGCAGTAGAAGGTAAAATTATCAAAAACTACAAATATACACAATTCATGTTATTTTGACATAAATAACTAATATTTCAACCTAGAATTGACATTTCGCATCGAAGGAGTTTTGGGGGTTTATTATATGAAGTTTTTTCAAACCAAAACTCCCCAAGGCATGTTTAACCTAAACTACTCTAATCAACTATTAAAATAGCAAAGCTAAGATTTCCACTGACAGTGTATCCTTAGCCTTGCCTCCTTTGGATTTGACATGCCTTTAACAATCTCTTTCAGATCTCTTCTTTCTGATATATACAACAAAAGATTTGTACATATAAATTAGATTCAAAAAGCTGGAAAAGAATAGGTTGGGAATAGAAAATAAAATAGATATATAGAATTTCTTACTTGAAACCCAATGAAGTTAAGGGATGAATTATAGAGCTTTAGGCTCCCAAAATAATTTGTGAATGAAACTGAGGGGCAGGACTCTTATTTATAGTGGTTAGAATGCACTAGAACCGTCGGATTTTGGTTAGTTTAAAATAATAAAAATCTAAACATTCAAAATGCTCAAAACCCTAGCTCCACTAGTCGAATGCCTCTACCTTTGTAACAACCCGCATATTTTACGATTGAGTATTTAAATATTTTATTTAAATATTTCATCGTTAGTCGGATTAAAGTCCGAAAAACTACTTTTTGCAAACAGTCAAATTAGGACTCGAGACCACCCCCATTGAGTTCAAAATGACGTTTGCAATCTTTTTAAGTATAAACTTTGATATGTTTGGAGTTAGTGGAATTTTGCTACTTTTTCACTTAGGGCTTTGGTTTGGGCTGAGCCCACTAACCCCACTTATTAACTCGGTCCCAACCCTCTTCTCTTTATTTACTTTATTTCTATTTTCCTAATACTCAAGCTTTTACATCAATGGAGAGTGGAATGGGAAATTAAAACTCAAGCCCTAGTTTTCTTTTGCAAATCAAGCTCTAGCTCCAAACTAATAGAAGAAACTTTGGTAAGCCTCTCTTCTTCTTCTTCTCCAACTCATTCTTTTATCAATTTCAGAAATTCCTAAACCTAACTTTGGGAATGTTCTTCCTTTTGAGCATAGATTCAAGCTCATTTGGGTTGTGTGGAAGAGTGGTGGATTCTCCCTTTTGCTTTCAAGTTTCTTCTTCATTGTTTTTGTGAAAATGTGAGATTTTTATCTCACATCTATGACTATAATTATCTTTGGTTGTTGGGTATGAATTCCTAACACTTCTTCATGTGCATTTGCTCTTGATTTGGATTGGTTTTGTGAATATTTCAATTTTTGGGGTTTTAAGTCAAATTTGTGTGAAAATCCTTTTATGGATGTTTGATCATGCTATGGATGATGCATCGAGGAGCATATAGGGTTGGGTTGCCGATTGGCATAAACCCTTAGAGCCAATGTTCGTCCGGTTGCATTTTGGAAGAGTTTGCTCTTCATTTGGATAGGCTGAAAACCAGTCCAGGCATGATTCAGTCGACTGAAATCTCTGTTCAGTCGACTGAACCTGGAACCCGAAAGTTTCCAGGCATGATTCAGTCGACTGAATCCTCTGTTTAGTCGACTGAACGTGGAAACAGAAAGTTTCCTGAACCTGGAAAATTTCCAGGCACAGGGTCAGCCGACTGAAAACTCTGTTCAGTTGACTGAACCTGTTGTTTCAGTCCAGTTTGCCTTTTTGGATTGAATTTCCAGTTTAAATCGATTCGTGATGATCCAATTTGTTGTTATCATTTATTATGACTTTGATGACTCCTTTTTAGGGATTTTTGAATATCCATTTTGATGGATTCTTTATCGATTTGTTTGGAATTTATTCACGTCTTCGTATGTGAATTTTGATGATCGATTATTCTACTATCATCTTTGTGATTTGTCACTTCAAAATATACAAAGGTTTCAATACTAGTAGTAAATATCAAAACTCTTTCTTCAAATGATTTCAACACTATTTTATTACAAAGCTCGTTTTCTCAAACCGATTTCCAATCTATTAGTATATACAAACCTTTAACTCACTCGTATGAGAAATCTAATTAAACGACTTAGTAAAACAAGTGGTATGAAACGCTTGCGTTTACTTCGTTGGTTAATTCTTGGACTTGTTCGATTGAATCTTTTGTGACAATTTTCTAGTGAAGATCTACAGTTTGTTCGTAAATATTTGAGTTAAGCAAGTGGTTATGGGACATGAAGCTAAACTTTTATATTTACTAACTTAGTGTAATTGACATTTCTTGATGACCATGACGATCATTTTTGTGATTTAGACTAGCAATTGTGCGATGTCTCTTTGTCTGCGAGGGAGACTAGACCCCGTTTCTGTGTGATTTCGACTCACACATGTGGGGTAGCGCCCCATGGTCTTCGGTCCGTTCGTGTGTCAAAAATTAATGGCTAGCTACCATGAGATAGCGTCTCGTTCGTGTGATACATATGTTGGTGAGTTTTCATGCTCCCGTTCGTGTGATAGGCCTCCCCCTTTTTATGATTTCTGGATTTCGTGTGCTGAATTCTGGAATTTATGCTTCACCAATTTTAGTGATTTTCGTTGATATGATTTATCAATTTTTGTGGATGGGTGAACTCGTGTGTCATTGACTTGTTGTGAATACAAGTTTTGGGTATGATACCCTTTTTGGATCTTTATGGAGATTCTTGTGATATTGATTAATCTCATGTTGATTTTCAGTTACATACTTATAGTAGTATGCCATTATGGTTGTCATATGTTTATGCCATATCTCTTACTCTATATCATGTCATCTGATATTTATAGCTAGACTGATCCGTTTATTATTTTCTTATTAAATAATACTCGGGTCAGACCGAGATGTTACAGGTGCTTCTGCTTGACTTCACTTCTAGGATTATCTCCTTGACTTTTGGCCAACTACTTAGATTAGTAGTTTTTGGACATATACATTTGAGATATAGACTCTATGATGAATACTTATTCTTTTGTATAGCACATGTTGCTATTCTTTTGGGTTATTGTGGATCTTTCTGACCACTACTCTTATGTACACTTTCATGTGTTATATATTCATATCTTTTTCCGCCTTTGTGATATGGATGTCTGTGACTGATTTGTGTTATGTTTATTTCTATATTTGTTTCCAAAGATTATTATAGCCACTGTGTAGTAGCTTTGAGTTTGTATCGGTGTGTCGGATTTCCTCTCGAAATCAAATGCATGTTATACTATCTGACATAGCGGTGCTCGCTCAAAGCAATTGCACGGAGGGTCGCTCCTCAACAGCCTTATTCTCCACGCTAATTGACAGCATTGCTCCATAGTGTTCTTGGCTAGCGTGGGTATAGAGGTGGGACGTCAAAGATTGGTATCAGAGCCAAACTTCGGAAAAATGTAGAATAATTTAACAAGGATCATCGTCCTAAGTCCATCTTGGGAGTCGTGCCTTAGGATTTAATTCGTGTCTTCGTACCATTCTATCCTATTTTCTTTTATGATTCCTTGTTTTATTTATCAAGGTTGCTTGATATTCATTTGGTGAATAACCTTTTTCTTCTTCTTTCTTTCTTTCTAAAGGAAGGGAAATGGTTAGACCAGGCCATCCCAGCGCCGGTCAATCTAGTGCTACTCCCCAAGATGGAGTTTTTATGTCTGCCCAGCAGCTTCTTGATTTAGTTAAGAATGCTCAAGTAGCTGGTTCTAATTCGAAACCTACTAACCCTAAGTCTTGATTTGCACGCTTGTGCAACGATTACACCAACTTGGGTGGGAAGCCATTCAAAGGTTCTGAAACTATTATTGAAGTCCAGGCTTGGTTAAGAACATGCGATCGAATCTTTTCTCGCATGAACCTCATTGATCTTCACCGAGTTCAGGTGGCCTCTAGTATGCTCCAA
Organism: Allium cepa; assembly: GCA_030765085.1. NCBI lineage: Eukaryota > Viridiplantae > Streptophyta > Magnoliopsida > Asparagales > Amaryllidaceae > Allium > Allium cepa. The sequence continues at coordinate 453,010,109 of CM060928.1, forward strand.
GAAAGAGCATTGGGCTGGTATGAACTTCTTATTTCTGAAATCAATGAAGCGGATCTCACCTGGGTGCAATTCCGGGAACGCTTTGAATTAAAATTTGTGCCAGAAGCTGAGAAGGTGACTTCGGCTCGCCGTTTTATAGACCTTGTTCAAGGTGAATCCTCCGTGACTGATTATGTTGCGTCTTTCGAGTCACTTTCCAAATATGGGGTTGAATACATCAACAACCAATTGAAGAAGAACCAAAAAAATTTCTATGGCTTAAACAAAAATCTCAAAATGCCATTACTTCTAAAATTAGAAGTTCCCTTCGACCAACTTATTGATATCGCTCTTCGTCTTGAAGAGGCGGATAGGGAAAGCGATGTTGAAGTTGTGGGTTCCAATCCAAACTTCAACAACAAGAAGAGGCCAAACAAATTCAAAGGTCTTTATCCCAACAAAAAGGGTAAGCAAGCAACTCCTGTTGCAAAGGCTCCTTCTCCTAGTAGTGGGAAATGCTTCAACTGTGGGTCTAGGGACCATTTTGCAAACAAGTGTTCAAAGCCCCGTTGTTGTCGCTATTGTAAGAGCCCGGATCATTATATACATCAATGCCTCAAACTTGAAGGCAAGAAGGAGGGAAAGTTAAATGTTGCTCAAGCCCCTGGAAACACATCTCGTGGTCAAGGTACATCTCATTCTATCCTGGATGGTATTATTAGATTTCGTGATCAACCTATTCGAGTTCTTTTTGATACGGGAGCATCCCATTCTTTTATATCAAAAGAGCTTGTTGATACTTTTTCTTTAAGTGTTGTTGCTTTAATGACTTCTTTGAGAATTGCGAATCCGGTTGGTGGATCCGCAACACTCAGTTTATTGTGTAAGGATGTCGAGATTATTTTATGTGATTTTTCTTTCCTAGCCGATTTGCATGTCATGCGTAATTTAGGCTTCGGAATGATTTTGGGTATGGATTGGCTTAACCGTTATGAAGCTCAAATCCTATGTCCTGAGCAGACTATTTATCTTCGACACCCTCAATCTGTTGAGCAGATTTCTATTGTACTTAAAGATCCAGATTCCGACTTGACAACATCTTTATATTCTTTAAATCCTCATGATGACGATAATGATGATGAGGAAGATATTATTTCTCTTATTCACGTTGTTCGTGAATTTTCCGACATATTTGAGCCCGTTTTAGGATTACCACCTTAGCGAGCAATTGAGTTCAAAATTAATCTTAATCCTGGAGCTCAACCTATTACTCGTCCTCCTTATCGCATGTCCAATAAGGAAAATGAAGAGATGCGCAAACAATTATCTGAATTGGAGACGAAGCAATTTATTCGCTCTAGTTCCTCGCCTTGGGGAGCTTCGGCAATTTTTGTGAAGAAATCTGATGTTACTCTTAGACTTTGCATTGATTATCGCAAGCTTAATGATCTTACTATCAAAAATAAATATCCTTTACCTCGGATTGATGACCTATTCGATCAACTTAGTGGTGCTAGAGTCTTTTCACAATTGGACTTGGCAACCGGTTTTCATCAGCTTCGTATTGCAGAGGATAGCATTCCTTTGACATCGTTCCGTACTCGGTATGGATCTTATGAATGGCTTGTTATGCCATTTTGGGTTAACGAATGCCCCGGCTTATTTCGTTGACTTAATGAATCAAGTTTTCAAAGACTTCCTCGATCGATTTGTTCTCATCTTTATTGATGATATTCTTGTGTATTCAAAAACCGAGGAGGAGCATGAAAAGCATCCTCGGATTGTGTTGGAAACTCTTAAGAGTAATCAATTAAAGGCAAAGTTTTCTAAATGCCACTTTTGGCAATCTCGTGTGAAGTTTTTCAGTCATATTATTTACGAATCTGGAATTTCCGTGGATCCTTCAAAGATTGAAGCGATTCAAGATTGGAAGAGACTGGAGAGTGTGACGGAGATTCGTAGTTTTCTTGGATTGGCGGGTTATTACCGCTGTTTTATCAAAGACTTTTCTAAGATTGTCGTGCCTCTCTCTAGCTTAACGAAGAAAGGTGTTAAATACATTTGGTCGGACAAATGTGAAGCTTCTTTTCAGAAACTAAAGGAACTACTTTCTGATGCTCCTATTCTTGTTATTCCCGAGGGGAATCAAGATTTCGTTGTTTATACCGATGCTAGTCGCGTTGGTTTGGGTGCCGTTCTTATGCAAAGAGAACGTGTTATTGCTTATGCTTCTAGGCAATTGAAGCCAGCCGAGACTAGATATGCCACACATGATTTAGAGCTCGCGGCTATTGTTTTCGCCCTTCGTATTTGGCGTCATTATCTTTTGGGAGAAAAATTTATTCTTTACACCGATCATAAATCTTTGAAATATTTATTCTCTCAAAAGGGACTTAATTTGCGTCAACAGCGTTGGCTCGAATTCCTTGCATCTTATGATCTTGATATTCTTTATACTCCCGGGAGGGGAAATCGAGTTGCCCATGCACTTAGTCGCAAGCAACAAGCGGTTGTTTCCATGATGATATCCGAATGGAATGATCTCGAGGTTTTATCCACCTGTGAAATTCGAGACCATGTTTCCGATTTATGTTCATCTTTTGTTTTATGTAGCCTTGAGGCTCATCCTTCTCTTTTAGACCGCATTCTTGAAGCTCAAAGGCTAGATCCCGAATTGGCTCTTCTTGGCCAAAATATTAAGGATAAAATTGATATTGAAGGTTTGAAAGACTTTGATATCGATTCTCATGGCGGCATTCGGAAATTTGGTAGACTTATCGTGCCAAATATTAGTGATCTTCGTAAAGATATTTTAGAAGATTCTCATCATTCTAAATTTACCATTCATCCCGGTAGTAGTAAAATGTACGCGGATATGAAGCGGCTTTATTATTGGGAGGGAATGAAATTTGATATTGCTAACTTTGTTAAGTGTTGCATGACTTGCCAACTCATTAAGGCCGAACATCAAAGGCCCGGTGGGTTATTGCAACCTTTAGAAATTCCAATTTGGAAGTGGGATCAAATTTCCATGGATTTTATAGACGACCTTCCCCGTTCTCGTTCGAGTCATGATAGCTTATAGGTTATAGTTGATAGGCTTACTAAATCTGCCCATTTTATTCCCGTTCGGTCCAATCGGACCGTACCTCTTTTGGCCAAACTTTTTACTAAAGAAATTGTTAAATTGCATGGAGTTCCTACTTTTATTATCAGTGATTGTGATCCATTGTTTACTAGTGGATTTTGGAAGAGTCTTCAAAAAGCTTTGGGAACAAAGCTTAATTTTAGCACCGCTTATCATCCTCAGTCCGATGGACAAACCGAAAGTGTGAATCAAACTCTTGAAGATCTTCTTCGTGCATGTGTTCTTGATTTTGGTGGAAGCTGGGAAGATCATATTTCTCTTGTTGAGTTTTCCTATAATAATAGCTTCCAATCTAGTATTGGTATGGCACCTTTCGAGGCACTCTATGGAAGGCCATGCCGATCTCCTTCTTGTTGGCTTGAGGCCGGTGAGAAGCTGGTTTTAGGTCCAGATTTTATTCGTGATTCCACAGAAAAGATTGACCTTATTCGTCATAGGATGAAAGTAGCCCAGAGTAGACAAAGATCCTATGCCGATAACCGGAGAAGGAAATTAGAATTTTCTATGGGTAATCTTGTGTTTATTCGTATTTCACCTATGAAGGGTGTTGTACGTTTCAGTCGATCGGGAAAATTAGCACCTCGATATATTGGTCCATTTCCCATCACCGAACGTATTGGTTCTGTGGCTTATCGCCTTTTATTACCGGCTCAGTTTTCTTCTATTCATGACGTGTTTCGCGTTTCTCAATTACGGAAGTGCCTTCGAGATTCCGATTTTATTCTTGAGCCCGGTGTTATGGAAGAAATTGAAGTTTCACCTAATTTAACTTATGAGCAACATCCTATTCGTATTATTGCTTCGGAGGTCAAGCGCCTTCGAAATAAAGATGTTCCGCTTGTTAAAGTCCAATGGTCCTCAAATCCTAAGAATTGCTCTTGGGAATCTAGAGAGTTTATCGAGCGAACACATCCGGACTTACTTTCTCGTGCTCTTCGAGGTGAATTTCTTATTTCAACTTTTGTGTTGATACACTTTCATGGTTGTTACCTGGTATTTTCTTCTTAAATATTGCGAGGACGCAATTTCTTTAAGGAGGGGAGTCTGTAACAACCCGCATATTTTACGATTAAGTATTTAAATATTTTATTTAAATATTTCATCGTTGGTCGGATTAAAATCTGAAAAGCTACTTTTTGCAAACAGTCAAAGTAGGACTCGAGACCACCCCCATTGAGTTCAAAATGACGTTTGCGATCTTTTTAAGTATAAACTTTGATATGTTTGGAGTTAGTGGAATTTTGCTACTTTTTCACTTAGGGCTTTGGTTTGGGCTGAGCCCATTAACCCCACTTATTAACTCAGTCCCAACCCTCTCCTCTTTATTTACTTTCTTTCTATTTTGTAATACTCAAGCTTTTACATCAATGGAGAGTGGAATGGGAAATTAAAACTCAAGCCCTAGTTTTCTTTTGCAAATCAAGCTCTTGCTCCAAACTAATAGAAGAAACTTTCGTAAGCCTCTCTTCTTCTTCTCCAACTCATTCTTTTTATCAATTTCAGAAATTCCTAAACCTAACTTTCGGAATGTTCTTCCTTTTGAGCATAGATTCAAGCTCATTTGGGTTGTGTGGAAGCGTGGTTGATTCTCTCTTTTGCTTTCAAGCTTCTTCTTCATTGTTTTTGTGAAAAGGTGAGATTTTTATCTCACATCTATGACTATAATTATCTTTGGTTGTTGGGTATGAATTCCTAACACTTCTTCATGTGCATTTGCTCTTGATTTGGATTGGTTTTGTGAATATTTCAATTTTTGGGGTTTTAAGTCAAATTTGTGTGAAAATCCTTTTATGGATGTTTGATCATGCTTTGGATGATGCATCGAGGAGCATATAGGGTTGGGTTGCCGATTGGCATAAACCCTTAGAGCCCATGTTCGTCCGGTTGCATTTTGGAAGAGTTTGCTCTTCATTTGGATAGGCTGAAAAACAGCCCAGGCATGATTCAGTCGACTGAACCTGGAACCCGAAAGTTTCCAGGCATGATTCAGTCGACTGAATCCTCTGTTCAGTCGACTGAACCTGAAAATAGAAAGTTTCCTGAACCTGGAAAATTTCCAGGCACAGGGTCAGTCGACTGAAAACTCTGTTCAGTCGACTGAACCTGCTGTTTCAGTCCAGTTTGCCTTTTTGGATTGAATTTTCAATTTAAATCGATTCGTGATGATCCAATTTTTTGTTATCATTTATTATGACTTTGTATGACTCCTTTTTAAGGATTTTTGAATATCCATTTTGATGGATTCTTTATCGATTTGTTTGGAATTTATTCACGTCTTCGTATGTGAATTTTGATGATCGATTGTTCTACTATCATCTTTGTGATTTGTCACTTCAAAATATACAAAGGTTTCAATACTAGTAGTAAATATCAAAACTCTTTCTTCAAATGATTGCAACACTATTTTATTACAAAGCTCGTTTTCTCAAACCAATTTCCAATCTATTAGTATATACAAACCTTTAACTCACTCGTATGAGAAATCTAATTAAACGACTTAGTACAACAAGTGGTATGAAACGCTTGCGTTTACTTCGTTGGTTAATTCTTGGACTTGTTCGATTGAATCTTTTGTGACAATTTTCTAGTGAAGATCTACAGTTTGTTCATAAATATTTGAGTTAAGCAAGTGGTTACGGGACATGAAGCTAAAATTTATATTTACTAACTTAGTGTAATTGACACTTCTTGATGATCATGACGATCATTTTTTTGATTTAGACTAGCAACTGTGTGATGTCTCTTTGTCTGCGAGGGAGACTAGACCCCGTTTCTTTGTGATTTCGACTCATACATGTGGGGTAGCGCCCCATGGTCTTCGGACCGTTCGTGTGTCAAAAATTAATGGCTAGCTACCATGAGATAGCGTCTCGTTCGTGTGATACGTATGTTGGTGAGTTTTCATGCTCCCATTTGTGTGATAGGCCTCTCCCTTTTTATGATTTCTGGATTTCGTGTGTTGAATTCTGGAATTTATGCTTCACCAATTTTAGTGATTTTCGTTGATATGATTTATCAATTTTTGTGGATGGGTGAACTCGTGTGTCATTGACTTGTTGTGAATACAAGTTTTGGGTATGATACCCTTTTTGGATCTTTGTGAAGATTCTTGTGATATTGATTAATCTCATGTTGATTTTCAATTACATACTTATAGTAGTATGTCATTATGGTTATCATATGTTTATGCCATATCTCTTATTCTATATCATGTCATCTGATATTTATAGCTAGACTGATCCGTTTATTATTTTCTTATTAAATAATACTCGGGTCAGACCGAGATGTTACAGGTGCTTCTGCTTGACTTCACTTCTAGGATTATCTCCTTGACTTTTGGCCAACTACTTAGATTAGTAGTTTTTGGATATATACATTTGAGATATAGACTCTATGATGAATACTTATTCTTTTGTATAGCACATGTTGCTATTCTTTTGGGTTATTGTGGATCTTTCTGACCACTACTCTGATGTACACTTTCATGTGTTATATATTCATATCTTTTTCCGCCTTTGTGATATGGATGTCTGTGACTGATTTGTGTTATATTTATTTCTATATTTGTTTCCGAAGATTATTATAGCCACTGTGTAGTAGCTTTGAGTTTGTATCGGTGTGTCGGATTTTCTCTCGAAATCAAATGCATGTTATACTATCTGACATAGCGGTGCTCGCTCAAAGCAATTGCACGGAAGGTCGCTCCTCAACAGCCTTATTCTCCGCGCTATTTGACGGCATTGCTCCGTAGTGTTCTTGGCTAGCGTGGGTATAGAGGTGGGGCATCACAACCTTACTGATCAACCGCTAGCAGTCAATCGAACCTAGGGAGAGGTTGATCATTACGTTGTTTTGGGAAAAGTATTTCATGTTGTTGTCTTTATTTATTTTATTCCTTAATCGCAATTTAATGTTAAGGTTAATTTTATTATTTACTTAACCCTCAAGTCTAATTACTGTTAACCATTGAATTTAAAAATTTTAAATTAATTATTTGTTTGAATTTGAATTCTATATAAATTAATTTTTTGAGAAAAATGTGTGATCCTCTAATAAAAGAGGAGAGCACACTGAAACTATATATATAACACATAATATGGTGCTGCCAACATGCCTGGCAAGTGGCAAATCTATGTACTAGTAACAAGGGAAAAAACAGATACCCCTATAATGAGCTCCGGCAAAGCTACCGCCCATTACACCCCAATCCCGAGCTCCGGCATGGCCACTGCCCGATAATAGGGTGTTTTAAGTACCTAGAAAACTGAAATAGTATCAAAATCCAGAGATATTGGAAGTCAGCACCATCAATAAAGAGACTCTATGTAGCTGCCTCAGAAGAAATAGGCTAATCTGGAGATAAAAATGATCCATAAAGAAGAACCCCACTCTAAAGACTCGGTATAGCTAAAAGTAACGCCTAACGCAATCAGCACTCCTGGAAATGGCTATCCTTCACACCTGTACAAAGACGCTAGCTATCCTGCAAACCTGAAAAGAGAAACTAGCAACCTATCTATTCTAAACCTGTAACAAAACTAGGAAAAAATTAGTATGAATCATATTTATGTATATAAATAGAATTTATATACATATATGCGGGTAAAAAATCTAATGTGAAAAATAAAGCAAAGATAATCTAGTACAAAAACTAACAACTCTAAAAAGTAAAGGTAATACGATCCAAACTGAATAAGATAAACGAACTATAAACTAGAACAAAAATAACTAAAATAAAAACAAAAAAATTACTAGAAATATCTTTGAGGACGTATAATAGGAATAAAATTATGATACACCAAGTGATCATCATTTAAATTAGAAAAGGTATTAATACAAATATTATTAGTGTCAAAATTATTATTGTTATGTTTGAATATATTAATATTATTACTAACCTTGTTAAGATATTCCTTAAAAAATTATTTTTGGCTAATTTATATTTAGGATTAGAGACCAATTTAAGCAAAAAGATGAAACTAAAAATAACAATTTATTGAAGTGATTATCGCTATTATTAAAAATTCTTTGATTTCTCTAAAACCAAATGTACCAACTAGCTATAGTAAATAAAGTATCAAGCAAGTATCTTTTATCCTTATTGAACTTAAATCTAAAAGTTTTCCAATAGAAAACACAATCAGTAACTCAAGTACTAATTTTAAATCCCAAAATATTAAGGGTATTCATAAGAATAAAATAAGTATCCATACAATCATAGTAAATATGATTAATATCCTCAAAATGCATATTACAAAAATAACATTTATTATCAATGTGAATATTTTTTCTTTTTAAAAATTCAATAGTGTTTAATTTACCATGAATGATTAGCCATATGTGGATTTTAGATTTTGGAGGAGCGTTGGACTTTCAAATAAATTTAAAAAAATATATTAGTTACACCTGAAAAATTAATAAATTTATAAAAAGAATTAGTAGAATATTTCTTGCTCTTATCCCACTCCCAACTAATGTAATCTGTATCATTGTCAATATTATAAAGATTTAATCTAGCATAAAGCAAATTAAGCTGTCTAAAGGTTGAACCTACTAAAATTCTATTAAAACTCAAAATCCAAGGAGGGTCATTTTCAAAATCAAAAACTTCAGATATAAACGCATATTTAAAATTACGAATATCATACAATTCTTTAAACTCATTCCTAAGAGGAGTAGAGAAAATCCAACTATCATGCCAAAAAGATGTATTATTGCCTAAGTGAACAATAATATTAACACCTAAGTTAAAAATCTCACTACATTTTAAAATGGATTTCCAAAAATAAGATTGCTTACGAGAAACTGAAGGACTAGTTTGATAGAAATTATTACTACCATTGTAGTAATATTTAGAAATAATCTCCTTCTAAGTGGCACTATCATTGGTATCTCTGAACTTCCATAACCATTTACCTAGAAGAGACAAATTCATACTACACAAATTAATGACTCCTAAACCACCATTCTTTTTAGACTTACAAGCAGTTTCCCAATTTACTAAACATTTTACGCAACTATGTGGATTTTCACCACTCCATAGGTATTCTCTTCTAATTTTATCTATATTATCTATCACCCAATCAGGAAAAAGATGCATAGACATCCAATAAATTAGGAGAGCTGATAAAACAGAGTTAATTAAAACTAGTCTATCTACTCTAGATAAAAATCTCATATTCCAGTTAGAAATCCTATTTTTGATTTTATCTATGATTATTAACCAATCATCATGTTTAAGTTTTGTAGGTCTAATAACAAGACCAAGGTAGTCAAATGGAAAATTCATAGTTTTATAATTTAATTTATTAGCAACTAGATTTTCAACTTTTTCAAAATCGTTTAAAACTAAAAAAGAACTTTTATCAAAGTTATTTTCAAACCCGATAGAAGCTCAAAACTATATAGAATAAACTTAAGAGCAATTATGTATCTAGGAAGATGAGAGGAAAAAAGCAAAGTGTCACCTGCAAATTGTAGGATTGATAAACCATAACTCGAAATATCATTACCTATATTACCCAAAGAACCATTATCAACTGCAATTTTAATAATCTTAGCAAAAACATCGGCAACTAAATTAAACAAAAGGGGAGACAAAGGGTCCTCTTGCCTTAAACCTCTCTTAGATTGAATTTTATTACCTAAAATACCATTTACCATAATACTAGAGTTACTAGTTTTAAGCAAATTCATGATCCAGTTAATCCATCTATTACTAAAGCCTCTAGCATGAAACATATCTACAAGAAAATCCCAATCAACCGAACCAAAAGCTTTAGCAAAGTCTAATTTTAAAATAGCACTAGTAATGTTATTCTTACAACAATGATTAATGTATTCTTGAACAACTAGCACACCATCTGTGATATTTCTTCCTTTTATGAATGCTGATTGTGAACAGTCAATTAGATCATTCATTCTTATACTAAGTCTATTAGCTAAAACTTTAGAAATGATTTTAATGGAGCAATTAATCAATGAAATGGTCTAAAATCTTTTAAATTATTAGCACCTACTTTTTTGTGTAATAAAATAGCATTTGCAAAATTAAATCTACCTAATTGGAGATTTCCATTATAAAAATCATTAAACATACTAATTAAGTCTAATTTTCAAACTTCCTAAAATGTTTTATAGAAGAAAATTGGAAATCCATCCAGGCCTGGGGATTTATCACCCGGTAAATCAAAAATAGCTTTTCGGATTTCCTCTTCAGTAAAAGGATCACCTAACTCTGAAAGATTAATATTGGAGACAGCCGGATAAAGATCATTCCATCTAACACTAATTCTGTGCTTATTTTTAATACCAAAAATATCTTTATAATAATCTGTGAAAGCCTTATTGAGGTCTCTTTGGTCAACTAATTCCACGTTGTTAACTAAAATTTAATTAATTTTATTACTACGTTTTCTACTATTGGACATATTATGAAAAAAATTAGTGTTATTGTCACCTTCATCGATCCACTGGATTTTGGATCTTTGCTTCCACATAACTTCCTCTTTTTCAAGAATAGAGTTAAGTTCTTCTTTTAAGTTATTGAGGACATTCCGCTCACCTAGATTTAGATGTCTAGTTTCTTCTATCTTATTTAGCTTAAGCATCTCATTAAGAATATTTTCTTTTTTAATTTTAATATTACCAAAAATATTTTTATTCTAATTTTTAAGAGAAATCCTAAGTTCTCTAAGTTTTAAAACAAAAGCTTTAGCTAAATTATCATTATATTTAATATTATAAAAACTCATAGACGACCATTTATTAATAATTAAATTTGATAATCATGGTTCTAGTAACCACATTTTTCACATTCGAAAGATCTAGTAATAACTCTATGGCGATCACAAGTGAGGATAATGGGACAATGGTTTGAAAAGTGTAAGGCAAACCAGACACTCTACAGATAGGAAATTTATCCTCTATTTCACTAACGAAAATCTATCTAAAAGAGCCATAGAGGGAGACTCCCTGTTATTACTCCAAGTAAATTCTCTATTAGAAAGAGTAATTTCAATCAAATTAGAATCAATAATAAATTGGTCAAATTCCTCCATAGCAGAATAGTCTTCTCACATGGAGCATGCTCCCCAATAAAACGAGTAACATTAAAATCTCCCCCCAATATCCAAGATTTCAGTGCAAAAGATCTAAACTCAAGGCATTCATTCCAAAGAATCTGTCTATCTATTTTTGAGTTAGGCCCATAAACATTAGAAATTTTTTAAAAAGAATTATCCGTTAGATTAATTAGAATAATATGTAAAGAGTGCTGTTTGTAAATACATTGAAGTAATTTAAAGAAATTATCCCTCCAATCAATCATTAAACCCCCATAAGAACCCACATAAGGTAAAGAAAAACCATTTCTTAAAATGATATCCACCTAGTCTTCTATAAAAACAAATATTAGGACAATCAATTTTAGTCTCTTGAAGGAGAGCAATGTCAATAGAATAGTCTTTAAAAAAGATTCTAACTTATCACATTTATTTAAGTCATTCAAACCTCTAATGTTCCAACTAATGATCCTCATGTACCAATAGACCTAGCCCTATAGAGTTCCTTACTTCTAATATACTTATGATCTACCTCAATATCAGAAAAAATGAAATCATTGTCCCTAGCTAACTGATTAAACTCAGAAGAAGACAAATTACCTAAGGCATAAGAAGAATAAGTACTACCCAAACTAGAATGCTTACCTAAGCCTAAATTTGTAGCACCTCTCATGGTACTCGAATCAGGAAGCTTACTCATAGACTGTGAATGGCTACAACGAATCCTGACACTACGACGAACAGAATTGCTAGATGCCATAGTCTTTCTACATTACCTTTCTTCGACGAAGTGGATCAAGATGCTGCTTTGTTGCCAGACTCCCCAGAAATAAATTCAGAAAGAATGTCAGACTTATCCTTAGAGATCAAGACATTATATACTGTCTCTAAATTCACATCAATTAAAGTATCATTCTGAGCATCATTAACTAACTCACATTTTTGCAGACAAGCAGAAGCATAATCACCCCAGTTTCTCTCCAAAACAGTCTCACCCTCAACATATTCCAAACCATCACAATTATCAATAGGTCCAAAATCTGCCACTGGGCCTGAAGCAATGGCATATTATATAAATTATTTTGAAATTTCGAAAACTTCAAATTTCTATAACTTTTCCGTTTGAGCTCCATTTTCAACATATTATACATGAAAATTGATCAAGATGTTGTCATGAACACAATAGCATAACTTTCATGGTCAAATTTTGAATTATGCAAAATTTCATTTTTAATCCTATCTTATTTAAATTAATTTATCTAATTTATTTATTTGTGCTTGCTTTTACGGATTGTTACATTCTCCCCTCTAAAAGGATTTCGTCCTTGAAATCCTTCCAAGGGGCAATCAACATAACACGTAATAAACATTTGCGTCATACAACCAAGTTATCTACATGACCATTTACTTAACCAAAAGTGTAATGTGATTATGTGTGCAGACATACTATAAGTGAGTTTAATCCTAGTACAAGTGCAAGTGTCGTGACATATAGGCATGTATGTAAATATCCTAAGCATGCAATTGCTCTATATGAGTGTAAAAGTGATAATTAAAAGTATAGCTAGCATATCCTACCATCCAATCTAACAACCATGATGCAACCAAAACCTAATTTTGGAGAGAAAAGTTTTCCCATGGAAAGCTTAGAATGAGAAGTCCTCATGGTTTCCGTTATATTTTCCCTCCATCATACCTGCACCAACCTAATTTTTTTGTTATGGAGCTTCCTAGTTTCATGCTCTATAATACATGCGGTAGCACGGGATGCTATTAGCTCTGCCCTAATGTTCCCTAATTGATTAGGCTTTACCACAGTTGTTATGTTATCATAGCATTTCCTCAAACGCAAAACGTGAAAAACATCGTGGGCTCCTGCAAATTTATCTGGTAGCTCCACACGGTAAGCAAGACTTCCTATTCTTTCTAAAAGTAGGAAAGCCCCAACAAATTTTTGTGCCAACTTTCCCTACTTTCCAAATCTCACAACCTTTCTAAGAGGGGTAACTTTGATAAACACCATATCCCCAACTTCAAAGTCTAATTCTTTTCTTCGCTTGTCCACATAGGATTTCTGCTGATCTTGTGCGACCTTTGTTCGCTGCGTAAGCAATTTTATCTTTTTCATTTTGTCACGCCAAATTCCTAGTGGAAAATTCCACTACCTTCTTCTTCTTCCCCGATCAATATAAATTTCTCTTCATATCACTGTTCGACTTATTTCCTCCAGGTGAATGATTGTCCTAGAATGGTGTTTCTCAATAGCTAAAATTTATTTTTCCCCAAAATTCTAAATATTTTGGAAATAAAACATCCTTTATTCCTAGTTATTAACCTAATTCCTCAATAACTTCTAGTCTTACCCACAGTTTATCGCTAGTTAAAAGTCCTTATAAAAACTCTAAAAGAAATTTTTGTTGGTAGTTGCTATTTATCATTAATTGGCGTAAATAATGTTGTGGTCCTAACACACCTTTCTTAATTAAGATGGGCATTTCTAATATGTCATTCCACTATCACCAACCTTCCTTAATTTTCTTTCTTGATTTCTAACAAATGTGGTCCATCATTACTTAAGTTAATATACCCTCGATAGTTTATCATTAATTTTAAAGTTGGACTATCTCTAATCAATCCTCATTTACATCCCTTTAATCCTTTTACTAATTTCAAAATCCTTTTATTATGTTGATTTGATTCCTCCATCAATGCCATATTAAACCCCTTAATTAATCCCATTTTAATTATTTTCAACTCGCATTAATTAAAAATTTATTTTCCGTTAAATTTGTAATTAATATCCATAAATCATCATCTATAAATTACTAATTAATGGTGTAATAATCGGGAATTTTTAATGTTTCGGATGGGGATATTTAATTTATTAAAAAATTTCAGATTTGACTCAAATGTGATAAATAATAAGAAAATCAATTTTTAATATAATGACTAAATTTTTATTGATATATGTTTAATTTAATTAATAGGATTTTTCCATAATTTTTAATTTGAAAAATATTTAAATGATCGTTTGATGTATTTTTTGAAGAACGAAGGTATTTTTGAATTTTTACTGAATAAAATAACTAGATTTTATTGTTTTTGTGAGATCACATCACATATTTGTACGGGATCATAGTTTTATTTTATCATTCGTGGTTCGTACGCGAATAAAATCCTATTTAGTGAAATGTCGAAAATCATAAAATAAACAATATCCTACATAAGAATAATCAACACTTTTGAGTCTTTCCACTTCCTTTTTTCTCTTTTCTTTTATCAATTCCCATAAACAAGAAAATGGCCTCTTCCATTCAGAATCAAAATAAAATAATCTACTCAACGAAAAAAGGAAATGTTGACTCCGTTGGGTTTGTTTTGGCAAGAGCTTCGTTTTAGTGTAGTGGATGATGGGCATGGCCGCCGTTGATGGTAATGGATGTGAATAGGTAACAACTAATGTTAGCCTTTGCGGTTGATTTAGAGGGAGATTGGCTATTGGTTGCTTTGGGTTTGTGGCGTGCAGAAGCATCTTTGGGAGGAGCCACATTTAGGGTTGCATACAGGTAGTGGTGGGTCACAATGGTGAAGAGAGGATCGAGTTCGACGTGGGTATAGGGTATCGACTGCTCGCATGGAGAGAAGCTCATTGGCGGTGTCGTTCGTCGAATAGTTGACCGGAGAAGAGGGAAAAGTGCACGATCATGCACTTCTGCGTCATTTCATGTACATGAAGTTATTTGGGGGACTTTGGGGATGAGGAGTTAGAGGGTAATTAACGTTTAAAATGTAATTAGTGTAAATTAATTAAATTATTTAAATCAAAATTTTATAAAATGAATATATCTCTCATACAAGATCCAATCAAAACACGGTCTTTTGCATTGCACTTAAAGGAGCGATAGCTACACGGTGAAATTAGTTTTGTCGAGTTTGGAGCAAGTGGAATTTGAGCTAAAATTGTCGGATTTTAGATCAAACCGGAACGTCCAAGCGTACCTCTAATTGAATACTATATAATATATATACTAAAGTATTGTTTTTGTGTTTGAATGATTTATTGGCTTGTTTTGGCTGAATATCCGCTTTGAAATGCGAATGACATATAAATTGAAATACAGGGAATTCTATAGAGGAATCCAGATTCCTCATTATTATTAATTTTGATTTTAATTATATATCTGTTGTGTAAATTGTTAAATGTCAAAACTTGGTAGTTCGGCCATATTGGATTTGACATTGATATGTGTTAAAGTTAAACTTTTTTAGTAATAAAGGTTATAGTAGCATTGGTTAAGTGATATGGTAGCTCTGGGCATCATTTTAGTGTTTTGAAGTTCTGCGGTTTTCTATTTTGATATGAAAATAGTTTTGATTTAGATGATGACTTTAAAGGTGATTTTGGAAATTTCTATGGCATTCTATTTAAAATAGGTTTAGAACTTCTCTATTTTACTTCAATTTTTTTATTTGTCTTTTCTAATATATATATATGGAAATGTTTTAAAGGTATTTGGGAAGTATTTACTTTACAATTTTTTTATAAAATAACGGATGTTTATTTTAAAGGAAAACAGGGAATTCATCTTTAAAAATATTTTTGAATCATTTTATATAAATTTTTGTATAAAATAATAGTTTTATAAATGTTATTTTAAAAATAAAAGAAAAATAGTTCTATGAATTATGTTTTATAGATAAAAAGAATAGATTTATAAATAATATTTTTGAAAGGAAAATGGTACCACTTTTAGGAATTGGATACACATTTGTGAATTTATAGTGTTATGTGAAATGATCATTTTATGGAAAGTATTTGGTCTTATTTTGAAAACAAAATTTTGTGTTAAGAGTACAAGGAATTTCATAAATGAATTTAGAGTCTAATAAAAAAGTTTTGTAAATAGAAATAAGTATGTAAATATAAAGGAATTTTATAAATAGAAAAGAGTTTATAAATAGAAATGTGTTTGTAAATATAAAAGAGTTTTATAAATAAAAAGGAGTTTTATATAAGAATATTATAAAAGTAATTTATAAAAGGAATGAGACCCAATTTCCGCAAATGATCATTTTAAATTATGGTTTTATGTGAAGTATTCTCTTCATACTTAACACCAAAAAGAGAAAAGTGGGTTGGATTTTATTATTTCTTATATTTTAATTGACATTTGTTTTTAACCCAATTAAGTATGGTTTTGGAAATGAAATCCTTCTTAGGATTTGTGAATATACTTATACTATTGAGATAAGTATATGGGTACATTTTCTAAAATGTAGTGTTTTGTGAATATACTTATATCATAATATGAGTATATGGGAAAGTTTTCTAAGTATTGAAAGTCAAATGTTTTGTGGGTATACTTATACAGGTGAAATAAGTATATCAATATTTTTCAAGTATTGAATAAAGTAGAGATGGTTTGTGAATATATCTTTTGTAAAAGGTATTTTAAAACAAATATTTAAAAATAATTTTAATTAATAAAAGATTAATTAAAGAGGCTTAGTGGTTGCTTTGTGCTAACCCATGCTTAGTTAAATCTCCGATTGAATTTTTTGTTTATTTGATAGTTAAATAACCGGCTATTAAAAATTTGGCCAATTTTGAAACAAGCGTTATCAGTCCGAAGAATACGAGGCCAGATATATTATTAAAAAACTACTTCGAATCCGCATAAGCATTCGAATTAGAGACATCGTGAAAATAATGAAATCAAAGATGGATTTCTTTAAAGTGCAAGGAGTTGCTTGCTACTAACCTTAAAGATGTGGTAGAAGTGGTGCCTTTGGTTTGTTTAGACCCGAAATAACTTGTATGGATGAATGCTAGCATTCCCTTATTGCCTTAAGGGTAGTTAGCGTTCCAAGTGGGATTTTCTAAATAGATAAATTATAGTCTCTAGCCTCATACCCGAAAATGACTAAAATGAAGGATATGTAGCAGGGTTATGTGGTTCACAACCATTAGGGTATGGTCATCACCCAATCTAGATCGATATTGATCCTCTTATGTATGCTAGTGAATTGGTATTTGCCGGCAATCGGGTGACGACATATTCGATACTATCCAATAAGGGATAGGCCACATTGTGTTGGTAAGGGGTCCATATGAGGATCTCGGTATATTTTTCTAGAGTGTACTGTAGCAGGTGGTACCCTAATAGCCTTGTCACTAAATGGAATCCAATCTCCAATAAGTGCCTTGCGGACTTAGTTGTATCCAAATATGTTGGAACGTGAGACGCAAGCTTTCCAGCTATGTTACATATTTATTTTAAACCCTAGACATTATTACAATATCATTGGATTTTCTAATAAAACAGTTTGGTTATCGTAAGGTAAAAACTCATCCTTGTTTATATTAGGCATGTTCTTATGAGACACCACCTTTATTAAGAGGTTTTATAACATTAAATCCATTGGATTGTGTATCTCACGCTGATTTACCAGACTTGTCCGGGGGTTACTTTCTTATAATGCTCGGGTCAGACCGGGTATATTTCAGATTTAGTTATGGATGTTTTGGAGCTTCACTAGGCGATCTAGATGCCTCCAAGACATATTCACATACGTTTTATTTCCACTGCATTTGTTGTTTCGTATTTATTAGCATTTGCAAGGACAAGTTGCTATAACTATTCAGCCTGATGATATATTAGTTTACTCCGATTGAAGTATGAATATTATAGTTTTCTTCTGTAAAGTTCTATTATATATTGTTCATCACGATGTGAGATTCTACGATGTCTTTCCTTTCTTTCACCCCCGATAATCTGTCATTCCGACACTTGGATGCTCAGCATATGAATACCATGGATATATTAGCATCGACTTTTTAGGGTCGAAAAGGCTGGTCATTACAGTGTGGTATTAGAGCTTAGGTTGAGCAAACGCCTAGGCCTTGGTGGGGTAAACGCATTGGAGATAGGGTTAGTAATACCCTAAAATGAGTTTGAGTGTATATGTAAGAGTATGTATTTGTTAGTGCTATAAATTGTTTTATATTGTGTTGATTTATCTACTGAATGGTTTATGAATTCTGGTCGGTACATGGGGTGCCCCGATATCGATATGGGTTTCTAAACACTTCGATAATAAAAATCAACACAGTATAACTCAAAATTTGTAAATGAAATAATTTTACCTCGGATTATATTTTATCTGTGAAAGATTAGCTTTCAAATATTGATATAGTTATTTATGATGTGCTTGTTTATTTGTTAGAAAATGATAATATTCAATTATTGTCATTTATTGTTTGACTAGCTATGCTCGGCTAGTTTATGAGCAGTTCATTGATTTTGAATGGGGGAAAGAATATAACAACCTAGAATTTTTAACATTTCGAATGGGGATAATCAAATATGATTCAAATGCGATAAATAATACAAAAATCAATTTTTAATATAAGACTGATTTTTATTGACGTATGTTTAATTTAATTTACATGATTTTTCTATAATTTTTAATTTTAAAAACATTTAGATTGTCGTGTGACGTATTTTTCGACAAACGATGGTATTTTTTAAATTTTACAGAATAAGATAAACAAGTTTTTTATTTTTGTTTTGAGACTGCATCGCATTTTTGTGCACGATTGTACTTTTGTTTTATCATTCGCGGTTCATATGCGAACGAAATTTTTTGTTGCGCAATGTGGGAATCACAAAATAAACAATATCCTATACAAGAATAATCAATTGTTTTGACTTTTCTCTCTTCCTCTTTATCTTTTCTTATATCAATTCCTATAAACAAGAAAGCGACCTCTTCAGTTTAAAATCAAGATAAAATAATCTACTCAACGAAAAAATGCAACATTGGAGCCATTGGGTTCGTTTTGGCAATGGTTTTGCTTTGGTGTAGTGGATGATGGGTGCAACCGTCAATGATGGTGATGGGCATGAGTAGGCATCAACTTGGGTTAGCTTTTGTGGTCAATTTAGGGGGAGACTGGCTTTGGGGTTTGTTGCTTTGGGTTTGTGGCACGGAGGACCATCTTTCGGAGGAGATTAATGAGGTGCGGTGTCCTTTGGAAGAACACAACATTAAAGGTTCGCATACAGGTAGTGGCGGGTCATGATGTGGAAGGGGGGATCGAGTTCGATGTAGTGTGGAGGATCGAGTGCTTGCATGGAGAGAAGTTCGTCGGTGGTGTCGGATAGTCGTATAGTTGACCGAAGTGTGCGGAAGAGTGCACAGACGTGCACATGTGCACCGTTTTGTGTATAGGAAGTGATTTGAGGGAGTTTGGGGAAGGGGTGTTAAAGGTTAATTAGCATTTAAAATTTAATTCATGTAAACTAATTAAATTATTTACATCGAAATCTTATAAACTGAATATCTCTCTCATATAAGATACAATCGAGATGCGGTCTTTTTCATTATGCTCGTATGAGCGGTATTTGTGCTGACTATCCACTTTTAAAAGAGAACGACATATAGAATGAAATATGAGGAATTCAAATTCCTCGCTATTATTGATTTTAATTTTAATTATATAACTGTTGTGTAAATTATTTAATGTCAAAACTTGATTGTTCCACCTATTGGATATGACATTGATATATGTTAAAAAGTGAACCTTTTTAGTAATAAAGGTAATAGTAACATTGGTTTTGAGATATGGTAACTCTGGGCCTCATTTTAGTATTTTGAAATACTATGGTTCGCTATTTTGAATTGAAAATGGTTTTGATTCGAAAATGGTTTTGATTCAAACGATGATTTAAAACGTGATTTTAGGAATTTTCTATCACTTACTATTTAAATGGAATTTGAACTTCTCTACTTTAACCTTTTTTGCCTTTTCTAATATATATATATATATATATATATGGAAATATTCTAAAGGTATTTGGGATGTATTTATTGTACAGAAAAGGTTATTATAATAGCGGATGTTTATTTTAAAGGAAAATAGGTAATTCATATTTTATAAAGTGATTCCATTTTAAAAGAAGGTAGTAATATATATATATATATATATATATATATATATGTGAATCATTTTTTATAAATTGTTGTATAAAAGAATAGTTTTGTAAATGTTATTTTAAAAATAAAAGGAAAACAATTTTATAAATGGTATTTTATAGATAAAAAGAATAAATTTATAAATACTATTTTTAAAAGGGAAATGATACCATTTTGAGGAATTGGATCATAAATCACATTTGTGAATTTATAGTGATATCTGAAATGATTGTTTTATGGAAAGCATTTAGTCCTTTTTTTGAAAACAACGATTTGTGTTAAATGTATAAGGAGTTTTATAAATGAATTTGGAGTTTTATAAAAGAGTTTTATAAATAAAAATGAATTTTATATATAGGGACGAGTCTGTAAATATAAAAGAAATAGAAAGGAGTTTTATAAAGGAATTTTATAAAAGGAATTTATAAATGGATTTTTTATAAAAAGAATGAGTCCCGATTTGCATAATTGATCATTTTAAATTATGGTATTATGGGAAGTATTCTTTTCATTCTTAACACCTAAAAAAGAAAAGTGGGTTGAGTTTTATTGTAACTTATATTTTAAATGACATTTGTTTTTAACCCAATCAAGTATGATTTTGGAAATGAAATGTTTCTTAAGATTTGTCAATATACTTATACCGTTGAGATAAGTACATGGGTACATTTTCCAAGTATCGGTAATGCAGTGTTTCCCAAAATGGGCCATGATAATTTTTCCTTTTTCTAACCAACTTTTCCTTCTTAAGTATTTTCTACAAACGAGATTCATTTCTTTTAAAGTTGGGATTTTTAATTCAAAACATTTAAAACTCCATTATCAGACCAAACTACTATTAAATCAAAAATTCTAAAATTGCTTAATTCCATAATGGAGCAAAATAATTTCCCTTCTCAAAAACCTTCTACAATATACAAAATAATTTCCGATAAGTTATTTTCATACAAATAAACTTATTACATCAAATTCGAAATCAACACTAACTATTACTAGAAACTATGGCCTATTGTAACGACCCAGAATTTCAGTCATTTGAAATTGGAATATTTAATTGATTTTAAATATTAAAAAGAAAATTCTATAAGTTAAATAACTTATATTTCAAATATAGCGATTTATTTGATAATTAAATTGTTAAATTTAATATTTGAAATTGTTTAAATATTTGAATCTTGAATTTAATATAAATGAAAATGATTTCAAAAGTTGATTTAAATTCTATTTAAATTAGAATGAGGTTAGTAAACTTTTAATCTGGATTTAAAAGTGAACAAACTGATATTGGAGATTTTATATTTTAATTAATATGTAGAAATAGTCATTTTTGGCACTGTCTTGGATTTTGATGAAACTAGTTTCATTGGATCTGTAACAGCGAATTATAGTATGCTGTCGAATTCGTGGCGATTGGACATATCTTTTGATCATGCGAGTTCGAAAAGCATAGAAATTAATTAAAGGAATTTAAGTTAAAATAACTCGATTTGAAAAGCTACTTTCTGAATATGATGGAATTGGCTTCCGTACACATTCCATTCTATTCGGACAAGGGATATAACATGTAGAACGCCAGGCAATATGCTTTGTTTGGAGTTTGGAATTTTAACGTATAAATAGTGCCGAGTTTATTTTCTATAAATAGCCCTCAACTTTCATTCATTTGCACCAAATACTAGTTTCTAATCTTAGCTGCCATTAAAATAAATCCATCTGATGGCTATCATCGATCGAAGCCCTTGGAGCCGAATTAACCTTTGACGTCAGCTAGGAAAATGTAGAGGGCAACCATACGAAGCTAACCAACAGTTGGATCGTCGAAGGATGAGCCGAGGCGATGGAAAATAGCCTTCGCTCGCTGTAGATTTTCATGGGTCCGGCAGAGTTTTTTTGGCGCATATGCGCATGGCCGTTGTAACGACCCGGGATTTTTGACACTATTATTTGGATAATTTTCTGACTTAATTATTGATAATATAAGTTTTTATCAGTCAAACAAATAATAAATTCTGGCCATTAACAGTTCATCTATATATACATATATCTAAGAAGCTATGATTTGAAAATCTAAAATTTTATCTCTCAAAAACATTTAAAATAAAAGCTCTACCTTTCTACTATGAAGTGTGTATAGAAATATAATTAGATGTATATGCTTAGCTTTGATATTAAATTTAAAATAAAATACATATGTATAAAAATAAGAATAAATACATAAGTGGCTAATAGCTTGTTTGTATGTAACATAAGCAAAAATTTATATAAGTGAAATAAGGATAGGCATATATGCATATATATATATATATATATATATATATTTGTATAAGATAAATAAGACAAAAACTATGTTTGTAAACATATGTATAGTATGTATATATTCAAGTATATATATATATATATATTCATGTAAACATACAAAGGGACATAGCACCTTCCCTCAAGCCTATATTATATCAAATCCACCTCTCAAACGATCAAATCTTTTTTTTCAATTTTCAAATAAGGTCAGCAAAACCTCATATTGTAACGTCCCAGAATTTTGGTCGTTAGATTTTGAACATTTAATTCATTTTTAATGTTAAATGTGGATTTTGAATTGATTTTGAAATAAGAATTTTGTTAAATCAATAGAATTAGTTGTAATTTTCAATATGGAAATTCAATTAAAATTTGAATAATAATTAAACATTTGGAATCACGATAATTTGTGAATCTGGATGTAAATAGTTATGAAAATGGTTTCTAAGGTTTATTTTAAGTTTAGTTTGATTTGAATTTTTCTATTGGATTTTTAGATGGAGTTAAAAGTCAATAAGTTTCTAAGGTTTTTTTTTTTTCAGAGCTATGAATCGTTAATGGCGACTGTCCAGTATCTTCGCTCCTTTTCTTTCTGTCGCTTCTTTTTCTCCACCTCCCTGCTTCGTTTCCCATGAGAGCTTCTTCTCTGCCCCCTCTCATTTCCATCCCCCTCTCTCCCTCTTCAACTAGGTCTGGCCGTGTTTTCAAGCCCATGTCGTCGGTGTCTGTACGTCCCCCTGCCATCCATTCGCCTTCTGAGTTTCCACCATTGCAACTTTCACGCGTACGTCCATGTGTATTGGATGATTGTGACACATCGCTTGAAGCCCTGCATCGTTCTGTTGCGAGTGGGCAAAATGTTTGTAAGCCAATAACGTTGGGTTGTGAAGTGGGCAAGGCTACTGAGTTTGATGAATACGTTCCTAGTGTGGTTGATGGTGTGTCTGATCTTGTACAGGGGTGTGTTTCAGCTAATTCTCCTTGTAGTCGTCATGGCACAACAGATGTTTGTGTAAATTCCCCAAAGAACTCTGTTCCTAATGTCCCTGTATTTCGCTCTGATGCAACTATTCCCTCTGCCGCAAGTGCCCCCAGTGTTGTGGAGAGCCGTGACGCTGTTGGTTCGAAGCATATCTCAAAATCGTGGTCTTCTCTTTTCACGTCCTTGCCCCGTAATGCGGGTGCCTACATCCCGATTGATTTTGATTTGGTTGAGGAAAATGGAGTGATGATTCCTCCCCCTAGTGTTTTGCTAGCCGGTGAGGAATTTTGGTCAGACTACTTGGTTGGTTTTTTTCTGGAACCTCGTCACCGAATTTCGGATGCCGCTTCGGTACTTCAGAGGGCTTGGAAGCTTCGTGGAAATTTGCATGTGAAGCTGATCGATTCGATGTATTACTTAAAGTTTTCCTCTTCTGAGGATCGTCGGCTTATTTTGGATTCTGAGCCTTCTTTTGTTGATGGAAGGCCTTTTATTGTCACCCCCTGGTCTCCTACCGTGGCGTGTGCTCGTGAGCAAGTATTTACTATCCCTGTTTGGGTTTATTTCTCTCAGATTCCCTCTGTCTTACAGCCTCTTATTGGACTGAATTGGTTAGCTTGTAATGTTGGTAAGCTGAAATGCTTTGACTCTAATACGGTGGCACGTGATAAGTTGATGTACGCGAAGGCTCTTGTCGAGATTTCCCCCTCTAAGCCTCTCCCTACTTCTATTCCTGTTCAGCTTGCTGTCGGTCATGTTGTGGAAGTCAGAGTTCGCTATGGATGGGTTCCGGATATTTGTACCTTCTGTCACTCCTTTGGACACCTGACTATCGATTGCCATCATTCTGAAGCCTCCGCGGCTGCTCCGAAGTCACCTTTACCGCGCCCCCGTCGTAGGATCTGGGTCCCCAAGGTTTCAGTCCCTCCCAATCCTGCTCCTGAGGCTATGTTGTCAGATCTGAGTTTTCCTTCTTTGCCTCTAGTTTCGCATGTTTTACATCCTGGTTCAGAGGTTCCTAGTGTTGCTCCTGTCATCCCATTAGATGCTCCTGACCCTTCCTCACTGCTGCCTCCTGTAGCTTGGGATGTGGCTGAAGGGTGCTGGATTGATCCCATTTCTGATATGAGGTATAACCCGGTTAATGAATCCTTCTTCCGGTTTGTTTCTGATGATCAGCTGGACCTTAGATGCCTCCGCTACAAACAATCTGGTGATTCTCTAGTTCTTGATATGGACGGTTTGGATGCGAGTGCAAATTCTGACATGCTTGCTGATCCATCCTGGGATCGATCTTTTGTCTACTGTTCTGATGATGTGGTTTATGACCCTTGTCTTGCTCTCCGGTTTCGCCCCTTTGCTGGTCTTTCTGGGTCTGTCCCATTGACCTCTTCTTTGGTGACTGGGTTTGTTGGTGATTCTCCTTCCTCGGAGGAGCGCTAGTTTTTTTTTTGTGATACTTATAGTTACCGTGACATAGCTGTCACGTACCTGTGCTGTATTTTCTGTATTTTTAGTAGTTAAGGTGCTTTTACCTTGCTCCTGTACTTCAATTTTTATTACGTTCGTAATAAAAAGTGGACGGTCCACTATAAAACCGGCTGGCCTTGCCAAAAAAAAAAAATAATGGAATTTAATAATATAATAATGCAGATAATCGGATTTTGGTTCGAAATGAATCAGAATGATTTCTAATGTGAATATAAATTCTATACGATCTATATAATAGAGTTAATAAAATTTTAAAGGTGAAATTTTAAGTGATTTCGACGATTTTGGAAATCGCTCGAATTAATCGATGAGTTAAAATAGCCTTTCGGGGCACAGTCTCAGAATTCGACGAAACTAGTTCCATTAGATCTGTAATAGTTAGTTATTATTGGATTTTAATTTTCATAGCAATCAGAGTTGTCGTTTGACCCTGGCAGCTCAAAACGTATAGAAACTATTTTAATCGATTTAATTTAAAATTGATCGTTTATTTCTGTAACTCACGCATATGATCGAATTAGCCTTCGAAACACGTTCCATTGTGATGTGAATGTGGGTAAAACATTATAACCGCCTGTCGGCACGCGTCGTTTGGAGATCGTATGAAAAAGTTGCTTTAAAATGGATTTAATATTAAAATAATATTTATACACGTACATATATTCACGTATAAGCCAACCCTAACCCTAGTTTTTCACCGGCCGCTACATTTAGCTCCTGTGGCCGAAATTAAATCGCCTTCCACCTCAGATCTACTACAATCCATCGAGTTTTAGAAGATTCTTCCAACTGGAAGATCGAAGAGCTCGTCGGGAGCTTCTGATTCAACGGTGGTGATGGGTTTTAGCGTCGCGTGGAGGGAATTTTCGAGCCCGTATGTTTTTCATTCATGCACAATTTTCTAAGGATTGGGTGGACCGAGCTTTCTCGTTTTCTGGCCAGGGGCGCGCGCAGTGTGGAGCTTCGACGTGGAGGTGATGGATCGTCGTATAGGCGAGTAAAGATGGAACGGTTTGAAACCCTAGTGGCGGCCAATGGGTTCGGTTTCGATTGGAACGAGCGTGATGAGGAAGATGATGCGTGCGGCCTTGATTTTCTTTTTAGAGAGGACGGTCACGATTTGTTGATTTCGATGAAACTGTCGACGCTGGAATCGCAACGACGAGTACTACGCAGTGGAGCAATTCTGGAATCATTCTAAGCAGGTAAAAATTTAGGTTAAATCGAACGCGTTCGATTTAATTTAAAATTTGAACGCTCGTCGAAATTCAAGGGAAAACAGGTTGGAGGGATCCAACTGAATTCCTCACAAATAGAAATTTTATTATATTTTGTGATATATTTCGTTAATATCCTGTGATAGATTGATTTGGAAATTAAATTGTGATGTGTTATGATTGGATAAGTATAATTTAGGATTTTAAAATATAAATAAAATAAATTGGAATTAAAAGAGAATAGAAAGGGGAAATTTTGAGTAATGAATTTAAGGGAATTAAATTCAAGAAAATTTATCGAAATCTGAAGTGTTTTAAAAAGTGAATTGTTTTAAAAATAATAGCGAGATTTATTTTTTTAAAGGATGGAAAGTGTATTTTTCCCTGGAAACTAAGCGTGTTTCAAAGAAAGATTTTCGAAGTATAAACTGGAAAGTTTTGCAAAGGCGGTTTTAGAATATTTTAGAAAATTATTATTATTATTAATTGTTTTTAAGTGAAAGTAAATATTTGTTTATGTAATTATGGTATTTAATTATTTAAAAGGTAGTTTAGAATTATGTTTCTAAAGGGGATTAAATATGAACAGTTGATATAATAATCTCATATAAAAAGAAATTTTTTAATTAAGTTACTTAAGGAACTTTTATAGATTTTCAAAAGTACAATTTGAATAAAGAATTTTGTAATCATATTTTAAATAAAGTGATTTCCAAGAAATAGCAATGTGTTTAAAAATAAAAGGAGTTTATTTTTAAAGTATGGAAAGGAATTTACGGGATAAACGTAAAATTGAATTGGGGTAAATCGTGTAGGATTTATAAAAGGTTCTTTGGTTTATTCTGAAAATAGGAGTGTAGTTCCCTGAAAAGCCAAGTACATTTTAAAGCAGATTTCTAAGTAAAGGTTAAAAGTTTTAAATTTGATTTTAAAAGAATGTTTTTAAGAAAATTCTTATTTAAGTCATAAAAACAATTTTTTTTAAAGGTAAATATGTACTAAATTAGTTGTAGTAATAATTATTTTTTAAAAGGGGTAATTGGTATTATTGTTTTAAAGGAATATTATTAATATTTATATTTATAGAATTGATTTATTTTAAAGATAGTTTGGTTAAAGTTTTATCTAAAAACTTGTGTAGGATTTCATAACTTTATTTTAAAATTTAGCATGACTTAACTTTATTTTGAAGAAAGTAGTTTATATTTTATAAAGCAGTTTTAATTAAAACATTTAAAAAGTATGTATATTTTCAAATAAAGTATGTAAATAGCTTTAATTTAAATTATTTTAAATTTAAAGTATTTGGCTTGGATGTTTTCAGAGGAAATAAAGATTTGGGAAGTTATTCCATGAGAAGAGTAGAGTTTGAAACTATTTCAAAAGGGTTTGAAAATGGAAATATATCTTGCAGAGATATTTTTGAGGAAAATAAATAATTGGGCAATTCTTTATTGTTGATGGATGTTTATGAATGTTAATTGATAGTTAAATCACCGACTATCAATATTGGCCAATGCGTTGATCGTTTCGAAGAGACCGGGATCGGGATTAATTTCTCGAAAACCACTTCGATTTGGTTTGTACGTTTTCGTGGGAAAAACGAGTTTGGAGTCGAAGATGGAGCAGTGAAGTGCAAGGGCTAGTCGCTACAAATCCTGAGGATATTTCCAAAATGGATGTAGTAGGAGTAGTGCCATCGATTCCGTTCGAACCCGGGACAGACTTGTATGGATGAATACTTTTGGGACATCGTCAGGTGGACGATGGGCATTCTAAGTGAAACGTTCTAAAAGGTAACGCTTAGAATCAAGCCTCATCAACCGGGAATGACTGAAAATCAGGGGTAATGAAGCAAGGCTAGGTGGGTAGCACCCATTTTAGGGTGAGGTCATCCCTGTTTAGATGTCCCTTTTATTTCGGCTTAGTGGTGCGGTTGTTGATCCCAACCGTGGGGTGATCTTACTCGAGAATATCCAGTAAGGGGTAGTTCCGGCCTTGTGTTGCAGGGGATTGGGAGTGGTTCTCAGTACGGTGATCTAGGCCACGTACTGTGACAGGTGGTACCCCAGTGCCTAGTCATTAGTTGGAAATCCATTCTCCCTACGAGCCTTTTACGAGTTTTGTTTGTATTACCCACTTTGTGGCTAGTAGTTGAAATTTAATAGATGTAACAATTTCTGCTATTTTAATAAGTATATGTATATAGACCTTATTATAATATTAGAGGATTTTGATAAAAAGTGTTTTAGCTATCGTAAAGTAAAAACCCGACATGTTTGTTTGTGGCGTGGTCTTACGAGATACTTTTGTTTTCAAAAGGATTTTTGAAACTTTAATAATAAATTTGGGTGTATTTTTATCAGCTGGTATTCCAGACCGACTCGGGAGTTATTTCATTATAATGCTCGGGTTAGACCGAGTATTATATGTTCAGGATAGGATGCTAAGGAGCAGAAGAAAAGCTGGAGTCCGAGACATATTATCTGCACTTGTTTATATCCGCTGCTGCGCTCGTTTGAAATTATCAGGCTGGTAATTGTTGTTTGTTTGTGATACTCTGATGATATATTGTATAAAACAGATATAGTTTTCATTTTGTGTAAAGATCTGATATTATATATTTTATTTTGTTCCGCTGCGATTGTGAGATTCTGTTATTGTTTAGTACCTTCTTTCTTTTATCTTCTTTCTTTTCCCTCAACAATCTGTCTTTTTCGACACTCGAGCGTCGGCATATTATTCTGTGGTGTATTTTGTGTCGATTTTCGAGGGTCGATAAGGGCGGGTCGTCACACATATAAAGAAAATACAAAGAAAAAATAGAAATAAAAATTATTGTACTCAAAGAGCTACAGCCTACCCTTTTTCTCTTATAAATACCACTTCCCTTGTTTCATTTTCTCATTCGAACAACTAAAGCAAAATGAAAAAATAAAAAGAAATAACAAGCTGCCATTACAACTTCAAAGAAATCAAAACAACATAAGTATACAGAGGGGATCAAAACCAAATACTAGCAGTTTTCTTTTCAAAAACATTGCTCTGTTCAAAAAAAAAATGGTGAGTAAAACTAAATCCCTTTTACACGGTAATATATGCTCGATCTTGGAAATCGAAGAGTTGTTTGATATGTATACTTGTTCAGTAACATATATATACCTGGATGTGAACATATGTTGAGTTATAACTAGAGAAAACATAGACCTGCTCACTATTTCCCTTTAAACACTGTTCTACATGTTGAAAGAAATGCTAAGCTTAACTTCAAAAATCCTTAACTCTTACTCTAATTAGTTTAGGGTTATGATGTTTGAAGAAATTCTATTTTTTTTCGTTTGTACTTTGTTTTAAAAATTATTTCGTAAAATATTATCAAGTATAACATTGGAAAGTAAAATTTAGAGTAAGTAACCCAATGTGACAAAATTTCGAACATCTTGTTTTACCTTTTGATTTATATAAACTTGATCGCCATGTGAAATGACGAATTATAGTGGTCGTTTCACGATTTTTAGTTTTGTATTTGATGAGATAGAAGGAATTGAACATAGATTGGTCTTTGACCAAATTGCGGCAATCTAGTCATAGTTGAGGGTCGGGGTTTTGGTCAGAGGAAGCTGGATGGAAGGGAAGCTCGAGAAAAATGGCGGAGCAATTTATAGGACGGCGTGATTACTGGTCGGAGGGAAAGTAGGGTATGGAGGTAGTTTTTGGTCACGGTCGTTTATGGTGACAGCAGCGTAGTGGAGGGGTTTGAGTGCTGCAATATGAGGGAAAAGACGGAGAGGTGAGTAGCGTAGCTTCAGGTGAAGTTAGGTGGACGTCGGTGGTCGAAGATGGCTAGACAAGGCGAAGATAGGAGTCGGGTTCGTGCCTGGTTTTTTATTTGAGTTCAACTTTTTGAATCTGGGTGTATCGTGCAAAATTTGAGGTGGCTAGGGGATTCGAAGGTCGGAGGTGATATAGGATGGTGGTCGGAGGTAGATGGCGAGGGTTCGTCGTCGTGTGCACGTGCACGGCGTGGCTTGAGTGCTGGTTGGAAAAAAGGGAAAGGAAGAAAAGAAGGAGATAAAGCAGGAAAAATAAATAAGGAAAGGAAGGGGGAACTTTCATGGTTCTGGGTTTTGGGCCGATAAGCCTAACCCTTATCTCTTTTTTTTTAAAATTAAATATATATAAAATGTTAACCATGTTTCCTCTCAAAAACTATTAAGTTATAAGTCTTTACTTTCTAAATTTTAAACAGTATAGGAACCCTATCACCTATATTTACCAAGTACACATGACTAAATTTTGGAAATTTATTTATTTAAATTTTTCTTTAAATAATTTAAACTAGATAAACAATTAAAACTTTATATTAATAAAATTTTATGTTAATTTATATGTGATAATTATTGATGAATTTCAAAATTTTATTTACATTAATAATAAATATTTTTTGTAATTCACCTTAATTATAAGTAAGCGGGATTAGGAAAATGTTTGATTCTGTTTTTAAATTAAATAGACGATAGTCGTGATTGGTTAATATAGACTATAAATTGTTTAAATAGTTCAGGTTATGTGACTTGCCTTGATTTCTCTAGCGTATTCATTTATGTTATTCTATAATATAAAGTACCTTGATAAATGAACAGTTAGAAATATAAACGTTGACACGTTTTATTGGAAATAGATATGTGTGATTGAATTTCCATTGTAATTGTGACATTCTGAAATTGAATTGTTTTGTTAAAACAAATTGGCCTTAAAATCTGGTGTTTGGATCTAATGAGACTAGGATAGGATATCAGTGTCATCCGACAACCAAATCGATCCAAAATAAACGATCAGGTCGTGAAGAACTCAAGGGTAGATCCGGAATGAAACTCAGAATGCAAGGGCTATTTTTTGCTAACTCTAAGAGTAATTCCAATATGAGTGTAATGGAGATAGTGCATTCGGTTCTGTTCGGACCCGGAACGGACTTGTATGGACGAATGCTATCAAACCATCGTCATTGGAGAACTATGAGCATTCTAAGTAAATGTGTCCTAAAAAGGTAATCGTAGCCTCAAGCCTCATCAACCGAGAATGGCTAAAACGGGGGAGGTGCGGCAAGGCTAAGTGGGTAGCTCCCAAGTAGGGTAAGGTTACCCTTGTCTAGAGTCCCTTTATTTCGGCTGTCTGGTGGTTGCTGATCCAACCATGAGGTGATCTTATTTGGGTTATCCATGTTAGGGGTAGTACGGTCATGTATTGCAAGATATCGGGAGTGGTCCTCGGTACATTGTTCTAGAGGTGTACTGTGACAGGCGGTACCCCAGTAGCCCTTCCATTGTATGGAACCCAATCTCCAATAAGTGTCGTACGTTTTGATTGTGCCCGACTATGTTGGAACATGAGATACAAGCATTCCAACTATTTCCTAAATTATATTAAAAACCCTGGACATTATTATAATTTCACCGAATTTCCTATGAAAGTGTTATAATTATCATAAGGGAAAAACCCGTCCGTGCTTATGTGTAGCAAGTCTTACGAGATACCCTTGATTTCAAATGATTTTCAATTTAAACAAATTTAAATGTTTTACTCACACTTGGCCCATATCTGACCTAGAAATTATTTTTCTGTTTTTTTCTAAACTCTTGGGTGCTCAAATTTTTACGAGTAGCCAAGTGATTCCAGGTTTGCTTCGATGTATTTTGGAGGAGGAGTTGGAGCAAGTGGCTTCCGCATACCTAGCTATATCTCTTTTTTGCTGTATTAGTATTTATGTCTGCATTTTTGTTTGCAATGAATAGGCATGTCACCACGACTATCTAGAAGGATGTATGTAAAATTTATTACTCTTATGTACTGTATTAGTGACTTTATGATATATATATATATATAATGTAATATATATTTATTCCATTCCGCTGTGAGATTCTATGATTCGTTTTAGTTCTTTCTTTCTATTTATTTCTTTTCTACCTATATCTTTGTAACTCACAACTCGTCTTGAAGGGCGGTTCTTCACATTTGGTATTAGAGCCCTAGGTTGAGTAAATACCTAGGCTTTTGGGTTAATATCAATCTTGAGAGAGCGTATTTGTTAATTATATATATAGACCTCCCTGATTGTTAGATTAGCTTTGATAAATATTATTAGTGCCATTTTTGGAAACCGAGCTGGGAAGGGCTGCAAGATTGGAATGTGATACTCTCGAAATTCACCTGAGTAGCCTCTTGCATGTGCTCGAAGTGTCTCAAGGAGTATTCGGATCCATTGAAGTTGTTAGAGACTTCCCTGACGTTTTTGAAGAATTCAAAGGTTTAACCCCGCATCAAGAGATCAAATTCCATATTGATTTAGTTCCAAGAGCGAGACCTATAGTCCAATCAAAAAAAAAGAACAGCTCCAAGAGGAAGGGAAGAATTGGTGAGTCAGACTTAAGATTTCTTGAGGAGAGGGTTATTCAGACCTAGTGGTTCGAGCTAGGTTTTCGTTGTAGTGTTTGCAGCCAAATCAGATAGGTCATTAAGACTTTGTGTAGACTATAAGGAATTGAATAAGATGACCATTAGAAATAAGTATCCCTTACCTCGCGTCAATGTTCTTTTTGACCAACTTCATGGGGCTATCGTATTCTCCCTAATGGATTTAGCTTCAGGATTTCACCAGTTGAGGGTTGCTGAAGACAATATATCATTAATTGCATTCAGAGGGCTTGACTATTTCTTTGAGTGGATGGTTATGCCTTTTGGGCTAACCAACGCACCAGCTTATTTTATGAATCTGATGAACCGTGTCTTCCGGGATGTTGTGAACAAGTTTGTGCTAGTGTTCATCGACGAATTCTTATCTACTCCAAATCAGAGGAGGAGCATAGGAATCATCTGGAGGTAGTATTGGAAACCTTGAGGAGAAATTTCCTAAAAGCAAAATTTTCAACGTGCCATTTTGGCAATCAAAAATAAAAATTTTAGGACACATTGTATCGGGAGATGGTATTTATGTGGATCTAGTTAAGATGATGGTTGTTCAGGAGTGGAAGCAACCGCGGATTCCCACTGAGCTTTTGCAGTTTTCTTGGCTTGGCGGGTTACTACTGGAGATTCATCCAGGATTACTCTAAGATTTCCTTCCATTTGACCAAGCTGACTAAGGAGGGAGTGAAATTTGAATGGAAACCAAAGTGTGAGGAGGCATCCCAAGAACTGAAGATGAGATTGACCAATGCACCCGTTTTGGCTGTTCCAGATGGAAATAGTGAATTCGCGATGTACACTGACGCTTATGGAGTAGGACCAGGAGCTGTTTTGATGCAGCATGGAAGTGTGATTGCATACAGGAGTAGGCAGTTGAAGCCTCATGAGAAGAACTATGCTACGCATGACTTGGAGTTGCTGGATGTTGTCTTTGCACTGAATATGTGGAGGCACTATCTGTTGGGTGAAAAGTTTGAGATCTTCACGTATCATAAACCCTTATAGTATCTTTTCTCCCAAAAGGACCTTGACCTGAGGCAATAGAGGTAGGTGGAATTCCTGGCATCCTATGATCTAGACATTCTCTACACACTGGGAAAAGCGAATGTGGTGGTAGACGCCTTGAGTAGAAATGCAGTCTTGGCTCTTATGGAAGGTACCCCGACTCTTCAGGAAAGGATTATGAGAAATCAAAGGAATAAGATGACCATTAGAAATAAGTATCCCTTACCTCGCGTCAACGATCTTTTTGACCAACTTCATGAGGCTACCGTATTCTCCCAAATGGATTTAGCTTCAGGATTTCACCAGCCGAGGGTTGATGAAGACAATATATCTTTAACTGCATTCAGAGGGCCTGACTATTTCTTTGAGTGGATGGTTATGCCTTTTGGGCTAACCAACGCACCAGCTTATTTTATGGATCTGATGAACCATGTCTTCCGGGATGTTGTGAACAAGTTTGTGCTAGTGTTCATCGATGAATTCTTATCTACTCCAAATCATAGGAGGAGCATAGGCATCATCTGGAAGTAGTATTGGAAACCTTGAGGAGAAATTTCCTAAAAGCAAAATATTGAAAGTGCCATTTGCAATCAGAAGTAAAAAATTTAGGACACATTGTATCGGGAGATGGTATTTCCGTGGATCCAGTTAAGGTGACGACTGTTCAGGAGTGGAAGCAACCGTGGATTCCTACTGAGCTTCACAGTTTTCTTGGCTTGGCGGGTAACTACAGAAGATTCATCTGGGATTACTCTAAGATTTCCTTCCATTCGACCAAGCTGACTAAGGAGGGAGTGAAATTTGAATGGACACCAAAGTGCGAGGGGGCGTCCCAATAACTGAAGGTGAGATTGACCAATGTACCCGTTTTGGTTGTTCCAGATGGGAACAGTGAATTCTTGACATACACCGACGCTTGTGGAGTAGGACTAGGAGCTGTTTTGATGCAGCGTGGAAGAGTAATTGCATACGGGAGTAGGCAGTTGAAGCCTCATGAGAATAACTATGCTACTTATGACTTGGAGTTGCTGGCTGTTGTCTTTGCACTGAAGATGTGGAGGCGCTATCTGTTGGGTGAAAAGTTTGAGATCTTCAAGTATCATAAACCTTTAAAGTATCTTTTCTCCCAAAAGGACCTTAACCTGACGCAATAGAGGTAGGTGGAATTCCTGGCATCCTATGATCTAGACATTCTCTGCACACTGGGAAAAGCGAATGTGGTGGCAGAGGCCTTGAGTAGAAATGCAGTCTGGGCTCTTCTGGAAGTTACCCTGACTCTTCAGGAAAGGATTATGAGCAATCAAAGGGAGGATAGAACTCTAAAAGAATTAATTCAAGGATATGAGGAGGGTCGGTATTCATATTTTGAGATAGACAGTCATGGTGCTTTAAGGATTAATGGGTGATTGTGTGTTACGGATGTGAATGGACTGAGGCAAGAATTTTTGTTGGAAGGCCACAAATCTAGGTTAAGTATCCACCCAGGAGTAAATAAGATTTGCAAAGATATGAAAAGAGTTTTCTGGTGGCCGGGAATGAAGAAGGACATCTCTACCTTTGTCAATAAGTGTGCAAACTATCAACATGTAAAGGGTGATCAGCTGAAGACTGCGGGACTGTTGCAACCTCTAGAGATTCCAAAGTGGAAGTAGGCGATGATATCGATGGATTTCATCGATGGGTTGCAAAGAACCAGGAAAGGGAATGAGGGAGTGTGGGTAATTGTAGATAGGCTGACGAAGAGTGCCCACTTTATCCCAGTTAAGTCAACTAGAACTGGAGCTTCCTTGGCGAAAATTTTCATAAAGGGATTGTGAGATTACACGTGGTTCCCATCAGCATAGTAAGTGATCGTGACTCGATTTTTACCAGCAAATTTTAGGGCGCTCTACAAAAAACCCTTGGGACGAAGTTAAGTTTAAGCACTGCTTATCATCCTCAAACAGACGGACAAACGAAGAGGCTGAAGCGCATTCTAGAAGATATGTTGAGAGCCTGCATCCTGGACTTCGGTGGATCTTGGGAAGATCATCTAAACCTAGTGGAATCTTCATACAACAGTAGTTACCAGGCAAACATTGAAACGACACCCTACGAAGCTCTCTACGGAAAGCCTTGCAAATCACCTGCTTATTGGGTGGAATCAGGGGATTGTCTAATCCTTGGTCCAAACATGATTCGACAATCATCTACGAAGGTCGAGCTGATCAAGAAAAGAATAAAGGCAGCCTAGGATCGTCAGAAGAGCTACGCGGATAAGAGACGATGGGATCTGGAGTTCACAGTTGGTATTCATCAAGATTTCCCCGATCCGAGGAGCAATCAGATTTGGTAAGACTGGAAAGCTAGCTCCAAGATATATAGGACCTTTCCGTGTTCTCAAAAGAATCGATGCTCTGGCATATAGGATTGAACTACCAGACAGGATGGCTGGGATTCACAATGTATTCCACATATCTCATCTGAGGAAATATGTGCATGCCCCATCATTGGTTGTAGAACCATCGGTTCAAAAAGATTTGGAGGTTGAACCAAACTTAACCGTGGTCAGATATACAGTTTATTGTGGATTAAGATGAGAAGAAGCTCCGAAACAAAGTGGTAAAGTTAGTTATGATCCAATGGAGCAAGGATCCCAGAGATTGTACCTGAAAAACTCTGGATAGAGTAAAGGAAGCCTATCCAGAATTATTCTTAGGTAGTTAGGATTGTTTTATTCTATGTATAACTGTTTGCTATTATTGTTAGGATATGAATGATGTGTATGCTTTGTTGTGTGAATATAAAAACTTTTTGATAAAAGTTGAATTATCTCTTGCTTTTAAATTTCGGGGACAAAATTCCTATAAGGGGAGAGGAATGTAACGAGCCGGGATTTTTGGCACTATTATTTGGATAATTTTCCAATTTAATTATTGATAATATAAATTTTTATCAGTTAAACAAATAATAAATTCTGTCCATTAACGGTTTATCTATATATATACACATATTTGGGAAGCTGATGTGCACATAAATGTGCATATTTTTACCACCATATTTATTCTATTCAAATTAAATAAATGATCATATTGGGTTTTTTAACTTGTTTTAACCATAATTCATATTAATTCCAAATTATCACATATCCATCTTCATATAGGGGCAAAAAGGTCATTTGTGTGCATATATTTCTTTGAGAAAAATTAATTGAAATTTTTTATATATTTTTGTAGGAATTTGGTCTCAAATAGGAGTGGTTTCATGAAGAAATATGCCTGCACAAAGAATATAAAGGAATGAAGATGGAAATAATTCAAAGTGAAGATCATGGAGGACCCCACCTACCCACCTACCTTAATGTACTAATTAAAGGCTAATGCACATGCTTTTGGAGTTAATGGTTTCATGTACACTTAATGGGGGATTAAGACATGTTAATGATTACTTGGCCTCCACACTTCCTAAGGGGCATTTTGGGCATTCCCCAAAAATATGAATTAGGGTTTCATACATGTATAAATACTCATATGTTTCATGTAATCCCTCTCTTACTCTCTTCTCTTAGTCTCTCTTAGGCCTCCTTCTCTTTAGTTTAGTTCAGATCAAAAATAAAATGAAAGCTCTTTTTTCTTTTTTCATGGCTACTTAGCCATTTTTATTTTATGTAATCTTTTTTATTTTATGCAAATTAATACATGCACTTTCCTTTTCATGTTCATTTACTTTCATGTTGTAGTGTAGATCTCTTCTCTTTTATGCAAGTAGAATAATTTTTCCTTTCATTTTGCTCTCTTTTTCCTCTTCTTTTTATTCAATGTTGCTTGCTACATTTGTTCATAAAATGACAAATATGAGAAGCTAAACCCCTTCAATTTAGGGGTAATGAAGCACTCTAATTAATGTAGCTTCAACATTTTGTTAATTCATACTCTCTTTTTGTGCTTAATGATGATGATAGAAGTGGTTTTATTTGTTGTGTTTGCCTTGAATTTGATAGTCTATATTGTTGAAACCAAATAGGCTATACTTAAACAATCACTAACACAAATGCCTCTTCATCAATATATGATTATGGCATAAGAAAGTGATTTGAAATTAAAATTTGATGGTCTATGTTTCTAATCAATAGTTAATAGGCCATACTTAAAATAGATTTCATTTTCATTTTCTTTGTCAAGTTTCATGAAAGTTAGTAAGTGTTTAAGGGGTGTGTTATAGTTTGATGACTTATGTTGGCTAATTAATAGCTTAAATATGTCATACTTATGATAAACACATCAATTAAAACACTAATGACCATAAAAGAGAGATCATGATTTCATGTGTTGAACTACATGATTTAGAGAGTGGATTTCTTCTCTAAATTGACATTTAACTCTCATATTTGCATTTCTTTTCTTTTTGTTAGTTAGTTCATTTTCTCATTTTCTAGCTTAAATACACTCTCGACTTTGGTATAATTTGATTGAGTAGGAAATTTAAATCAACAATTCCCTATGGATCGACCCGTATTCGTCACGTGCTACATTCGTACACCGTGCGCTTGCGGTTATTTTTATTTCAAAATTCGTTCGACGGTTTTCTAGCTCGATAGAACTTCCGTCGACGAACAGAAGCTATGATTTGAAAATCTAAAATTTTATCACTAAAAAATATTTAAAATAAAAGCTCCACCTTTCTACTATAAGATATAAGTATATATAGAAATATAATTAGGTGCATATGCTTAGATTTGGTATTAAAATTAAATATGATACATATGTATAAAAATAATAATAAATACATAAGTGGCAAATAGTTTGTTTGTATGTAACATATGTAAAAAATTATATAAGTGACATAAGGATGGGCATATATGCATATATATTTGTATAAGATAAAACAAGACAAGAACTATGTTTGTAAACATATGTATAGTATGTGTATATTCATGTAAACATATAAGGGGACATAACATTTAATGCGCATTCCCTCAAGCCTATATTATATCAAATCCACCTCTCAAATTATAAATCCTTTTTTTCAATTTTCAAATCAGGTCAGCAAAACCTCAGATCAAAGAAAATACAAAGGAAAAATAAAAATAAAAATTACTGTACACAAAGAGCTACAGCTTACCCTTTTTCTCTTATAAATACCACTTCCCTTGTTTCATTTTTTTTCCATTCGAATGACTAAAGAAAAAATAAAAATAAGTAACAAGCTGCCATTACAACTTCAAAGAAATCAAAATAACTTAAGTATACAGAGGGGATCAAAACCAAAAGCTTGTAGTTTTCTTTTCA
Source organism: Allium cepa (assembly GCA_030765085.1). Lineage (NCBI taxonomy): Eukaryota > Viridiplantae > Streptophyta > Magnoliopsida > Asparagales > Amaryllidaceae > Allium > Allium cepa. The sequence goes on from CM060928.1 coordinate 453,049,000, forward strand.
AAAACATTGCTCTGTACAAAAAATAGACGGTGAGTAAAACTAAATCCCTTCTACGCTGTAATATATGCTTGGTCTTGGAAATCAAAGAGCTTTTTGACATGTATACTTATACAGAAACACACACACACACACACACATATATATATATATACTTGGATATGGATATGTAGTGAGTTATAACCAGAGAAAACATAGACCTATTCACTATTTCCCTTTAAACACTGTTCTTTATGTTGAAAGAAATGCTAAGCTTGACTTCAAAAATCCCTAGCCCTTACTCTAATTAGTTTAGGTTATGATGTTTGAAGAAATTCTGTTTGTTTTCGATTATAGTTTGTTTTAAAAATGATTTCGTAAAATATTATCAAGTATAACGTTGGAAAGTAAAATTTAGAGTAAGTTAACCCAATGTGACAAAATTTCGATCATCTTGTTTTACCTTATGATTTATATAAACTTGATCGCCATGTGAAACGACGAATTTTAGTGGTTGTTTCACGATTTTTAGTTTTGTATTTGATGAGATAGAAGGAGTTGAACGTAGATTGGTCTTTGACCAAATTACGACAATCTGGTCATAGTTGAGGGTCGGGGTTTTGGTCAGAGGTAGCTGGGTGGAAGGGAAGCTCGGAAAAAATGGCCGAGCAATTTATAAGACGACGTGGTGACTAGTCGGAGGGAAAGTAGAGTTTGGAGGTAGTTTTTTGGTCGTGGTCGATTTTATGGCGACAGAGGCGTCGTGGAGGGATTTGGGTGCTGCGGTGTGGGGGGAAAAAGGTGGAGAGGTGAGTGGCGAAGCTTCAGGCGAAGTTAGGTGGACATCGGTGTTGGAGGTGGCTGGACGAGGCGATTATAGGAGTTGGGTTCGTGCCTGGTTTTTTATTTCAGTCTGAATTTTTGAATCTGGGTGTGTTGTGCAAAATTTAAGGTGGCTAAGGGATTCGAAGGTCGGAGGTGATGTGGGATGGAGGTCAGAGGTGGATGGTGAGGGTTCGTCGTCGTGTGCACGTGCACGGCGTGGTTCAAGTGCAGGTCGAAAAAAAAGGGTAAGGAAGAAAAGAAGGAGATGAAGCAGGAAAAATAAATAAGAGAAGGAAGGGAGAACTTTCATGGTTCTGGGTTTTGGGCCGATGGGCCTGACCCTTCTCTTTTATTTAAAAAATAAAATAAAATATATATAAAATGTTAACCATGTTTCCTCTCAAAAACTATTAACTTATAGGTCTTTACTTTCTAAATTTTAAACAGTATAAGAACCCTATCACCTATATTTACAAAATACACATGACTAAGTTTTGGAAATTTATTTATTTAAATTTTTCTTTAAATAATTTGAACTAGGTAAACAATTTAAAACTTTATATTAATAAAATTCTATTTGAATTTATATGTGATAATTATTGATGAATTTCAAATTTTAGTTAAATTAATAATAAATAGTTTTTGTAATTCACCTTAATTATAAGTAAACAGAATTTGGAACTTTTTAAATTCTGTTTTTTAAATTAAATGGATGATAGTCGTGGTTGGTTAATATAGACTATAAATTATTTAAATAGTTCAGGTTATGTGACTTACCTTGATTTCTCTAGCGCATTCATTTATGTTATTTTGTGATATAAAGTACCCAGATAAATGAACGGGTAGAAATATAAAGTTGACACGTTTTATTGGAAATAGACATGTGTGATTGGATTTCCATTGTAGTTGTGACATTTTGAAACTGAATTGTTTTATAAAAACAACTTGGCCTTAAAATCTGGCGTTTGGATCCGATGAGACCGAGATCGGATATCAGTGTCATCCAAAAACCACATTGATCCAAAATAAACGATTAGGTCGTAAAGATGTCAAGGGAAGATCCGTAATGAAGATTCATAATGCAAGGGCTTTTTGTCGCTAACTCTGAGGGTTATTCCAATATGAGTGTAGTGGAGATATGCCCTCGGTTCTGTGCGGACCCAGAACAGACCTGTATGGACGAATGCTATCTGACCATCGTCATTGGAGGACGATGGGCATTCTAAATGAATGTGTTCTAAAAGGTAATCGTAGCCTCAAGCCTCATTAACTCCGAATGGCTAAAACGGGGGAGGTGCAGCAAGGCTAAGTGGGTAGCTCCCAGGTAGGGTAAGGTTACCCCTATCTAAGGTCTTTCTTTCGCTGTGTGGCGGATGCTGATCCAGCCATGGGGTGATCTTATTCGGGCTATCTAGGTTAGGGGTAGTCTGGTCTTGTGTTGCATGGGATTGGGAATGTTCCTTGGTACATTGTTCTAGAGGTGTACTGTGATGGACGGTACCCCAGTAACCCTGCCATTATATGGAACCCAATCCCCAATAAGTGTCGTACGTTTTGATTGTGCCCAACTATATTGGAACATGAGATGTAAGCATTCCAGCTATTTCCTAATTTATATTGAAAACCCTAGACATTATTATAATATCACCGGATTTCCTATGAAAGTGTTTTGGTTATCGTAAGGTAAAAACCCGTCCGTGTTTATGTACGACGAGTTTTACGAGATACCCTTGATTTCAAATGATTTTCAATTTAAACAAATTTAACCGTTTTACTCACACCAGACCCATGTCTGACCCAGAGTTTATTTTTCTATTTTTCCTAAACTCTTGGGTACTCAAATTTTTATGAGTAGCCAAGTGATTCTAGGTTTGCTTCGACGTATTTTGGAGGAGGAGTTGGAGCATGTGGCTTCTGCATATCTAGTTGTATCGGTTTTCCGCTGTATTAGTATTAATGTCTGCATTTTGGTTTGCAATGAATAAGCAGGTCACCACGACTGTCTAGAAGGATATGTGTAAAATTTATGACTCTAATGTACCGTATTAGTGACTTTATGAGATATATATATATATATATGATGTAATATATATTTATTCCGTTCCGTTGTGAGATTCTGTGATTTGTTTTAGTTCTTTCTTTATATCTATTTCTTTTCTACTTATTTCTTTCTAATACATGACTCGTCATTCAATGGAATGAAGGGCAGTTCTTCACAGTCGTGGCGTAGGTGGGCGGGGCTCAAGCATGGAGGCGGGTCAGGGCGAGCGGTGGTCATTCGACGTGGCTCGGCGAGGCTCTGATAATCGACGCGAACAATATAAAAAACAAAAGAAACTATATCGCACATGTGCTGGGGATGGATTAGCGTGTGATGGAATAAAGGTTAAGTATTTAAGTTATATTAAGTCAAGTTAATTAAATTTTAATGTTATCGAATGTTAAATAATTCATAACTTATTCGTACGAGGTCCGTTTCAAGCGCGACAAGTTGTGTTGCATTTGTACCAGTGAATAATACTTTATGGAGTTGGACTGGGCAAATTCGAAGCTAATAAGAATTTTGATTTAAATTTAACGACTGTTCAATTTTAATTCAAACCAAGCGCTTTGGCGATTTCTGGCATTTTTGTGAGTTAACTCACCTCTTAGGCCTGCTTATATTTTTATGTAAGTGGGAATAATTTCATTTATGTTGTTTGTTGCTGATTTGAATGATATATTATATATATATTAGTTGGTTTTGATATGTTCCCCTCAATTGAAGCAGTTGAGACCCTATTACGTTTCCGCGTATGAGCGGATGACCATTTGTATACAAATCCCACCTCGAAGCGGTTGATTTACATTTTTATGACTATATATTGTCTATGATGCGGGGGGACAGGGCTGAGGGATCCAATAGGATTCGTAACCACTGTTGATTTATTTTTATATATATGATGTTTTGGTTGTCATGATGATGTCTTTGATGTGATTTAACTTGTTTAGTGCTATGGTAGCGCTGAGCCTTGTTTTTGGTATTTTGAAATATTGAAATGATGATTTTGTTTTGAATTATGAAGATAAATATTTTTAATGAATTTTAAATTATTAAAGGAATGACTTTTTTTAAATAAATTAAAGTTATAATTTTTGATGTTATAAAATATAGTTTTGAGAAATACTTTGATTCAGGATTTTTTAATAAGTTTATGAAGGATTTATAGAAATGATATTTTATAAATAAAAAACATATTTATAATCGAAATTTGTAAATGTTAGTAAATAGATTTGTAGCTTATTTCATTAAGTGGATTTATAAATAAACTTGACTCATAAAGAAATGGTTTTTATAAATGGATTTTGATAGTAGAACTGGTTTCTATAAAAGAATGATTCATAAATAGAATTTTGTAAATAAAGGAATTTTATGAAATAGAAAGGAGATCTATAAAAATAGCTTTATAAGTACAGAAATGATTTATGGTGAGATTTAAATATGGTTTTTTATTTAAAGGAATGTTGAAAGAATATTTTGATGAAGTTAATGGTTTTAAAAGTAATTTATCCTTTTAGAAGGCATGTTTTGGGAAGTAACATTTTTAAATGGAATTATATGGTTCAAAATGTTTTAAAATGTGATAAGTTATGGAAACATAGATTTCGATATTTATTGTCGTAATAGACGTTTTCGAAAAAGTAAGGAAGGCATGGACTATAACACTGTTGTTATAGTAAATGATTTCCGAATGGAAATGTTTTATATAGTATATGGAATTATATATATATATATATATATATTAATTTATCGAATCCCTATACTAATGTTTTTGGGTTGTCGTAACAATGTTTTATGCAATATTTGTTTTGACCCAAATAAATTATGTTTTGACCTTCCATCGTGAAATAACGAATCGGTTCTTATGATCGTACTACAGGCTTGGTGGCGTAGGAGCACTATTTCCTATACTTAACATCCGTTCAAAGGTGTACGAACTCTAGAGTTGTATGGTTATAGAAATCTATTTGGCACGTCTCCAAATGGTAGTGTTTTTGAATATACTTGTACCATTGATATAAGCATATGGAAATATTTTCTAAGTATTGAAAATGAAATGAATATGCTTATACTGTTGATGTAAGTATATGGGAAATGTTTTCCACTATAGGAAGATTTGAAATGGTTTTGAAAATATTTCTTTTTAAAGATAGTTTGAAGCAAATATTTTGAAAGTGATTTAATTAATAAAGTATTAATTAAATAAGCCTAGTGATTGCTTATGATGCTAGATATTTTTATTTGTTTGCTTTGATAGTTAAATAATCGACTATCAAATATTGGCCTCTTTATCGTTGTTGATCCAGAAAGATTGGGGTCAGATTTATCTGAGAACCACTTTCGTCCAATGTATGTGCATTTGAATGTGCAGGTATTGGAAGACATTGATATGTGGGATTTTTGTAATGAAGGGCTGCTTGTTGATCATTTGGGGATAAAATCCCAATATACATATAGTAGCAATAGTCTCTTCATTATGAAATATCTAATGTAAGGACTAATCACTACTAATCCTAGGGGTAATTCCGGCAGGATATGGTAGGAGAGTACCTTCAATTTGTCTTGTTCTTGGACAATTTGTATGGATAGATGCCTGACATTGCATTTTTTAGATTACATCGTTGACTTTTATAAACATACATCTGTTTGGTGGCGGAGAGGGCAACTTCTCTTAGTTTAACACCCTTCTCTGAGATGTACGAGATCATAGATTGTATGTTTGTGAAAGTCAATAGTGATCAAAGGAATGAAAATGAGGCATTCAAAGAAAGATGATGTGCTATGTGAAAGGTAATCGTGACCTTTGGCCTCACACATGGGAAATGACCGAAACATGATAGATGCAGCAAGGCTATGTGGTTTGAAACCAATAGGATATGATCATCCCCTTCAAGATATATTTATTCCCACTATGACGTTTGGGTTTTAAATTATTGTGGATGTATGTTATAAAGGCACTCGAATAGGTCGGTAACGACCGGGGTGATGACATATTCAGTACTATCTAGTGAGAAAGGTAGGCCGGTCTCGTGTTGGTAGATGGCAGATGTTATATGCTTCGGTACAGTCCTCTAGAGATGTACTGCCGGAAGGTGGTCCCTTCACCTAGTCATTTGTATGGAGATCCATTCTCCACCGCATGCATGCCATTTTGTTTGTAAAACCCACGTTTGTGGCTAGTATGTTGGAATTTAATAAAGTAACAATTTCAGCTATGATTAATATTATTTATATACTAGACATTAGTATAATATAACGGAATTTGATGTGAAAGGTTTTTGTTATCGTTAGGTAAAACCCGTCCCTGTTTATGTGTGGACGTGGTCTTACCAGATACCTTTGTTTTGAGAAAGAAAAGTTTTATAACTTTAAAACAAATTCAATTGAGATGTGTTTTTTCATGATGGTTTACCAGACTTATCCGGGCGTTCTTCCCTTTCAATGCTTCGGTCAGCCGAGTATATTTACAGATGTAGCTTTGGATGCTTGGGAGCTTTAGCAGGCGAGCTAGAAGTCTTCTGGTTGTATTCACATATATGTTTATTTTTCCGCTGCTTTGTTGTTAAATTATCATCAATTGTGAGGACAGGTTATTATAACTATCTAGGCTGATGATTGTGATTGATTGTTATACTTTGATGGATGAATATGTATTATATTACAATTTCTGTTTTGTGAAGATCATTGATATGATATTATATATTTTCCACTGCGATTGTGAGATTCTGTAATTGTTTTAGTTTCTTCTATTTCTCTTCTTCTTCTTTCTAGTTTATTTCTCTCTTCTTCTTCTCTTTTCTTTCTCTCTTTCTTCTATTCTCTACTTCTCTCTTCTTTCTTTCCCATGACTATCGGCTTTTTGGGCATTCGATTGCTCGATACGCAATACAGTGGATGTATTACTATCGATTTCGAGGGTCGAAAAATCTGGTTCGTCACACCTATACTTATGAATAGTTCATTTACTACTATATTAAGGATATATTATTGTTAATTTTCAAATTTAGCTCCTTTTAAATCTATTACAAAGATTATAACTTTATTAAACTCCTATAACCTTTCGTAATCCTTTTCTTATCAATTCAAATTTATTACTCTTTCATTACCATTTTAAATTGAATTGTATTTTATTCTTATTCAAACAAGTTCTAACTAGAAAAATGTATATATTCACATAAATGCTTTTTTGTTATAACATCACAAAGTTATACGAACTCATTTATTAATTATCATCATTTACTTCCATCCAATTGTTAAAAAAAAAATTCAAAAACATCTTCTATAACCTTGGACAATGAAAGGTGGAGTAGATAAGGTTAACTTCTATCCTATTAATTTCTTACTAGATTACTGACCCTATTTCTATCCAAATCTCCTAACATTGCCTCTATTTATATTTCTCCTAACTAATTGGCTTCTACTTCAGTTGTTATTCTCTGTATTTTTCTAATATGGAAATGTTCCTCCTATCCTATTTATTCTTATCCTGCTATTTTCCATTCCTTAATTTAATTAAGTTCCATTTCCATTTATTCCCCCTTTTAGAAAGAATTTTTTTAGAGTAAGGAACTTCTGAATTTATGAAATAGATGAAAAATCATCAGGTCCAACCTACGCTCTACCTTGCATTTATTTTGAAAACGAAGAATCCCTTACTCCAAAAATCAAAAACTTTTTGACTCTGCCAATTTTAAACTAGAATATCAAAAATGGAAAATCTTTTTTACCAAAAAAGAACCTTTGAATCAAAGACTTTTGACTCAAACAAATTTTCAAATTATGAGTTTTCAAATTTTCTTTCAAAACAACTTCCCAATAAATCTTTTGAAAAGTTATTCAAAACATTTTAAGGAATTTTCCAAAAACCTAATTCTTTTAGACAAGTATATTAAATATACTACTGCCACAAGTCCCATCAACGTCTTCACCTTTAGCATCGCCCTTCTTAACCTGTGTTGTAATGAGGAGGGAGTCAGAACAACGTATGTCAGGTGAATAAAAATCTCGAGCCTTACTATCTCAATACTTGGATAGTATAATTTAAATAGGAATACGCCTTTCGTATTCTACCTACATCAAAAGTCATTTCAAATATAAGGCCAAAGGAATTTCTCAAACATAAATAAAAAGGCTTTCCAAAAATTTTCCCATAGACAACTTGCTATCAACCTAATAACTCATATCTATCATCCACAATGTCGTATCAATGTAAGAGATAGTACTCAAGTCACTTATTACATTTTAATGGGAATTAGGCGGGCTCCGACCATTTAATACCTTATTTAAGGCAGGTCCATGACATTTACTACCTATCCCAAGGAGGACTACCCACTAGTAACTGTCAAGCTAACATTGCATGGAATCTTTTCAGCCACTTAATACATCCTTTTGAAGCAGTTCATTTTCCAAAATAGCCTCTACCGTGCCTAACCCATAACCCAGACTACTTACTATTACCTACATAGGGAAGAGGCAGGCCCTCACACAACTACTTAATACCTTCAATCTTTGAAGCAGGTCATTTGTATTATGACCTATATCCTACAGTAACGTCTCACATTAGTCCGACTATTCATAAATTCTAGTAGCCAGGGTAGCTGAGCAGATTTACCACGTAGAATTTGGGACTAACCTTATGTCATTGTAGTTACTTATTATATGCAATTTCTCACATCAGCCCTAAAGTTACACTACTGGTAGCCAAATTAGTTGGGCTGACTTCCATGTGCTTTTGACTAATCTCGCATCCCTATAACTTAGTCATAATCTATATCACTCTCTACATATATTATGCACATCTCACCATTTTCATAATTAAGGCCTTATAAGATATCTTTCTAATTTCACCTTTAACATTAATTACTTTCCTAAGGGGGATTTAACACAATTAATAACTTATTTAACTATGTCATTAATTATACGTTAATTACACTAGCATGTATATACACACACACACACATATATACATATGCGCACACATACACACATATATACAAACACACGCCCACATAGCATTCTAAATGTGTGAAATTTACACTCTAAACTAGCGTTTAAATGTCAATTCTTTCAATAATTATACGCATCTCATTCATATTATCAACAAGGCAAAATTCTAATATTCATATTCAAAAATTCATATCAATGGACTTGTATATAATAGAAAATTAAACTCAATTTATTACATCAAAATAATGGAATATATTGATAATAGAAACTTACAATTCCAAATTTACGCTCCATTCAACTCCTTTTTCATAAAAACAAAGAAGTTTCTATTTAATTCATGGGAAAAAGCGGTGCAAGCTACGAATAGAATTTGTACCTTACATTATTCTTTAATCAAAAAACTTTAATCAAATTCAAAGAAAAATAATAAGAAGTGGAATAGAAGGTAAAATTATCAAAAACTGCAAATCTACACATCCCATTATTTTGACAAAGACAATTGAGATTTCAAACTAGAATTGACATTTTGCATTAAAGGAGTTTTGGGGGTTATAATATGATGTTTTCTCAAACCAAAACTCACAAGGCATATTCAAACACAAACTATACTAATCAACTGCTAAAATAGAAAAGCTAAGATTTCCACTCACAGTATAGCCTTAGCATTGCCTCCTTTGGTTTTGACATATTTTTACGAATCTCTTTTAGATCTCTTCTTTTTGATATATACAACAAGATATTTGTATATATAGATTAGATTCATAAAATTGGAGAAGAATAGTTTAGTAATAGAAAAAATAAACATATAGGATTACTTATTTGAAACACTAATGGAGCTTTTATGAATCTACGAGGATACAAACTAAGAGAGCTTTGCTAGGTCCCTAAAATAATTTGTGAATGAAAGTGAGGGGCTAGACTCTTATTTATAGTAGTTAGAATACACCAGAACCATTGGATTTAGATTGGTTTAAAATAATACAAATTCAAACATTCAAACTACTCAAAATCCTAGTCATCACTAGCTTCCATCGGTTGCCCGCCTTTACCCTAAGGTCGACCAGTTCTAGGGGTACGGTTGACCGTTACACTGTTTTGGGAGAAGTATTTCGTGCCGTTGTTTTTATTTATTTTATTTCCTAATTGCAATTTAATGTTAACATAAATTTAACATTTACTTAACCTCCAAGTCTAATTACTGTTAACTTAGAAATTTTGAATTTTAAAATTAATAATTTATTTGAATTTGAATTCTATTTAAATTATTTTGAATCCGAAAACTTCAAACATCCATATCTTTTCCATTTAAGCTCCGTTTTCAACATACTATATATGGAAATTGATCGGAATTTCATCGTGAACGCATTGAAATAACTTTTATGGTCAAATTCTGAATTTTTTAGAATTCCATTAACCTTATCATATTTAAATTAATTTATTCAATTTAGTTATTTATGGTTGATTTTACAAGGTTTTACATAAGATTTTCTACCATCACTTGATTCTGAATCATTTGATATGCGTGAGTCGTGTATCAAAGGTAAGATGGTCAAGCACCCCTTTAGTATGTGCAATGAAAGAGTTGATGAACTCTTAGGTTTTATGCATAATGATGTATGTGGCCTAATGCCTATAATTACTAAGATAATTGTCCTTATGTTGTAATTTTTACTAATGATTTCTCAAGACTAGGATATGTATACCTTAAGAACAAATCCGATGTCTATGTGAAATACAATGAATATAAGAGTGAAGTTGAAAATCAGATGAACCAAAAGATTAAAATACTTTGATCTGTTTGAGGAGGTGAGTACATTGGATATGAATTCCAACAATACTTAAAAGATAACGCGATTATCTCTCAAATTTCTCTACCAACTACTCCATAACGCAACAGTATTTTAGAGTGAAGGACATAACCTTATTTAATATGGTTCATTCCATGATGAGTAAGGCTGAATTACCTCTAACTATTTAGGATATGCACTAGAAAACACAACGTATATGTTGAATTTATTGCCCACTAAGTCTGTACTTAAGACGCCATATGAGATATGGCACGGGAAGAAATCCAACATTAATCATTCAATGGTATGGGTTTGTCCTTCCTATGTTAAGAATGTCAGACCCAATAAGTGTGACATCCCGCGCCTCCCATCACACCGATCCAAAGCCTAGGATGACTTTAAGACTCGCGTCGATGCTAAGAAATAGGATCAATTGGGCTTTTAAACATTACGGAGGCTAAGAATATAGAGATAAAATCTAAGGCAGATCTCATAGCGAAAGGTAGAAAAATATAGGTACTGAAAATAAACATTACAAAAAAACAATCTCCAAAATACTTAATTCATATACATTATCTCCAAAGTACAAAATGGGTTTGATAGACATTTAATGCAATAAATTATTATATAAGGAACCATGAAGAATAACAGAACTCTAATGGTCAGCTCCTTTCTCAATGCTTTATGCCAAATCAACCACCATCCTATTATCATGTGATGTGTGAAAATGAAAGGAATGGGTCATACAAAAGTCTGGTGAATAAGTACATCATTAATATACAGCGATCACATGAAATTGACTTGAGTAATAATGTATGTGACATATGATGTCCTGTAAGTATCTATGAATCACTAGTTTTGTAACAACCCGTAAATATATCGCTTTGAATAAATGATCATTTAGCTTTATCGATAATACAAATAATTTTGTGAATAATTATTTATATTAATTTACATGATTTTATAAATTAAATTTGATCATTTTAATTAGCTAATGTTAAGAAGAATTTTTTTCAAAACTTTAAAAAAATGCATATAAACTTAAAAGAGAAATTATGACCAAAAAACGGAATCGGTATTTCTAATGATGCAACGTGCGGAAGTGGTGCAACATTGTAAGTATATGTTACATACATGTATATATGTACATGTACATACATAAGAACATGCACATATATATATAATTAAGTTAGGGATATAATATAGAACATATAAGATATTTTAAAACAAACTTACTCCTTAAGCCCTTAAGCCTTTATAGGTCAACATATATGCACATGATATGATGGAAGTGATGTGTACGTGGGGGGCTTTTGCCGTGTATTTTGAAGGGGATAGTGTGCTGGAGAAGTTTGGAAAAAGTAGCGTTTACATATCTTCTTTTACGCACTTCTTTTTTCCTATAAGTACCCTACCCCTACTCTCCTTTTCCATTCATTTACCTTTGTTCTTCACAAACCCCTCCTCATTTCATCATAGGCCAAGCCCAACCCAACCTACACCCTAGGCCGTGCACCCCCTAGCCTCATCAAGGCTTGGTAGAGACATTTAGGAGCTGAATCCAAAGATTAGTGAGCTTCGAAACTCGAATAATGGAGCTATAACATTCTTTTTTTGTGAATCATTGAAAATCCAAGGTGAGAACTCCTAATTTATTACACTATATGTTGGATGATGGTATGTTGCTGTAAATGGATGTTTAATATGCTTTCATCATCAAATTTGGTTGTTTTCATATGAATATGGAATATATATGCAAGTCACGAATATACATGTCGATAAACACAAAAGGAAATCACTTTCCTTAAATTAATGAAATGGTGTATATGGATGTGTTAAAGCTATTATAAATGGTTTATAATTTATTTGAAATGTCTTATAAATATTTAAAAGTGTTTTGGTGAAGTTTTAAAAAAAATGGAGAATTTGGTTAAAAATAAGCGCGTCGCGTAACGGTAGTTCGTGATTTCGCGCTATAAAAATCAAACTAGTGTAAAAGGTGGAATATAACTTGGAATTCCTCAAGATAAGAATTTTCCAAACTATTATATCGATAGCTTTCCAAGAAGAAAGAAAATTGAGATTTCGATAAGTAGATTTTGAAATATGAGTAAAATAAGTTTTGAAAAAATCATGATTTTGTAGTTTGAAATCCAAAATTAGATTTCTTCAGAAATGGTATTTTAAAATTGTTTAAAAATGTGGAATAAATCTTATAAATGTTTTAAAATGGTTTAAAATATATTTAAGTAATAAAAGTGAATTTTCAAATAATAAAAAGTCATTTTGATCAATATAGCTTAAAAGATACTTTCCACGCCTTTTTCGCAGCACTTTTTATCACTTTTGAAAAATAGTTTTAAAATTAACAAATCTTTTACAAATATTTTTGTAAAATGTTTTAGAAACGGGTTAAATAATTTTTGGTGAGATTAAAGATTTAGAGTCGATCAAATAACTTGACCACCTTATGGGTGTCAGAGAGATAACGTCTAGGCTAGAGTTTGGAAAACCAGTTTCCTGCTCACCCTGGCTATCCGGACTGGCCCAAGTGGAGGCATTGGTGAATTTTCTTTACTCGGATCAATAATCTACCTACATGAAAAATGGAACGATTTTGAGTTTAATAAAAAGAATGTAAAAGTTATTAAAGGATTTTATAAAAGAGGTTTGATAATTCCGTAAATACCGGAAAGAATGTTTATAAATGTATATCTCCAAAAGTGATTTTGATAAAAGAACTTAATAAGCAAAAAAATGATTCCCTATTCACTTGACTTCTTTTATCGATGATTGATCCGAAGAAGCCAGGGCCGGATTTGGATAATTCCTGTTTGAAAACCACTTCGAACCAATGTAAACGTTCGAAAGTGAAGACATGATGATGATGATTTTTGAAGACGAGGATCTACATGATAATGGGTTGCTTGCCACTAGTCCCTCGAGATGAAATTTACCATATCATATATTTATGGTGGCAGTACCACTCTCTTATGAAAATCTTGATTGCAAGGACTAATCGCTACTAATCCTAGGGATAAATTCCCAACAGAATGCGGTAGGAGGAGTTCCTTCGATTTCGTTCAGTCCCAGAACGAACTTGTATGGATAGATGTTTGACATTGCATTATTGAGATTTCATCATTGACTTTTATAAACATACATATGTTTGGTGGTGGAGAAGGCAACTGCTCTTTGCTTAACACTCTTCTCTAAGACATATGAGCTCGAAGGTTGCATGTTTTTGGAAGTCAATAGTGATCAATGGAATGGCATTGTGGAAATCAAATAAAGATGATGTGCAAAGTGAAAGGTAATCGTTACGTCAAACCTCATATCTGGAAATGGCCAAAACAGGGTATATGCAGCAAGGCTATGTGGTTCACGACCATTAGGGTATGATTATTCCCTTCTAGATATATTTCTACTCGCTTTAACGTTTGGGTTTAAATTATTATGGTGTGTGCTACAAAACGTCTCGGATAGGTTGGTAACGACCGAGGTAATGACATATCTGGTACTATCTAAGGAAATGTAAGTTGGCCTTGTGTTTGTATAGGTGTAGATGTTCTTTTGACATTGGTACATTCCTTTAGAGATGTATTGCCAAAAGGTAGTCCCTTCACATGGTTATTTGTATGGAATCCATTCTCCAATAAGTGCCTGCCAGTTTATTTGTAGAACCCACGTTTGTGGCTAGTATATGCTGGAATTTAACCAATATAACAATTATGGCCAAGATAAATAAGTTTACTTGCAAAAAATTTCAAAGATATGTCATTAAAAATAATATCAATTATTTTGACGTAAAATGTTTTGGTTATCATAACGTAAAAACCTGTTTCGTGTTTATATGAGGCGTGGTCTTATGAGATACCTTTAGTTTTCAAAATACATATTTTGAGTTCTCACACCAGTCCCATGACTGACCCAAAGTTTATTTTGTTTTTCCTTTAAACTCTGGGTGCTCTATTTTTTTGAGTAGCCAAATAGTCATGATTCTATTTAGAGTGTTTTGGGAGGAGCATGCTGGAAGAGATTTTTTGGAGAATGAAGTTGGAGCACCCGATGGGGATACCTATCTATCTATATTTGTTTTCCACTGTATGTAAGTAATGCCAGCAAATGTGGGAGCAGGCAGTTATAACTGTTCCTGGGTGGGTTAGTGCATACAAAAACTCTGATGTACCTAATGATGGTAGTTGTATGTATAATTTATCTATTTAACGTAATGTGAGAATGTGTGTTTCTATCTTTTACTATACTTTACCCTTGAAAATCTGCCTCTCCGGCACATGGATTTACGACATGTGAATACCGTGGATGTATTTGTGTCGATTTTCGAGAGTCAAGGAGACGGGTATTCATATTTGGTTTCAGAGCTGAAGGTTAAGCAAGAATCTTAACTTTGGTGGGGTATAACTCATTATAGATAGGGTTAGTAATGCCCTAAAATGAGTTTAATATTTGAGAGTGCGCGTTTAGAATCCTTATTTGAATAAAAGTTGTGCTTATGCCCATTTTTGAAGATAATTTCGTCTTTGTATTCTGAAGTAGTCTTATAAATCCAGGTAGTAAGACATGAGTACTGGTAGAGGACAAAGTAGGGGAAATGGCAGCACCACAACAACTAATGGTCGAGCTCCAACCGCCGCTGCAGAAGAAATAGCCCCCGTACAACCCCAGGTTAAGTTTGCTACTTTGTGCAAGAATTATACCAGCTTAGGGGTAAAACCATTCAAGGGTACAGAAGTTGTTATTGAAGTACAAGCTTGGATTAAATCATGTGAACAGATCTTTAAAGCGTTGGATGTCGGTAATGAACGATAGAGATTCTTGGCCTTATGGCAGTTACAGTAATGGGCTATGGCTCGGTGGGAATCCATTACCCTAAATGAATCGGAGGATACTTTCTCTTGGGAAAGGTTTAAGGAAGTTTTGGTGGAACAGTACATGCCAACATCCAGGAAATCTCGTAGTTACAGAAGCTTTGTAGACCTAATGCAGGATGAAATGACTATTGAGGAGTATTTGAATAAATTTAATGAATTATCATGTTTTGGGCCAGGTCTAATCGACTCGCCTTTGAAGAAGAATGAGAAGTTTATTTTGAGGATGAATGAGAAGTACCAAAGCAGGATGACTGCCCATGTTAAGGGTTCATTTATAGATTTGCTGGATATGGGATTTCGTTATGAGAGATTGGACAAGAAGAAGTTCAGACACAACAACGCCAATAACTGGAAGAAAAGGAGGTCCAATTATAGCGGGAAAAAGCCGTGGACAGGAAAACCCGGAGAAGGATATCAAGGAAACTGCTTTAAAGGGTACACTTGTCACAATTGCAAGAAGAAGGGCCATATTGAAACGGATTGTAGAAGTCCAAAGGTCTAAGATTCTGTCTCTCCTATGGCCCAGAATAGCCTCTACTATAATTGCCATCAACCGAGGCACATGATTAAGGATTGCCCGATCATGAGGTTGCTAAGGTCTACGCAATTAAGGATGTGCCTTCAACTTCTCAGGATGTGAAGGGCAAGGGAGTTTTGAACGGTAATATTTTTATTGAAGATATTTTAGTTAGAGTATTGCTAGATACAGGAGCTTCTCATAGTTTTATTGCTAAGAAAACTGTAGAGGAATTAAAACTTGAACCTAAAATAATTAATACCCCAATTTTCATGATGAATCATATACGTGGTACTATTAACTTTTGTATGAATTGTGAAAAAGTTCCAATTTCCCATTCTTCCCATCAATTCCCTTTTGACCTATTTGTCATAGATTTTATTGGATTCGAAATTTTGCTCGGTATGGATTGGTTTACTAAGTATAAAGTTTTTATCAATTGCGTTAGTAGGACAATAACCTTATGGACTAGTTTCGGGAAGTTTATACAAATATCCTGTGAAGATCCTAGTCTAAGAAGTGAAGTTTCCTATATGCATTAGATTCATCCCAAGAAGGATTAGGTACCATTCCCACTGTTAAAGAATTCCCAAACGTTTTTGAAGAAGTGAAGAGTTTACCCCACATCAAGAAATCGAATTTCATATTGACTTGATTTTCGATGCGATGCCAATTAAAAAATGAGACCGAAGGATGGTTCTGAAGGAGAGAGAGGAGTTAGATAACCAAACCCGAGAGCTATTGAAGAAAGGATTGTTATGGCCAAATCGTTCAAGTTGGAGACCGGCAGTAGTTTTTGTGGCCAAGTCTGATGGATCGCTAAGGTTGTGCTTAGATTACTGAGATCTGAATAAACATACGATTAAGAACATGTATCCTCTACCTCGAATAGATGACTCATGTGATCAATTACATGGTGCTCTGGTATTCTCAAAAATGGATCTAGCTACAGGACTCCATCAGTTGAGAATCACAGAAGAATGCATCCACCTAACTACATTCAAAGATCCAAACACTTTCTTCGAGTGGTTGGTTATGCCTTTCGAGCTAACCAATACACCCGCTTATTTCGTAGACCTTATGAATAGAGTGTTTAGGGATGTACTCAATGAATTCATGTTAGTCTTTATCAATAATATCCTTATCTATTCTAAGACAGAAGAAGAACACGAGAGACATCTAGAACTTGTCTTAGAAATATTGAGAAATAATGTGCTTAAAGCCAAATTCTCAAACCATTTTTGGGAGAAGGAGGTAAGATTCCATGGACTTATAGTGTAAAAGGATGGAGTTTCAGTAGATCTTGTAAAAGTTGCGGCCGTTCTAAACTGGACACAACCACAAAATCCTAAAGAAGTTCATAGCTTCTTAGGTTTGGCTGGATATTACAGAAGATTCATTCAAGACTTCTCGAAGATTGCATTTCACTTAACAAAGTTGACCATAAAGGATGCTAAATTTATCTAGACTCCTAAATGTGAAGCAGCATTCCAGGAACTCAAAAAGAGGCTAACAACCGCTCTAGTCCGCGCAATTACAAATGGAAATAGTGGATTAACTGTATATACTGATGCTTGTGGAGAAGGAGTTGGTGTGGTTCTAATGCACGAAGGGAAAGTGATATCTTATGCAGGAAGACAACAAAAAACTCATGAAAAGAATTATGCAACACACGACTTAGAATTATTATTCGTGGTATTTGCATTAAAAATACGGAGGCACTATTTGCTGGGTAAGAAACATTCATAGTTTGTCTCAATTAAAAACCTTGAATTGACCTTAATAAATAAAATTTCCACTTTAATTAGGTAAAAAGTTTGAGCTCTTTACGGATCATAAATCTTTAAAGTATCTATTCACTCAGAAGGATTTAAACACGAGGCAACAACGTTGGCTGGAATTTCTCGCATCTTATGATCTAGATATTTTATATACACGAGGGAAAGCCAACGCTATAGCTGATGCGTTAAGTAGGAAGTATGCTACTATTTCTTGTTTGGTAGTAACTCCAAATCTTTTGAAAAGAATTATAGGCAAGCAAAAAGAAGACCAATTCCTAAAGAAGATTTTTCAAAATAAGTACAAAGGGGAGAATTCAAGCTTTGAAATACATAGCCACAGAGTGTTATGGTTGAATGGGCTTATTTGTGTTCCAATTAAGCCAACTAGGACCGCTGCATGCCTGGAAGAGAGATATATATATATATATATATATATATATATATATATATATGAAGAAGATTGTACGATTGCATGGAGTTTCAAGCAGTATAGTAAGCGATCAAGATCCAATCTTTACCAGTGAGTTTTGGAAAGCATTACAAATTGCTTTGGGAACAAGGCTGAATATAAGTACTGCCTATCACCCTCAAACTGATGGACAGACGGGAACAGTCGATCGTGTTTTGGAAGATCTTCTATGAGCATGTATTATAGACTTTGGGGGCTCTTGGAAAAAACATCTAAATTTAGTAGAGTTCTCTTATAACAGCAGTTATCAAGCTAATATCGACAAGGCACCGTACGAAGCTCTATATGGTCTTCTGTGCAGGTCACTATCATGTTGGATCGAGACCAGAGATCGGTTAGTACTTGGTCCTGATATGATACAAGAAGCTTCAGAGAAAGTCAATATGATCAGGAAGAAACTAAAGGAAGCCTAGAGCAGACAGAAAAGTTATGCAGATCAAATTAGAGAATCAGCCGTTTTGAAAGTCTCTCCGATGAGAGGGGTGGTGATGTTTGGAAGAACAGGGAAGTTAGCACCTCGATTTATTGGGCCATTATTCATTCTTAAACGAATTGGCCTACTAGTTTATCGAGTGCAATTACCAGAAAGGTTGGCAGGAGTGCACAATGTTTTTCATGTATCTAATTAATGGAAACAAGTGAATGACCCAGAGCAAATCATAGAAACATTTGCTCAAAAAGACTTGGAGGTAAAACCGAACTTAGCAGTTATCAGACGACCTATTTGAATCGAAGATCATGATAAGAAACGATTAAGAAGGA
Source organism: Allium cepa (assembly GCA_030765085.1). Taxonomy (NCBI): domain Eukaryota; kingdom Viridiplantae; phylum Streptophyta; class Magnoliopsida; order Asparagales; family Amaryllidaceae; genus Allium; species Allium cepa. The sequence continues at coordinate 453,067,996 of CM060928.1, forward strand.
AGGTGGTAAGGCTAGTTAAAGTTGAATGGAGTGGAGATGCCAAGGATTGCATTAGGGAAACAGAGGATAGGATAGGATAAGAAAGGCATATCCTGATTTTAGAATTGAAGAATAACCTGTATCGTTATAGTATACTCACAGCCTATGGTGTAGTCACTTATTTATACTTTTGTATATATTCTGTCATATCAAATATGTTTTCCTTTCGAACAATTCTCCCTTATCTTAATTTTAGGGACGAAATTCTTTTAAGGAGGGGAGTTTGTAACGACCCGTAAATATATCGCTTTAACTAAATGATCGTTTAGCTTTATCGATAATACGAATATTTTAATGAATAATTATTTATGTTAATTTATATGATTTTATAAATAAAATGTGATCATTTTAATTAGTTAATAATAAGAAAATTTGTTTCAAAATTTGTTTGTAAAAATATGCATATAAACTTAAAAGAGAAAATATGACCGAAAAAAGGAATCGGGATTTGTGAAGATGCAACGTGTGGAAGTGGTGCAACATTGTAAGTATATGTTACATACACATATATATGTACATGTACATACATAAGAACATGCACATAAACACACATATAGATATATTTATATAATTAAGTTAAGGATACAATATAAAATATATGAGATATTTCAAAACAAACTTAGTCCTTAAGCCTTTATAAGTCAACATATATGCACATGAGATGATAAAAGCGATGTGCACATGGGGGAGGGGGTGGGCTTTGGCCATGTATTTTAAAGAGGATGGTGTGTTGAAGAAGCTTGGAAAAAGAGGTGTTTACATATCCTCTTTTACACACTTCTTTTTTCCTATAAAAACCCAAACATCTTCTCTCGCTTTCCATTCATTTTCTTATACATATTTTCAAGCTTTTTCTTCTTCTTTAATGGCTTCCAAACTAAAAGAAATAATGTCAAAAATTATTCCAAAGAGAAACTAAAATAATAAAATATAGTTACATATAGTAAAACATCTCAAAACGATCCAAAATCTCATCATTTCCCTTTGTTCTTCACAAAAATTTCCTCCTTTCATCATAGGCCAAACCCAACCCGAGCTACACCCTAGTCCGTGCACCCCTTAGCCTCCTCAAGGCTTGGTCGAGACATTTAGGTGCTAAAATCCGAATACTAGTGAGCTTCGGAACTCGGATAGCGGAGTTATAGCATTCTTTTTTGTGAATCATTGGAAATCTTAGGTGAGAACTCCCAATTTACTATACTATATGTTGGACGATGATATGATATTGCAAATGGATGTTTAATATGCTTTGAACATCAAGTTTGGTTGTTTTCATATGATATGTAATATATATGCAAGTCACAAATATACATGTCGATAAACACAAAAGGAAATCACTTCTCTTAAATTAATGAAATGGTGTATATGGAAGTGTTAAACCTCTTATAAATGGTTTATAATGTATTTGAAATGTTTTATAAACATTTAAAATTATTTTGGTGAAGCTTGAAAAGAAATGGAGAATTTGGTTAAAAATAACCGTGTCGCGTAATGGTAGTTTGCGATTTTATGCTATAAAAATCAAACTAATGTAAAAGGTGGAATATAGCTCGAAATTCTTCGAGATATAAATTTTCTCAAATATCTTTCCAATGAAGAAAGAAAATCCAGATTTTGATAAGTAGATTTCGAAATATGAGTAAAACAAGCTTTAGAAAAATTTCGATTTTGCAGTTCGGAATCCAAAATGGGATTTCATCCAAAATGATGTTTTAAAATTGTTTAAAAATATGGAATAAATCATATAAATGGTTTAAAAGAGATTTAAGTAATAAAAGTAAATTTTCAAATAATAAAAAGTCATTTTGATCAATATAGCTTAAAAGGCACTTTCCACAGCACTTTTTCGCAGCACTTTTCATAACTTTTGAAAAATAGTTTTAATTAACAAATCTTTTACAAATCTTTTATAAATGTTTTTGTAAAATGTTTTAGAGATGACTTAAAGAATTTTTGTAGAGATTAAAGATTTAGAGTCGACCAAATAAATTGACCGCCTTATGGGAGCCAAAGAGATAGCGTCTGGGTTTGAGTTTGGAAAACCAGTTTCCTGCTCTCCTTGGCTATCTGGACTGCCCCGACGGAGGGAATGGTGAATTTTCTTTACTCGAATCAATAATCTTCCTATATGAAAAATGAAACAATTTTGAGTTTATTAAAAAGAATGTAAAAGTTATTAAAGGGTTTTATAAGAGAGGTTTGATAGTCCTGTATATACCTGAAAGAATGTTTATAAATGTATATCTCCAAAAGAGATTTCGATAAAAGAACTTAATAAGCAAAAAATGATTCCTAATTCATTTGACCTCTTTTATCGATGGTTGGTTCGGAGAAACCAGGGTCGGATTTGGAAATTCCTGTCTGAAACCCACTCCGAACCAATGTATACGTTCAAAAGTGAAGACATGATGATGATGACTTTTGAAGACGAGGACCTTCATGATGAAAGGATGCTTGCCATTAGTCCCTCATGGTGAATTTTACCATATCATATATTTATGGTGGCAGTAGTACTCTGTTATGAAAATCTTCGACTGCAACGACTAATCACTACTAATCCTTGGGATAAATTCCCGACAGGATGTGGTAAGAGGAGTGCCTTCAGTTTCGTTCAGTCCAAGAACGAACTTGTATGGTGGATGCCTAACATTGCATTCTTGAGATTTCATCGTTGACTTCTATACATATACATCTATTTAGTGGCGAAGAAGGAAACTTCTCTTTGCTTAACACCCTTCCCTGAGATGTATGAGCTCGGAGGTTGTATGTTTGTGGAAGTCAATAGTGATCGATGGAAGACATTGTGGCATTCAAAGAAAGATGATGTGCAAAGTGAAAGGTAATTGTTACCTCAAGCCTCACACCCGAAAATAGCCGAAACAGGTTAGACGCGGCAAGGCTATGCGGTTCGCAACCATAGGATTTGATCATCCCCTTCTAGATATATTTCTACCCGCTATAACGTTAGGGTTTAAATTATTATCGCGTATGCTAAGCGATGTCTCGGATAGGTCGGTAATGATTGGGGTGATGACAGATTCGGTACTATCTAAAGGATGGTAGGCCGGTCTTATGTTGTTAGAGGTGCATATGTTATACTGACCTTGGTACATTCCTCTAGAGATGTACTGCCAGAAGGCAGTCCATTCACATGTTCATTTGTACGGAATTCATTCTCTAATAAGTGTCTGCCAGTTTGTTTGTAGAACCTGCATTTGTGTCTAGCATTACTGGAATTTAATCAATGTAACAATTTCAGCTAAGATTAATAAGTTTACTTGCAAATGTTTTCAAAGATATGTCATTAAAAATAATATCAATTATTTTGACGTAAAATGTTTTCGTTATCATAGGTAAAAACCTGTTTCGTGTTTATGTACGGTGTGGTCTTATGAGATAGTTTTTTTTCAAATCATGTATTTTGAGTTCTCACACCAGTCCCATGACTGACCCGGAGTTTATTTTATTTTCCTTTAAACTCTAGGTGCCCTTTTTTCTGGGAAGATAAGTAGTCAGGATTCTGTTTAGAGTGTTTTGGGAGGAGCATGCTGGAAGAGATTTTTTGGAGCATGAAGCTAGAGCACCTGATGGATATTTATCTATCTATTTTTGTTTTCCGCTGTATATAAGTTAGTAATGCCAGCAAATGTAGAACCAGGTAGTTATAACTGTTCCTGGCTGGGTTAATGCATACAAAAAGTTCTGATGTATCCCAATGATGGTCGTTGTATGTACAATTTATCTATTTAACATAATATGAGAATATTTGTTTCTATCTTTTACTATACTTTGCCCTTGAAAATCTGCCTCTACGGCACTTGGATTTACGGCAGGTGAATACCATGGATGTATTAGTGTCGATTTTCGAGAGTCGAGGAGACGTGTCTTTATAAGTTTCTTAATTTATGGGGTTTAACTGAATACACACTTACATTAACTACCTATGCAGGCTTAGACTTAGCATCGAACAACTAATCGAATCTATAGACAACTAATGATAGGCTAATAACTATTGGAACTATTTCACATAGGATTACCCTACCATGTCCCACATTAGTACACATAACTATTCCAACATAGGTTTCCCTACGATTTCTACCATGCGACTAAGTTTCTCACAACTAAGACTACACATACCTTAGTTACACATTGAGGGGGAGCAGACAATGCCGATTAGTCGAAGTGTCTCATCGGCTGCATCCATTTCCACTCCTAATGGTAATGCAATGCCTCTTATGGCATCATGCTGGCAACAACACATCATCGCGAGCACCAATTGTGAATACCAAGGAATTTCTGTTAGTGTCGGGCCACACACTTCATCAGGCATCATCATCAGTGTTGCACATCCACTGTAGAACCTCCTGTGAGTGCAATTTGCGAAAGAATTGCCCTTAGGTCGAATATCAACCCCTGTTGGATAAATATCATTTACCTAGCCCTGCAAAATCCTAAAGTCGCCACATAGGGAACTAGCTTCCCTACTTATACTAACACCCACCCACACACACACATGTGTATGTGTATTACATACACTACTAACTATTTTGTTTATAACCTACACCTCAGGCCGAGGTTCTATATGTTTCTGGAAAGATAACAGATCGACTGCTTGCTTCTGAAGTGGTCAACAGCTCCAACGAGTACGGTTGACTGGTCAAATTGAAAATTGCAGGTTAATTTATCGTCATTTTCAATTTTTTGTTAATTCTTCTTTAATCATGGTCGTACTTCAGATTCTAAATAGTATCCCTACAATTTCCATACTATAGTAATTTCAACTCCAAATTTGAGAAATCTAAATTTTATTTACCCAAACCCATAATAAATTTCAATTTATAGTAAAATGGTTTGACCTAGGTATAACATCAACATTGACAAGTTATATGATTTCATATTGGATTAGAAAAAGGGGTGTAACTTAGATCAATTTCTCTTTAATAGGGTTGCATCAATTTGTATTTATTATTCAAACTCAAATCTAAACAATAGGATTCTTAATTTAATTTCTAACAATTTGATAAAAGGATTATTTATAGGTTCATTAATTTTCTTAATTTATGGGTTAATATAAATTGGATCTAGATTAGGGAAGGGAAATCATATTTATATAACAACTAGTAAACTTCCAATTTCCATTAATAATGTTTTTAATTTGATTTTAACAACCTAAATCAAATAGGGTATTCAAAAATTAATTGTATGTAATCATCTAACCACACTCACCTAAAATCCAAGCTATCCCCTCTAAATTATGTTTGGAATCTCCTCCATTTGTTAGACCTCCAGTTGAATAGATATAATTGCTTCTTCTTCTTCCTAATTTAAAATTTATTTTAATTTGGTTGAAGAAATTTTGCTCGAGAAGAAAATAGTTTGGCAGTTTATTTTCTAGTGAACTGGGGTTTGATTAACCATGTGTTTATAACACAGATATTCATCTCTTTCGTTCACCAAAAAGATCCATCCAGTTCATCCAAAAAGATACTCTAAAATCAAAGCATCCATGAAAAGACACATTCACTTTTGGGCCGTTCGCAACCCAAACCAGCTGCATCACCCGAGCCGATCGATCGCTTAGGTCTTTAGCGGTCGACTACTATATGTTGATTCACCCAACCCACGGTGTCGATCATTATTGTGTTGACCATTATTCTATTTTATTTTATTTTCAATCCAAATTCTACAAATTTAACAACTTCTCCATATTAACTCTGATTTCAATGCATTATATATGAAAATTGTATAAAAAATCGCTATAAATGTAATAGTGCAGTTTCATAGCCAACTTTGGAAGTTTTTGAAAATTCCATTTTTATCTTCATTATATTTAATTTAATTCTTTTATTAAATTTTCGAGATGTTATAATAAGCTTGAGCAAGATCAGCCTTGTGTAAGTTCATATGGTATCCAAAGAATTCAAAGGGATATATTTTCTACAACACAGAGGAACAAAAATTTATTTTTTTCCATATATTGTCTTTTTAGAGAAGGAATTTCTATCAAAAAATTAACAACAGAGTTATAGATTTGATGAGATACGAGAAACTAACATAGCGGCTGAGCAGTGGGAGAACTAAGTTCACCCGTATATGAAAGAACGCAACATATTAGAAGGTCTAGCAGGAAATCTCACACACTTGATAGATATTACAGTTTTCTCATGGATAAAAAAAGGAGGACAATGTCTTAGATGACGACACTCCTCTATCACTCCAACAAGAACTTTAGAGTAAAGACTCTACACTCTGTCTTGGAGCAATAAATTTTGATATAAATTCCACGAATGAAAATAATGTGTGGACTTTGTCTAACGTACCCAAAAGGAGAAAACCCATTGGCTGCAAGTATGCTTTTAAGAAAAAGCTAAATGTAGATGTACAGGTGGAGACTTACAAGGCTAGGCTAGTTGCAAAAGGATTTCATCAAATTCAAGGTGTTGATCATAATGAGACCATTTCGCCCATAGCTTAGCTTAATTCTATCTGGATATTGCAGCATTCTAGACTACAAAATATGACAAATGGATGTAAATATGACGTTTCTAAATGGTGATTTAGAAGAGATCATCTATATGTTGTAGCCAAAGGGTTTCAGGCCAATGGGAGTGAGGCTAAAGCTTAGAAGTTGTTAAAGTCCATTTATGGAAATAAACAAGCTTCAAGGAGTTGGAATAAAAGTTTTTATAAATCGATCAAGTAGTTTGGTTTTTAATAGAACAAAGAGGAAGGGTAAGTATACCAAAAGGAACATGAAATGCTATCATATCTTAGTGTTATATGTTGATGATCTTCTATGGATTGGCAATACTTTTCATTATTGCAATAAGTGAAAGCTTGGCTTTTCAAGAATTTCTCTGTGAAGGATTTGGAAGAAGCATCCTATATACTAGGTATAAATATTTATAAAGGTATATCTAAATGACTGTTGAGATTGTCCTAATTCTTGTAATAGATAACATACTAAAAAGGTTCAGTATGGAAAATTCCAAGCATGGAAATGTTGCAATGCAATCTGAATCATCCTTCCTAAGAAGGACGCTCCTAAGATTGATAAGGAGAAAGATCACATGAAGCGGATTGCTTTGGCAATTGGTTTCATAATGTACATTATGCTACGTACTAGATCGAGTATGGCATATGCATTGGAATGTGTAAGTCGATACTAGTCTAATCCTAGAGAAAAACATTAAACGACCTTAAAATATATACTAAAGTATTTAAGAAGTATTATGGACTTATATTGATGGGAAAAGAGACCTCCTTATGATGGGTATACTAACTCTTGCTTTCAGAATGATATCAATGATAGCAAATCAATGTCGGGTTATGTTTTACGCTTAACAATAGGGCTATCAGTTGGAATAGTTCCAAATAGGAAACTATACTAATTCCATGATTGAGGCTAAGTATATCACCCTTAATGAAGCAACTAAGGAAGTAGTTTGGATACGCAAGTTCTTAAGTGGGCACGGAGTGAATCCCCACACGGAAAGTCCAATGGCATTATTTTGTGATAACAATGTGGCGATACAAATCGCAAAAGAACCAAGTTCACAAAAAAAAATCATGACATGTTCTTTGAAGTTTCACATCATCAGAGAATTCATTGATAAGAGAGAGGTTGTGATACAAAGGGTAGATACCAAGGACAACATAGCAAATTCATTCACGAAGAATCTTTGGTCCGTTCTCATCAAATTAATCGAAAGGATGGAATTGAGATTCTATAATTGGTTTCAAGTGAAAGTAGGAGGTTGATAGACTTAGGGGTATGCCTTTATGGTGATTGTATAATTTATTTTAAATTATTAACTCTATAATAAAATATCGTTCGAAATAAAAGGTGTTTTTCTTTCTATTATATGCTTATTATAACAAGTTATTATTATTTAATTTAATTATGTTTAACAAAAAAAATCCATAAATGATGTGCTTTTGTGATACTAATTATAATTTTTATAATCATGAATATTTATCACAATATAATAAAAACAACATTTTAAATATTCCTAGTCAAGGTATATCGAGACTTGATATCGATGCATCCAGTGAGACTATAGTAAGCAACACTCTCCAAATATTAGGCAAAGTATTACTCATGACTGTTAGGGGTACCTAGTGATTACATACTGATATTTATTAGATAACCATGGAATGGCTCACTCGATTGTTTTTTATTGTTTAATATAACTAAGGCCAAACAAAAATATCGATGTGACGGTATTACACAGTTCTCTTGACTTGAAAACACTATTAATCTTTGACATGGAAGCTCCACTTTTATTATAGTTAAATTGTGGTACAAGGTCCATCGAGTGACTATAGTTGGTCGAGTGGAAGCATTGAAAGTTTAATAATATTAAATAGAAGATTCTTCTTCTTTGTTATATGAGGTTAGTATCACGGTCAACTAAAGTCAAGTCAAAGTCAATATATCTAGCTAGAGTAGTTCAGTTGATAATAATGGTTATTACGAAACCAAGGACTTTATGGTCGGACTATAAAGTTGAATATGGATGATATTAGAATTTTGACCATTCCATATTCATAAGTCTTAACACTACTACAAAACAGGCCATTTGCATCGGTTGTTTAACCCCCCCCCCCCCCCCCTTTTGCATCAGTTCAACAACCGATGCATATGCAACCGATGCAATAGGCTAAACACTTTTGCATCAGTTCTGAAACCGATGCAAAAAGGTCCTTTTTGCATCGATTGTTACTAACAACTGATGCAAAATATCATGGTTGGTTGCTTGAACACAGCCAACATGTTGCATCGGTTGTAATGAAAACCGATGCAACAAAGGAACTTGTTGCATCAGTTGTTGTTGAAAACCGATGCAAACTAATCCCTTTATTGCATCGGTTTTTTATAACAACCGATGCAAACTAATCCCTCAGAAACCATTATTACAGTACTCAAATAGACTACACACACATATATATATATATTATTGATAATCTTTATATATAAAAAAAAAGAAACATACACAAAAAATTAAAAAAAAAAGAGAGATTATTTCATTATTATTTACAAATTCTAATTTGGTTTACAAATTTTCACCTTCATTTACAACATTGATTTCTGTCATCTCCACTGTGCACACTTCATCAGTAACAACATCGACCTCCAACATTTGCTGCTCCTCCACCTCCTCCATAAAACAAAACACATACACTTCGCAGCAACTACTGACATTACTTACACCCAAACTCCTCCACCACTTAACATCAAACATCCCCCAATATCCATCATCAAGCTGCTGACCATACTTCACCACATACCCCAACCCAAGCAGCAGCACTTCTCCTCATTTCCATAGCATATACACCTCCATCCGCTGCCTAATTTCCAATCTACTGCATCACTACTAAACTGCCTTGCTGTTGTGACAAACATCAATACACTGTCTAACTTCCCAAACCATCACGGCCATAATTCAAACCATCCCCCATCACCTCTACATTGTCCATCAGCACCCACTGCACTTCACAATAAGCCTTCATCTGACCACTAACTTACATTTCACAAAAGACATATCTGCTTGATGTTGTACTTCCCTCCCCATCTCCATTCATCTATAATAACCTGATACGAAAATTTTAAAACTCCGAAAGTCAACTAACATTGATCTGATTTTCAATTTATGGGTGAAAAACTTACTATTAATTTAGTAGATGGAATACTGCGTCACATCGATTATATGCATTCTTTACAGCTGCAATGTTACAAATCCATAGATATTGGCTCTTTGATTTTGATACTTATAGCACGAAATCCTTAAATATGTAACTGCAGCGCCATCTATTTTTTTATACGAAGTTATCTATCTGTTTTTTTCTTTTTCCTGCCTGGTATCTTGGTTCAACTACGTTTTCTCTCTAACTGAGCTTTTACAATTCTAACAGCTTCCCTGTATGTTGTGTTGATAGAACTTTTATGAATTTATGTTATAGGTCCCAATTTCAGAGCAGCTATGAAATACTTCATACAAGCTAGAAGCAATGATGATATACTCAAGACAACGGCACCAAATGCAAGTTATATCACCCAAAGGCATCTCCTAAATCAAACACTCCATGCTTTGTTGACTGAATTGCTAAGTAGTGCACATTTAAAATAAATCATGACCGCTCATGTGACTAATGTATTTTTTTTGTTTCTTATATGTGATAAAATTGCCATGATTGTGCCCTATCAAAGATGTTTATCTACATCTATTTTTTATACGCTTTTATGGAACCACCATTCCAACCTGAACTTCTACATCTATTACACTACTTCAAGCATTTTAAACTTGCACAAGAGATTAAACATTGCACCTTTTCAATGTTTTATCCATCACTGTCCCAGTTTCTTTTGTAACGGGTCTTCTCTCCCTTGTTTTATGTATTTAATTAAAATAATTGCTATATTATTCATCTGATTGTTAAAAGACTAAAAGTTAGGTTTTTGGTTTTCCTACAGTTAAAAAGTTGCACCTTACTTGCCCAGCAAGGTGTCGATAATACCACGGTTCCCATTTCATACAGCACAGCGTAAGTTGAAACCATCTCTGCGGCCATCATCAACGCAAGCCACATATCTGCCCATCGTATACTGTGCTTGTCCAAAGCTTGCTGCATCTTTGCTTTTTTGTTCAATGTCTCATACTATAAGTATTTGATTGTTTCCTTTCTTTCCCATTTAGAATCTTCATTCTGCTAGAAATTTTCCATGACATCATCCATTTGCGGAATGCTATGGTAGATAATTAGTTGGAAGATAATAACATAAAACAACACAGCAGAGTTGAATTAATGCAGTATCATATGCGGCCTTATGTGAGTTCATAACAAACAGAATATGCCGGGCAAAAATGTTGCCTACTATGCAGTTCCCAGAAGAAACTACAAAACAGTCAATCAAAGTGGGACATCTGATTCTTTAATTCCATACATTATGTATTATGATTCAGAAATCTTTTTAAGCATATACGCAAAATTATCTTAACATGAACTCATATAATTGTAGCTCGGACATGATAACAGCAGTTTGTTATTTATTATTATTTTCCTATTCTCATCAAGTCGATGTACATAAGGTTTGAGCACATGTAGCTATTAGATGATATAATTGTTAATGATAAAAATGGGATTAACGCTAACACCCAGTGTATATCGTGACGAAGTGAAAGCACCACCCGTTTGCACGGGAATCAAAGCAAAAAAAATAGCAGAAAAGTAAAAGAGACAGAGATTTTTATAGTGGTTCGGCTTCTAACAAGCCTACATCCACTTTACATCCTCCATTATGTTCTTTGAGCACACTTTTGCAAGATCACAACACTTTACAGCACGATCTCTTGATTACAACACTTTACAACACGATTTCACAATTACAACACTTTACAACACGATTTCACAATTACAACACGATTGAAGAAAAAAGTTAGAACTTTGACGATCGATTGCTCTCTGGATTCATGTTGAATGAAGTAGATCTCTTGATGAATAATATTCGATGATTGAAGTGTTGGGAGAGTGGAGAAAATAGCAGGGTATTGGCGCCTTCCAATCCGGGAAAAGTCCCCCTCTCGTTGAAGTAGGCGGAGTATTTATAGGAGAGTTCGAAGTTAGGTGGGCTGGGTTAGGTCGTTTGGTGACCTAAGGTAGGTCGTAAGGTCAAGGACGACTTAAGGGATTGACTATAGGTCATGGGCGACTTATGGGGTGGCAGAAGAAGGAGTAACGACCTAAGGGATAACGGCATTAGGAGTTATGGCATGGAGCGACCTAAGGGAAAAGGCGGGGTCTGCTTTAGGTCGTGAGCGACTTATCTTTGTGGAGTGGATGGGTCGTGAGCAACTTATCTTTGTGGAGTGGATAGATCGTGAGCGACCTATGGGTTAAGGAGAGGAGTTAGGTCGCGAGCGACCTAACTTTGATGAGGTGAGACTGGTTAGGTCGTTTAAGTATTAAGTCGCTAGGTCGTTGTTGCTAGGTCGCAACGCTTGTTGTGCCAGGTCGCTAGCCCGCTTCGTCTTTAGATTGCTTACTTCCTTAGGTCGGTAGAAGTTTTAGGTCGTTGGACGCTATAGGTCGCTACGCATTGTAGACAGCTGCCTTTTTGAGGAGTTAGATCGCTAGGTCGTGTACCTTCTTAAGTCGCTTCACTCTGAAGATGGTTAGGTTGCAGCACCCATAGGTCGGTAGGTCGTTCGTTCTTTAAGTCGTAGGTCGCATACCGTTTTGGACGGGGCGCTGCCCTGCACCCCGCCGGGGGCGCTGCCCCCTGGACCCCTGCGATCTGACCGGGCAGGTCGAACCCCGTAGCGGTGGCGTTGCCACCGTACCCCCACCTTGGGGGGTTGCCACCCCCCCGGACCCCCCTCCATAGGGGATCTTAGATGAAAAATCATTCAACAGAACTTGCTTTGTTGAGATGCTGAGTTTGACCAATCTTTGAGACGAGCTATCTTGCTTTTCTCGGTCGATCTTTTAATATCACGGCTTTGCTAAAAAGGTGGGATAACACTTTCCCCCCAAAACATGTCTTGCGGTAGGAAGGTGTGTTTTGTAATGCCATAATCCGGATGTTCATATCCTTTTGATAACCTGTAATGGAATCGACAGTTTTATATGGCCCCAAATGACGATCGTTCGAGATCGATCTATTTTGGGATGAAGCGCAGCCGTTCATGGTCAAGCGCTTTACTTCGAATGACGACCATTTGTGATCGAGCCATTAGAGGTGAAGTGCGGACCTGCGCGGTCAAGCGTCTAAATCCATGTGACAATCGTCCAGGATCGGGTCATTTGCGATAAAATGTAATCATTCATGGTCAAACGCTTTACTTCGAATGACGACCATTCGGAGTCAAGTCGCTCGTGGTAAAGTGCGGCCCTGCGCGATCAAAGTGGCAATCGTTCATGGTCAAGCGCTTTACTTCAAATGACGACCATTCGGGGTCGAGCCATTTGTGGTAAAGTGCGGCCCTGCTCGTCCTAGTGATAGAGCTCAACCGTTCATGGTCAAGCGCCTTACTTCAAATGACGACCATTCGGGGTCGAGCCATTTGTACTGAAGTGCGGCCTTGAGCGATCAAGTGGTAAAGCGCGGTCGCTCGCGTTCAAGCGCTTAACTTCAAATGACGATCGTCCGGGATCGAGCCATTTGAGGTGAGGCGCGGCCGTCAGTGGTCAAGCACTCAACTTTATATGATGGTCGGGATCGAGCCAAGTGAGCTGAAATGCAACCGTTCACAGTCAAGCGCTTTACTTCAAATGACGACCATTCGGGGTCGGACCATTTGAGGTGAAAGTGCGACTGTTGGCGGTAGGAAGCGCGGCCGACCATAGTCAAGCGACTGTTGGCGGTTAACCACTTAAATCCATGAGTTTTTGCCGTTCAAGGCGAGTTGTGATTGTTCGAAGTCGGGTGCCTGTTCATAGGACTTAATCATTCAGATTGTTCGAAGTCGGGTGCCTGTTCGTAGGGCTTGATGGTGCCTGTTCGTAGGGCTTACACATTTCAAAATCATGAAAAATCAAATATTCAACTGAAAAATTGTCAAGGAGAAACGTCTGAAAAATTCAAATCCAAACATCCCAAGCAGATCGTGAAAGCAATGTGGAATCAAATCCAAACATCGGAAGCAAATCATGAAAGCAATGTAGAGTCAAACTCAACCATCAGAAACAACGCATGAAAGCAACGCAGAGTCAAACTCAATCATCAGAAGCAAAACATGAAAGCAATGTCGAGCCAAATCCAAACATCAAAAGCAAAGTAATCAGTCCTCAGAAGTAAAATACGAAAGTAAAATAGTCGATCATCAGAAGTAAAATTCAAAAGCAAAGAATTGACGTCTGTGTGCAAACACCTACATCGATATGGTGTATAGTTGTATCAGAGCATGCCTGGGGATCGATCGTGGTCCCATACATGTGTGAACAACTTAATTGTGTCGATGTAGAGTTTTCCACTCATTCGTCACAACCTCAATTATTCGATAACAGGCTGACGCTTTGATCCCGAGGCATCTCCAGTTGGTGCGGGTGGTCGTTCCTGTTCCACCGTTGCAGTCTTCTTTTTTACATATTGTGAGAGCAAACCATCCCGGATGTGCCACTCAATTTCATCTTTCAAGTGCCTGCGGTTATTCGTGCTATGGCCATTTAACTCATGGAACAAGCAATACTTGTCCGACTTTTTCTCGTTGTTGGTTGGATCTCTCCTCAAGGGCTTTCGATAAGGAATCTGTCCTTTAGTGTCCTGGTAGATTCGTTCCAAAGTCTCATTCAACTCTGTGTACGGGTGAATCTTGATCCCTTTCGTTGTCGTGCCGATTTTTCATTGTTATCTTCAGCTTTTCGTTTACCTTTGCTGTTCTCTGTACCTTTCTCGGGAGGATTCCCACCCTTGACCACAAAAACATCGGTTCCTTCTCCTTCTTCTATATCAGCCTTTACGTCCTCTAATCGTAAGAACCCTTCGGCCTCATGGAAAAATTCTCCCAAATCCATAGGAGGATCTTTCGTTAATGAATTCTTGAACTCTGTGCCATCAGCTATGCCCGACACAGCTGCCATTAGAACCATGGATGGATCTGGTCGATCTACCGACGCCGCAGCTGCGTTGAATCGCGTCAAAAAGCTTCTCAAGGATTCTCCAGTTCTTTGCTTTAGTACGGTCAAACTCATAACATTTTTGGGCCTCGAGATGTGGACCCTGAATTGCCTCATAAACCTTTCAATCAAATCATTCCATGTTTCAATCGATCCATTCTCCAACTGTCTGAACCATAGTGCCGCAACGTCTGTCAAGTACAATGGAAAGCACCGGGCCATAACTTCCTTTGTTGCCCCCAGCACTTCCATATGCCTCATATATTTTTGTCAGATGAACTGTAGGGTCTATCCTTCCATTATACATGTCCAGCGATGGCAGCTTAAAGTCTGGTGGGTTCTTAGCTCGCCTGATTGCTGTGGCAAAAGGACTCCTATTCACATCCTCCAAGTCCCTGTTTACCAAACCACCTCTCATAGCCTTTTTGACCATTTCCACTAATCTGTCGTTGTCACTAAGCGATAGTCCTCGCCCATTGCCTTCGTCTTGCCCCCCGAGTTCACGAGGGGATGGTGGAATTTGTTCTTCTGGTTGGGCTTCTGTTCCTCTTTGATTCTGCGCTCCAAGTTGCCCAATCTGATGAAACAAATTCTGGATCAAATCCTCTTGCCTTTTCATCATTGCCTCCATCTCCTCCCTTGTAACGAAGGCTGAAGTTTGGCTTGCTCTCGAAGAAGCCTCTTGACTTCCTTCGTGCTGACTATTCTCTGGTCTTTGTAATCTACTCGATCGCCTTACCATAATTCTTCGGATTTTTCGGATTCAACTCTTGATTATTCGAATTCCTGAGTTCAATTCTCAGTGAAAGCACCAAAATGTTAACGATAAAAATGGGATTAACGCTAACACCCAGTGTATATCGTGACGAAGTGAAAGCACCACCCGTTTGCACGGGAATCAAAGTAAACAAAAAATAGCATAAAAGTAAAAGAGACAGAGATTTTTATAGTGGTTCGGCTTCTAATAAGCCTACATCCACTTTACATCCTCCATTACGTTCTTTGAGCACACTTTTGCAAGATCACAACACTTTACAACACGATCTCTTGATTACAACACTTTACAACACGATTTCACAATTACAACACTTTACAACACGATTTCACAATTACAACACGATTGAAGAAAAAAGTTAGAACTTTGACGATCAATTGCTCTCTGGATTCATGTTGAATGAAGTAGATCTCTTGATGAAGAATATTCGATGATTGAAGTGTTGGGAGAGTGGAGAAAACAGCAGAGTATCGGCGCCTTCCAATCCGGGAAAAGTCCCCCTCTCGTTGAAGTAGGCGGAGTATTTATAGGAGAGTTCGGAGTTAGGTCGGCTGGGTTAGGTCGTTTGGTGACCTAAGGTAGGTCGTAAGGTCGAGGACGACTTAAGGGATTGACTATAGGTCGTGGGCGACTTATGGGGTGGCAGAAGAAGGACTAACGACTTAAGGGATAACGGCATTAGGAGTTATGGCATGGAGCGACCTAAGGGAAAAGGCAGGGTCTGCTTTAGGTCGTGAGCGACTTATCTTTGTCGAGTGGATGGGTCGTGAGCGACTTATCTTTGTGGAGTGGATAGGTCGTGAGCGACCTATGGGTTAAGGAGAGGAGTTAGGTCGCGAGCGACCTAACTTTGATGAGGTGAGACTGGTTAGGTCGTTTAAGTATTAAGTCGCTAGGTCGCTGTTGCTAGGTCGCAACGCTTGCTGTTCCAGGTCGCTAGCCCGCTTCGTCTTTAGATTGCTTACTTCCTTAGGTCGGTAGAAGTTTTAGGTCGTTGGACGCTATAGGTCGCTACGCATTGTAGACAGCTTCCTTTTTGAGGAGTTAGATCGCTAGGTCGTGCACCTTCTTAAGTCGCTTCACTCTGAAGATGGTTAGGTCGCAGCACCCATAGGTCGGTAGGTCGTTCGTTCTTTAAGTCGTAGGTCGCATACCGTTTTGGACGGGGCGCTGCCCCCTGGACCCCTGCGACCTGACCGGGCAGGTCGAACCCCGTAGCGGTGACGTTGCCCCCGCACCCCTACCTTGGGGGGTTGCCACCCCCCTGGACCCCCCTCCATAGGGGATCTTAGATGAAAAAACATTCAACAGAACTTGCTTTGTTGAGATGCTGAGTTTGACCAATCTTTGAGACGAGCTATCTTGCTTTTCTCGGTCGATCTTTTAATATCACGGCTTTGATAAAAAGGTGGGATAACAATAATCATATTCACATAGATACCCATGCAAACATGGAACTTGGTAATTTCTCCCTTATTATGTTCACTTGCTTCAACTCCACTTGTACATAAAAGTTCATATTTCATAAAATTCAATAGAAGCAACTGATTGCCAGTAAGCTAGCATGATATTATTGTAAAAAAAATTATGCCATCATGTTTCTAGATTAAGAAAATTTAACAATTTACCTCATGATGACGCCGACTCAGTCTAAGAAACAAACTATAATAGGTTTTTCCGTTTAAGTAATGGACGATCTTGCTTTTCTTTATACCCTGTACTCTCATGTTCTGCATTGTGCATTACCTGCACAAAATTTAAAATATTTGATGAAGTGTTTTGATGTAATAAGTCTTTTAGTAACTCAAAGAGTTAACACACTACATACTAAGAACAATCAATAGAATCCTTAAACAGAATTAAAATTAAATCACAGCTACTATATTAAAATCACATAGTATATAACACTAAAACCAAAACCATAGCAAAATTTAGCAAAACTGGAAAGCTAGCTAAAGGTGAAAAAAAAATGAGACATGAAGGAACTCACAGTACTATATTTTGAAACCTGTAGCTAGCTACAGGTGAACACAAATGGGAAAGCTAGCTACATGTGAATACAAAATGCTATCATGGTTAAGCTTGTAATGCTTATGAGGTTCTAGCATTGGCTGTAATATACGTCTATAAGAACAATTACAGTCTTCATAAGGTATAAGCAGGCTGTAATTACTAATTACTAGTAGTTATATAATTTTGCTAGAACCCCCAATTACACAACAATCAGGTCTGTAAATTGGTTGTTGAATTAATATAAGCATCAATTATTATAAGCATTTGTAAATAGGCTGTAATCATAGGTAATTAATGCATTTGTTGTGTCTCATAATTTGATTTCAACACACCATTATAGCTCACAGATAGAGCATAAACCACTTGGGTTTTACTCTTTTAAAAAAGCCTGTTTTGAATATGTTTATCAAAATTTGATTTCAACACACCATTATTAGCTCACAGATAGAGCATAAACCACTTGGGTTCTACTCTTTAAAAAAAGCCTGTTTTAAATATGTACACATGAGACAACATCGAAAATTTCAAACCTTCCGTTTGTTTTACGCAATTGAGTGGGTTAACCATAGCCAGATTTAACAAGTCTGATGATTCAAATAGTGAATTAAATTTTCATTTCTTGACATTAGTCATCTGGTTATATGGTCTTCACATCCTAAACCACTTTTTACTTTTCCGTTCAAATAATTTATAATCCATTTATCTGATTTCCTATATCTGGATTGTTTTATTTGTTAAAGATTAATGTTATTTATGTCATCTACTAAGATCTAAACTGTCTTTTCATTTTGGATTACTATTGGGAATGTTCACCGCCTTTGCAATAGTGTTTGAGCTCAAAGGGTGGTGACATTATTTCCAACTTTATATATGTTTTATTCCACTGACTTTATCCTTCTCTTAAATCATTACTCCGTAAGTCCTACATAGACCATTTTTTCCATTTTTTTTTTCATATCTCCTTCTTCTCTACGTACTACATGCCTGTCTTTTACCCATTTTACCTTATTGTATCTTTTAGATCTTTTTAACTCACAAAATTTTAGTTAATTGCTTTGATGGCCCATCCACATAGAAGATGAATGAATTTATTTCAAAATATAATTATAATGTTTGTATATAACATCCGTACTAGCAAAGATGCCCTATTTTAATTACAATTTATAACATACTAATTGATTTTAATTTTTATGCAGAAGTTGCATTATAGTTTGAATAATTATCAATGTCATATTGTCCAGTCTAATAAAATAATTCAAGAAATATGTTTGTTATTTTAATCCACATCCAAAACATTGGACTTCATCAGGACAAACGATGATTGCATGGAACTTTGGTCATCCCAGTTACATGGATTATAATGGTATGTGAGCTTGTGTTATTTCTTCTTCGTATTGTAATTGTTTTATTTTATGCTTCTAGAGATGAGTAGTAGTATAGACAAATTAAATGAAATATTATTTATTGTATTTTGTTAAGTATGCCGAGGCACTTAAGCTAAATTAATTAATAGTTGACCAAATGAATTTGAGAGTACGTAAAACAGAATGAGATTCAATCATTTAGGTCTATCATGGGAAATTAAAATGAGCATAATGTGGGCTAGAAGTCTCAGAATCTTCTTAGAAATAAACCTGATCAATATTCTTTCATTCGTTTATCAGGTTTAACCGAGGAATTTGATTAGTTTCGCCTCAATAATGTATTAAATTTAATTATAATTCATTTTCATGTGTGAAATATTTATGATGGTTTCTAAGATGAGTTTTTGATACAGTATTACTGCTAAAGGCGAACTTAAATGATGCACGAACTACTAAATTCGGTTAATTGAAACTTTGAAACCTGATGTAGACTTGTATCTTTGTAATGATTCCTCATGCAAACTGATGTTAAGCCATCTTCCCCCCCCCCCCCCCCCCCCCACATCAATTTATAATCATGGAGAAGTCCACATTTCATTATTTTTTCTGTATACAAAACATAATAGATATATGTATTCTCAAATTTAATTTATTCCTTTCATCAATATTCCAATAAATATAAATGGCCCTTTGTTTATAATCCTGTGTTTATGAGGAGCCCCTCTTTTGCAAACAATTTCCTGCCAATTATCTTATACCAGGTTTAAGAGTATGAATTTTAAAATTAACATGCTTCACTATTTTATTCAAGGATGAAATCATACAACATTTGACTTTATATTTGGTTTTCCAAATCATTTGCTTTCCTTAAAAATGATGGGCATCCGTTATGTTCTCATGCTGCTTCTATATCTGAATGCCAAATATTTTTTTTGTTATTGTTTCCCATGATGAAAATAAGCTCATAAAATGCTAAAAATAGGAAGTTTATATTTTACCTGCTTGAATATTGTTTTTCCTCGAAACATATTCCAATGCCCTAGACATGAGGAAAGCAATGGGTCTACAAGTCAACTCGACTACAAACACTATAAAAGTTTTACCATATAACCAAAATCTTTTCTGATAAGAATTAATGCATCAGACCTTGGTTGTGCGTTCACAGATGGTAGGCAACCACATTTTTCCCAATTGAAGTTATGTTTTCCAAAGTGACACCTAATACAAAACATTTTACACCTCATGAAAAACCACTATGAACATTTCATCATTCACCGAAGTAAAATTTCCTATGATAACAGGTGTATTCATTTTGAAGAACATTACACTTCAAAATAATTTGTTAGCTTCACTTGCTTCCATTTTAAGCTTCAACAGTAACGCATACTGATGTGATAAGTATTTGCAGGTGCATATTTAATAAGATTGTTAATGTATATAAACTAATAAACAAAACTGCCAACCATCAATACCCATCATCCATTCAAAAAAAGGAAAAAATACATACCAAAGCATCTCTGTTCGAATTCACTTGACCACTGCCATCAGTTCACTTCCCTGCTCGAATCCTACACTGCAGCACCATACCAAATCCTCTCCAACCAGAGCAGCAACTCGAGAAACCCAAGCGTAGCATCACCGCAATCCCCGATCGAACCCACGTATAAACCACGGCAACCCAATCTCCTCCAAATTGCAATCGCCAACATCTTGAACCCAATACCCAAGTCTTCCTTGCCAAGTTGCCGCGAACCACCTCGTAAACCCAAATCACCCAAAGCGACTATCATCGTGGAATCGCTCTCGAATACGAACTATGGAATCTATAGAAATTGATCGCTAAACTGTGGAACTTCGAATACGAACTGTGGAATCTATAGCAAATCGAGAAACCATTTTAGGGTTTTTTTGTTTTGAAGCAACCGAATTATTTAGGGAGAAGAATGGGAGCGGCAAAAAAAATTTGGAAAGGCGGGATGTAATACATGAGCAAAGAATAACCTAAATAATATTGAATCACCTCTGTTAGGGAACCGATGCGAAAATTATTATTTTGGACGTAGTTGCATCGGTTGACTTTAAAACCGATGCGACTAAAACTATTTGCATCGACGTATTTGCATCGGTTGTTGGTGACAACTGATGCAAATTTGATTTTTTTATTACCTATTTCTTTTCACGTACCAATTGCATCGGTTATTAAGACAGAACTGATGCAAATAGTTCTATTTGCATCATTTTTTACTTCAACCGATTCAAATGAGGCGATGCAAATGGCATGTTTTGTAGTAGTGCAATGTGATAAAGCTTTGATGAACAGAATTAGTGTAATAATTGTTGCTATCGGGTAATGCTTAAATAAGTAAAATTGGATTTTATTGAAGTTATTTAAGCGATCAATTTGGCCATAATATCAAACCATCTGTTAAGTGATGGATGAATGTTAATACTCGAAGTTATTCAATATTAATCGCTGACCAAATTTACACCTAAGAGTTACACAACTTAGAAGTTAAATACTTCTACGATCACCCAATTTAATTAATTATAATTGTTGTAAATTAATTAAATTAATTAATATTTATGAAATATTAATTATAAAATTTTATTTAATTTGTGTTGATCAATATTAAATAGTGTCTATACAGTGATTATAGACAAACGTTTCGATGTACGATATCGATGTGAATTTGAATTAGATTTAAAAGCATATTTATTCGATCAGGCTTGAAGCAATTATGGATTGAATTTTGATTCAAAATGAGATGAAATGGTAAGAGAAAATAAAGGATTTGGATACTCGTTTTGAGCTTTAGTATCTTCCTATATATTCATCTTGGATTTTGCTCAATCAAAACCAGTCAAGGTTTGCCGCAACCCCATCCCTCCTCCTTATTTTCAAGCTTCCAAATACACTAATTAAATACAAATTAAAGATCGATGGATGTTATTTTTAGTTTGATAGATCTTTCCGAAGGTTTAGATACTGATTCATAGAGTGAATGGATTCAACATTTCAAGGTGTTTCGTCTAGGTTTTGGACAAGGTATTAATCTAATTTATATATTATTTATCATGTCATTATACTCATATATGTTTGTTCCATTAACATTGGATGTATAGGTTTGTATATAAGCGTATTAAAATATATATAAAAAAGTATATATATCATTCGGCAACAATAATAAAAAAATTATATTTTTATTTTCGAAAATAGTTTAAAACATTTAATAATATTTAAAACTAGTTTGATTTTAAAATACATGTATATGATATATTTGAAATATGCACATAAATTTAGCAACGTGTATACTTAATATGTTTTCGAAAGAAAAAAAACTTAAACCATGTGAGAGTGTGTGTGTGTATTATACAATTATTTTAAATATAAAATCTAACTTTTAGAATGCTTATATATATAATATATGTAACATGTCTATATATGTACAATAAATTCTGTATATGTTTTGGCTTTTGAATTTTTTTTATATTTCATGATTTCCATATGAAAATCAAAATTAAAAAACACAATGTTTAAACTATAAGATTTAAATATAAAAGAATATTGTTTTTTTGGTTGATTGGACGTATATATATTTATTTATTTATTTACATCAAAACACACACACACACACACACACACACACACACATATATATATGCATGTATATTTAGAATTTGTTTTATTTAAATGTAAAAGAACATAGTTTCTCAACTGCTTATGCTCAAAAAGTTTATGCATGCCATGTGGAAAGAAAGAAATGAAAGATATTTCAATGGTAGGATTAAATCTGATTTGTAGATTTAGAATGTAGTTAAATAAGCTATCAAGTTTGGTATTGTGACTAGCAACTTCTGCTTTGATGCGTTCCTATTCTTTGATTTAGATTTAAGTGGACTGTGTGCATGTATTCTTGTATTATGTGTTCCCTGTTTTCCCATTATTTATTTTCTTTTTTTCCTTCTCTTGCAATTCGTGATTCAAAGCATGTTCTGGTTTTTTTATATATATTGTTTTGCAATAAACCAGTAGAGGCATATTCAACCTCGCTTAGCCTTGCTTAAAAAGAAACACACACACACACATATAGTATAATTCTTAATATTAACTTAATATGCATATATACAACTATATGTATATATATACACAAATTTTTTTAGTTTCAAAATGTACATACAAAATTTATTTATATAAAATTAATATATTAATTTATATTTGAATTTATTAGATATTTAATATGTAGATCTAGATCTAAAATTTAGAATTTAAATTTGAATTTATAGTTATATATATCAAATTTACAATCACTACATATTGTAATATTAACTATTTACATACATACATACATACATACATACATATATATATATATACATAAACTTATATATTTTATGAATGCTAATTTGTAATGTGTATGTAACAATGTACACACATATATAATTACATATTAGACGGCACATATGTATATAAAGTTGCTAATATGTCCATTATAGTGTATATCCTAGCATCTACACATGGGCATGTTAAACTATGCACACCGTTTATATTTCATGTGCATACACATATATGTATATGATATACATATTATAATATATGTTAAACATAACATTAATATAAAACTTTATATATAAATTAAATAAAATATGGATTTTATTTAAAATAAATTTAGATAATGTCTAACTAAATTTAGATGGCATAAGCCCAATAAGATTCAAATGGAATAATTTTTTTTAAATTTAATCATTTACCCTGCTATGTACTGGACCAGATCCAATAAAATTCGATAAGTAACATACAAAATACTTAGTGCACTTTGAAAGATAGTTTCCAAGTGTTGATTGACTATCTCACAGGAATGAAATAATGGAAGAATTATATAAGTTAAAATTGTGTTAACTTATTTTGAAATGGAAGAAAGCTTAAAGAAGCAAAGAAATGATAGGGTATCATTTAAGTAAAATAAACATTTTGACCTAATGAATGTGTAGGGTACATAATAAATAAATGAAAGAAAAGTATTAAACCATGATCATAAAGATATGCCGACTCATAGGGTTATTTGATGGCAGGGTACTAAGGCTATTAAGTCCAATGGTATATGTTAGGGCGTCATGATAGGTTTCATTCCATAAAAAATTAAAACTCTAATAGCGAGTATGGCAAGGTGACAAAACATCGGGGTGGTGTTATAAATAAAATGAATCAGTAACGTGAACGATAGTGGTTTGGGACTAAGAGGTGATATTGACACTCAATAAGGACGCTCGTTGGAATATATTCAGTGTTCTTACATTCAACCACTTAGGAGAGTCAGGGTGGCTCTAGTCAAGGTAGCTTCCATAGTGTAATGAGTGGTCATTTCATCAGGTGACACTGTGTGAGAAAAGATAAGTTAGTGATAAACAGGCTAAGGAGGTAATCACCAAAGTAAGTTAACTATAACTTAAAGATGAACATCTGAAACAAAAGATTAGGTGATGTTTGTATGGATAATGGATGGTTGTATGACTAAGTTCATGATTATATGATAAGTATAGGGTATACTTAATCTGACTTGAAAATATAAATTTGACATTCATAATTGGAAGCAAAGTGTAGCGTACACTTATGGACTAAATGTAATGCATATGGTTGCTTTTGATGTAATTCTTATTTGCTTAATATTATGTATTACTATGATGACAAAGTGAGGGAAAGCCCCATTCCGTTCTACAACAGCGTAATCCCATTATGGTCGATTTGGGTAAAGAGGTTACTTATACAAGGCTTTATGCCTAACCTATGTTATATTTTTCATAAACTCACGGATACTCATTTGAGTAGGCTGAGTTTATGGTTTGGACAAGTATCTTTTGGAAAGACGAATAAATACTTTGAAGATGAAGAAGGAGGCTTATCTAGCAAATAAAAGTTATTTTGAAATTTTTGCTGTGTAAAACTAGGAATTATAATTGGTTATGTATTGTGTTGACATCTTCATATGTCAAACATGAAACAACTCTTATTTCTTATTATATTTAACCCCGCACGAGAACAAGAAGGGTTAATGATGATGTAATGAATCATGTAATATAATTTGATGTAATGAAAATTTATTTAGCTACTTTGTTTACTTAATGTTGTGAAAAATAATACTGAACTCACTTTGTCGCTTGAAAATAATTCTGTTGATGACTACAAGATCATCGACATCTATTTTTGGGTCTCGAAGTCGAGTATCTTACAACTCATACCCAAGTTGTAAGATATGAGTTATAAGAAATACTTTGTAGAAGCAAAGTACAATCAATAAAAATAGATTAACTAGACGTAAGTTAAAGTATATTCTAAACCACTATAAAAATTATGTGTTCTTTCTCTCCCTTAATCTCTTTGTTTTTATATTTATACCTTGATTGGGTTTTTGTACCATTTTTGGTCCAAACACTTGGTTATCTAAAGCTCGATCAATGTAAAATAACTCTATTAATATCAGTATTTAATTGTGAGGTCAATATTAAAGTCAATGGTTTAGTCATATGACAACTAATGATTAACCAATCTGCTTTGTCCAAAGAATATGATTTTACATTAACTACCAATCACGATAATACCAAAATTCTATTCGAAGGAGACAAATCCTTTCTTAACTATTATTGACTTCAGGTGGTTCAACTTATACCCAACTATGTCCTTAACATAATCATATTTCGAGTGATTAACCATAATCAAAGTATAGTTTAGGCACTTAAGATTCATAGTTCTCAAGTCAAAAGACTACATATCATCATGTGAAATCTTCTATTTTACTTTTAACCCATATAACACTCTAGGGACTCGTTATACAATTGTTCAAACAACTATATGAACATAACCCCATGGTTCCACTAAACGATTATGACAAACTCATCATCCAACAAATGGTGAGCATTGCATACACAAGTCCAAAAGGATATATCGATGTCTCATTTTTTATATATCTTGATTATGAACATTTAAGAATAAGTATTTATTTTATACGATTCAATGTCATGGTTATGAACATATTCATAACTACAGTCGATTAAATAATTTTTCTAAAGATTTACTACTTACATACATGTAACTTATTTAAAACATTAATTATATCTAATAATATGTATAATAGAAAATACCAGAAGCTTATTTTATTTTGAATAAGATTTCGTATAAGAGTTAAGTTATATAATCAAATTACATAGTTATCTTAGGTACACCCTTAGCTTTATCATGTATAATATACGAGTCCCAAACAATTACATATTCATTTTTCAACCCTTCATGGATGTGGTGCATAAAGGATTATGGTCTTTTACAATGGGTGATTGCATATTCGTCTTTTTACTTGCAATGGAGGTAAGATTGCATACAACTTTTCCACTCCAAACATCGCTCAAACGAGAGCCTTATATAATGGGTAGATGACGATGATGGGTTGTTTTCATAAAATTTTATTCACTAAGATGGAGTTGAGCATCCATTGTCCATAAAAGATAATTGTTGGCGACTATACAAAACAGAAAAATCAATTGATGTTAAATCTTTCGTTAGTAACTTAACAAAATAATAATAATAAGTGATGGTGCTAAAATAAAAATAAACAATATTATTTATTATTAATAATTTCCCTAGTTAATATCTTCAAGAAATATATAGTATATTATTATGTCATTTCTTTGACAAATAACCTTTTTAATACATTTGTCGAGGAAATGATATACAACAATTCTTTATGCATAACCTCTCTTTAGGAAGTTAATTCCTTCAAGAGTGTAATCATTTCTTTGAGAACGATATTTGTACAATATTTCTTCAAGAGACATTAAGATATTTTAATTGAAACAACGTTGAATATAAATTGCAATGTAAATAAAATATGTATATCATTATATCTAGCATAATACATTTAGTTCCATTGTTTCTTTACTTCTTCCTCCAATAAAGTTATTATAATTTAGCACATATTTTTTTGCACAAGTAAATGTTAATTAATGTGAATAAACTAATATCTTGTAGAAAATAAACTGTTACAATGTTAGTTTATAGGAAATAAGAAGTTATCAGAAATATAGGCATAAGGAAAACTTGCGAAGTTTTTTGACTTCAAGGACATGAATTTAACTTTTGATCCCTAAAGACAAACTTTTGCCAATAATTCATCTTAAGGCCGAATGCTTTTACCCAAGTCTACATCCAAGAAATAAGATGGCAACTACAGGGGAGGGTAGTAGCTAGGTTAGCGGCAATGTAGCGATAGAGAAAACTTTAATTACGAAGGAGGCAGAAGCAGCGACGGAGGGAATTGACAGTGATGGATCTAGTTTAGATATTTTTTTAGACGATGGTGAATTTTAGATCGAGTTATGATACAAATTGTCAGCAGTGGTGTAGTAGTGATGTCAGGTGGTTGTTCAACGAGGAGGTCACAGTTTCTATGGTGGTTTTTTTTCAATATTAGTAGAAAATGCTAAATATAGTTAATATTTTTTGTACTACAAATTGAAATGCTAGGTTAATTTAGCGTTATTTAAACTGTAGAAAAATTTATCGCATTATACACTTCTATTGACAGTTTAATTTAACATCTTTGAACTATACAAATGTATATAGTATTATAAACATGTAATACTAATTTAATTTGGAAATTTTTGTTGTTGACTTTTAAAAAAATCATCGATGTTATGTGTTGGATATGGTTATAGCATGATGTGACAACATGGTGGTGAGGTGCAATGATTAGATGGATGACATTAGGGTTTCCATGGTGAGTAAGATTTTTGATTTAAGTCGAGGTGACGATGATGGAGGCCATAATGATAATGGAGATGATGGAAATAGGGCATAGAGCTGGTCATGTTGACAACTAATCATGCGATGATGTGGGCGAAGTGAAATGGTAAAAGTTGGACACGGACTTGATATGGATAAGAGAAAAGTGGACTTTTCTTTCAGCCAAAATTTTAAAATCTTGTGTTCTAAATCTAAATTTTTTGTAATTTTTTTTATTTTGGCTAGATACCCTCAAAAGTTAGCTTATAGAAAATAAAATGTCTAAAAGATTAGAATATTACCATGTAGCAAATAAACAGTTACATTGTAGGAAATAAAATATTAACTTGCACGAGTAAACTAAATGTTATATAGCACTTTTTTAAAAGTGTAAAAGTGTTAAACCTTGGTTTGCAATATTAATATGTGTTACATAACACTTCTTATCTATTAAATAATAGTAAACCGGAAGAATTTTAAGCTCTATGATTAATTCTGGGAATTATCTTCATACTCCTTAATTCTCTCCAACTATAGATATTTTACTTTTAAAATCTTATAATTTATCACTTTACAATTATTATACTAAGTCTCATAGTATTTTATATTCAAATACATACTCTTTTAATAAGTCTACAATTATTTATAAATCTTTCTCGATCCTCTTCCAATATTTTACGTCAAAGCCTACATATTTAAATTAATTACATAATCCAAAATTTAAATTAACGGACTGAAAGTGCTGGTGTGAATCGTGCTATATGGAATTATAATATACTAGTGCGGAAATAAAACAAAGTTACTGTAGCAGAGTAAATAAGAAAAAAAATAAAACAAGCACACCAGGAATTTTTATACTGGTTCGAACTTCCCGTTCTACGTCCAGTCCCAGACTCCTTCTGGAATTTTACTAACGACAATCCTTACTTAACCCCGAGGAACAGGTTTACAACAACCCTTGAACAGCCGAACAATGGACCTGAGCAGCAGAACAGGATTTCGCCTCAACAGCCGAAGAGGACTTCACTTGCCTGAACGGCAGAACAGGACTTCAACTTATACAGAAAGTATATGACACAGTGTGTTCTCAATAACACGAATTTGTCTCTTGATAGTACAATCTTCCTATAATCTTCTCCTTTTGATATATATGTGTGTATGTGAAGAATATGGAAGTAAATGAATGATTATGTAGAAATTTGAATGCTCAAAATGTTAGAATCAGTATAGTATATAAATAGAAAGCTTTTGATCAATTCGGTGAATTAAACAAATGATTCTAATATGTTTATATAGAGTATAAAGAGTTGTAATCATTTGTGAAAAGTTATCATGAAAGAGTATGGATGTATCTCTTAGTAAAAGGTTGTAACTTTTCATGAAAATGAAATGTCTTTTCAAAAATATAGCAGTTGAAGAAGTCCAGCCGTCTGAAAATAAATTTCAGACTTCTGAAATTTGAAACGTGCAAACCAGAAAAGAAATAGGCTATTTTTTCCTAGATTCAGACGTCTGAAATTACGAATTCAGATGTCTGAATATTGTTAAAAAATTTAAATTTAACTTCAGATTCAGACGTCTGAATAGGTAATTTCAGACATCTGAATTTGACCTGAATTTTGAGTTTAAGCCTTGTGCAAAATGTTTGAGTAGGTGCATATATATATCGACAGGAGAGATTTTCACAATAATTTAAATCTAAACATTGACTCAATACAGCATATATTCAGCATGAAGATGTAGCCCTGCAAAAGTATGTTAGTATGGAAAAAAATAACGTATATTGTTGCCGTAGTCAAAATATATATGAAACATCGTAAACGAGGTTTCAACATTCTCCCCCTTTTTGACGATGACAACTATATACTATGAGAAGTGTATATATACTCCTTTTTAATAAACTCCCCCTGTCAAAAAGCATCAATACCTTCTCCCCCTTTGTCATTGCAAAAAGGTAATCAAACAAAGTAGACATGAATTTAAAAAAGACTACAATTCAAAAGATAATAATAGGTTCATTACAGCATAAAAGTTCAAAAAAAAGAACAAAAGAAATCAGAATCTAGGACTTGAGTCACTTCCAACATCATCATCATCATCATCACCATTTTTATTCCCCAAGCTTGATGACCATTGAAATGGAGCGGGGTTGAAAACTTCAGTAGATGATGAGGTGGAACAACCAATACGTTCCCAAATTTTGTTTAGAAAGCCGCGAATGGAATTAAAACGTTTTTCAGATTTCCGTTCAAGTTTTACCATTCGGTTTTGAAGCTTTGCTTGATTTCGGGAAAGTGTAACTAAGGCATTCCTTGAGCTTGAGTCGGGAGAAAGAATCGCAATATCATCATCTTCTTCTTCTTCCGATGGAGGAACGCTTGGTTGATATGAGGAGCGTGATGACGAGGTTGTGGTCGGTTTTAATCATGGTTGGCAACCCATTCTTGAAGAGAGATATATGCCAAACTTCCCGGTTGTTTTGGCAACCCCATAAGACCCAATGTTTTAGATCCAAGTTCTTTTATTGAAGAAAATTCGGACTCAGGAAATGGAATGTTGAAATTTTGAAGAATTTTCATAATGTAAGCACCATAGTGGAAAGTCTTATATCGTCTCCGACGATTCACATCCATGAATTCTTCCAAAATTATTTGAGCCCAATTTATAGGTTGACCGGAGTATATAGCATATAGGGCTTGGAAATTTCTTTTATTAATAATCTCATAACTTCCCGTCCGTGGAATAACGGATCAAATTAATGCCCCATGTAGAATGCGAGCTTGAGGATGAAGTTGAATGGAAGTGAGTCGAGTAATGTCATCATTCAAGAATTGATGTGAGACTTCATCTCTATCATCCAAGTTTAAAGACACATCAATCTCATCTAAATCGTTCCCAGTTGATGAACATTGTAGTATTTCACCAAGTCTTGCAATTGGTAGATATATTTTAACTCCACATACCAAAGTCCAAATACAATCATTGCGATTGTGAGGAGTATGTTGGTCTAGATTCATATTTGCATAAAATAATTTTACTAAAAGATGATTAATCTTGATATTGTTGGCAGCAAAAGAAACTACAGACTCTAACCCATTAGCTCTTACAATTTGATGAATACGATAAGCGCTGAATTCCTCAAATTTGATGAAAGCTCCAGGAAAAAGTTTAGATCTACTCATTTTAGCAAATCGTTGCCTAGCTTGTTCATTCCACAGCCACTGATCAATGTTTGGTGTAGATGAAGAAGATGATGGTCTCGATCTCTTTGATTTTGGCGCCATTTGATTGTAAGAGAAGAAAGATATAAATTTTAATGGAGAAAGAAAAAACTGAAATGAGAAGATGAAGTATGAGAATAAAGCAAAAGACAGGTTGAATAAAGGGGTAGGTGTCTTGAAATTTGTGCAAAAGAAATTCAAAAGTTGAAAAGTCACCAGATTTCAGACATCTGAATAAAGATTCTAGACGTCTGAATAGAAGAAAATTGAAACAGAAAGAAATTAGTGTTATTTTGCCTATTTTCAGACGTCTGAAATTATTGTTTCAGACGTCTGAAACTGAAGAAAAAATATTCTTCTACAATATTCAGACGTCTGAAACAACTAGTTCAGACGTTTGAATTATGAATTTCAGACATATGCAAAAAAATGAAAGAAAAAGGAAAAAAATCATATTATTATTTGAGATAATTACAAAATATAAATATGATTAATTCAACAAATATTAAAATAAGATAAAATTATTTGTCCGAATCGCTTGGAGTTTGCACTCTTCCGGTTCGATCTTGGTTATCTCCGTATATGGTCGCAAAGGAGACCAATATGGTTGATGTTCCCAAGAGTTTGGAGAAACCGGAGGACGTTGTGGATTCGGCTCCCATGGATTCCATCCAGATGAAGTTATTTGATGAGATGTTGAGGGTTGAACTACATCTTTCTTCAGAGATGTACCACAGAATTTTAATGCTACTTGTTCAATGAAACTAAGTCGTTTAGCATTAACTTTCTGTTCGTAATACATCTCTCGTTGCAAATCCAACTGTTCTCTTTGGTAATGATGAATCTCGGATATTTTTTCTTTGGTTGATGGAGAACCAAAGAAAAGAAACCGTCGAGATTTCTTCTTTTCAGGAGTATAACCAGAACGTTCACATGAAGGACGAGGTCTATCCTTTTCATGAGGTGTTGGAGTTGCCAAAATTTCAATAGACGATGTAGAATAAGATAATGGAGAATTGTAAGAGTTAGATGCCATGGAGAGAAGTAGGATGATCAAGTTGAATTCCATTGTAAAAGAATTTCTTTCGGCAAAAACAGAAATTATTTGGTAGGAGAAAAAATTAAGTTTTGTACGTATTAATAGAAGATAGAAAGATTATATATTGAATTTTTTTTTTAAGGAATGGCTGAAAATCTTTAGTTAGTTTTGTCCATTTGTTAAAAAGGAAAGAAACTAATGGTAAAGAATAAAGTAAAATAAATTTAGCCAAATGAAATTTTCAAATGAAAGTTAACTGTTGAAAAAAAATATGTAGCAGAAAACTCATAGATTTTGAAGAGAGACAATACCAAGCTCTCGTCTTAGTTTAATAAAAACATTTTCTAAAAGTGGTTTTGTAAAAATATCGGCTAACTGATTTTCAGAAGAAACAAAGTCCAAATTTATTGTTCCTTTTTCAACACTGTCACGAAGAAAATGATGACGGATGTCAATATGTTTTGTTCATGAATGATTGATAGGATTTTTAGACAAGTTAATAGCACTTGAGTTGTCACAATATATAGTTGAGTTTGATAAATTTATATTGAAATCTTTAAGTGTTTGTTGCATATAAATTACTTGAGTACACGCCAAAGCAGTAGAAATATATTCTGCTTCACATGTAGAAAGAGAAACACAGTTTTGTTTCTTACTAAACCAAGATACGAGTGATTTTTCAATAAAATGGCACGTACCACTTGTACTTTTTCGATCTGTTCGAGAATCACCGAAGTCAGCATCACTATATGAAACTAATTCGAATGGACATTCTTTAGGATAGAACAAATCAAAATCCTTTGTGTTTGTAAGATAACGTAATATCCGTTTTACTGCTCTTAAATGTGATTCTTTTGGATTGGCTTGGAATCTATCACACAAACAAACATTCATCATTATATCAGGACGACCTGTAGTTAAATATAGTAATGATCCAATCATACTTCGGTATAGTTTTTGGTCAACACTTTTTCCATTGTCATCTTTTTCATGATGTGTTGTTGTACTCATTGGAGTTGATTTGGCAGAAGTATTTTCCATTTCGAATCATTTGATTAAATTATTACAATATTTTTCTTGATTAATGAAAATACCATTTTGAAGTTGTTTAATTTGTAAACCAAGAAAATATGTTAGTTCTCCCATATGAGACATTTCAAATTCTTTGGTCATTATTACGGAGAAGTCCTGACACAATTTGCCATTAGTCGAACCAAAAATGATATCATAACATAAATTTAAACTATTAAAATATCCTTTTTCGAATGTTTAATAAAAAGTGTTTGATCAACTTTCCCAATTAAAAATCCGGAAGAAATTAGATAAGTCTTTAATCGATCATACCAAGCACGTGGTGCTTGTTTTAAACGGTAAAGTGCTTTCTTAAGTTTATAAACGTGATTAGAAAATTTCTTGTGAATAAATAAGGGAGGTTGTTCAACATATACTTTTTCTTTTATATAGCCATTCAAAAAGGCACTTTTAACGTCCATTTGATAAAGTTTGAAATTGTGAAAACATGCATAAGTCAATAAGATTCGTATTGCTTCTAGTCTTGCAACTGGAGCAAACGTTTCTTCGTAGTCAATTCCTTCTTCTTGATTGTATCCTTGTGCAACTAGCCTTGCTTTATTTCTAGTGATGTTACCTTGTTCATCTGCTTTGTTCTTATAGACCCATTTGTTCCAATAACAGTTTGATCACTTGGTCGAGGAACAAGTTCCCAAACTTCATTGCGTTCAAACTGATTTAGTTCTTCTTGCATAACAATTATCCAATAATCATCTGTGGAAGCTTCTTTGGGATTTTTGGGTTCAATATTAGAAAGGAATGCTATGTGGCCCATTTGGTTTAGTTGACTTCTAGTTCGAACGTTTGAAATAATTTCTCCAATAATATTTTGAATAGGATGATCTCGTAATATTTTTGGTGGAGATCTTAACTCAACATTACTATTATCAACAATTTTTTCATTGTTTTCAAGATTTGTAGTTTCCGTATTTGTAATGTTATCTGGAAAATCTTCATCATCTTCTATACTTGGTTTTTGTAGAAAAATTTCGTCGAAAGATACGTGTAACGTTTCTTCAACAGTATTTGATCTTTTATTAAATACACGATAAGCTTTGCTACGATCTTAATATCCTAGAAAGATTCCTTCGTCGGATTTTGCATCGAATTTTCCAAGTTGATCTATTGTATTTAATATAAAACATTTTGATCCAAACATTTTAAAATAAGAAATCATTGGTTTTCTTCCAGTAAAAAGTTCATAAGAAGTGTTTTTCGTTAGAGGTCGAATAGAGACATGATTCGAAACATAACAAGCAGTTGCAACGGCTTCTGCCCAGAAATGTTTTGGGAGAGTGCTTCCATTTAACAAAGTTCGTGCACATTCTTGTAGAGTTCTGTTTTTACGTTCTACAACCCCATTTTGTTGTGGAGTTCTAAGAAACGAAAAATTATGAAAAATACCAAAGGTAATGATGCTTTTTGACAGGGGGAGTTTATTAAAAAGAAGGAGTATATATATAATATATATACTTCTCATAGTATATAATTGTCATCGTCAAAAAGGGGGAGAATGTTGAAACCTCGTTTACGATGTTTCATATATATTTTGACTACGGCAACTATATACGTTATTTTTTTCCATACTAACATACTTTTGCAGGGCTACATCTTCATGTTGTATATATGCTGTATTGAGTCAATGTTTAGATTTAAATTATTGTGAAAATCTCTCCTGTCGATATATATATGCACCTACTCAAACATTTTTGCGCAAGGCTTAAACTCAAAATTCAGGTCAAATTCAGACGTCTGAAATTACCTATTCGGACGTCTGAATCTGAAGTTAAATTTAAATTTTTTAACAATATTCAGACGTCTGAATTCGTAATTTCAGACGTCTGAATCTAGGCAAAAATAGCATATTTCTTTTCTTATTGTTCTGATTTCCTTTTATGTACTTCAATTTTTTTTAAAAGTTTTTAGCAATGAATGCTAAGTCTTCTTCATCAGAGTCAGATTCTTCTTTTTCAGCATGAAATGCCATATTCTTTTTGTCTTGTGCTTGCACTCTTTTAGCCTGCAAATTCACTTCATAGGACATTAGATTTCCTATTAACTCTTCTGGTTTCATGGTAGAAAGATCATTAGCTTCTTCAATTGCTAAGACCTTTCTTTCTCATTCATCAGTTAAAGAGTTAAGGATTTTCGAAACAATATCAAAGTCAGAATACTTTTCTCCAAGTCCTAGTAATGAATGATATATATCTTGAAATCTAGAGTACATATCGTTTATAGATTCATCCTGCTTCATTCTAAAATTTTGAAATTGACTTTTGAGCATGGATATTTTGCTTTGTTTAACCTTGTTAGTTCCTTCGTGAGTAACTTTAAGTGTTCTCCATATTTCATAAGCAGTTGTACACATGCTAACACGGTTAAACTCATTTCTATCTAAAGCACAAAATAACATATTCATAGCTTTGGCATTAGCAGTCGCATCCAGTTTTTGTGTGTTTGACCATGTAGAATATTCTGTTGTAGGAATGTTATATTCAGTTTGAGTATTATTGCATGAGTCAAAACCACTCGCTTGCATATAAATACGCATTCGAGTTGCCCAATAATTGTAATTCATACCATTAAATAGTGGAGGTCGTGCAGTAGATTGACCTTCAATAAAACTAGTGTTAGTGACAGTGTTAACAGTGCTGGTGTTGTTTTACATCTTAGCAAAATATCAGATAACTGTGTAACGGTTATAAGAAACCTCGCTCTGATACCAAATGAAAGTGCTGGTGCGGATCGTGCTATATGGAATTATAATATACTAGTGCGGAAATAAAACAAAGTTACTGTAACAGAGTAAATAAGAAAAAAAATAAAACAAGCACACCAGGAATTTTTATATTGGTTCGAACTTTCCGTTCTACGTCCAGTCTCAGACTACTTCTGAAATTTCACTAACAACAATCCTCACTTAACCCGAAGGAACAGGTTTACAACAACCCTTGAACAGCCGAACAAGGGACCTGAGCAGCAGAACAGGATTTCGCCTCAACAGCCAAAGAGGACTTCACTTGCCTGAACGGCAGAACAGGACTTCAACTTATACAGAAAGTATATGACACAGTGTGTTCTCAATAACACGAATTTGTCTCTTGATAGTACAATCTTCCTATAATCTTCTCCTTTTGATATATATGTGTGTGTATGTGAAGAATATGGAAGTAAATGAATGATTATGTAGAAATTTGAATGCTCAAAATGTTAGGATTAGTGTAGTATATAAATAGAAAGCTTTTGATCAATCCGGTGAATTAAACAAATGATTCTAATATGTTTATATAGAGTATAAAGAGTTGTAATCATTCGTGAAAAGTTATCATGAAAGAGTATGGATGTATCTCTTAGTAAAAGGTTGTAACTTTTCATGAAAATGAAATGTCTTTTCAAAAATATAGCAGTTGAAGAAGTTCAGTCGTCTGAAAACAAATTTCAGACTTCTGAAATTTGAAACGTGCAAACCAGAAAAGAAATAGGCTATTTTTGCCTAGATTCAAACGTCTGAAATTACGAATTCAGACGTCTGAATATTGTTAAAAAAAATTAAATTTAACTTCAGATTCAGACGTCTGAATAGGTCATTTCAGACGCCTGAATTTGACCTGAATTTTGAGTTTTAGCCTTGTGCAAAAATGTTTGAGTAGGTGCATATATATATCGACATGAGAGATTTTCACAATAATCTAAATCTAAACATTGACTCAATACAACATATATTTAGCATGAAGATGTAGCTCTGCAAAAGTATGTTAGTATGAAAAAAAATAACGTATATAGTTGTCGTAGTCAAAATATATATGAAACATCGTAAATGAGGTTTCAACCCGGACAACCTTAGTCAACTAATATTTATAATAAATTGTAAAAAAAAACTAAAGTTTCAGTATATATGTTACAGGCGTATGAACAAATTGGTATAGAAAAAGATTTTATTTATTTATTTAGATATGTGTGTGTTTGTTTGCGTATATAAATCACATAACATAAATTATATGCATTAGAGATAATAACAAATTTATTTTATAATTTATTTACTGAACAAATTTATCATTCAATACATTATATAATTCTATTAACTTCAAACATCAAAATTTCAATTTTTTTTACAATTAC
Organism: Allium cepa; assembly: GCA_030765085.1. Classification (NCBI taxonomy): domain Eukaryota; kingdom Viridiplantae; phylum Streptophyta; class Magnoliopsida; order Asparagales; family Amaryllidaceae; genus Allium; species Allium cepa. Next base: position 453,105,020 of record CM060928.1, read on the forward strand.
TTAGAAACCATTTTCAATTCTTTTCTAATATTTTACACTCAAGTCCATATATTTAACTAATCTTAAATTTAAACTATTTAAATAACTTTGATTAACTGATATTCATTAATTAATCCAATAAATACTAAAAATATAAGAATTTCAACATATACAATATTCCTTTATATGTGGAAAAAATGATAAATTATTTCTTTATTCAGACATAAGGATATATAAATCGTATAACATAAAATGTGTACATAAATAAAAATAACTCTTTTAATTTCCAATTTAGTTATCTTTAAATTTTTATTGTACATTACATTACATAACATAATTTTATTTTAACAACCTTTAAAAGATAAATTTATATTTTACAACATTACCATGTAGACACTACACCAAAAAGTACTTTTGGCGGTGCACATAAAATGCAACCATAACTTATGATGGCGTTTTAGAGAACGCCGTCATACGACATGCAACTAAAAAACTTAATATTTTTGATTGTGTTTTTGTAAACGCCGTTATAATGTGCCCTATTACGGCGCAAAAAAATGCACCGTAAATCTTTTTTTGTAGCATGTTTAAACGCCACTAAAAGTGATATTTTTTTCAACATATTTTTTCTGTAGCGTTTTCTAAACGCCACTAAATAGACCCTGTTATAGATTGATCATTTTAAAGGCTGTATATTTCACTGCAACAATATTTTTTTGTTGCGTTTTTTCTGCCATTATATTTTTTCCGTAGCGTTTGATAAACGCCACTAAATATTTTTGTTTTTCTTTGTCTATTTCTCACATTCTGCTAGCTCGTTCACTCTCCAATTCACTTTATTCATAATTTATATTAAACAGTAATAATAAATAGTTCAATAATAAACAAAAAATACATGAACAAATGAACTACCATAAACACAAATAGTACATTACCATACATTGATACAGAAGTAGTACATAACCGTACATAGTCACACAACCGTTGCTAACAAAACGCTTGTTCACCCATAATTCTTTGTTGCATGCACAAGTGAAAGCTAGCACCATAAAAGTCCAACATTGCTCTCTTCGAAAATCCAATGCCTGCACAAGTGAAATTACAACATATAGTCAAATAATTATGTTAATTCGTAAGACTTCAAATCTAATATCATACAACTACAACATTGTACAAGTATATCATACTATTAATTATAAAATTTAGTTAACTTAAACTTAGTTAATTTTATAAAACTTCTTTAATTTTAACAAAACTTAGTTAATTTTTATTAACTTGGCTAACTTAGTTAATTTATTATTGTTGTTGTTGTCGTCGTTGTTATTATTATTAACTTGGTTAACTTAATTATATTATTATTAAAACTTGATTAACTTAATTATAACGAAATCTGGACACCAATTGAAGAACTATTGCAAAATTAATGCATTATAAAGTTGAGATTATGTGAGAAACTATTGACTTGTTCAAAATAAATGCACATGCTAGAAATTTGTTTTAAGTTCTTAGGTACTTACAACAATCAACTCAATCGCCACTTGAGCTAATTCTGCCTGCCACTTTCCTTGCTCCACTCAATTGTAAACTTAATTGCCACTGGAATGCTGGCTGATGACTATTGTTGGGATGATTCCCATTGATCAGTTGGTAGGAACCTCATTGCGCTGCATGCCCAAAAGTCCAAATAACTAGGATGAAATATATGATTGTATATATATTCTTTACAATCTAAAACGTGCAAAATTTTCGATTAAATTAATAGTTTGCATGTGGATATATGATTCTATTTATTTTTTGTGTTTATATATGTCTTGGGTATGCATATGTGTATGGACATTGATCTATATTGACAAAGCACCGGGTAGTAAAATAATATTCTAAGCCATCTCGGGTTTTCACAAGTTTGGGTACATAACTTATTTGAGAATATATACAATTTCGCACAGAGACACCATTGTTTAGCTTTCAACTTACTGCCTCATGCCTTAAATCATCGCACTAACCATTTCTAGAAGCCAAAAATCAAGAACTAAAATGCCTCAACCCTTAACTAAACGAAGTTTATGATATAAGCTCGTCTACAACACTAACCAACATAATGAATTCAGCGTAAAACAAACCTGAGCATGCAGATTAGATTCCCAATTAACACATACTGTAGCTTCACAAATGAAAATTTCAGCATAAAGATTCGCCTCACTCTTCAATAGCAGTTTTTTCATATAAAAACTAAATCAAATTTGCATGTGGTATTACGTCTTCTTCATTAACTGCAGAAAGCAAGAAATGACATAAAGCTCAGAACATTTTATTTTAAGGTAATAACAAATATTTCTGACAGCTAAGCTGGTTAATCATGCTTATTGTGAAAAGGGAATAGAACCCCAATTTTTACCTCCAACATGGTTTAAAAAAAGATGAAGCTAATCCCTATTAAAATGACACATGAACCGCAAAGGTACACAGATCTATTATTCAGCCCAACCTCCTTAACTTCATCTCTGAGATATATACATGAGCCTAGCTATCTATATACAACTCCTGCTAAACCAACTACAGTCATCATGTTTCAAGGATTAAGGCTTAAAAAATTCAGAACGCTATTGATTCCATGGTCTAACAAAAGGTTTCTCTGTCGAATCCTGCAAATTAAAATTCTACCGAGTTTGAAAATTAATCCATGGATTAAGCAACGCAGTAGTTACACTATTAGAAACTGGTTAATGGCTACTTAAACTATTATACTGAGGAACATAGTTGTAGTTTTCATTAGGAACATAATTCAAAGGTTCCGAACTTATCAGGTTATTATTCTGCATTTGTGATGGTAGATTTGGTAGGTTTCCACAGACTGATAAAACACTGAATTTGCTTCCACCAGGGTTAACATTGGAAGTTCCAACCTCAGACCAGTAAATATTATTACTATTATTAACACACAAATTATTTAGGTACCAATTCTGGTTCATTAACTTACTGCTTGCAGAAGGATGTAATTCTTCATTTGGGTAGCTTGAGGCCGTAAAGATGGCATTTTTCAGATTTTGCTGCTGGTGAAACTGGTTAGGAAACTTAGTAGTTCCTGATATACTCCTGTTAACAAAGAGTCTCTTGTTTATATTTTGTCGTTGCTCCTGGAACAAAGAAGGAAGCTATGTGGTTTCTTGCATATTTTCATTTCCAAGCATGAATTGCATTTTGGATTGCCTTACGGGATGGTTTATAATGCTATCTTGAGGATATGATAGCAACATTTCAGGACCTTTTGGAAAAGTAGGAAGATGACTAGTCATTCTTTGGTTGTTGTATGACGTAAATACTGTAGCATTGTTAGATGGAGCAACATTATTTTCCACGTTAAAAATGTTAGCTTGAAGCTCTTCTGTTTGTTCAAGCTTTGCAGCACCGAGAGAGAAATTACTCATAGGAATGAAGGGATTGTCCACAGCGTGCCACATGCTTTTAGGAGGTGAACTTAAGTGTTTGGCTCTATGGGACAATCTAGAAGGTTTTCTTTAACATTTAACTGAGAAACCAATGGGCAATTTTCTTTAGGAATCAAAACATGGCATGTTCCTTATCTAGAGGTATTAGTCCCATATCAGAGTTGAAAACAAGTAGAGATAGCAATGTTTGGAAATAGGACATCACCTGGGTTTTGATCATATGCTTCTTCCATTTTCATATTCTCCCGAGGAGATATTTCCATCTTGCATATATCAGCCTGATAAGACAATTGAATACGAGATCACATATGCATTTCTAGAACTCAAGAAAAGCTTGTTGAATAGTTTTAATCACAATGGCCCAAACATCAATGTTTATGCTTTACTATGTGCATTAAAGAAAAAGCAAACAAATCACACAATGTTTTCAAGGTTATGAAATCTATTTGTGCACAACTTTAGTTTTCTTCCTTCCAATTTATGCATGTGAATATTACTAAAACGTTGTAGTTACCCAAGCACACATGGATCAAAAAGTAAGAATAACATAACATTCACACGACCACATGAATTCTGATATTAATTTAGCACCATGCTAAATAAATAAGATATACGACTGAGTACAGATTGAACTCAACTTAATGAAGGCATACGAATATACCTTTTCTACTATTAAGGTATGTTTTTCAGGAAGCTCTTGTTCCAAACGTTCATCAATTCTTCTCTTTTTAATATCTTTGTTTGGTACTCCTCAAATGCTACAGGAAGATCTTTTTTTACACCTGTAACCTATATATGCGCGATGTCTTAATGATATGATTTCTAGTACCTCAATACATTTGACAAGTGCTATGAGAAAGCAAACTAACCAACGCTCATGTAACTTACGTTTATCCTCCTTTTCAAGTTCTTCAAATGGAGGAACAAGAAAATTCTTGATATCACTAAGGACACGACTGATGGACTTTGACTGAATGGCATCCCCGGATCTTATCAAGTTGCTTTTTATTGCCTCATGTTGCTTTTTGGTTATCCGAAATGGTAAAGAATGTGAAGAATATCGTTAAACAGGAAATACGTTACTGATTATTTCTTTCAGTTGATCATATCTGTTTCAAGGATTGTAAAGTCAACTATTCTAAACTTTCAACGATGAATAAATGGTCATGAGCATTTATTCTATGTTATGCTGATCCAGAAAACTATCAAGCATACTATTGTAGAAAATCAAACAATGAAATTAATGTGCTTTCAAATCATGGTTTGGGAACTTGGTCTCGGTTTTGTTTTTGGTTGAAATGTTCTTAGTAATGAAAATGTAACAATAAGCATTACAAATAATTTACAACATAAAACGTACTCTTTAAAGAAATAAAATAACATTAGACTATACTTGTACAAAAAACAATTTCGGTAGTGCATGAATTCCACTGCCTGAACACAAATAAAGCAGCCCAATAACCTAGCCCAAAAAAATTTATCAAACCCAGCTCATATTCCTACTCCCTATGACAAATATTAGTCTCCCACTTCCTAAAGACCAGCTGGGGCAAAAAATAAAAACATAAATAAAGTCGCTTGCTTGAATGAAGCTTGTCGCTACTGGACAAAGCTTGAATGAAGCTCGAATTATGCCACCTGACATTCGAGTTAAGCTTGAATGAAGCTTGTCACTACTATAAGCATGAATTAAGATTATGCTCAGTGTGCTCTTTTGATAATATTGTAAATTGCATATCGATCCCTGATACCTTGTTGCATATATAAACCTAGCATCATACTACCTCGGACAGGTATAAATGATATGATAATTGGTAACTGAGGCAGAATGAATGCAACCATAAAATTATAAGGATACATGTACAATTAATCCTTGATTCTAGATTAACTAACCAACTTGTGTCCGTAAAGTTTATGAAGAAGTGTAGCGGAAATAGCTAGTGCTTGCTGATACCAGTGTGATAAAATTGGCATGAAAATGGTTGAATTTTTCTTAAGAAGTTTTTAGTCTCTTCTACAAAGGATGCTAATACGTGTTCATGTGTTGTATCTGCCCTAGTTCACATCTATCGAAAATAATTAAATAGTTATTCAAGGATGAAAATTAGTTGAAATTAATTAACAAGTCAAAACTAATCTAAAGGTAATCAAGAAAAAATAATACGTGCACTATCTCAAGGAATTCTATTAGTATATTTTTCTCTACCCCATAGCGTTGCAAATTTCAAGCATAGAAACTTGTGTAAATAAGAAGAATCTATATATTGTCAAGTAGATCCCTAGTCTGCGAACTGTGAACTTAAATAATTGCAACTGGACTATACACTATAGTACTGACTACTGATATGTTCATTGTAAACCTGATAATGTTAATAAAAGGATGATTCCACTATGATCTCGGGAACTAGAAAATAAAATACCATTTATATATCATTAACATTCAACTAAAGTACTGAAACATATTGTTTTTAATATATTCTTTACAAGCAAGATAATTGATATAGGAAATTTGGAGCACAGTGAGATATTAAATTCATGTTACTTGAGGGAATAAGATTATTTTCTTGCCTATGTCAGAAATGAACATATTATGTGGCATGTTATTCTCCTGAAGGCAGATGCACATGCGAGATGTGTCTATACACAATGGGGCTTACCTGCAACCCTCTAATATAATATATTACTACCAAACTAAATGCAACATAAAAGGTAACTCTTCTAGTATTGAACTATACTACACATTGTATTAGTCATGCATACAGAAAAGGCAATTGAGATGGATAATAATTGCATTGCCTCCCTAATTTATGGGAGCAGTAGAAGAAGCCCCACCTGAAGCAATAAGTTAAACCATAAACATTAACCAATGTATAAACATATTTATATCATATAAATAGTGAAAGCATAAACATTTATTTGAACTACTAGAATCAAATTAGGAACTTATGAGTGTTTATTTATCCCATAGCTTTAATAGTAATAGTGCATCCATTCTTGATTTTACATATAGGAAACATAATTTGCAACGCCTTGAAACCCTTTTCTGGAAATTTGAAAGCAGATAATGCGATGGATAACATAACCTGGATGACAAAGGGATAAGGAACTTCGGGTTGAATAAAATATTTAGTAAAAGGAAAGTCATTAAGCAACTGTAAATAATCCCATCCATCTCATAACAACAACCAAGGATATAGTTCTTTCCAATGAAGGGTGAAATCAAAAGGTAGAACTGTGTACAATCAAATAGACTGATAGCTTGAAAACTTAAATACCTAAAATTACCTAAAACATATGATAGTGCATGAAGATGGTTTCAACTTCCGACCCCAAAAATCTAAGCAAAAAAGCCTAGGCACAAATTAAAATAAGGTTAAGATTTAAGATTGAATCCCCTTTTGTTATACCACTCAACTACTTTGTGAATTGTGAAGAGCTCGGGAAGAAATATTTAAGATAGAAAAGAAATATCGTTTTTTTTCCTCTAGCAGAATTGTGTTTAAGCAACACGAAAAGTTACCGAACATCAGTAGAAGTGTTTCTTCTACTTAGAACAGTGCATTTAAGTCAAGGACCGGAGTTAACAAATAGGCCAGAAGCCTAAATGGCTACTGACTAATTCACTTAAAATATAATTTAAACCTTAACAGCTGATTTTAAAACATAAACTATTCAATGAGGTAATTCATCAAAAAAGGCAATAGCTTACCTGATTGTTTTCAGAATATCTACTCTTATTATTATATAATGATCACCACGAACCGAAGGTTTATTTTATGTTAGGAACCCCAAACTTTGTAAATTTCAATACTTCACCAGGTTGTGTACCGAAGGTATATGAAGATCCCTATATCCTTCAGTCATCTCTACCTGGAAGGGATATGATTTTGAATATGGTTAGAAACAGACATAGTAGCATGAATAATTTTAGTTCGAATTTCGATATCGAGAAGAGAAAAAATTGGATGAATCTAAATGAAAATGATTTTTTAATATACATTAACAAATTTGATTCTAAGTCGATTATTTGGCTCTTCTAAATACTTGTTAGAGCAATGTTTATTCACCAAATCTAGCAGAAGAATCCATACATGTATTGAAACTAGAGCAGACTACTACAACTAAATTGTTAGCAAATAGATAGTGGAACACGAAAACATGATTTATATAATTGCTATTGTTTATCATTTAAAAGTAGTAAATGGGACAGAGAAAACAATCGATTTATGATTCTTACCGGTGTTTTCCTAACCTATTTTTTCGTTTGTTGTCTTGTATTATAGCAAGTTCAAGTTGTCAAGGATTAGAACAGAAGAAAAAAATTGTTTGTATTTAAGAGAGTTAAAAAAGGAATAGAAATGGTCTATCGTCTGTTACTCTGAGAAAATAAATGAATAAACATGAGATTACCTTAGCCGTAGTTCTTAATATTTCCTTTATATAATCAACCTTAATGTTAGAATACAGATTCAGACCATATCTACGTATCCTGTTTTCTCAACCACATGAATCAACAATAAACATTCCCTAACCCTATAATATAATGAAAAGTAAATATACAGTACATCAATAGAAGAAGCAGAGCACGACAACCAGCGAGTTAATTGAGATAAGTGAAGTTGAAAAAGTGCATACAAAGATCAGTTAGCTAACTCTAAATTCTATGATTCTATTATTGCGAGGAATGAATTTGTGCACTGCATATTGCAATTTTAATAAAAAAAACTTGCTAACATACATTATTCTACAAACAAATACATTTAAAACTCACTAGCAAGGTTTTCTATGCATCGAACACACAAATAATATACAAGAATCTTAATTCAATCACACATATAAATTGGCAAATAGACACTAATAATCAGCAAGACTCCATATCAGTTGACTCTCAATAAAAATAGAATAGTCAATTGTGTGCTTCGAACGTGATATTTAACCCAACAAGCAGGCATAATGCACACCATAAAATGCAATATATCAGTCATGTATTTCATCAAACACCAAACATTCGCATCAAATAACGTATGAATCACAAATCAAAGGAGTATACTTTATCTTAACATGAATCACCTAACATTTCATCAAACACCAAACATTCGCAATATAACAGTCATGTAATATAACGTATAATCTTAAATTTAAAATAAAAATTAGAACATTTACATGTAACATGGTGCCAACAGCTCCTAATAAACAGCGAACAATCCTGAGTTATCAACGGGAAAATCCTGAGAAGAAACAATGGATGGTACATAAGGTTTTGCCTCCGATAGCTCACGTGGGACGGATCGACGAGAGTTGGTCTTGAATATATTCGCCGCTGTTGTGAGAGCAACGACAAGATACCAAATTCGTGAGTAGTGGAGAGGGAGATGATAAACCCTAGGTTTTGTTTTTAAGTAAAGAGATGGCATGAAGAGAGGAAAAGAACAGAAGAAGCATTTGTGTAACACACGTTTTTCCTTCTAAAATTATAAGCAGGTTGGGCGGCAGTGGCGGTAAGCAAAAGAAATTTAATGACATCATCTATATTAGTTGCACTTTTGAAGTAAACGCTACCGATAGGTGCTACTGAAACTAGATTTTCTTGTAGTGAGACGCACAAATTACATTGATAAAAATTAGATTATTTACTTTCAACATATTATCAAACCATGTCAAGCTCATAATTCAACTAAATGCTGCATAACATTATTTGCGATTATTAAAGTTGTAAGTCTGACTCTCCTATAACAACATAAAATCTATGGTTAACTATGAAATTGTTTAAAAATGAAAACTAAATAATGGATCAAAGTTCACATGTAGATAAATGGGCATAAGATGCTCTTCTCAAGTACAAATACGTACAAAGCTCTTCGTAATTTTCTACAACTTTTCACATTCAACTTCTTATATTTGATAGTTATGTTGATTATTAATTCAAATTATTTAAATATATTAAATTAAATTAACATTCGTAAATTTATTTATAAATCCTTGAAAAATAACAATTCAATATATACACAACAATTAAAACAAAAATGGTAAAGCTATTTATTCACTCATACATATAAAAAATATATATTACATAATATAAATTATTTACATCTATAGTGTTAAAAAATTTAATTTTTTTAGTAGGACATTAATTGCTACAAATATATATAGTTAGCGAGAATTGAACCTTCAACCTTACATCTGAGCATACATGTCATTTTATTTTATGATTAATATATCACAATAAATTTATCATAAATTACATGATAAATTTCTAATTTTAGCAATAATTAAAATATAAATACTAATTTTTTTAACATCGTCTTGTGCAACGCACGGGTTACACGCTAGGAAAGATGAATTGTTGAAACGATGAATTAATTAATAAATATATAACACAAAACGAATTAATATGCTAGTGCAATAATTTTATAAACAAATATTTCAGTCTAGATGATGGCTCGTTTCCATGGCGAATTGAGATCTAGGTTTTGAAACCCTAGATCTTTTTCTCCTCATTTCCAGTTTCTCTGTTTTCTTATCTTCTATCATCTCTACCAGATCTACTCTACAATTTCTAATTTTCATTTATCAATATTTTTCTATGACGACGATTATTACCGAGAAACCATCAGATAGCGAGGATGCGGAGAACGGCTAGACGGAGGTTAGATGGAAGAAGGGAATGGTGAAAGGGAGGAAGGCGAGACCCAATAGGGAGTAGATGATGTATAAAAAGGTGAAGGGGCCAAACCCTTAATATGGAGGAATCTAGCTAAGCCGATAATCGGTATGGAGGTTTTTCCTATAGTAAAAGATGCAGTTAAAGTTAGCTACTACGACGCGGTAAGGGGTACGGGTCATGGCGGAGCTGCTATTCCAAAAATGGAGTATGTGAAACCAAATATGATTAATGGAGTAAGAAAAGGAAAAATCTTAAATGATGCTCTTAAGGAAGCAGAGAAGGCATGAACGAACTATTTGATGCTTTATATGGTTAGCCCTGACCTTTCTTCAAAGCATTGGAGGAATAGGCCAAAAGATCATGGAAATAGTTTGGAGAACTTTCTATTCATTCAAGCGGGCAATGTGTTTTTGGTATTCAGATTTCAAAATGAGAAAGATTGTAAAAAAATTATAGAGGATGGTTCATGGTTTTTTGAACGAAATTTGATAATCATGAAAAAGCTAAATCCAAAGATGAAAATGGACAAGGACCCCGTAACATCACTGTCAATGTGGATCAAGATTTCGGGACTTAGTTTCAAAATGTAGGGACCATGAGCAATCAGTGCCTTACTTAGTCCTACCCGTGTGCCAGTTAAGACGGATGGGCCAACCTTGAGAAGAACTAGAATTTCATTCTCTCATGTACTAGTGGAAATGAATGCAGATATCGGTTTTCCAGAAACCACCGAAGCAGTAGAAGTGAATGGGGAATCCTTTGTACATGAAGTGATTTATGAAATCCCTACCCCAAGATGTGAAAATTGTATGTTCTTTGGCTATGTGAAGAGGCAATGTCCTTAACGAAGGTGTGGGTGAAAAAGGAGGAAGATAAAGGCGAAGGTTTAAATGAGGTGGGAGGTAATAACTTAGGCGAAGAAGAAATTAAGAACCACGGCATGGAGTGTGAAACGACTATTTTTAGTTAGGAGAAAGAGATAAGCAAGAAAGGGCCTTATAAGGAAAAGGTCATAACAGGTAGTGCTAGTAGGCGACGGTGGTGAAGAGCTGGAGAAGGAGGAAGGGAAAACTTTGGTAGAGTTAGAAGAAGTAATTAATCGGTTGAAACAAATAAAGGAAGCAGTTTTGAACAAGGCAAAAAGAGCAAGCTCAGATAGGAAGAAGGTAAATCTTTGATGGGGATCAAAGGTAGATAAAATGAAGGTAAGACAAGGTTGGAGGAAGATGAAGGTGAAAGAACAAGGGAAAAATGTACTCGAGGGGGAGTGTTGCTCCCAGACTTAATAAAGAAGGGGCAGCATTGTGTGTAACCGAACATATTCAACACACTTCAACCTCAATGCATAGGGAGGAGCCAATGAACATATTCAGAGCCACGTAATGCCACCAGTAGCTCTGATCCAGACAGTATATGTTCAGTTCTCATCATTGAGCAAGGAAGTCGAAATTCCAGACCATGGGAAATGTTTCCTAAAACCTGATAGTTGTTCTTTTTTTTTTTTTCCCTTTAGACAAGCATGCATATGAGTCCAATGTATGTATTTTATAGGCAAATGCACCCACATAGCCGAAGCTGAGAGGGACAAATATGACCACCAATAGGAGTAGTTCGTATGATCATACTAATGCCAGCTCTAGTGATAAGCCATTGGAGTTACCCAAGCGCCTTTCCAGTCAATCAAAGAGCATTAAAAAAGACCAACTTGTTAAAAGGAATCCAAAGTGGGAGAACACTGATAAGGATAAAAAAAAAGAAGTAATCGGACTGCCAGTTAATAAGGCAGGGAGTTGATAAGTAAATCAAAATTCAATAAATGATAACATTATACCAGAATTCAAAGGAGTTTCATAAACATAATAGGTTGATGGAAGTGTAAAGGTACATTCAGAAATTTGATGTTGATCGTTTTGGTATATTGGATAATAAGCTGAGGTCTGAAGAGATTGATAAGTCAAGAAATAGATTCGATCAAAAGTGGATTTGTATAAGTTATGTGTCATGTAATTAAAAGTGTAGAATTTTGATTCTTCTAAATTTAGACGTGTGGGATGATAACATTATAAGCATGAGTGACCAACACATATCACTTGATCTCATCAATAGGGGAGGAGTTCGATGAAATTACTCTATAAAACTTTGAATTACTTGGATGAAAACTTTGAGTTTGCATAGTCAAGGATGCTTATACCATTTTTAGGCCGTGATAATTGTAGGAGACTTTAATTGCATTCGAAATGCTACTGAAAAGAAAGAAGGTAATCAAGTACTGTTTAGTAAGATGCAAGAAATTGACCAGATAATGATGAGAATGGATAACAGAAGCTACCGTCTATGGCTATAATTATTCTTGGTGGTTTGGTTCAGATAAAAACGTCCTATCTAAGTTAGACACAGTGTTGGTCAATGTAGCATGGTTGGAGAAATTTAATTGTATATGCAGCTTATTTTCCAACTGGAGCGAGTGCTACTCACCAATTTTTTATTTCATTAGTTGAACAAAAGCAGATGTGAATGAAGGCTTTCAAGTTCATGAATCATTGAAGTATGTTTGAAGCGTATAATAACTAATTTGAGGAGAGGTGGAACATTCAAGTGGAAGGGAGACCGATGTAAAAATTTATTCGTAAATTAAAAGCAGTGAAGTAGAATTTAAGAGCATGGAACAAAGATAAAAAACGATACAAAAGAGGAAGTGGAACAGTTTATGGAAAAGTATGTAGAGCTCCAAAAGAGGATCGAACTAATTGCAAACATAGGGGTAGCCGAAGAATTGTAGGAAATGAAATTCAAGTTAGAATTAGCAATTCAAAAACATGGGTAGACACTAAACAGAAAGCTAACTGTGACTGGCTCGCGCATGATGAGGTTGCTGCATTTTTCTATGCCAAAATGTCAAATAAAAGAAGTTTAAACAGCTGGAAAGGGAAAATTTTAGTAAATGGAACAGCATGTTACACCTAAACAAAATTTACTAAAAAGCAGTCGTATTCTACTTACAACCATACATCAAGATCAGTGTGCAGCCAAAAGTAATTTGTAAGAATGTGATTACAGACTATGGACAAGACTTTCTCAATGATAAAATATAAGAGTATGAGATAAAGGAGGACATCGACATTGTAAAGGACGGTACAACACCAGGGCTAGATGGAATGGATGCTACGTTTCATAAATTGCATTGGGATAGCATGAAAGAGCTGCTAACAGAAGCCCACAACTAGGCATTTGAAGTGGTGTGTTGCTCAAAGAAATGAACCTTACGATTATCCATATGCTACCGAAAGTAAGAATGCAGTGGAAATTCAATACTTTAGGCCTATTTTATGTTGTAACATGGGTTACAAAATTTTGGCAAATTTATTATGTAATAGAATGAAAATGTACAGGGATATGCTGATTTCGGAAAACCAACATGAAATAGTTTGTGGCTTTGGACGTTATTAGAAGCATGTGTATTGAGATCGATTTACGAAAGGCTTACAATTCAGTCAATAGAGAATTCATACTTCATATGCTCAGTGAATTGAACTTCCCTCAAAAGTGGATAAATATCATCGGAGAAATGATTAAAATGCCTTCTTTCTCGATCAACAATCAAGGCTGGTTCGTTGGATTCTTTCAAAGCACTGTAGGTGTCAGGCAGGGTGATCCACTCCTGTCATGGAATACTTCATAATTCTAATGTAGAAGAAAAGGGAAGAAACTAGAACTAGTCTAAATAAGGGATCAAAGAACAAACTAACCTATATTATTATGCTGATGACATTCTAATACTTCCAAAAGAAGATGTTTCGGGTGCAGAAGCGATAAAGGAAGTTTTCAAAGAAATGTTAGAAACCTCAGGCTTACGACTCAACTGCTCTAAATCAAAAAATTCTTTGGCGCGGTGTGGTGAATTGAAATGAAATTGCAGACACAATAGGTATTAGCCAAGAATTACTTCCAATAACGTATCTAGACATCCCTTTGTCGAGTGTCAGCCTTAAGGATAGGGATTGTAGGGTACTGACTGAGAAAATAAAATCCAAATTTAAAGGTTGTGAAGCAAGATTGTTAAGTATTGCGAGAAGAGCGAAGCCTATAAGATCAACAATTTTTCCAATCATCCAATATCGGATGCAATGCTTGAAACTACCAGTGGCAACGCTAAATAAAGTTAAAATTTTGTGTCTTTACTTCCCATGGAAAGGTAAATCGAGTAAAATACATTGGGAAATCGTTAGTAGGTAAAAGGAGGAGGGAGGTTTGGGTTTAAGAACGTTAGAGGAGATAAACACTTCGCTTGAAGTAAAACTTATTTGGAAAATTATTGATGGAGAGGGTATAATGGCCTAAATGGGCTAACAACAAATATGTTGCAAACATAGCTTTTTAGGACCTGGCTATGAGAAGTGATGATTATGGAACTTGGAAGTTCCTATTGAAAATACGTGGTTAGGCTTTAAAATGCATGTGCAAACGTATGGTTGATGGGAAAACCACTTCAGTGTGGTATGAACCATGAATACAAAGGGGACTTCTAGTAAATAGACTAGTTGTGGAGACAATTGAGCATATTAGATGAGAAAGATTTTTGGTCAGTGATATTATGCATGAAGTTAGGTGGAGAATTGATTGTAGAAGCTATATACAAGCATAAGAGAAGATATAGACAAGGTCAAAATTCAAAAGAAGATTATTAGGCATGGTCATGCAGTAAGGATAGTAAATGCATGTTTAAGTCTGTTTGGAACCACACCAGGAAAAATCATATCATCGCGTCATGGTCTAAATATGTGTGGCAAAAATGGCTGCACTTCATTATAGAACTTTAATCGACTACTTTCCTACTAAAAACAAACTTATTCAGAGAAACATAACAGTTGATCCAGTATGTGTTTTATGCTATCAATATGTTGAAGATATTAATCACATATATTTTTTCAATGTAAATTTAGTGCATATATCTGGAAATAATGTAGAATCAAACTATTATATCCAGCTACCCAAACTGAAGCGCTAGATTTACATACTGGGGTTGAAAAAATGATTTCTACTTTTAATGAAAATCGTAAAGGAAGTGATATGGCAAAAATCACCTTTTCAACCTGCGTTTAGGCATTATGGACAGAATGGAATAACGGAATTTTTTAAAGCACAATCAATACAAAGAAGTAAATATGCCAACGAATTGCTTATATAGTCAAGATATGTGCATTTAACTCCAAATTCACAAACTCTAGAAGCGCGCAAGATGAAAAATTTGGTGGAAAGTGGTATTAAGTGTACCAAACCATTGTTCTAACGGTTATTAACCTGATTTCTGGAGAAAGTATGATCATACAAAACCTTTGGTAGGCCACGTATGCTAATCTCTTTGGTAATTATGAGGCTACCTGTTTTGATTTACATTTTTCTTTCTTACATTATTTATTACATGGAACAAAGTTACAAGATAAATCAGACTTTAAAAGCAATCAATAGAGCCTGGTTGTTCTGCTTAACTACATCGTGCGATCTTAGAAGAGACAACAACAAATCACAACAGAAACATAAATTGAACTACAAACAGTATTAAAGATAGTTAGGCAGATATCTTCGATTTTACGAGAGAGGAAAGTGTGTAAGAGGACTTGCATACTACTTTTACCCATGGTACCTCTAAGATCTGACTCAGATCTACTAACCAAAAGTAGAAAGGAGCTATTTTCATCAACGTGAGCATCGGAATTGGATTTGAGAAGTTTTTAACAAAGCGAAGAGGACGCTGTCATCCATGAGTGGATTTAGAGCAAATTGTGTTTTCGAGCGTAATAACGAGGAAATCACTGTACTTACCACTTCAAGAATCTAATGTGTAGTTTGTTTCGACAATAGTTCAACCAACAGACACAAAAGATTGAAGAACTATTGACTTCAGGATTTAATGAAGCTTTGAAACAAAATAACCGGATTTAAAGCTTATACACTTTGACCTGGCCAATAATCACTCTTTAATTATTTTTCGATGATGCAAAATTTAGGTAAGAGAGTGGAGAAGAAAACGAGAAGAGAAGAGAAGATAAGATAAGATAATTCAGAATTCAATCTGAAAAATAAGATCCTTATGACATATTTATAGGTGTAGAGGTGTCCATTCACCAGTTGATGTGTCCTAATTGGAAAAGGTGTTACGAAATCGTTTTTGAATCCAAACACTGCTTCCAACGGTCTAGAACCATTACAAATAGTCACATTCATTTAAATTTCGTGACTCCACTAAAAGTGTCCATTCATTTTCGTTTGGCACTTTATTTTGAATTCGAATCTCGAATTTGGATTCTGGTGTTGTTAACAGACCAAAATTTGGACCCGTTGTGTCTAAAATTTTATCCAAAATTATTAACTGGACCCAAATCCAAACCATTTTGAAAATTCATAACAATTTCCCTCCATTTTCAAAAAAAAAATAGACATATGCATTAATATGGTGACTGCCTATATATACAAGTGGGATTAAGCCAATGTAGTTCCAAGATCCAATATTGCATCATTGTGAGAATCAATACACTAAAAATAAGTACCTTTTCGATTTGAACCTTCACTTATTATAAACTGTTCAAAATTCTATCGAGGTCTATGGTGAATGTATCTTGAACCAAATACCTCTTGTGATAGTACCGGAATAGTCACACATACTAATTTTCGTATAAAGAACGTTATGTATGTATCGCATATTAATGGTCATGTCCTCAAATCCTGAGTTCATGAGTTTATTTCAGAAATCGATCTTACTTTATTAGAAAATGACCTGATTTTCATACTCATATACCCTTAAGGTGTTTCTATGATACACCTTGTGATAGACATAATAAGGATCTTCATCCATCCTTTTTCATGTAAAATCCAACAATAATGATGGTTAATTAGTTTTAGTGTTCCATAATCATTCTTTTAACTTATTGGTATCCGTTAAACTTTGTCTATCCTTTTCAAGACATAAGTTAGGTTCCTGTTAAGGATGATCAACCTTCATTCACATACCTTAGTCTCATTTCTTTCGATTTCATAGAAACCATAGCCTTTCAAAGACTCTTATTAAGTAGGTCAACCAAATTTTTCTTTGTTTCTATGTAATCAACATTGATTACTCCTCTTTTGAGTAATTGTCTTATTATCTGATGTCTAAGACTTACATGCCTAGACTTTCTGTTATATGTTTTATTAGAAACATTATATATATCGTAGCCTGATTGTCACAGCTAATCAAGACTAGTGGTGATGGCTTCTTCCATAAAGAAATTTCTATTAATAAATTCCTAAGCCATCCTGCCTCCTTGCTTGCATCTAATAATGCAGTCAATTCTGACAGCATTGTTGATTCGGAAATACAAGTCTATTTCTTGGAGCACCAAGATATGACTGCACCTCCAAAAGTGAAAACCCATCATGTTGTAGACTTGGATTTGGGTTTGGATTCTATATTGTTCTATGTTGCATCATTATATCCTTCTAATATAGCAGGATATCCTTTATAAAATACAGCACAGTCTATAGCGCCCTTTAAATAAGCTAGAACTCTAGTGACACCTTTCCAATGTTCATAACTTGGATTACTCGTAGATCGACACAACATGCTTATATCATGCGCTATGTCTGGTATAGTGCAATACATAACATACATTAGACTACTAATAATACTAGAATATTCAAGTCGAGATATTGTACGCTCAGTATTCTTTACTAACCTAATACCTAGATCTAAAGGAGTTGTTGCTGGTTTGTTATTGTGATGACCATAATTCTTGAGGAACCTCTCAATATAGTAGGATTGGGTTAGTACCAACTCTTCCTCTTTTCTCGAGATTTTAATCCCTAAAATTACATCAGGCTTTCCTAGATCTTTCATATCAAATTTAGAGGGGAGAAACTTCCTAGTTTCTTTCGCATAAGATATATCATTCTCAAATATTAACATGTCATCAACGTATAAAGAAATTATAATACAACTTCATCTGTTTGCTATAAATACATTTTTCAACATCATTAACAATGAAGCCTTATGATAATGCTACTTTATCAAACTTATCATGCTATTGCATGGGTTCCTGCTTTAGAATATAAAGAGATTTTACCAGTTTACAAACTTTCTTCTCTTCGCCTGGATTTATAGAACCTTTTAATCATTCCATGTATATTTATTCTTCTAAATCACTATTTAGAAAAGCAGTTTTCACATCCATTTGGTGTGTTACAAGTTTATGAATGGATATAAGTGCTATCAAACAACGAATTAAATAAATGCGAGCAACGGGAATATACGTTTCAAAATAAATCACTCCATGTCTTTGCTTATAACCCTTCGCTACTAATATGGCTTTAAATTTATCAATGGATCCATCAGTATTCAACTTTTTCTTAAATATCCATTTACATCCTATTGGTTTAGTACTAGGAGGTCAATCAATCAAAATCCGAGTTTGGTTTACCAAAATTGAATTCATTTCATCATTAATAGCTTCTTTTTAGAAAATAGCGTCTTTGAAACTCATAGCTTCAGAATAAGTTTTTGGGCATCATTAACATTCATTTCATATTCAGTAATGTTAAGAATTTCATTCTTACTTTTTTCGACAAGATATGTAATGAAGTCAGGACCAATGTCCTTTTCTATCCTTTCTCCTTTTCTTTTCCTTCATTCAATATCCTCTTCAGATACTGAAATATTCTCATTATTTTGAGAAAAGGTATCATCTTCATTATTGTAATTATTAGTTTCAATATGTTCTGAACTAGATAATGCCAATGGATTCTCGCTAGTTTGATGTTGAGCTATATACTTGTTTTCAAAAAAAAATTCTACATCTATAGACTCAGTTACTTCAAAAGTATCAAGACTAATAAAATGATAAGTTACACTATAAAGAGAATAACCTATGAAAGCAAACTTAAACGTTCTATTTCCTAATTTTAGCCTTTTGGAATCTGGCATTCTAACATACGCTAAAAATCCTCAAACTTTAAGTCTTGATAAGATAGGTTTTCGTTCAATTCATAGTTCATAAGGAGATGTATTCTTCTTTTTCAATGGAACTCTTATTAAAATATAACATGCAGATAAAATGGCACCGCTCCATAAGGTGTTAGGTAAATTTGAACTAATTAGCATAGAGTTAACCATTTCTATTAATGTCTTATTTTTACTTTCAGCGACTCCACTTTATTGAGGGGTATAACGAGCATTACACTGATTATTGTTTATATAATAAAGTAAAATCATATGAAAAATATTCATTACCACGATCATAATGTAATACTTTTATTTTCAGTACTAACCCCATTTTCAACTTCAGCCTTGTAAATTTTAAATTTATTAAATACTTCATCTTTTGATTTCATTAGATAAACATAAGAATATCTAGAGCAATGATCAATAAATGTGACATAGAATTTATTTCAGCTATATGTGTATGACCTTTTAGATCACCAACGTCGCTATATAGAAGATCAAGAAGACTAGTCTTCCTTTTTATAGTTCTAAAGGATTTTCTATGTATCTTTTCTTGAACGCAAATTTCACATTTAGAGTTGGAGTCAAAATTAATATCAGAAATTAATCCTAACTTATTCATATTTTTAAGTGAATCATAATTAACATGTCCTAATCTAACATGTCATAAATGTATAGAATCAACTACATAAGTGGAAGTTTTCTTTACTAAATTCAACTTAATCATGTCGTTATAAGAATATCCTTTTCCAATGAACTCTCCTTTCTTGGATAACACTAATTTGTCAGACCCATACATTATCTTGAATCCACCTTTGTCTATCCAAAGATCAAATTCTTGCAAATATTGGGTACATGAGAAACATTAACAAAAGAGTCTTTTCAAAAGTGAACAGAAGTTATATAGTGCCTTTGCTAATCACTTTGGTGCGAAAATTATTTGCCCCAGTAACTTGATTTTCATTTCCTCTAATTTCTTCGTAACTCTTGTAGAGACTACGGTCCTTGCTATATGAATGGTCGCTCTAGTATTAAGCCACCAATAATTTTTATGCCCTCAATGGAGTTTGCTTCTTGCACTACTGCCACCAATGTGTCTTGGACCATATTCGCCTTAATTTGTTTCTTTCATTAACGATAGCCATGAGCATAATGGCTGGGCTTGTTACAACTATAACAAGTGCCTTTCTTCTTATTTTTCTTAGAATGATTTTTCTTCTTGTGTCTCATTCTTAGGCTTCAACAAATTTTTCAATTCAATATTATTCGTCTTAGAATGGAACTTAGTTTGTGGATTATCATTTAGTTCTCGTTTACAAGAGTGTTGCTCTTCTTGCGAAGATAATGCTACGAATTCTTAAATCATAATCCATGTCCGTGGGTTTCAATTTCTTCTTATAGTTATTCCAAGAGCAAGGGAGTCTAGAAATTATAGCTCCAATAACAAAGGATTCAGGGAGTTCAATCTTAGCATCTTTAAGTTGATTTGTTATATATATAATTTCAGTAGCTTTTCAATAATGAACTTATTGTCATTCATTTTAAAAATCCATAAAAGTACATATGAGGAATTTGTTGTTTCTTGTCTCAATATTCGATATTTAGTCTCTAGTGCAGTTCAGAGTGTTTTGGGTGTTTCTAGACTTCTATATGCATTGTACACAGAAGTAGACGGAGCATTGAGTATTTGTCCTCTACATTGGAAATCGTCTTCTTTGCGCTTCGCATGTTTCGCTTTCAACTCATTCGTATCTTTCGAAGTTTCTTCGAGTATAGCCTCCGGATCATCCTCAAGAATGTAGAAGATTTGAAGGTGGTTAAAAAGAACTTCATAGTTTCTTGCCAATGTCTGAAGTTTATTGTCAAACCACTCGAAACGCATCAACTGTTGATTCATGACTTCAAGGGCATTGATGCTTGAACTTGAGCCATCCATGGTTGAAATATTGTCTAAAAATTATTGGAACTTTATTGATGATTCAAGTATAATGATGAAGAGATTGCTATACTTCCGACTTTAAGGATCTACTATGTAGATTCATTTAGACAATAGTTCAACCCAATAGATATAAAAAGGTTAAAGAACTGTTGGTTCAGGGTTTAAAGAAGCCTTGGAATAGTGTAATTGAATTCAAAGTTTGTATGACTTTGACTCGGCTAAGAATCCGCCTTTTATTATTCTTTGATAATGCAAATTAGAGAAGAGTGGAGAAGAAGAAAAGAAGAAAAGATATTTCAAAATTCAATCTAAAAAATGAGACCCCCGTTGCCTATTTATAGGTGTAGAGGTGTCCATTCACTAAGGGATGTGTCCCAATGGCGAAAAGGTGACGAAATTATTTATGAATCCGAACATTGCTTCCGATGATCCAGAACCATTGCAAACGGTCTTACTCATTTAAATTTCGTGCCTCCCGCCAAAAGTTTCCGTTAATTTACACTTTATTTGAATTTGAATTTCTAATTCGGGTTCTGGTGTTATTAACGGACGAAATTTTGAAACTATTATAACTTAAAATTTTATCCAAAATTATTAATTGGACCTAAACCCAAACCAGTTTGAAAACGCACAACAAATAGTTGATTAGTGACTTTAGATAGAGAAGAAGAGATTGGAATTTGAAAGAGGACAAGATACCATTAATGAGCTTATGAAGCATTTAATTAAAGTGGAGTTCTGATTTGCTTTTTGTTGGCTAAAGGAAGAGGGGTGAATTATTATTAGTGAATTGTTAAAGGAAGGATGTGTTTTGTTGGGCCTATGCACCCGAGCATTGTAAATATGTGTACATAGACCTTTGTTTTGCATTTTAGCAATAAATCATTGGAACCCTTGTTCTAAAAAATATATTATATACAAAGATTTGAGAAAAGAAACAACAAAGTGAGCTATGTATGTAAAATAGATATAAGGAAAGCATGGAAAGTGGAAGTAAGAAGCATGCTAACATGCCAATAAATAAAAACAAATAATAAAAGTTATAGACACTAGGAGGGGATGTGGTCCTTCCCATGTACACATGCCTTCACATGTCCTCAACCATTTATTTTTGCATGCAAGGTTGATTCTAATAAGTAATTAATCTCATTAATAGTAAGGATCTATGTAAATAAATTTTGATGCATATGGTTGTATCACACCTTGTTTTGACATGTGTCATGTGCATTAAGTGATAAAAAAACTGAATATTCATCTTCGGCCCCTATTTGATAATTGAATAATAAAGCAGGTCCATCAGCCGCTAATTATAGAAATTAGGCCTCTACGTCTCAAACATCACATTCGACAGTTTATAGCATTCGCCAACTCATTTGTTTTAAATCTTTAAAACTTGATAGCTTTTTATAGATTAATTGGATTTAAAAATTATTTTTACTATTAAATCAAAATTTTAATATACTTTATAATGACATCCATTGTTGATATGTAAAAATAAGATTATAAAAATCATAATTGTATATAGCAGCTTTTAACCGTATTTTGGTAATGAAGTTAAAAACTGCAAGTGTGAAGTGTAGTTAAAAACTGCATTTCATAAATACAATTAGAAACTGTACTTAACAGCAACAATAATGCATTTACGAAGTGCAGTTAAAAAATGGGTTTACGAAATGCAGCTAAAAACTTTACTTAATTGCAACAATTTTAACTGCATTTGTGAAATGCATTTAAAAACTGTTATTAACAGCATCAGTTTTTGACTGCATTTTTGTGAAATGCAGTTAAAAATTTCTACTTTGATGTGCAGTCTTTAACTGCATTTCATAATTGCAGTTAAAAAATGTTATTATGTTTGTGCCAAAATTGATCACAAACCCCGAATTATCGTGAAAGCACCAGTGTATGAATATAGATCAGCAATACTCTAACACAAATCTCAAATCCAGGCAAAGTTGATAACAACAATTGAGAAATAACAAATAGAAAACACCAGATTTATAGTGGTTAGGCTATCTTCAACCTACGTTCGCTTCGAAGGGTAATATTTTTATTGATGTACTTGCCGATTACAGTCAATTATAGCAGTAAACTTTAAGTACAATAAGTGAGTTCGAGTGCAGTCGTGATTTTGGCAGAGTCTGGAAGTTGTAGAATCCCAAAAGTCCTTTATCTGTAGGCTTTAGGTGCTATTTATAGGCGCTCCATGCAAATATCTCGTTCAAACTTCGGGGGACTCCTTCTGGCACATGAGTGGGCCCACGTGATTGATCCTGAACAATTTCAACTTGATCCATGATCGATACGAACCAATTTTCGTATCGATCAAGAGTTTTTCCAATGGAATTGAAACTCGGCGTGAACATTCCTCAGCTTGTATGCAAGCTTCTGTGAAAATTTCATAGCATTTGGACTTGTGGATTGGGAGATATGATCGATACGAATTGGAGTTTTCTTTAGGCTGTCGTGTTCGAATCTATATCTTTCGTATCGATCTGTTCGACTCGGTTTTGAGCACGTGCATATAAGATGACATGGTGCGTGATTCCTGGATCGATCCATTTCTCGTGCCGAGTTGACCAAGTCTCATTCGCACCCACTATCAGAGCCTTGTTCGTATCGCTCTTTTTTTCCTGTTCGTATCGATGTTAGTGGCTTGTTCGTATCGATCGTAATTTATGTCGTTCGTGTCGATTGGCTAGGTTGTGTGTGTGCTTTGTATCATTCCTTTGATCGATACGAAAGGCTTAAAGTCCGATCGATAAGAAGTGTCACGAAGTAAAAAAGAGCACTTGATCGCTAGGGATGGATAAGAACCAAGGTCACCTTGATTGATACGAACTGTCGATACCTCGATGGATACGAATAAGACTTCGCTGGATGGATACGGACATGATGGATACGAGGCGGAGCCACTCTGATCGATATGAAACTGATGGATTCGAACAGATTGACTCGATCATGGCTCTTCGATGGATATGAAATGGTGCGCTCTGATGGATTCGAACACGATCGATTCGAAATTAGATGTTCCTTGATGGATATGAACAGCGTGCTTTCCTCAACTTGCATCGATCATATCTTAATCATATGAACTCCGATTGACTTGAAATTTGAAAGGTAGCCTCCCCTAGCCTTGTTCATCATTTCCAATCAATCCCACCTTGATTGGAGCTCGACCAAATTTTGATCACATCGATTGCAGCCTTGTTTCCAATCGATTTTCAATCCTGATATCCATTATTTCTTACCAATTTGTTGATATTCCAGCCTTGACCCAACGGTGGGATAACATTTCATCCCCAAAACATGCCTTGTGATAAGAAGGCGTGTTTTAAATAGTTTCGAATCTGATATCCGAAGTCCATATTCCGTCCATAGTTATGCCATCAGATGCATAATCTGATCCATTACCAAGCCATCCCATCCGAGAGCATCATTCATGACTACTCCGAGTCGATGATCAAATCCGAATCCAGTAACTAAAGCCTTAGCCAATTCCATATCCATCTGAATCCTAAAACCGAGTTCTAATCCACCCTTATTTCATAACCAATAACCGAATCCAGGTCCTCTCCGGGTCGACATCAAATCTTTAACCTCTCCGGGTTCTTGCTAAGTGCAATCTGCACCTAACGACCGTGGTCCAGTATCCCTGAACGTTGAATAATGTCATGTCTTAAGTCCTAAGCCGAATCCTGGTCATTCCGGACCCTTGTCAAGTATAGCCCATACTCCACGATCTGAAATAGTAATCGACAAAATAGGACCTAAGTCTTAAGCCAAATCCTGGTTTCTTCGGACCCTTGTTGAGAATAGTCCATACTCGATGACCTGAATAAGCCCATAGACTTACCCCTTGCTAGGCATAATCCATACCCGATGACCATTTACCGAAAAACCAGATAAAAATCCAATCAAAATCCAAATCAAATTGGAAAACCAAAAATTCACATCCGAAATCAAAACGAACATCCAAACATGAAAACAATCATCCAAACAGAAGTCCAGGCCAGAAGACAAACAAAATCAGGAGTTCAAACCAAACTCCAAAACCAAACCAGAAAAGGAAAATGTATAAACCAAAAGAAGAAACAGATTTCACAAACCATAGCATCGCGGTTTATCATCATTCAGAGCATGCCTAGGGTTCATCTCCATCCCCGTACATGAGTAAATGACTTTGTCGTTTGCTTGTAGTTTGCTACATATTTCATATCATCCCTGTCAATTGATGACCAATCGACCATCATTCCTGGGCCTCGCGCCATCGTTATTTAAGGTAGACGGTGGTTGCTCCTGTTCTACCGCTGCATTTCAATCCCCAACATATTGTTGCAACTTTCCATTCCTTACATGTTCCTCAATTATGTCCTTTAGATGCTTGCAGCTGTTGGTGTCGTGTCTGTCCAAATCGTAGAGGAGACAATGACTTCCTGATGCCTTTCACGTTCTGTGGGTTCTCTCCTTATGGGCCTTCGGTAAGGAAGGCGATTCCGAGTTTCCATGAACATCCGTTCCAACGTCTCGTTCAATCCCATATAGGTGGAGAATTTTGGCTCCCGCCACCGCTTCCTAGCTTTTCCCGCTTCATCGTCCAGTTTCCTTTTTCCTTTATCCTTATTCTTATCTGAGCTTCTGTTGGATGGACCTCCATCTTCAGTCGCGTTCACCTCTTCTAATTTCATATCTGAGCATGCATCTTCCTACCATAGGAATCTCTCGGCTTCATGAAAGAATTCTCCAAGATCCAGTGGTGGGTCCCATATCAGAGACACTTTGAAATACGAATCCTCTCTGACTCCCGACACTGCTGCCATTAAAACCATCGATGGATCTGCCCGATCCACCAAAGCAACCGCTGCATCGAACCGAGTTAAGAAAGCTCTGAGCGATTCATCCGTCCTTTGCTTTACTGATATTAGCGTCATCACGTTTTTCGGTCTTTTAATATAAACCCGGAACTGGTTCAGAAATCCGTCGACCAACTCTATCCACATCCTGATAGATCCCTCTTCCAGATGTCGGAACCACATAGCATCTATATCCGTTAAGTACAGAGGGAAACATCGGGACATAACTTCCTCCGATGCCCCCAGCACTTCCATGTGTCTTGTGTATCTCATCAAGTGATCACTTGGATCAGCCTTGCCAATGTATACCTCCACCATAGGTAGCTTGAACTCTGGTGGATTTCGAGCCATCCTGATTTCACGGGTAAACAGATTCCTATTTACTCCTTCCAGATCTCTATTGATCAATCATCCGCGCATAGTTCTCCTTATGATCTCAGTCGATCCAACGTTGTCCTTCAACATTAACCTCTCGAGTCCCCGAGGGAATTCTGGTACATATTCTTCATCACGTTCCCCTGTACTCCTGCCAGCATCCTGTTTTGAGGTGTCAACTGGAATTCCCCCATGAACCGGTCCTTCGTTGCCGAGTGGTGCGCCCCCGAGCCTGGGCATATCCAGATTAGCAGTTGTGTGCTGATTAGGGATTGTGCCTTATTGAACTGCTCCATTCGATTGCATGTTTGGTCCTTCTATTCCAGCTCCATGGATCTGAACTCTTGAAACTCCAGCCGTTCCTGCTTGTCCAAACTGTTCGAGGAGGTTCTGCATCATTTCCTCCAGCCTTTTCAGAAACTCTTCATGCATTGCTCCCATCATCATCTCCATCTTGTCTCTGGTGATGAAAGCCGAAGTCTGATTAGCCCCTAATGAAGCCTCTTGGCTTCCTTCATGTTGACTTCTCTTGGTTTTTTGTCTTCTACTTGATTGCCTTGTCATAGCTCTTCAGATCTGAATCCTTAAGCCTTCAAATCTGAACTCCAAATCTAGTATAGCGGGTGCTAGTTGTTCTCAGTGGAAGCACCAAAGTATTTGCGCTAAAATTGGTCACGAACCTCGAATTATCGTGAAAGCACCAGTGTACGAATATAGATTAGCAGTATTCTAACACAAATCTCAGATCGAGGCAAAGTTGATAACAACAATTGAGAAATAACAAATAGAAAACACAAAATTTATAGTGGTTCGGCTATCTCCGGCCTACGTCCACTTCGAAGGATAATCTTTCTATTGATGTACTTGCCGATTACAGTTGATTATAGCAGTAAATTTCGAGTACAATTAGTGAGTTCGAGTGCGGTCGTGATTTTGGCAGAGTCTGAACGTTGTAGGATCCCAAAAGTCCTTTTTCTGTAGGCTTTAGGGTGCTATATATAGGCGCTCTATGCAAATATCTCATTCAAACTTTGGAGGACTCCTTCTGGCACGTGAGTGGTCCCACATGATCGATCCCGAACAATTTCGACTCGATCTGTGATCGATATGAACCAATTTCGTATCAATCAAGAGATTGTCCAATAGAGTTGAAACTTGGTGTGAACATTATTCAGCTTGTACATAAACTCCTATGAAAATTTCATAGCATTTGTACTTGTGGATTGGGAGATATGATCGATACGAATTGGAGTTTTCTTTAGGCTGTCGTGTTCGAATCAATATCTTTCGTATCGATCTGTTCGACTCGGTTTCGAGCACGTGCGTGTATAATGACGTGGCGCGAGATTCCTGGATCGATCCATTTCTCGTGCCGAGTTGACCGAGTCTCATTCGCACCCACTATCAGAGCCTTGTTCATATCGCTCATTTTGTCCTGTTCGTATCGATGTTAGTGGCTTGTTCGTATCGATCGTAATTTATGTCGTTTGTGTCGATTGGATAGGCTATGTGTGTACTTTGTATTGTTCCCTTGATTGATACGAAAAGCTTGAAGTCCGATCGATACAAAGTGTCATGAAGTAAACAAGAGCGCGATCGATACAAATTGATCATTAGGGATGGATACGAACCAAGGTCACCTTGATCGATACGAACTGCCGATAACTCGATGGATACGAATAAGACTTCGCTGGATCGATATGAACATGATGGATACGAGGCGGAGCCACTCTGATCGATATGAAACTGATGGACTCGAACAGATCGAATCGATCATGGCTCTTCGATGGATACGAAATGGTGCGCTCTGATGGATTCGAACACGATCGATTTGAAATTAGATGTTCCCTGATGGATACGAACATCGTGCTTTCCTTAACTTGCATCGATCATATCTCAATCATACGAACTCCGATTGACTTGAAATTTGAAACATAGCCTCTCCTAGCCTTATTCATCATTTCAAATCGATCCCGCCTTGATTGGAGCTTGGCCAAATTTTGATGACATCGATTGCAGCCTTGTTTCCAATCGATTTTCAATCCTTATATCCATTCTTTCTTGCCAATTTGTTGATATTCCAACTTTGACCAAAGGGGAGGATAACAATTAATAGCAGCATTTTTTTACTGCAGTTTACAAATACAGTACTTAACAAATGCAAATATTACCGCATTTCACAAATGCAGTTGAAAATTGCATTAATTATGGCAGTTTTTAACTACATATGTGAAATGCAGTTAAAAAGTGCATTGCTATAATGCTGTTTTTAACTGCATTTCACATATGCAGTTAAAAATGCGCTTAAATAGTGCATTTTTAACTAAATATGTGAAATGCAGTTAAAATTTGCATTACTATATTGTTGTTTTTAACGGCAATTCACGAATGTAGTTAAACTATATTGTAATAATGCGCATTTCTAAAATTTGAATTTTAAATGAATGTGTTATGAGAATTTGATATTTACATATTCATAATGCATATCATTAGAAATATAATAAAATTTATGATGCAATGTTGAAAACAGTTTGTTAATATGATATTTCTAGAAAAAGCTATCTTGTTTTAAAGATTGATAATTAATTGGTGTGGATTTTAAATAAGAGTGTGAGAATAACAGCCGCATTTAAAGAAATGCATGCACATGGATCTAATTTACATAAATTACTAGGTATGGTTGCTTTTTCATTTTAATTAGCAACAGGGACTCTTCGGACAATGGCCCTAAAAAATGTATACATTTTGATATTTACTACATGTTTATTTGTTATGTGGTACAAATATCAAACATGGATAAAGGTTGAATCAAAATTTTGATGTATCAAAAGCTTTTACCCAAGATCTATGTGCCTACATAGATATAGAATGGTGTATGCTAGTGCCATAAAGGATTTTTTGTCCATAGAAGAATCTAAAGTATTTTTTTTATCTTAGTTACTTTTACGTGTGTCATGTTTCATAGAGCGATGTAGCATGCATTCTATTTATAGAAGACCGTTTGCAGTCCCACTATTGTCACTTATCGACTGCATTTATTACATGTAAATGGGACTAGGGTAAAAGTTGATCTTGTCAAACCGACCGTTAGTGAAATTTGTTTAGGTTGTAAATCAATTTAGTCTGAAGCCCAGAAAACATGCAAACAAAAACACCCACATTTCACTCCATCCCTCTCTTCCATCCTTATCAAATTCGGCTGTTTATCTCTTGTTTTTCACATTGGTTATTTCTCCCTAAACTTTTCTTCACTTAAATCTCATAATACCCAAGTTAAATATCGTTAATCTCCCTATTCTTCTCCCATTTTGCTTTATGATTCAAAATCCCTACCCACGCAACTCTCGGATCAACGTCGCCACTACACCAGAAAAGACTTTCGGCAGCGTCGATAAAACGCTACCATAACTTATAGCAGCGTTTTAGAGAACGCTGCAATATGATATGCAACTAAAAGTCTGAAACTTTTTGTTGCCTTATAATAAACTCTACCAAAATCACCATATTGTTGAGCTTTTGAAATGCAACTATAGAATTTTCTGTAGGCTTTACAAAACACTACCAAATGAACATTTTTTGGTTGCGTTTTTTTTGTATACTTTTTTATGATTTTTTGTAGCATTATTAAAACGCAACTATATAATTTGTTATATTAGTTTACATTTTTTGTAGCATTTTTAAAACGCTGCTAAAAGTTATTGGTTGTTTGGCAGCATATTTTGAATGATGTTATTTACGGTTGATGATTTGTACCATTTCCAACAATCGCTTACATAATATTCATATTAAAACAAGTTATCAATCACATAATTTTCATATTCAAACGAACAATTAAATCACATAATTATCATATAGAAACAAACAATCAATCAATCACATGATCATCATATTCAAATAATTGGAAAAACAAGCTAATCTCACAATCAAATATAATATCCATAATCAATTCGATGGTAGTTTTTCAACAAAATAAGTCACATACTACAAGCATTCACAAACAAGGTTACACAAATAGAGCTTACAAAATATGACAATATATATAACAACTAAAGTCATATTCATTGCTTGTTTACCAATAATTCTTTGTTGTCGGCAGTCTTTACTTCGAAATAGCTAATTACCTGCAAATGAGTTTAACAATCAACAATAAGAATTACAAACCAAAATTAAATGATAAGTTACAGATTCAAAGACTGAAGCACACTTATCAAGCAGTAGGTGCTGGAACATAATTTATTTGAGTTCTAGTTTCAAATAATTTCCTTTTATCAGTGTATTTCCCATCATAAATTTAAGTGGGGACAGAGGTAGTGGTCACAAAATGAATTATAGTTTGAGTACATACCATATGAGTCCGGCATCATTTTTTACTTCAATTTCATTCTATTTATAGTCTGTATATCGATTTTTTAGTTACTGCAATACATAATGTGGCTAAGCTAATGTTTGCTGTGGAAGTTTGATATTATCTTATAAATTTGTAGAACTTGGTTTTTAGAACTTGGTCGATTTAATTATTAGAATACAAGGTTAATTTAATTGTATTATTATAGTTAGTATTACTATTATTAATACAAACTTAGTTAATTTTATAAACTTAGTTAATCATCGTTGTCATCATTGTTATATATAAAACTTTGTTAAATTAGTTATATTATTATTACTAATAAAATTTAGTTAACATAAACTTATTGTTGTTGTTGTTGTTATAAACATAGTTAATTTTTATAAACTTAGTTAATTCGTCATCGTTTATAAAATTTATGTTAAATTAGTTATATTATTGTTATTTATAACTTTTAGTTAACTTAAACTTAGTTCATTTTATAAAAGTTATTTAATTTTAACAAAACTTAGTTAATTTTTGTTAGCTTGGTTAATTTATTATTATTATTATTATTATTAATAATTTATTACTATTTCTCACTTACACACCAATAGGTTTAATAAGCCAAATTTGATGTAAAAAGAACAGCTAGTAAGGAATAAAGGAAAGCGGTTGTCAAAATCTAATGGTTATCAAGACTACACGAGCATCAACTACGAACAATTTCTTTGGACAGTGTACATCATGACAATAGTTGTGTTACTATTATTATAAATCTTAGTTAACTTAAACGTAGTTAATTTAGTAAAACTAATTTAATTTAACAAAACTTAGTTAATTTTTATTAACTTGGTCAATACATCATTATTATTATAAAATTAGTTATTTTTTTAAATTAGGTAATTCCTCATCATCATCGTCATTATTTATAAAACTATGTTAAATTAGTAGTAGTATTATTATTTATAAAATTTAGTTGACTTAAACTTGCTTACTTTTATAAAACTTGTTTAATTTTAAAAAAAACTTAGTTAATTTTATTATCTTGGTTAACTTAGTTAATCTGTTATTATTACTATTATTATTTATAAAACTCAGTTAACTTATTATAGTAGGAGCTAGGATTGGATGACTTGTACAACTGTGTCTATGAATCGTATAAATGCTGCATCGTATTAACAAATTCTCTTTGTTGGCAATACACTTTATACAAAAGTGTAACGGGTAAATAGTATTATGGGTGTTTCTACCAAAGTCCAAAGTTCATGTATAACTTCCAAGTTCTAGTACAAAACATCTAAGTTTAAAGTGCAAGTACAAACAATGATATGTGTTTAAATATCAAAAACCACACAAATGATTTACATGAATGTGAAACATACAATTGCTTTCCAAGTATATTTGAGTATATAATTTCCATAAATGTATAAAAAATATATTTGACTATATAATTTTGAAGGAATTAAATATCCGAGACATAAAAAATTAACTAAAACATACGGAGAACCATATCAAACTGATATTTTATAGGTAAATAAAGCAAAGAATATATTTTACTTTTGTCGAATATTAAAGAAAGAAACTGTAAAACAATAATAAAAGAAGAGGTATAGATGATAACGAAGGAATTAAAAATGTGAACTTTTAAATGAAACCTGAAGTTGTAAACCAATCTCTTGGCCTTCGTTCAATTTTGAGACTCTATTTTTTGCTTATTTAATATGAATACTACTACCAATGATGATGATAGCTTCTGGCGGTCTTCTTTTTTTTGTTAATATATTACAGAATGTGCTAAAGGTCCCTTTTCTTTAACATTTCTAACAAATGCCAACAAGAAAACAAAATTGGTAATAGATAAGGAATAAAATTCATTGTTTATTAGGAAACAACAGACAAGCGAACATTAAGATGAAGGAGAAGGATTTTCTCCTAATTTTTATTGATTTTTAATCAAGCAAAACTTATCGTTACTTGTTGTAATACCGAGAATGGTTGGTTCCAACAAACTACCCTTAAAATTGTTATCATAAAAGGAATATAAACAAAAGAACTCGTCCAAACAATGGTTCCTCATTCAAACACCAAACTGAAATCTCTGCCATTTGTAGTTACCCGTAACAAAATTCTTTAACAGATAATTCAGATGCTATGTCGTTATGCTTCAAACATGGATGCTTATAAATACAATGCTTCTTGTATATGGCCCATGTTCATTATTATAGACAACTTACCTTATAAACTTGCTCCATTGGGTAGTTGTCTCCTGGGTAGCCATCAACAATAACTTCCAACTCCAATTAAGGATCATCTTCTTGAAATACCCTTAACATCTATTTGGAATATATGGAATACTGAATATTTGGAATAGGAACTTAAAAATGCCAAACTTGGAAGTTTGAACTTTGCTTAAAAAGCAAGAACCAAATGAATTAAGATATTTATCGACAAGTTCAATTTCTAACTCCTTGACGACCAACACCAAAAAGCATAGTTTATTTCGGTAGCTATACTTACAGTCAAACACCTTTTAACTAGTTCGAGTAACTATATTTGTTAATTTTGACTTCAGGTTTGGTAAAAGAAGCTTAAAACCACTTAGTGTACATCAATCGATTCCAGTAACACTGCTTAGTTCCAATCAGCTAATGCCCTTGGAGAAAACTGTTAAATAATTTGATCATAAATATTGAAAAGAGTGGTGTTTTGGCTAAGAGATAGTTTATCCCTGAAGAACAACATAGAAAATGTTTTGTGCATAAATGCACCGATGAATGTTTAAGATGCAAAAACTACTGCCTAGCTCAGTCCACATGTAAATTTAGAGGCAAGCCGGCATTCCCAAAAAAATATCATTATAAATTATGAATTATAAATAGCTTTGCATTTTTTAGTGGAGTCTCATTTCAATTGGTGCATCTTTGGAAGTGCAGACATCCTACATAAGGAGTCAGAAGAAACTCTATGCTAAATAAATAAATGCTATGCTAAATAAATAAATGCATTCTCTGGTCAGCATGAGAAAACAGGGTTTATTTTTATTTATTTTTCCCGTTGCCATAGGTGAACAACATCAACAATAGTAATTCAGATTAGATTGAATTTTATTAATTTATCCGCAACTCAAACTCCAATACAAACTAAAATGTATTATTTACTACTCAAATGTTTTAGATCTTCTAAATCCATGACATTTACTTTCGTCTGCTATAACTATGACAAACGTTCATACCCTCCATTGATGATATCCATCAATACCTACTATATATTTTATATATACATAAATTTATCTTCAAATCAAACAACCATATCAAATAATTTGCATTGATAACATTCATATAATACCTCTCCAAGTACATATATTTGTTAATAAAGCAGCATATAAAAGAAATAGTTATATTATGAGTTCATAAGACCAACTAACCTTTTCCGAAACTTGTAAATGATAATCATTCAACCAATTGATCTCGGATAAAGACGTTAGGACCAAATCAAAACTAGTTTTGCCTGCAAAAGATGTAAACAAGGTAAGAATCTAGCGAACAAGAAATGGTAATAGATTATGTCCATTGCTCGGAAGAAATGATAATATCTAGGTGCTAGTCATAAATGCAATGTTAATTATATTAATATATAAAATAAAGAATAATATTTTGTAGTAGCTAGCTTAGCATTGAAATATTTATAATAGCTAGCTAATACAATCTCCAAGTCGAATCACTACTCATATTCTCTTTTTGTAGAATAAAATATCTCTACTTTGATTAACTCGACTTCATTTCTATCTTTTGAAAAATTCTCACCTAAATCTAGACCAAATTCTAATATATCGGTCTCAGTTAGAGTTCCTAATATCTCAGTTCTTCCATTTTGGTTTACTACAAGTCTAAAATATCACCTCCAATGTTATTAAAAATAGACTATAAAAGAATTTTAACCACAATTTCTGGCAACTCTATATAGGTTCTACATCAAATTTTGACCTAGTAAGAAATTGAATCTTCTTATATTATTGTCTACTTAATTCATGTCAGGTGCTAAATATTAGTAGTAATAGCTTCTTACATTATTACATATGCTGTAATATAGTTGTAACATTTCCACCGTCTGAATCTTCTAGCCATTGGTAAAAAATACCGATTATTTGACCATTATCTTATTACCAAGTTCAGATAAATGAGTCTGAACCCTGCTAATTATGTTAAGACAAATGAGTAAGATCACGAATTTCCCTATCTAAATGATGAATTCCAACAACACCCCACATAAATCACATTTAATTTTCTACACTTTATTCACATATAGATAGCTCTTACTATGTCTTAGGTAAGGAGTTCACCTTAGCCTGTTGTGTATTTTGATATAAATTTATGAGGTCTATGTATCCCTCTTTTGCTTACAACATTAGTTAACCAAAAACTAGTGAAACATGCTTTTATAGTTCAATATTAATTTGGTTTAGGTCGAAGACAAGCTCCAATAAATACATAATTTAGTTACATCCAGTATCAGTTGGGTTGCCTTAGATGAAGTATAATTGTATTGCCTTAAGTTGAAGAAAATGATAATTGTACTAGAATTAACATTAGTAGTGATAAATAAGACGAACCTAACTAGATTTTAAATTCTGTTAAAGTGAAAAGTTACAACTTTTAAATATCCACATACTCCATTAAGGTATTACAAACTTTTTCTATAAACGAATTTCAGATCGAAAGATTCCTTATTATGTGGGGTTGTCGCATTCGATCGACTAGCTTTCCTTACCCTCCTAGTTACATTGATATTAAGCATCATATGATATTGTCTCTGAAGTGTTTATATGTAATTAAACCCCTAGTTCTACAGCACCAGTATTTATATTTGATACATCATAGTTGTTTCACTTACACATTATGACTGATCTTTTATATTATTTTATTTTTCACTATAGCCAAGTTGAAAAGATACAGTTGAACTTATGTATATTTCCAGACTTCCAGCTTTATTTCATCTAGAGACCTAAAACTTTGTATTGTTATGCTTTTAGGAATTCAAAGTTGGTGCTCCAGTAGTGTTAGTTCCCGTTATAAGATGTTTTGAAATC
Source organism: Allium cepa (assembly GCA_030765085.1). Lineage (NCBI taxonomy): Eukaryota > Viridiplantae > Streptophyta > Magnoliopsida > Asparagales > Amaryllidaceae > Allium > Allium cepa. The sequence continues at coordinate 453,140,660 of CM060928.1, forward strand.
TTTATCTTTGCCATGGAGCAAGCATTTTGAAAAAAGAATTAGGAATAAGATTATTTCCTCAAGTATATCTAATGCATCATATGATGATACTATTTATCTGACATCCATCATCTGGTATTTCGGTAATTTAGTTCACCGTATGAGAATTCCATTCTTGGGAGTTCTCTAATTTATTTATAGCAGATAATACCTCGAGGAGTCAATAAGATTTAAAATGAAAAGGAAAAGGAAAAAACGAATATTTACGTTAAATAATATGGAAAATATTCAAAAGTGACCCATCTATCATTCCCATCCACTACCTAATGCAAAAACTATAGTCCATGCTTCTCTGCAGTCAGTCCTCCACCGCCTCCTCTTCCTGCCATCCATCTCTCGACGCCGAGGCCGACCACTGCTCCGATTCTGACTCCTAACACTGATATATTTCCATCGCAAATTGAAAAAAATGTTTTTAGAACCTAGTAACACGCGGAAAAGAAACGAGGGTTTGGGAACGACACAAAATGTACTTTCTCTAGTACCAGCATACTGAACATCTTCAGTTGATGAACTTATACCAAGGAAGTCCTTCTCTCTTTATTCTATTAGGTATTGAGATGGAGAAAAAACTCAACCATTAGTTCTGGCACTAGTTTTAAGCGATGGCAGATAGTCGATAAATATTAGATCGTGAATGAATCGGAACAACCGACGAATTTGGATTTGGGAATGTTAAATGATTTAGGGTTAATTATTTTACGGAGAAAGTAAAATAAGTTTTAAGTGGTTAGTGAAAATAAACAAGGGAAGAAGAGCTTTTGTGCGGCCACGAAAAAATTAAGTCTCGCCTTTATTTTTTCCCCTTCATTTATCAAATTTTTGTGTTTCCTTCATTGGTTGCACTTAAATAACTTTTTACTTGCACTTGATAATAAAGGCTACTAATAAATACAGCTAAAAATGTTTTTTCTTGTATTGCGCTCGTCATTGGATGCAATAACCCGCCTCCTTAACACCTCGGTCGTAATTTACCGACCTCATCAGGTGTTCTAGCTTTAGGTTATCAAAAGATTGATTTTTTTTATATGTGGTAGCATGCATTTTGATTAATTCATTAATACTCTTTAAATATATGCAACAATACGATGATATTATATAAGTAATGATTCGCACTCTTCTATTATAGTGGATCGTCAACTATTTTCCTCCCCAAGACGATAATCAAAGTTAGTTAAAGCTGTACCTATTTTCCCAAGACGATGAGTTCTTACATGTCTTATCTTCATGAAGACGACATGATGTCATTCTAATGGAATGCCTTTTTCAGGAGGACGAGGCTAATTTCTACTGATAACTAACAACTTTAAAGTTTAAGTATAAATTCTATAATTAACAAGTTTATAGTTTGAAATTGTATAGATTTTTACTCGATCTACTGATAAAAATTGTTATTATATTACAAAACATGCTGGATGCTATGGAAAATAACATATGAATATTTTTATCCATCCTTTTGGCAAGGTCGCGATACCAAGGAATTGACTGGAAAAAAAGCAGTTCATCCCGAAGAACGGTTACATAAAGGTTTGCTATGGATGCTGGTACTTTTGCCCGAGTCCCGATCGAGCTATGATTAATATGACATGACAAACAAAGCTACGAAAGTCAACGTTCCAAATTTCAAGTCAATTAGAGTTCATATGCTCGAGTTACGATCAATGCAAAACCAAAAAAATCAACTTCGTTCTTATCCATTTGGGTAGCCCATTCGTATCCATCATAAACTACCCCTCTCTGTATCCATCAAGCTCGTTCCCTTTCGTATCCATCAATAGTCATCATTTTGTATCGATTCCATTTCTACACAATTCATTTCGATCCTCCCATGCACACACTTCGTATCGATCAACCAATAACCGATACGAGGAGCACTTGACAAATCGATACGAATGTCGTCACCTTCCGTAGATGCAAAGCGGCCTATAGTTGTTGATACGAAGCCGACAACAAATGCCGATACGAAGCAGTCTCTGAAACATCGATACGAAGAGAGCTGTCCAGACCAATACGAAGAGTGATTCAAAATTGATATGAACAAGGCATGTAAAAGTAGAAGACTCGGTCGGTCGGCATAAAAAGTGGATCGATCCTAAAGGTTAGCGCCACAAAAACTAGCATCACGTGCAGAACCATTGATACGAAGCAATCAATACGAACGATATCGATACGAAGTCAGCAGCTTTTAATAAATTTAAACTTGCATCGATCATAGCTCAAAATCTACAAATCCAAATGCTCCCGAATTTTCATAGGAGCTTCCGTACATCCTCAAGAATGTTCATGATCGATCCTGACTCGTTTGGAATAAATCCCGATCGATATGAATTGCGTTCGTATCGATCACGGATTGACTCCAAACGATCAAGGATCGATCGCATGGGCCCACTCACGTGAGGCCTCTAGAGATCTAAGCAGGATATTTGCAGCATACGCCTATAAATAGTAGTCTAGGACCTACCGAAAAAGGACTTTTGGCACTTCTACGTCCAGGCTCTGCCGAAATCACCATTGTACTCGAATTCTACTATTTTAATCCATTGTAATTCATTGTAATCAGCAAGTAAACATCAATAAGATCAGCAATTTCATAGTTGACATAGGCTGTAAGCCGAACCACTCGAAATCTGTGTGTTTCTACATGTTTTTCTTGTTTTCAATCGGTGTGTTTGTTAGATATTCCTCATTTTTCATTTACGTTCTTCATTTTATCTCTTCAAACACATCCAGAGAGTGTTGCGTCCAATTTTGGTACAAACACTTTGGTGCTTTCACTGAGAAAACCCAGTTTTTCTCCTGCTCGTTGGATCTACTGTAGATATCGAATTGCAAGAATCCAAGGAGAAGATCCAGATTTCAAGTTTAAAGTTCTTCCATCCTATTCAGATTTGCATCAAGTTTAGGAAAGAGCTTCGCTATCCATCATGGTTAACGCTAGGACTACTTCAACTGCTGCAAATCCAGAAGGATGGGATGGACAGAACCCCATACAACTTCCTCCAACTGACCCGAATGCTGCTGGACCATCAGATCCGCAGGGCCCTATCATCAGGGAAGTGTTTCAACTGCTAATGCAAGATCTAACACATAGCCGACAGCAACTTACTGAGCAACTGTGTGCCAGCGTAGAATTGACCGATCAGCTGAATCGTCAAAGACGAAGGAGATGCAGGAGGGATAAGTCTTCCTATTCAGCCACTGAGAATTTAGCCTCCTTTGACTACCGCCATAAATCCACGTGCCCATGGCTAAATGGAAGTTATACTCAAGCTACCGGACATCAACATACATTTAATCTTGGACAACCGAGAACTTGCCTGTCAACCAACGGTCAAAAGTGGACCCTCCTTCCGAGGAGGTGTTGTTCCTTATCATGTTACAGACAACCACACTACCACCACTGCTACTGAATTGGGAGTTGATGCCCGAAACCGGATAGATCTGAACCGCCGTCAACATAAGCACACTCAAGAACCCTATGTCCCAAAGAATCTAGAACCAAGGAGGCGAGATATGGACTGTCGACCGCGATCGACCCATCCTCCAATTATGGAACCCGACCACACCTTGGCTCAACATGCTCAGAATATCCCGATGCCAAATATCTGAACGATGATCCGTGAAAGCCAAGGCCTCACCAATGATGATTGGGGAATCTCCCAGAGTCATACTCCTTTCACCGATGATATGCTCTATGTTGAATCACCTCGGCATTTCAGAATGCCAACTCCACTCGTTTATGAAGGGAATTCCGATCCCAACCGGCATATTTTAAAGTATGAATGGTTAATGAATGCTACACGAGCCGACGATGCGGTCAAGTGCCGAAGTTTATCAATCTCTCTAGGGGCATAGCAACTATATGGTTTACTCGTTTACCCCCTTTATCAATCTCATGTTTTGACTAGTGGAGACAAAGTTTGTTGAATGTTTCTGCATGCATGTCATAAGGCTAAAAGATGTTAGTACCACTCAAGCTCCTGGAGAGACACTCAGACGTTGTTTGGAGAGATATCATGATGCATGTGCTGAGATTAGTAATCCTAATGATAATTCAATTCTTATGGCACTAACTAAGGAGATCAATCCCGATTTTGAATTCGGTAACTGGTTGGCTGGAAAACCCCCCGAGTCATTGGACCGTTTCTATTCAAAAACAGCCTAGTTCTTGAGAAGGGAGGGTGTGAAACAGTCTAGGAAAACGGATGACATATGGCCAAGTGTGGAAGACATCCAAAGTAATGTTTCAGTTAAACAGACCGGAGAGAGTTCCAGAAAGGTGCAATTGAACATACAGAATAAACAGAATTAACAGAAAGGCAATGAAAATCAAAACAGGAAATGGGATCAGAGTCGTGGGCCGCGACGTAGGGCTCCTATGTATGACAATTATACTTCTTTAAATACGTCGCTGCAGAATGTGTACATGCAGACTTGCAATATCATTCAATACAAGAAATCTGCTCCGAAGCAATCACTGGAAAAACAAATTAAGATAGGAAATTTTTATAGATTTCATGATAGCTATGGGCATAACACGAACGAGTGTCGTTATGTGTAGGATATCATTGAAAAGTTGATACGAGAGAGAAAATTGGAATAGTTTGTGCGGGCACCACGGTCTAGAGGTGCAGGCACATCGAATTAGAACCAAATACTAAATCAGGCAAGATTGGAGGAACCCGCTCATACCGATGGGAGGTTGGTGATTAATACCGTTAGTGGTGGTCCTCATCCAGCAGACCAAAGCTGGAAGGAAATGTAGTCGTATGCCAGCTCTATTAGGCATGCGGGCTTCGAGCGTTGTAGTAATCTGGAAGATGGGGCTCTGGCCAAGCAACAGAAAACGATGGCCGACGACATCGTATTTCGAGACAGAGATGCCGACCGGTCCAAAGCCTTAACCATTAATCCACTTGTCATGTCAGTTCAGGCAGGTCCTGCTTGGATAAAGAGGATCTTGGTGGATAGTGAATATATTGTTTAAGCGAGATTATGATCAGATGAAAATGGAAGCAAAGGATTTGAAGCCTTGTTAGTCTCGCATTCATGGCTTCAATAGGAGTGCGACTATACCCACTAGAATGGTGGAACTGCCAGTGGTATTAGGAATCAGAGAGCGTCGGAGAGTCAGAATATTACATTTTGTTGTACTGGACAAAGATTCGCCATATAATGCTTTCTTTGGCCTACCGACCCTAGCCAAATTCAGGGCTGCCATTACCCCATGGTGTCTGACTTTAAAATTCCCTACGAACAATGGAGTTGGAGTCATTCAGGGAGACCAAGCTACTGGATGAGCCTATTATGTTGCAGAGCTGTGGGAGTTGCAGCGAAAAGAAAAGGGAAAGGGCATAGAGGAATCTCTCTGCATCCGCTTTACGGAAAATTGACAGCTAACGCCTGGGCCAAGGCCCAGGCACCCCAAACAATTCCTAAGGGATCTTGACTCGAGAGTTGCCGAAAGTGAAGACAAAAGTAAAGATAGTCCAGCATGCCTGGCTGAACCGACGATAGATGGTCCGATCGATGATAGTGAAAATTATAAAATGATAAAGATTGGATCTCAGTTAAGCAAATAAATGCAAGAGGAATTGGTTGAATTTCTCTGAGAAAACCTTGACGTGTTCGCCTGGACACATTCTGACATGTGTGGCATCTCCCTAGACATCACGAGCCATACATTGAATATTCACCAACGGCAGGTCCCGATCAAATAGAAAAGGCATAGTATGGATCCAGAGAGATATGCCTCCCTTAAGGAAGAAGTAGATAAACTTAAGACGAATGGGTTTATCCTAGATGCATTATATCCAGAATGGGTGTCTAATTCGGTACTTGTTAAGACTAAAAGAAATGGAGAACATGCATTGATTACTCAAACTTGAATAAAGCTTGCCCTAAAGATAGTTTTCCACATCCCTGAATCGACCAGCTCATAGACTCGATCGCTGGACATGAGCTCTTATCCTTCATGGACGCGTATTCTAGCTACAATCAGATACCCATGCACTTTCCAAATCAGCAGCACACCGGCTTCATCACCGATCTGAGACTTTACTGCTACAAAGTCATGCCATTTGGATTCAAGAATGCTGGAGCAACTTACCAACGGCTACTTAATCGAATGTTTGCTAACCAAATTGAAAAAACCATAAAGGTATATGTGGACGACATGCTCATGAAGTCGCGATTCTCCACTGATCGTATCAAAGACTTGGAAGCAAAGTTCAAAATCCTCCGAGAATACAGAATGAAACTCAACTCATTGAAGTTTCACTTTGGGGTCGCCTCTGGAAAATTCCTTAGATTTATCATTAATGACCGAAGAATTGAAGCCGATCCCGAGAAGATCCGGACAATCAGAAATCTTGAAACTCCATGGACTATAAAGCAAGTCCAGAGCCTCAACGGGAAAGTAGCAACACTGAGTTGGCTCATCTCAAAATCCACCGACGAATGCATTCTCTTCTTCGACCTGATTAGAAAAGGAAAACATAACTTTGAATGGACTACAGAATGTGAGGGTACATCCTGAGCGCTGGTTCAACACCTCTTCACACCACCCATTTTGTCAAAGCCTATTGATCACGAGGGACTATACTTTACCTAGCGGTGTCAAAAAATGCAATCAATGCTACCCTAATTTGGAAGGAAGACCGGATACAACGGCCGGTCTACTACATTAGCAAGCAACTGACCAGAGCTGAGAGAAACTATCTGAAGTTGGAGGCCTATTGTCTTGGCATTGCCTCGAGGAAGCTCCGTCCATATTTCCAGGCTCATGCTATCACTGTGCACACCAACCAGCCGTTACAACAGGTCCATACACGGCTTGAGACGTTTGGTAGGTTACACAAGCAGATTATCGAGTTAAGTCAGTTCGATATCACTTACACTCCATGACGAGCTATCTATGGACAAGTCCTTGCAGACTTGATCGTCGAATTCACTATTTCGGAGGACTTGCCTGAAACCAGTGAATCTCTCAAGTATTTTTGGAAGCTACATACTGATGGTGCATCAAATGACCGATGCTCAGGCATTGGAGTTGTACTTGAAACCCCTAAAGGTCAATCTATATGTTATGCTTTAAAGTTCAATTTTCATGCGACCAACAACGGAGCCGAATATGAAGCTCTACTTGTCGGATTGAGAGTTGCCAGAGAGTTAAGATTCATTGCTATGGAGATTTATTGTGATTCGCAACTGGTTGCGCGTCAAGTTATGGGGGTATCAGGCCAAGGACCGAAGGCTAGCTTCTTATCTTCCTCGGGTTCTAGAAATATTGAATCAGTTTGATTATTACGCTATCTAATGCATACCCCAAGAACGCAATCAGAAAGTCGATTCCTTAGTGAAGTTAGCCAGTACCGGTGAGGCACAGCAAATGGGACTTGTTCCCATAGAGACATTATCTTCCTCGAGCATCGATCGGATGGAAACAGATTGGGTACTTGAAGCCATTTCATATAAGGAGTTGTGGGTGACTCCATTCCAAAACTATCTCGAGCATGGGACACTACCGGAGCGCAGGAGTGAAAAAAGACAAGTTCTTCGAAAGGCTTCGCGTTTCACTATTCAAAATGGAGTCATATATAGAAGAGGGTACTCTGTTACTTTACTCCGGTGTATCGCTCGCGATGAAATCAAACAAGTATTGAATGATGTACATAAAGGAGAATGTGGCGATCACACCAGGAGACAAGCTCTTGCCAAGAAAGTGCTCCGATATGGATATTATTGGCCGACTGTGAATCACGACACATCAGATTATGCCCGAAAATGTGACAAGCATTAGAAACACGCTCGAATTCCAAGAGCCACACCTACCGAAATAACTCAAATGGTCGGTCTATGACCGTTCGCAGTATGGGGCATCGATATTTTTGGTTCTCTACCTCTGGCCAAAGGTGGCGCGAAGTACGCCATCATCGCAGTTGATTACTTTACCAAGTGTGCAGAAGCTGAACCCCTTGCTACTATCACAATGAAGAAAGTGATCAACTTTATAGTACGCAAAATTATCTGTCAATTTGGCCTCCCATATACAATTATCACCGACAACAGAATCCAATTTGACGGTCTTGAATTTAAGAATTTTTGTCAACAATTCCACACCGAGAAGAAATTATTTGCCGTTGCGCACCCTCAAGCGAATGGAAAGATTGAAGATGTTAATAAAGTTATGAAGTATATTCTATAGAAACGACTGCAAAAGGCCGGGAGCAAATGGGTCGATGAACTCCCTATGGCTTTATGGTCTTGTCGGACAACCCATAAATCCACGATCGGCCACATTCCTTTTTCACTTTCTTCTGGTTCAAAAGCAGTTATCCTGGTCGAATTGGAAGCAGCTTCACATCGTATGTCATATTATGATCCGAAGCCAAATGCTATATTACTTGCCAAATCTTTGGATTTGTTGGATGAAAAGCGAGAAGAGGCTGATTTGAGGGCAGCCATGTACCGCAGTCGATTCGTCCGATTGTACAATGCCAAGGTCTGACACTGAACCTTTGAACTCGACGATCTCGTCCTTAAAAGAATTTATCAGTTCCATCACATATGAAGCCAACGTGGGAAGGACCGTATGTCATTGAACGAAAGCTTAGAGACGACACATTTAAACTATCGACCGTTGATGGTCTCATTCTGCCGAGAGCTTAGAACATGGAGAGTTTTCGTCGCTACTACGCATAACAGGCTTTATTTGTTCATTCAATTTGCTTTCCATTTGCAATTGGTTTCTGCATTTCGAAATTTGAATTTGTAATAAGGCAACTGACTTTGCCGTATTTTCTTATTTCAGCAATAAAATGCAATCTCTTCGAGCCAGAGCTGTGATTTTTTGAATATGTCATACAACCATCACGATGTATGGAGAGCTGAGTTCCATCATACTGTGGAATTTATTCAAATAGGGAGTGACTGTGATACAACCAGTCACTTACTAGGTGAAACCCAAGCTTGGGGACAAGACATCACACTAAAGACAAGAAAGGATTGATACATGACAATCCTCTAACTAATTCCAGATTTCCAGAGTGCAAAATGGAGAATAAATTTATAAATACGGTTTCAAGGAGGGTGGATCCATCCACCTAACGACCTCACCCGTATCCAAACCAAGTTCGAGGAGGATGGATCCGTCCTTCTAACGACCTTACTTGTTAATCTTGGGTGGATGTAAATCGACCGTCCATGATCCTGATAGATCCATCGTTCTCGGAGTGCGAATGAAATCATAAAGTCTAAACAGATGTAGCTGACCATCTATCGGCCAACTCTAGATTCTCGGAGTGCGAACTGGAGTATAAACATCAACTAACTCCAAGTCCTCAGATCGTGGACTGGAGTATGAATATCAACTAACTATGATTCCCCAGAGCGTGGACCGGAGTATAAACATCAACTAACTCTGAGTCCCCAGAGCGTGGACTGGAGTATAAACATCAACTAACTCCAAGTCCCCAGAGCGTGGACTGGAGTATAAATATTGACTACTCTAAATTCCCAGAGTGTGGATTGGAGTTTAAATACAAACTGAGTGTAAAATAACCACACGTAAGACAACTTCGAGCCCTTGGAGTGCGGGCCGAAGTATAAACGCAAACCTGATGTAGCCGACCATCCGTGAATTGATTTAAGTCCCCAGAGTGTGGACGAAGTTCTAAATATCGAGCGGGTGTGACTGACCGCCCATGAAAATAACTTTAGTCCCTGGAACATGGACATATCTCTTAATCTTAAGCAATCATAATCGACCGCTTAAAAACAAGGGCAATCCCCAGAGCATGGATGCGATCGCCAATTAATGAGCAAGTGTTGTTCGACCACCTGAGCTCGTCATGTTTCAACTTTGTTTCATAAAGTTAAGGCTGATATGTTGAAGGAAAACAATGATTGCCTACCGATCTTTTCAATGTATCTCCGAATCTGGGGGCAGAACTTAAGTACCAGCTACTGATCGAGATGGTGTAGTATTAAGACCTTACTTTACTTTCAGTTATGACCCAAAGTCGTAGCTTTGGAACTTAACAACTAAGCTTAGGTCCAATTCAAAGACTAAAACTTCACAAGTGTATTGAATGGAAATTTAAATGCTGAAATACTTAAACAAATGAACATGAACAGCGTTGAAGACAAAATGGAATTCTATTATTATTATCTTTAAAAAAGGAGAACAAGTACAAAATGGTTCCAAAAGATCCTACTAGCAGGGGTCGAGCCCGCATCTATACACGGCCTGAAAAAACAAAAGGAAATTCCTATATACCTATCCAAAAATGAGCCAGGAGGATATGTCTACTTTCTAATCTTAATCTTCTTCTTCTTCCTTGGCGTCGGCTCACTGGAACTGCCACATGAATTCCTCTTTGAGCTCTTGCCTTTCGGACGTTGATCTCTAGTAGATGGCATTATGTCAACGGCCAACTTCGAACTCACGTGGATTGGAATACTTCCTGAAGGCAAAGTCGGAGGGACATGATCGATGTTAGAAGATGAAAGAGGCACACTGGTGTCAACAACCATGCCACTAGGAGAAATCATTCGTAAAAGGGCTGGGCCAGGCCCTACCATCCCACCTCCAAAGCTCCTAGCCCGCGCAGCTGCCTCCATCTCGGTGTTAATTTCGGCTATTATTTCCTCTTCATGAATTGTTTGGACGTCACCGAGAATGTTGACAGTTGGGCCTTAAAAGCTAATCACTGGTGCGCCTCCATCCATAACAAATGGAAGATCGGCAAACGTGTCACTATGATGATCAAGAAGTTCATCATCTATTCGTCGAAAGTAAACATGCTCCCTTGTGCTCCATCAATGGGTGAGTTGTTATGGTGGTTGCTTCTGTTATGATGGCCTCCTGCGTATGATGTGATTCTTGAGGTGCAGGGGGGCACGGTCGATGTAGCTCCAATCACTGGATAGAGACAAAGAGAAAACGCTTAGTAATTACTCTAAGTAACGCTTCCGATTTCGAGCAGGCATAGGAAGTGTTCAGAGTACCTTCCTCAGAATGATATGCAGGCGAAGCCGAAGAAACTCTAGTAACGTGCTCTTGGACTGAAGACAGCTGCGGTTGATCGAGAAAATATGCAGGAACATGCTGAGGATCATCGCAGGTGTAGACTGGGACTGGGTCGGCACAAGAGTTTCATGGCTCACGTCATGATGCTCAACATCAAAACCTTCTCCAACTTCTAGATGCTGAGAACCAAGTTTCTCCTTTTCATATGTGATCATAGTATCGTGGAAAAAAATTTGTTCGTCTTCACTCAACACCTGGTTCTCAAGTTCGAATTCATTGATCGATTCAGCCTGGTGTGCAGCCTTTTCATCCTCTACCAATCGACCCCAAGTGTTATACAAGTGTGTTGGATAATTATCAAGCCAGGTCAGGTTTTTGTGCTTCAAGACATTAGCATTATATGCGATCAGAAGGTCTTCAATATCTGCCTCTAACCTTGTCTCTGCCATGTTAACTTCATCCTCAACCCGGGCCTCAACCTCCCGAATTTTAAGTGTTGTCGCATCCCTTCCAACCCGAAGCACTACAGCTTGTTCGCATGCCTCCTGGGCTGCTTTATTTGCATCATCCTTTTACTTAATGATTTCATAAAATTTGGTATTAAGCTCATTAAGCTTATTTAGAGCAGCATCCCTTTCGTCCGTAACGGTGGTGTTTCGATGGCCCATCTCCCCAACCAAAGCGTAATGCGTCTGTCGCATCCTTTCCATGGATTGATTTTCCTCGTCGGCTTTCTTGGTGGCCTCTGTTTCAGATTTTCGGGAAGATTCGGCTTCATTGTTTAGCACTTAAATTATACGGTCTTTTTGAGCGAGGTCGGTCTCTTTCTCAATTGTTTTAGCTCGCTCAAAAGCCACCGTCGATGCTTTATCTGCGGCTTTCATCCACTCCTTGTGTTAGGTGTAAATATCGTGGATGTAATCATGCATCATTTGTTCTGCCCCAACTGGAATTTTCTTTAAGTGTGGAGGGAAGATAAAGCCATCAAAATAAATATTTAGAAAATCTTTTGTCCTAGACGATTCTGATCGCTCCTTCCCCGGTGGGCTCGGTGATCGCTGTTCAGTGATAGTGGGAGCTTCATTCCCAGTCCTACGACACTGCGAATCAGACCTTGGAACTTGAGAAGACGGTTTTTGGCGTGGAGGTTCCAAGGGTTGTCTATCATGGTCGGAGAGTTGTGTTGGAGCTCGAGGAGGCGGAGAGTGTGATCGGGAGCGATATCTATGTTCTCTATCTCTGTCCCTCTCCCTTTCATAGCGCTCCTGGCTTGAATAACCACGAATGTGGTTTCTATCGGCTTCCCTTCTACGAGACTCATAATATGAACTGGATGACTGATGTGCTGAGCGGAGGCTTCCTAACACAGATTCTTGTCTAGTCATCGTATCTATAAAGTAAAAGAAAAACAGAGTTAGTAATCTCCATAAGTGACCAACTTGTGATTGGAAATCATGTGGTGCCGTGAAAAGTGTGTATGCATGTGCAACCCCCCGACCAATCGGTTATATCGGTTGGGCTTGTAGGAAGTGACTCGCTTAAGTTTAAAGTATCGTGGAACCCTTCTAATCCGGTGTCTTATTGAAGCAACACATAGTCCGAAATTGAAATATCGACGAGTCCTTCAAATAGATTCTCCACTTGAGAGAGAGAAGCTTCCAAAATAACAACACTGGTAGCGGCAGAGACACGACTATAGATTTCCATCGAGAAGACTTATGAAGTTTATGGGCAACTGTGTTGCTTTTCCTCCTTCCCTCTAAGTCCTGAGAACTATCCGTAAGCCCGGTTATGGGTTCATCTTCAGTGGGTGTATCTTGTCCATCACTCTCCTTGACTATTACAATCCCGGGCGCCCTGCGCGTAGCTTGTTTAGCCGAAACTGCCCTAATCGACCCTTCGAGTCTGATGCTTTGATCTTAGTCAATTAGCCCAATGGCTCTCAAATTTTCATCTGTCAGCACCGCATCAATTTCTCTCATTTTACCTGGCACCTCCGAAAGAATCCATATTATTTCTTTAAAGTGGGCACCTTCGGGTAATGGAATTGCGGATGTAAAGGAAAACGAATGTTAGAATCGACATCGGTTACAACAATCCCATAAGCTACTAGGGAAATTGTGTCACTTACGTCTAGCTAACCATTGCCTGGCAAACCCTGGCGGCATCAAACATAAAACCACTCTGTTTTGAAGTAGGTGAGCCTGGTCCAGGACCCCGTCACCACTTGACAATTCCTAATTGCCTTCAAAAATGTAAATGAAGGATTGTCTCCCCGACTCTTGATGTTGAATAAGAATCTAACTTCCTCCAGGGTAGGGGCCGAAAGAGGTGCTCCATAAAAACAATGAACGGACTGTTCAACAGTGCATATCCATTTGGACGTAATTGCGACAGAACAATTCAAAAGAAAGATAACATCTCTTGAATATATTGGTTGAATGGAGGGAATGTTCCAGCTGTACATGAATGTTTGTTAAATGTGGTGAACCCTTCCGGGGGAGCACATGGTCTATCATTCGGCCCCGATAATAAGAAGTCATCCAATAACAAACCATGTCTTAAGCATATTCGCCCCAACATACCTTCGGAGATGTTGGATGGCACAAAATCTTATGGATTCCCGATGAAGCTTGCTCCTGGCATCTCGTCCGAAGCTGGACCTATAACTACGGCCTCAATGGCCGACATCTCTATTATTGGAGAAGATGAACTTTGAAGCTCCTGCTGCTGAGAGCTTGTAGATTCCATAACTAATTAACTCATTAAAAACCATCATCAGATGATAATAAGCCCGTGTGTTTCCAAGTGTAAAGTAAATGAATGTGTTGTGCAGTGCAGTGCTACATAATACTTAAGAGATTCTACAGAATTTGGGAAAATGTCTAAATGTCAAGACTTTGAAATTCAACTGGAGTAACCATCATCGTTGACCGTCACAACCGTGTCATCCAGACTTTAGAAATCGATCTGAGTTAAAGTTTGTTAAATTAATTCAAGTTATAGTTCCAACGACGAGCTTCAAAAGGCATTCAAATATGCAGTGAAAAGGTTAAGTCCAGTTATGCAAGGCGGAAGCTCGTCGGGGTTGAATGTTCGATTATGCAAAGATTTCGTATCCATCGATGTTTGAATTCGGATCGATCGTCAGAAGCTCATTTTGTATCTATCGCGGAAAATAACGTTTCATATCGATCACTCCAAGATTAATTTATGTCGATCCTAAACCGTCCTTGTTCCTATCGATCGCTAGGTCCAAGACTTCGTATCGATTACACGATTGAGTCTTCGTACCGATCACTTTGGATCGATGTGAAGTCCCATCCTTCCCAATCGATACGAAGCTATTTCCTCCATCGATGCGAACTTCCATTTCCACCTGAGCGGTATGAACCACAACCTCCATCCATAATCGATACGAATATTTTCTCCATTCGTCCTTCTTCCCCAGGCAATTTAAGCACCATCTCCTCCTTCCTCAACCAAGATCTGACCGAACTCCGGCATCGCTCCAACCAACCTCCGGCGTTAATGTCACCGAAGATCGACCATAAATGTGAATGGATAGGCATTCGAACTTAGTCTCATCGTTTTGGTGTGGGTTAATTAATCATTTACCTAGTTAAAGTATCGATGCAAAGGATTGAAATGGTGTTCGATTCGAGAGCGAGAACAGGTTTTCCTCTTTCCTTAAGTTTTTGAGCGATACGAAAGCTAAGCTATCAAATGAGCAAGTAAAAGAAAATGGCTAAGTACAAAGGGCTTTTATATGGGCATGGGGGATGGAGGCAAATGACAATTCGGCCCCTATGGTTTCGACCAGTAAGAAGAGCCACTTTCCAAACCGATACAAAGAGTTCAATTCGTATTCATCCCCTTGAAGCTGCAGCTACCCATATCAATCGATAGGAAGAAGCTTGCTTCACATCCATCATCTTCCGCTTGATATCACCGATTCGTATCCAAAAACTAACCAAAGCAATGTCAACAACCATGGATATGAAACTAAAGCCTTGTAGCCTACATCTCAAGTGTATCCAACAAGTATCGATACGAACCAAGATTCGTGTCCATCTATATGAATGACATCAAAGCAACTACCAAATTTGTATCGGTTGTCATCGAGATGAATATAACTTTCTAAATTTTCGCATCGATCTAGAAGAGGATCGATACAAAATGATATAGCAAAACAACCATCAAGTGTTGTTACAACTTGAATTTCACATCGATTCAGGAGAGGATCGATGCGGAATTCGATGCAAGAAAACTGACAGCGACTCGCGAATGTATGAAAGTTAATGGGGAGTCAGGTTAACGTACATGCATGTGTGACAGACTAATGTTCAATTTTCAAAATTCACAAGAATTGAATGCTCACCTGATGACAATTACAATAACAAACCACAGTTAGCTATCATTCAACACTGAGTTACAACAGTGCACGGTATAATAATCGGAAGCCAACAATTCGTTATTTATATTACTAAAGGTCAATCAAACGTTACATCTTTTGATGAAAAGACAACAACCGGTCAACAAGTTAGATGGAACTTTTCAGAATAAAGATTGCAGCTTTTCAAAGCAGGTCTTGTCCTCATAAGACGTACTTGGGGAGGGAAATGTTATCCCGCCTTTTGCCAAGGCCGCGATATCAAGGAATTGACTAGAAATAAAAGGCAGTTGAAGAACGGTTATATAAAGGTTTGCTATGGATGCTGGTAAATTTTGCCTGAGCCTGGATCGAGCTATGATTAACATGACACGACAAAAGCTATGAAAGTCAACGTTTCAAATTTCATCAATCAGAGTTCATAGGCTCGAGTTATGATCGATACAAAACTAATAAAATCGACTTCGTTCGTATCCATCTGGGTAGCCCCCTTCGTATCCATCAAAAACTGCCCCTCTTTGTATCCATTAAGCTCATTCCCCTTCGTATCCATCAACAGTCATCGTTTCGCATCGATTCCATTTCTACACACTTTGATCGGTCCTCCCATGCACACACTTCGTATCGATCCGCCAGTAATTGACACGAAGAGCGCCTGACATATCGATAGGGATGTTGTCACCTTCCATCGATACGAAGCGGCCTATAGTTGTCGATGCGAAGTCGATGACAAATAACGATACGAAGCAGCCTCTGAAACGTCGATATGAAGAGAGTTGTCCAGGCCGATACGAAGAGTAATTCAAAATCGATATGAATAAGGTATGTAAAAGTAGAAGACTCGGTCGTCGACATAAAAAGTGGATCGATCCTAACGGTTAGCGCCATGTCAACTAGCATCACATGTAGAACCATCGATACAAAGCCATCGATACGAACGATATCGATACGAAGTCAGCAGCCTTTAATAAATTCATACTTGCATCGATCATAACTAAAAATCTACAAGTCCAAATGCCACCAAATTTTCACAGGAGCTTGTGTACATCCTCAAGAATGTTCATGATCGATCACGACTCGATGGGACTAAATTCTGATCGATACGAATTGCGTTCATATTGATCACTGATCAACTGCAAACGGTCATGGATCGATCGCGTGGGCCCACCCACATGAAAGAATAGGTCTACCGAGATCTGAGCGAGATATTTGCAACATGCGCCTATAAATAGCAGCTTAGGACCTACCGAAAAAGGACTTTAGCTTTCTACGTCCAGACTCTGTCGAAATCACTATTGTACTCGAATTCTACTATTGTAATCCTTTTTAATTCGTTGTAATCAGCAAGCAAACATCAATAAAATCAGAAATTTCATAGTGGACGTAGGCCATACGCCGAACCACTCCAAATCTGTGTGTTTCTGCACGTTTTTCTTGTTTTCAATTGGTACGTTTGTTAGATATTCCTCATTTTTCATTTACATTCTTCATTTTATCTCTTCAAACACATCCAAAGAGTGTTGTGTCCAATTTTGATACAAACAAATATTATTAGTAAAAATCTTTTTTTGATGTTTTATTTACTGTAAAAGTTAACATCGATTATATAAGGTATATTAACATATGATTTTAAAGTATTATTAACTTAATATATTTTGCAATATATAAAGATGATTAAGAAAATACACCTCAAATATTACATAATTATGATCATGCTCTGCTCTAGGTGATAGTGTGAAACATTTTTGCTTGCTTGATTTTCTTTTTTTATTATTGTCGGCAGCTTCAATGTTGTTAGCTTACTATTCTAGTTCACTACATAGTGTAGATGTTTTACTTGCATTTGGTTATAGGCTGATGTTCCGAAACTTTAATTTACTCGTCGACTACAGTTAAAATGATGTTTCAAACCTTTAATAAAAAGGCTAATTTTTGCTTACTCCACGTTAATGCAAGTCGGTGAATAGCGGTCTGTGTGTAATTTATTCTACTTTAAAGATGCATTTTTTTACTTTCTTTTGTATTTGTTATGTTTTCAATGATAATTATACAAACCGTAAGCATCTTTCATTTGGTTCCTGTGAATTTTCATCAACTAGATTTGTTGATCAACTATTCATGCAAATTTCGGTAACTATTGGTGAAAACCTACTTTAGCCTTGACTATCATCTCCGATTTCTAAATGGTGCAAGATGGATGCTACTGTTTGGAACTTCAATCACACTTGTTGGAGTTTCTAGGGAAAGCCTACGTTGTTTATATATCTCGCTCAAAAGTGGTTTAAGGTTGTGAACGTGCTTATTGTCAATTAGTGCTGCAAAAAAGCACAATAATTCAAGTACCACTATTATCGATGTTTAAGGCATGGTAAGTTTGTGTTGCTTAGCTTTCTATGATGTTATGATACACAGCCAAATGTTTATTTGCATTCATGCCAATGTGATTGCTTTTAACAGGGAATAAAAAAAATTAGACAGACTGCTAGAGAGTTGATTATGAAATTGTGGGAAATAGATGGAAGCAATTACCCTGAGGTATCAAAGAAGTTTGGCAATGTCTATAATTATATTAAAGTCTGATATGGAAGTTTAATAAAGCTTCAAACTACTTTTTTGCAGATTTTACACATGATACTCATTGTCAATGTTAGAATAGATTTAAATCTGTATGGAGTTTCATCGTGTTGCTTATCGATCCTAAAACCCACTCTAAAATACAAGTGATGCTTCCACCAATTCAACCTGACATTTTTAGGAATTCTATAATTATTAAACAACATTGTTTGTTAACTTTCTCTAGGTTATTGGACCACAATAAGCTATTGGAGATAATTGATGCAAGGTAAAAATATATTTTTCCTCTAATGCATTTTTCTTTGTAACAAATATTTGATTGTGCCCAAAGTTATTTTAAATTTAGAATTAGTGGCCTTTGGTTCATAAATTTTAATAGCAGGTCCAAAATTTACATTTATATAGAGCATTGAGATCTTACAGTAAGTAATAATGTAGATCAAATAACATAATTGAGCATATACATGTAAGAATACGGCAAATATTAAATATTAACATTTTGCTTGTAGGTTATTTCAAACAAAATTTGTTATATTACCCATTTACTAGTATCTCTGCACATACTAATTCTTTTTTTTTCACAATCTGTTTTCACAATGCCCTACTGGTTTAGTTATGTGAAGTATTCATTAAAACAGCTAAGCATCCATTTCTTTCAAAACTCAATGAAGTAAAACCTATGCCGAGTTTCTTTCCCACCTTCACAAATAGGTATATACATATTTAATGTTATACTTTTTGTTAACATATGCTAACATTTAATAGTTCACGAATAGCAAAATTCTTGATTTATTTCTTTTATAAAGTTGATTTATTTCCTTAATAAAGTTGTTTAAGAGATGGCATAAATTCAAAATTTAGAGTAAACAAAGCGGTACATTTTATTATTATTAATGAACGTAAATGAAGTGAGGAGTAAAGGAGATGGGATATTTAAAGTCCTTAAGATGTTCCAAAACAAATATTTGAAACCACGGTCTTAAACATTTAAGGAATAAAATTCAAAATTCAAATATTTTTTATTAACAAACATTTGAAACAAACTTGGAGTTCTTAATCATGTTGTAACAACTCGAAATTTAAGCTATAGTAATTAATTAACGAATAAATTAAATAATAAAATAACTTTATGAAATTATTGGAATTGAAGCACGAAAATTGCACCATTGTGTCCGTGGTAATTTTCTAGTCAATCCATATATAGAACGTCAAAATCTGAGTTAAGATGAAGAAGTTATGGAAAAAACAAGAATCAAAAAAAAATATGGGGAAGGTCAACCCTCACCATAGCTAGGTCAACTCTAGCAAGTGATGGGTCAACACCCAGGTCGACCCGCATGAATCTTTGTACATCAGAATGCATTCTTCGTCCTGCTCGATTTTTACACGTCATTTTGCAACATTTATCCAATCTTATGCGTCCGTGCTTCCATCCGACAGTTCCTATCGAACCTATGACATGGTTGCACCAGGTTTAATCTCCAAATCCAACAATCTGAGATCCACAAGTGACAATATAAATAAGACTCTAGGCCTAGCTATTTTTTCATTTAGACTATCTCCATCTGGGTTCATTGCCTGAGGCTGGACCCTAAAAGGAGTATTTTTTCAAGGAGAAGATCTTTTTAATTAAAATATTTTATATCCTACAAGTGGATCCGAAAAGGCCAAGGAAAAAAGCTAAGGACCATAGGTGAGTGTTTAGTAATTATTTTAGATTTTTAAGTAATTTAAAATAATAGTGTTTCCAATAATTGTAGTTTTTCTATAATTTTGGGATAACCTTTATACAAGTTTATTTACAGTTTAATTTAAGTAAGTTTTAGACTTTTTTTCAGTCTATTTTCTTTTAGCTATTCTACTTCAGTCATTTATAAATTATTTATTGTTAATTATATTTTTTTCGATTATTTCCAATTATTTACAGCACTTATAGTTATTTACTGTTATTTACGTTTTATTTACATATATTCTACGTTTAGGATTTCTTCTGTAATTGTTAGTTTCTTTTTAATTTCTCTTTTTTACACGAATGGAATAAATAGAATAGAATAAATCGTGAATATGGACTAAATTATAAGAACACTAAATTTACAGAAAATAGGATGTAAAATAAGAAGAACTGCAATAAATTGGACTAAATTAAAATAGGCAAATTTAAGATATTTGCAAGATTAGTTATATCATATAATTATAATTAAAAAGGAGAAAATAGAAGAAATAGCAGAAGTAGCTTATTCTTAAACTTAGACCTTACGTTAAGTAAATAAGCAAAGTTATAACACACAGGTTATAATTAGAGACAGAACAGAAAAAGCTTATTTTTAAGACTTAGAATAAGTAAATAAGCAAAGATAAAAGTATGACCCGTATCAACAGCATTCCCTTTTTCGGTTAGGCCTCATAATAAATTAGGTGAGGCTGGGGCATGCTTATGCTGGAGTAGTGGTAAATAAGAGGTCAATAAATAAAAGTCCAAATCATGGGGATTTGGACAAAGGGCACAACTAGAATCTGCTTGTTAGATAGGACCCATAGCAACATCATTCTCTTTAGTCAGACACAGGTGGTCTCACAATAGCACAGGTGAGGCAAGGGCACGCTTATGCTGGAGTAGTGGTAAATAAGAGGTTAACATGAAGGAGAAACAGGTAGTGTGAGCCTAATGATGGTCGAGCGTGCGGCCTCAGTGCTGGCTGATAAGTCGTTATTCAGTTCCAAGAGCTGAGTAGGTACCAACGGGGTCTAGTCCGCAGTATTAGGTGCCTATTGCATAGGGATCAACAGGATCTAGTACGCACCTTTTGCGTAGGGACCAACAGGGTCTAGTCCGCGTCTTTTGCGCAGGGGCCAATGGGTCTAGTCCACAGTAAGCACAGTAGAGATAGAAGGCCGATCAAAGGGTAGAATTAGGACTTCAGTCTAATTAAAGTAGAATTAAGGTTTCGGCCTAATCAAAGCAATCATCTAAGAAAAGTGCAAACAATCTAATCGAGCTATCTAAGCAAAGCAAATAGTTAAACCGTATTTTATTCCAGCTTTATCTTTACCTTTATTTCCTTTTTTATTAGAACTATTGCAAGCTTAAGAATACTAGTAATTACTTTCATTCACCAGACTTTTACTCTGACTTACTCCTCTATTTCCCTTTTTTCCCCCATAGGCCACCAAAGGTAGGGATGGTAGGTTTCAAAGTTTCTTGGAGGTTCAGCTGTAGAGACTTTCTTCATGTATTCTACTCCTTTTTCAGTTTTTATTTCATTTGATGTACTAGTACTTTCTTTGAAAGGGATGGTCATTTTATGTACTCTGATGTTATGGCTGAGATAATGTTTTTCACTAGACATGGATATTTGGAATGTTGAGACATATTTGGTTTTATGAAGTATTTATGGAATTTGATTTTAAATAAGTTATTGTTTTAATTATTTCCGCTGTTTTATTTATTTTATCTTGTGAATCTTAATCTCTGTAAGTTTTTAGATATACCGATAGCGCACCACATCTTTCAATGTGTACTTTTTGGATAACTAATGGGTGTGGGTTGTTACACATGTTCTACACGAATGTTTGGAGAATCAATATAAAATTTATAACAGCTTTATGTTTATAAACATCACATTCTTTTTGCAAAGCAGAAAGATTTTTCCTATAGGAATTGAAATTCACTAAAGTTACTTGTATAAATTAATGCTTTCATTATGTAACAAATTTTCTAATTCAAAATTTATATGTTAGGTTTCAAAAATATATCATGTTTATATGCATAAACACATAATAAATGGAGGGATTTGAATAAGTAGCACGCTTGATAATGGATAAGCTTAAGCAAAAGGTAATGATGCTTTGGAATGATAGTCAAAGTTTTGTTGTTATTAAAGACGCATATTGTAATAAATGTATTTGTTAGTCAATGTTGCATTTTGATTACTCCGTGTATTTTGACTATCAGTGTATTCGATATACAATTGAAATCTAAGCTTCATTATTGCATCAAAGTATTCCACACTTTTAGATATAGAATTAGTTTGTTATAGAAATATACTCTTTTATAACAAATACAAATTTTAATGTTCCATTACAAATACAATAGCATCAATAAAAATTATTGAAACAAATGTGGCGACAATCTTTTTGAGCTATACAGTTAGATCTACCCTTTGTTGGTTAACTAGCGAGTAATCAACTACAAATAGAAAAACCAAAGTATTTGTAATTTGACTAAAATAAAAAATAGTGGTGATTATGAAACTTTCTTTTATGAAGGAGCAGTTGTATATTTGAAACTTAAAATTGGTGTTTTACAAAAGTTATGTATGTACATACATACACAAATGCATGCATACCCACTTAATTGTTATTTGTTGTTTTTACTGTACATTTCCTTTAATTTATTTTGTTTTACTTTCCAATAAAGCAAATTATCTTTGGTTCAACATATTATAATTAGGGCTTTTTAGGCCTGGAGAAAAAGTTGGAGAGAAATTTAGTTTCGAGGATAAGAAGTTTGTTGTTTAAGCTGAAAGATATTTTTTAGTGTAAATCAAATGATAGTTGCAACTATCATTTTCTGTTCACATTAAAAAGTGTCCTTCAGACTAAAAAACAAACTTGTTGTCCCTGATACTAAACTTTTTTGCAACTTCTTCCATGTGACTATTTTCCTGTTATATACATAGTTATGCCTTTAACTAAAGCTAACAAAAAATGAAAATAAAATATTTTATTTTGAAATTGTACAACCGAACGATCGTTTTTTCTACCGATCTACGGTTACACTAGTTTCGTTTTATACTCCAAGATTATACACATGAGATATGCTCTTAAGATTTATCACAACTTTTAGACCAAACCAGAATGTGTCAATTGTATCCAACATGCACGTCCGACATGCCTTTGGTACCATTTAAATTAAAGAGCCAGCTCTGCTAAACAAAGTCGCATAGGAGCAACTTTAGCATGCATGCAAGAAGTGACGCATGAAGTGGACAACACGACCCACTATGTAGTTTTCTATTCTCAACATGTGTACTAAATGGCACGGAGCAAATGAAGAAGTTGGAAAATCGAGCATGGAAGCGTAAAACGAGGAAAAAACCATTTTCAATATACGTCCAAACCATTTTTCAAATCAATCATTTTCTACTTTTTCTTTCCTTTTTCATGCATTTCGAAACATACATTGAAAACACAAAACTTGTTTTCAATTTTATATGTTAAAACTATTTTCAGATCGATCATTTTAAACTTCTTTTTTTCATGCATTTTAAAATACACATTGAAACACAAAAATCATTTTAAAACAAAGCTGGAATAAAATACGGTTGCACATTGAAAACCAGTGGGTCATTTTCAATACGGTTGCACATTGTAAGCAATCTAATCGAACTATCTAAGCAAAGCAAACAGTTAAACCGTATTTCATGAAAACTATATTTTATTTAATGGATCATTTCATTCATTTTAAAATACACATTGAAACAAAAAAATCATTTTAAAACAAAGCTGGAATAAAATCCAGTGGGTCATTTTCTAATTCTACTTTCAATGTGCAAGCAAAGCTATAAATTAAACATGAAAACCAATTCACACAGCATAAGTCGCACATTGAAAGTAGAATTAGAAAATTAAAGGTTGATCTATTTTACAAGGTATATTAATGTAGTATTTGACCAAAATGAATTTTGTGTTGTTTTCAATATGTACATCAAATGACATGGAAAAGAAAGAGTGACTAATGTTAACGACAAAAATGGATCAACATTTAAGAATAAGTTATAGAAATCCTATAAGACTTAGATCTGGCGAGTAATAGTGACAATCAAGGTAAATAAACAACAATAAGAAAGAGAGACACAAGATTTTACAGTGGTTTGGCCTACGTCCACTTATAACTTTGTTTTTTATAAGTTTGATAAAGTTTGCTTGAGAATATAAGAAGTTTGAGAGGGAATAAGTCACAAGTACAGAGGTTAGACCGATTCTAAGTCCTAGAATTGCCTAAAGTAGCTGCATTATAAATGTTGTGCGGAGGAAGGAGATGAAGAAGAAACAGAGCTTCCGCGTACTGATGGTAGAAACCATTCGTTGTTTTAGTTGCTCTATGGTTTGTATTTATAGGAGGTAGTAGTCATATTGGGCCAGAAGGAGAGTTGGCGCAAAGTCCATATGAAGGCCCGAAGAAGTACGAAAAGTTGCAAGTTCACCTTGATTAACCATACATGTCGGTAGCAACCTCTCATGTCAGTGCTGGCATTTATGGTTAACTCCAATTGAGTTAAACTCTTTTGCACTCTTCATGCTACTCGATTTTGAGTTGTCCCATGTTGTTTCCATAGGTTGTTGGTTGATATTAGTGATAGTTTCTTCATCACTTAGTTTGTTATGTTGTTCTGACCGCTAACTCTTCAACTCTAATAATTAGATTTTCAAAACCCTTGGAAATATCTTGAGCAAGCATAAAAGAAGCATAGAATGATTCCTGTAAAGTTTGAGTAGAAAACGCGAAGCTAAGAGAAGTTCCCACTGACATGATGAAGTCGATGCCCACCTTTATACTTGGCATATTTTTGGGTTAAACTTCTTTGACCTATTCCAACTTCCTATTCAAGGTTGCTTCCAAGATTTCAAATCGTTTCTTCTTGTTTCAACATTCTAACTTCTATTGATTTCTGCTTGGTTAAAAATCCAATTAACATTTTTTCCCTCGGAGTATGCTTTCATTGAAAACAAAGTGTGCTCTAGATCGAGACAAGTCTTGAATTACTATCATGCGAATTCCAGTTAATTGTTTGACTGTCGTCCCGAGACACTGTTTTTACTTGGCTTTGATTAATCGAGTTGCTTGCACCAAGCCTGAGTTGCAATTTCTCTTTTCTATATTGACGATGTAATTTGCATACTGGAATTCATCGCTGCTCTATATTGCTGGGTAGGTATCCAGTAACAAGTAATCGGAGAAGATACGACATGTTGGTACCAAGCTCTTAATGTCGGTACCGAGCTCTTAATGTCGATACCAAGATGAAGACTTAATAAAAATCTTCACCTTTTCTTTTATAAGCTTATATGCTTTGACTCCTTTCCCCTCACTTGTTCATACTTCCTTATTGCTTTCTACCGACTTCCAAGGGCTGAACTTACTTCATCCATCAGCTTTCGTCACTGCTGACCTGCTCCTACACCGCCGTCGATTTTCGTCGCCTCTCCAAGCAATTCACCACCATGGAGCACCGTTGCTACCTTTAAAGTCTCTTCTCGAAGTTTCGGTCCCGATTTCCTTTGAAATCCTAGGTCAAGCTCTGTTTAATTTTGATCTAAGCTAGGTACTGGTGTGAAGGTGGTGGAGATGGTATTGGCTTGGTCGATTCCAATCTTGATAGAGGACAATCAGATTCTAGAGGATATAATTGGAAATGAAACTAGGGTTTGCTTTGGTTGAATGTGTATGATCCAAAGAAAAATCTAACTCTTCAGCTTCAATTGTGTTTTTCTTGAAATTGGCTAAATTCTGATCATCAAATAGATTCCGATGCAATGATTTGTTTTAGATTCGGGTGTATTCGTTGACTTTATCGCATTGCCTTTCCATTCCTGCACTTTTGGTGATCCTGAAAAGAAAGACTTTTCGCGTCGCTTCGAACAACGGATCTGTTATCTATTTCAACGGATAATGGGTAAGTTCCAAAAGAGATAATCTTAAAGCGTGATGCGACCTTTTTTTCTAGCATGAGCGAGCTATCTACACATGATGGTCCATTCGGGATGCATGACTCACTTTGCATAGGTAACACACTGCACTGCCCCGATCAACACTCAGAATCCAATCAGTTAATACACATCGACTTCTTTTGGATCCCGAGCATTGGTCACATTGGTACTTTTATTTTAAGTTAAAGTTACCTTACCATCTTGAACGCCAAGTTCTAATGCTTAGAATGGCTCATTGATTGCCCCATCACAAATCCGACGAAGGATCGTCGACTCCTTCTGAAGCTTCATCTTTTAACGCTCTGATTTCACCCTGGGTTCCAGCTGGAGCTGAACAACATTAAACTTCTAGGTCTCAAGGCCAGTTAATATCGGTTATCCATCTCTTCATCCATTGCCTCCATGGTTAATTATAAATGACCCACTGGATGGGTATCCACAACTTTGATGGCCAAAATGCTCCAAAACATTTGCCTTCAACATGGCATCCCAAAGGACAATGTTCGTTTATCGACCACAACTAAATTTGCTCACAATCCCCCATGGGGTTTCACAACTTCCAGTAGCTATATGTGCCTTGATGGTTCATTCCCTCCTTTCAATCCCTTACTGATGAGATTTCTACAAGAGATTGGACTTGCCCCATTCCAAGTTCATTCGAACAGACACGCCTTACTAAACTTATTACATGTTCTCTTTATGCGAAGATTTGACCGGCCTCCATGCTTTGATGAGCTCGCCTATCTTCTTAAGTTTAAGAGTAGGAAGGACTGCCTGTCCTTTGTGATAATAGAAGCGTGGATGAGGTGAAAGGTCATCTAGGGCTGCATAACAAATGTTCTTACTTTAAGTACGAATACTTCTTTGTTCGCTTTCTAGAAGGATTCAACTATCTTTGGTTGAAAGGAAGTAAGCCGCTTTTCGTCGATCTTTATTATACTGGAATCTCTAAGTTTCTATCTTAACATTTGTCTTCCGTAGGCATTCCAAAGAAGGTCAAGAAGCTGCAGCACGAGAGAATGCTCGAAGATTTAAAGGCCATTAGAGTGAACTAGTATACTGTTAAGTTCCTTCTGACGAAAGAAATCCTGCAAGAGTTTGGACTGCTCTAACCGGAAAGAATAGTTGACATAGAATCCTCAATACAGAGAAGTTCTAGATCATGCACGTGTTCCATTGCCCCCACTCATAGATTCAATGAGGGTCCTCAAGGGGAAGAGGAAGAAATTGGATCAGGCAATAAACATGAAGACGAGACTGTTGATACAGAGGTTAATGAGCTTGCGAGGGATGATGCCCCCAGTGATGAGGGTGGTGATGTTAGAATGTCCATAATCCCTAAGGAGGACGCGGGATTTGTGAGGGAATCAGGAAAAGAGCCAGCCATTGGTGAAGAGGAGTATGATCTTTTTGTCCCCCAAAATGAGTCCTGATTTTTTTGTCCTACCTTCTTCGAAACTGCTAACTACCGAGAAGCTAAGCCCCAAGCTTCCCATTTCTTCTTAAGAACAGCTAATTACTGAAATTCCTTAATCAATTGGAGGTCAAGCTGTTGAAAGCCCTGTTGGAGATACGTCGCCTTCAGATTTTCTAGAAAACGTCTTCATTAACTTGAATGAATTTGTGGATTTCTCGACTAATGAGATGATAGGCAAGATTAGCTCGCATATCGACATATCTTCTAACGCCTTTATAAGCGAAGGTGGCAGGACTCCAACTCTGAAACCATGTCGATACAGTTTGTAGATATATAGAGGGCCATCGGCACTTAACACTCCACTTTTGTATCATGAACACACGTTTCTACATTGATTTAAACTTCAGAGTTCAAGTATTAACTCCAATCTTCTTTTCATTTCAAGTTCTATGGGTCGTGGATTATATCATCAACTGCATCAACATTCTAGCTCCTATAAGGTTCAAACTTCAGATCCAACCCATCGCTATCATCATGAAACTGATGAGGAGAGGAGGAAGAGAAAAGATGATGAGGCCCGCCACTTGGAGAGAGAATGTGAGAGGGGAGAGAAGAGAAAAAGGAGACAATGAAGGCGATGCCCTGGCGATGTGCACAATTGGCACAGAGATTCTCATGACCACCGTGAGATTTCACTTCTTCTAGTCGAGGCTTAAACTACTGCAATGTAGGAAATCCCATCCTCTCAGGCCATAACTACTGCGGCAGCTCCTACTTCTTCTAGTCGGGGCAAAAAGTTTCACATTCCCATCGGGTATCCACCCCAACTTCAAGTTGCTTACCCGCATTTGTTATTACTTGGTGTTAAATTCGATAAGAACATAAGGCCCATCAATAAAGCTACTTACCTCCAAAATCTCAAGCCGGTCTACCAGGACTTAGAAGCTGGGTTCGAGTGGCAGAGTCTCATACGAGCCCTTTCGGACGTGAACCGTATTAACTACCAGGAGATTCTTTCATTCGAGGAAGAAAGGGAAGACCATAATAAAATGATTAAGGATCACGAAAATGAGATAGCTGAATTGAAAACCAAGAGAGATGCGTCTTTGAAAGGGAAATATGCCAGTGACAAGCTGCTACCAGAGGAAAATCGGGATCACGACAGAGCACTTCTCGCGATTAATGATCAGCTCAAAGAAGCTCACATGGAGTCCGTCAAACGGAAAAAGCAAGTCACTAAAGGAGAGAAATCTTTTAAAGCATAGGACCAAACCATTATTGAACAATCTGCCAACATTGATAAGTAGGCCGCTGAACTAACTCGACTCAACGAGGAGAATACAAGACTGGCCAAGGAGAAAGAAAAAGCTGCAGTCGATAAACTGGTAGAAGAGATTGACCATCTAGTCACACGGTCAGAGCTTTCATACCTTCAAAAAGAGCATGATGAAGCGATGAGCTAGATGGACGCCAGAATGCTACATCTCTATACTTACAATATCATGAATAAATGCGGTTTGAAGTGGCTCGGGAATGATTATCCCCGAACTCTCACCATGGTTTCAAAAGAGGTGTTAGTTAGATTAGAGCGAGCTGAGGATATGCACTCTGAAGAAGAATTAACAGCCACTTATCCTAGTTCTGAAGACAATGACCTTCTGGTGGCTGGTAGAGAAATTTTAAAAGAAGAGAAAGGGAAGGTCGCTACCGAGGCCGCTGCTAAGGCTCTTACTGGCCCAAATTCTTTGATTCAGAGTGAGACGTCTACTCCCAAATCTCAAGAGCTAACAATGACCATTTCTGCATCCACATGGATTGGCTCTACAACCGCCTAAACTCTTCCGACATTTAAAGTCCTATGCAAGCCGTATATTCCTCTGATCGTCAAGCGACCCATCGACATGGAAACCAGTGAAAGGGGTTTTGAAACTGAAGTTCATGATCAAACTCTTGGTTTATGTGGTTCCCTTGTTTCTCTAGTACTCGAAAAACTCCAGTTTACTCCAGAGTCATTTACTAAACTATACAATTGCATTTCCCAACTGGTAGGTCAACCTTCTCTCCCGCCTCCTCCTTTAGTTACATGGAGCTCGAGAACCACTATCATCTTTACTGCTTCCACCGTTGTCTCTTTAGGGCTTCGGGTACAATTCATGTCTCAATCTCCGGACGTAGGCCCGGCTTTGAACAGATAGCGACATTGCAGAACCTGAAGGATGTCTCCATGTCTCAAGAGCATTTAAGTTGTCTGCCTCTCTAACCCGGCTAATAAAGAGTTAGTGGAAGAGCGGCTGAAGAGGCAACATAAAGAGAAGACGATGTTAAAGAAAGAACCGAGGGATGCTCAGCATAGGATTGTACCATTCACAATCAAGGCTGGGAAGCCAAGTCCGGAAATGCATCCGCCGATGGGTCTGAGGAGCTCGATTCTGGACTTAGAGAAGGACAAGCTTATTTTGGAAAGAAGAAAGGCGACAAGCAGAAGAAGACCGCCCCCTCACGCCGGGGAGGTAAGAAGTGATGATGTGATCCAGTGCTGGTGAAGTGAAGCACTTGTGGTTTCTGTATGTTTTTTAGCCGAACGAGTCGATAAAGTGTGTTTCTGCTTTATTATCGTGTCAATGGAGTTTGTATTTTTCTACCTGGTGTCTAAAACTAGCCGAAATTTTATGGGTACGGCACCGCTGTTTGTTTATGTACAAAAAAGATGTTAGTAAAAGATAACTTTTTCTGTTGTATTCTCTCTTATGTACTTTCCTGCATTCTATGTACTATGCTTGTTTATAAGTAACTACATGTGTATATAATACGATTGCCTGTATTGCAATTTCATATATTATATACTTCTGTGTCCATGCTATATCTTTTTTAACCGCAACTCTATGCATGGAAATGATACTCCTGCAGTTATTTAGCATATTATATTACTTAGCTCTATTATGATCTGCCAAACTACTCCGTTCGCCGTAACAGAACTATGGTGTATTTTGGTTTAGCATGTCATGATCATGTCTTGGTGTATGTATGCACCCAACTCCACAGGGCTGGTTACTCCGAACAAGGGGTTTAAGAAATTGGTTAGCGATTGGTTATTCCTGGAAACTCTTTTGGTTGCCTCTAGTCTAGGTCGCGCATTACGCTCCTGTCTTTGGGAACCCGTGATTCTGATGCTCGATTCCGAGCATTTCATTCCTTAATTACAACCGGATTCTTTTCTAAATTCAGTGTTAAGATCCTACCCGTGTTTCAGTTTTTATCTCTGGAAACTTACGAATAATTCGAGTCCTCGGATTTCCTTTGATGTTGCCAATCTCCGAGCAATATCGAGTTTTGACCACTATGAGTTGAAATTTCAACCGGCTTGGTGCTTTAGAATTTTCTAGCGTTGCAGGGGCTGCACCAGTACTTAGATGACATGGATCGATTTTCACCATCAGTCATGTGGTTTGGAATCTTCACGGCACCATTGGAGCAGTGCTAATCCCTTAGAATGCAGGGATCGATTTCCATCAATCCTACAATAGCCAACTTTCCTGACATTGTCGGAGCAATGTCGGTATGTAGAAAATTTTGACAAGTTCTCGATGTTATCGAGGTAACATTGATAACTTAGAAGATAAAGGGATTTCTCAGTGTTGTTGGGGTAACACTGGTATTTGGGAGGTTGGGATCGGTTTTCCCCATCGATCCAGCGGTTTGGAAGTCAATATTTCTTATCCGAGGGGTAGGAAGTAATTTCCTTGTTTTGTAGGGCATATGCTTATCGCTTTCAAGAAAACGATTCCATCGTTTCAAGGAGCGATACACGATTTATAACGTGTGGGAATATTATATACTTGAACGTGGTTCCATTGGTTCTAGCAACATTGTGCAATTTATAGTGTGGCGCACAGGTTTCTTATAAGAATGCAGTTCCATTGGTTCCAAAAGCAACATGCAACTCATTGGTGGCACATATAACAATATGCTAGCAAGGCGCAGTTCCATCGGTCTAAGAAGCGACACGTGACTTACGGTGTGGTGAGTAGGAGTGTTGCGTACTTAAACGTAGTTCCATTTATCCAAGTAGCGTCGTGCGGCTTATTGGAGGCGTATAGGAAGAGACGCTTGCAACAACGCAGTTCCATCGATTCTAGAAGCAACTCGTCAAGGAAGAATAAGCTTCCCGATGTTGCCAGGATGACACCAAGGTTTTTGAAGTTGAAGAGTTTTCAGATGTTACCAGAGCAACACAGAGGCTTCGGAGATCATGGACCCTCCAAGTGTTGCTGGAGCAACATCGATTCTCAAAAGGTAAGGATCGATTTTCCCGTTGATCCAGCGGTTGAGTCGATTTTCCCCATCGACTTGGTAGTTTTTCTTGCAAGAATACGGTTCCATCAACTTAAGAAGATAATTTACTTGATAAAATAGAAGGAGAGGCAAGTCCTGCCATTTTACAATGCCCCTAGTGTCCCTGGATGACTTATTTGCGAAAATAGGAATACATAGATAAGCCAAGCGAAGTTACATCGCGTTCAGATGCTTCTTCTTTCTTGTATTTCTAATTAATGACTAGACTTGCATTAGTTAGCCGAGGTTCCTCTCCGCTAGCCCCAGACAATTTCTCTCGAGTAGTTGGACCTGGGGTCTCGTGGCTCCCTCGCCATCCTGCAGTTTCTTCACGTACTGTTAGACTTTGTTGTTCCTTATTATCTACTCAATCATGTCCTTTGGATATTAGCATTCATTAGTGTTATGCACGTGCATCTTGTGAAAGCGGCGGTACTTCCCTGATTGCTTCTGTCGTTCTGAGGATTTCTTCCTGGCGGTTTGTTGTAGCGCTCAGTTCTCTGAGTAGAAAGATAGATATTCTTCGGACTATTATTCAATGGAATATAGTTTTCTAGTTCGAAAATCCTTGGGTGTTTAGCATTATACCCATCACCAGAGTTCTGGTTACGCTTCTTTTTTATTTTTAGGGTTTCCCGTGGCATTTCTAGAGTCGACGCCTTCTAGTTTAGCCGCGACATTACTCTGGACCATTTCCTTCAGTTGTTGATTGACGGTCTTACCTTCGATCATATTTGCTTCTTCTAACTGTAGGAATTGATTTGCTTTTCAATGGAATTCTTCTATGGTAGACGGTTGTTTAATTTAATCCATATATCAAAGTCTGTATCCGAATAGATTGCTTGGACAATGTCATGAAAATCATATCTTCCTTGGGATTGCTTACCTCCGTGACTACAATGTTAAACCGATTCAAGAAAGATTTGACTCATTGGGTCCTTAGATAAAGTCAAATAAGGATATCACATCTTTTGGTCATACAATATGCAATCTGAACTGTTCCAAAAACTTTCTTGCTAATTCGTCGAAGGTAGAAATGGATCTCGACGGAAGTCTAGTAAACCACATGGAATGAAAGATTTTGAAACTCAGCAGTATTTCTTGAGTTAATTTGATGGAGATGAAATGAAATAGAATACTTTGTTTATGATTTACTAAATTGATGATTGTTACAAATGTGAGAATGCTACAGATTTATATATTACAGCTCTTGTACAAAATGGGCTTCGGCCCATAACTCAGAAAACAAAAAGAATAATGTTTAACGACCTTGATTGTAAACAGATGATCATACAGGCAAGAATCTTTGGCCACTTCATATATACGATCTGATGAAGGGTTTCTTATTTCATTATCCCCCCGCAAACCCTTCAGCATCTAGGGTTCGACGAATCCCCAAATCATGTCGATTCCAAAAATAAATCTCAAATCTAGCTTAAGAATAATCTCAGATCCTCAAAGCAGGTCTATTTATCTTTAGTCGAGCAATTTTCAACAACCAATTATG